>CM035418.1:188525247-189212747 GCA_020310875.1 Ceratopteris richardii | reverse complement strand
TATCCACAAATCCATGCTTCCGCAATAGTTCTGCACCCTTTTCCAATCGCTCCACACTTCAATATATGAATCAGATGTCTAGGAAAACCTGCAATAGACCGTGATTTGCCAGATATAAAGCATATATTGGCCTCCCGTAGCGCGCAAATGAAGACTCATATCTTATCTTCTACTTGTCAAATCATTTGCTAACTAGTTGTCGTCCGACTTCAGAGCCTGAGAGTTTTCCTATCATTCCCATGTTTGCCTGATGAAAAATCGTATATTGGCCTCCGCTTCTTCACACACCCGCGCTCTGTCAGAATTGCGCTCCTATTAGACTACCCATATCGGAACCTTGGCCTTTGCTGCCCTCGAAAAACGAGAGAGAGCTTCCTCTGTCGAATCCCTTCCGTTTTCATGATGATGTGAGCTGTCTTTTTTCCCATTTGTATCTCATGCGCTGCCATCTATTTCTATTTCCCAAAATCCTGTGCCTCTTCCCATGCAAAACTCATTGTTTTGCATGAGGTGCCACCTCTCGGTTTAGTCTTGCCTGCGCCACTCCTTTTTTGCATGCCGTTTGGACATTTCCATTTATTAAGATACATTATCCACTTGAAGACATATAATATGGATTGATCAACCCATAGCCAAATCCATGATGAAGTAGATTAAAATGTATGAAGAAATCCGATGGTAAGTATATATGATGAGCGGCGACCAAGGCATAGACCTTGGCATACCTTGTCATCCGAGTCACCGAAGTCACCGTTGGCGCCGTTGGCTGCGCGCGAGGGAGGACCTCAACGATCAAGGAATATAGAGGTTCCCGGTACTTCCCGGGAGGTCACCCATCCCAGTACTGTTACCCCCAGAGCTCGCTTAACCGCGGCAATCTCTTGCCACTAAGCTACACTCTTGTGGTGTTTGAAGAAGGGGAAAGACTAAGGTTGGCATTACCTTGAACAAGTTTTGGTCCCTCAAAGCTTCATTTTTGCTTTTAAAGCCTATTTCTGAAGCAATTTTGGGGTGTTTTTGGAGCCATTTTGGAGTACTTTCGCACGTAGTTCTCTTCACACAGGTCTTAGAACATCAAGAAGAGTGTTCCTTGTACTTCTCAGACAATAAATATCAACCTTTGGGGCTGTATTTTCAGCCACACTCGTAAAACTACAGGTTTCTCGAGGGGTTTTCAGTTTTGGTGGGAGCAGTCGCTGCAAATTTATGCAGGTTTTTAAAGCCTAAAACATCAGAGTTGACAGACACTTGCAGGTGTTATTGGCTAGTTTTTTGGGCTGTGTATTCAGCCTTTCAGTGTCATTTTACTGCATATATTGAGCACATACACACCATGTACGCTTCTGTGGATACCGCTTATGTACGTCCATGTGGGCATTGATATAGCGGTTACGTTCTTTGCATAAAGCCTTTTACGTTTGATAAAGAGGGTCGTGGTGAGGTTTTCTTAACTGGGAGACACCCAGATGTCGGGGTCTCTTCGGTGATGCAGGTGGAAGACTTACCCAGCCTCGCCATAGGAGATGTATGATAGTTGTTCATAGGTGCTCGATAAGCCTAGTTGGCTTCTATTGGGTAACTGATTATATGCAGTGGAGTCAGTGATTCACTATGCAGGTAGACATGTTAGTACTTGCAGTTTTATGATACTTTGACACTGGTCATATGCTAATTTTGCAGAGGATACTCTGGCAAAATTTTTCCAGATTTCTGGTTTAGTCAACTATATAGTGGTCGATTTACTCCTTGATACACTTATTTGTTGGTGTTTGGACTCTTCTAGCTCCATTATCATTCTATTCAGTTCTCTACGATCATGGCATCAGAGGTCTCAGGCACATCCGGTGGATCAGGGTCTAGTGCTAGCGTTCCAAGGAGGAGCTATAACTTGCAGGGCAAAGACCATTTTGAGATCCAAAAATTTGATGGCACAAACTTTGCTCTATGGAAGAATCAGATTAAAGATGTGCTGATTCAAAGAAGGCAATGGAAGCCAGTAAATGGGATTTCAAAGAAGCCTGCTGACATGGATGAAGATGATTGGGATGAGTTAGATGAAATGGCCAGGTCTACCATTCGCTTGCACCTAGCAGATAATGTTTACTTTACAGTATTAGACTGTGAAAGTGCAGAGGAGCTTTGGAAGAAGTTATGCAATACATATGAAAAAGAGACGGCATCAAATAAAGTATATCTGATGAGAAAATTATACGACCTTCGTATGAAGGACACAGATAGTGTTGTTGCTCATCTAAATGAGTTTGATGCCATATTCTCCCAGTTACAGGCTCAGAAAATGGATATGGACAATGAAATGAAAGCAGTATTGCTGTTATGCACCCTGCCATCATCATGGGATACATTTTGCACAGCTATTAGCAATAGTGCACCAGGTGGTAAACTCGTCTATGATGACATATGTGGAGCACTCTTGAGTGAGGAGATTCGTAGAAAATCTATGGTTGGCACTCAGAGTGGAGATGCATATAATGTTCGTGATTCTTACCAAGGAAAGAATCAACAACGTGGCAGGAGCAAGAACAAGGAAAAGAATGGTCAAAGGAATAAGAGCAGAAGTAAATCAAGGAAGAGGGATATTGAATGCCATTATTGTCATAAGAAAGGACACATGAAGAAAGACTGTTATGCATTAAAGAATGCTAAAGGTAAAGGACAGAATGTTGATGGGCATGTTAAACAGTTACCTGCACCATCTACTTCGACTGTGAAGATTGAAGAAATTAATGCTATTTCTGATGATGCTGATGTGTTGACACTTGATAGTACTGTGCCATCTGAGGCACTTATGGCTGATTCTCTTTCCCACACCTGGCTGCTAGATTCTGGTGCTTCTTTCCATGTGACACCACATAGAGAATGGTTCTCTAATTATGCAGCAAAGTCTCTTGGTACCGTGAGACTTGGTGACTCTTACCAGTGTGATGTTGTGGGGATTGGAGATGTGGTTGTGCAGTTCATTGACGGTTCAAAATTTACTATGCATAATGTACGCCATGTACCTCAGTTATCACGCAGTTTGATGTCAGTTGGTCAACTTGATGACCTTGGTTACAAGGTGGTCTTCTATGCTCAGTCCTTTCGTATATCAAAGGGCAATATGGTTATTGCAAAAGGAAGGAAAGTTGGCTCACTTTACCCTTTATTTGTATCACAGAAAGAACACTTGTTAGCTGTTACTGAACAGCCTATGGCTTGTATTTGGCATGGTCGTTTGGGCCATATGTCTCGTAGTGGAATGGAAAATCTTTCTCGTTCTGGTTACTTACCTGTGTTATCTTTCTCTGATTTTTCATTTTGTGAGCATTGTCAATATGGAAAGCAAACCAGAAATGTGCATAAAACGCACATTGACTCTTCAATTCAGCCTTTAGATCTTGTTCATACAGATGTGTGTGGTCCTATGCCCACTAGGTCCTTAGGTGGTTCTCTTTACTTTGTTACTTTCATAGATGATGCTACTAGAAAAGTCTGGGTATATCCTATCAAATCGAAGGATGATGTATTCCCTACTTTCAGAAAATGGCTTGCTTCAGTTGAGACTGAAAAAGGAACTAAGCTTAAGGCTTTACGTTCAGATAATGGGGGTGAGTATACCTCACATGAATTCAGCCTTTTCTGTCAGTGTAGAGGGATTCGTAGAGAGTTTACAGCTCCTTATACCCCAGTACAGAATGGTGTAGCTGAGAGGATGAATAGAACTATTCAAGATAGAGTAGTCTCTATGTTGCATCATGCAAACCTCTCACAAGGTTTTTGGGCAGAAGCAGTATTGACTGCAGTTCATGTGATTAACCTTTCATCTAGTACTGCCAAAGGTCTGAAAGTGGCACAAGTGTTATGGACAGGGAAACCACCATATTATGATCATCTTCGAGTTTTTGGGTGTGAAGCATATGTTCATATACCCAAGAATCTTAGACAGAAGTTGGACCATAAGTCAAAGAAATGCATTTTTCTTGGATATGGTCGAGAAGGACAATTTGGATATCGCTTATGGGATCCTGAAACACGGTCAGTGATCAGAAGTAGTGATGTCATTTTTAATGAGTCTAAGATGCATAAACAGCCGATTAAGGAGGTTGAAGTGAGAAGAGTGGTGTTTGAGGATACTAGTCCTCCGGTTAGCATGCATAAAAATGCTGCACATAGGGATGTTCAAGAGAATGTCCATTCAGATCAGTCTGCACATGTTCCTGTTTAGCAACCATTGAGACGTTCTGCACGTGTCTCATATCCACCTGATAGATATGTTCCAGGTTTAGATTTTGTTATGCTAACAGATGCCGGTGAGCCCTCTTGCTACAAAGAGGCTATGCAGACAGAGGATCATGTCAAGTGGGAGCGTGCCATGAAGAGTGAGTTGGATTCTATTCACAAGAATGGTACTTGGGACTTAGTACCTTTGCCAAAGGGAAGGAAAGCTTTACCGTGTAAATGGGTATATAAGCTGAAATTCACATCAGATAGTGCTTCTCCAAAATATAAAGCACGACTTGTTGCAAAGGGTTTTAAGCAACAACATGGTGTTGATTTTGAGGAAATCTTCTCCCCAGTGGTCAAGATGACTACTTTGCGCATGTTGCTTGGATTCGTTGCAATGGAGGACTTAGAGCTAGTCCAAATGGATGTGAAAACAGCTTTCTTGCATGGAGATCTTACAGATGAGATCTATATGGAACAACCAGAGGGTTATGTAGTTCCTGGCAAGGAAAGTCTAGTTTGTAAGCTCAAGAAGAGCTTGTATGGACTTAAACAGTCTCCTAGACAATGGTACCAAAAGTTTGATGCTTTTATGAAGTCCCAAGGCTATTCTCGGAGCAATGAGGATCATTGTCTCTACACAAAGAGATGTTCTGATGGCAGCTTGATATGCTTGATACTTTACGTCGATGATATGTGGATTGCTGGGAAGTCCTCTTATGATTTGTCAATTCTCAAAAAGAAGTTGAGTCAGACATTTGATATGAAGGATTTGGGGGATGCCAAACATATTCTTAGCATGCGCATTACTCGTGATAGGAGTAAAAGATGCATATACTTGTCTCAAAGTGAGTACATATCCAAAGTACTTCATCGATTCAATATGCAGGGTGGAAAGGCATTGAGTACACCTTTACCCACATATGTGAAATTGAGCAAGGATGACTGCCCCAAATCAGATGAGGAAAAGGAATTCATGACCAAAATTCCCTATCAGTCTGCTATTGGTAGTCTCATGTATGCTATGGTAGCTACGAGACCAGACATTGCATTTGCAGTGGGAGTTGTGAGCAGATATATGTCTAATCCTGGCAAGAAACATTGGGAAGCGGTCAAAATGATTTTGAGATATCTGAGTGGCACTAAGGACAAGTGTCTATGCTTAGGTAGAGGGAAAGCATCCATTATTGGTTACACAGATTCTGACTATGCTGGTTGTGTAGACAATCGTAAGTCTACATCAGGGTACATTTTTCATTTTGCTGGAGGTGCTATCTCTTGGAGATCTCGTCTTCAAGAATGTACAGCTGTTTCCACCACAGAAGCAGAGTATGTTGCAGCAAGTGAGGCATGTAAGGAAGCATTGTGGCTTTCTCGTCTTGCTTGTGATATGGGTTTGCCTCAGCATGTACCTCACTTGCTCAGTAATAGTCAGAGTGCCATTGCTTTGGCTAAGAATCCGGTCTATCATGCAAAGACCAAGCACATTGAGGTGAGGTATCACTTCATTAGAGATTGCTTAGCCACTAAGAGCATTATTCTTGAGAAGGTTCACACTCGAGATAATGCTGCAGATGCTTTGACTAAAGCTCTACCACAGGATAGCTTTCGACACTGTTGTCACTTGATGGGGGTTACTTGATTCTTGATCTTACGCAGTCACTTGTATACTGTGTAACATGCCCATCAGGTGGGAGGTATAGTTTGTATACTTACACTCAGGTATTCTTTATCATTCTTTCTTTTTTCTCCCATAGTTACTCTGGCCATATTGGCCTTTAGTGGGAGATTGTTACCGTTAGTGTCCATGTGAAAGGCCAAATGGCCACCGGACACTTCTTTGTATATGTTCTTTAATAAAACATATAGTGGCCTGGTCAGTCACAGACTGTATGTTCGACCGCATTTGTAAGACCTAAGAAGTCTGTCTTCGTGCTCCCTGTGTACTGCGTTTTCTGCGTATTCTACAACATCTGTGCGGAGTGCTGTGTGTGGCGACAGGAGCTCGGTTTTCTACTTTTGAGCATATCGTCGTGGAGCTCTCGAGAAGGAGAGTCCAGTGTGGTGCACGCCATCGAAATACTTCAAGTACTACTTGGAAGGATAGAGACAATATAAGGGTACTTTCTTGATTTTGAATGATAATCGTGAAGACAAAATCTTCACGACACTCACCCCCACCAAACCTGTGCGTCCGCTGGATGCACCAACCTCGGAATAACCTGCTTTCTTCATATCATAAAATGTATTTATATATCTTTTTGTTACAAAATCTTCAAAGTGCATGGGTAAAAAAGTAAAGTGCCTTATGCACGGCCATGTAATGGGCCCTATGGTATGCATACTTTTAGATGCATAGAGAACAAAATATGGTGCATTGAGCAAGGTAAAAAGTTTCGGATGGTGAGGATTGTGCACTTAATCACAAACATAACAATGTGATTATACATTCATCCTTACAGTCTCTCATATGTGCATGGGTACATATCAGATCGTGCCTAGATGCATGATCATGTAGTGTGACCCTAACACATGCATACTTTATGTGCATTTTCAAAATTTATGGTGCATAAGGGATAAGAGCTTTTGATGAAGAGGTTTTTATCTACTAAACTTAGAATTTGCTCGCAGATTTCATCATACATGTTACAATCTAGATTGGTGCAAATGAACGTGCACCTAAGGGAAAACTCAACATGTGTTTGTACATAATTTGATGCATACTTTAAATGCAAGTTTAAACAAAAAATGGTGCAAAAATGGAAGTAAAGGTTTTTCATATTCTATTCTTGAAGAAAATCTTGGTTGTCCATAAACTCTCAGTCTTCATCTTAAACCTGAAAAATCATTCATCTTGAAAAAAATTATGAAAAACATAACTATTAACCAATTTAAAGCAAATATATCAATTCAAGATAATACTTTTGGATAACCTATCTGTAAAAACCAAAGTAATATTAAGTCAAATTTTGTAGCTTTCATCAAATCGTCTTTTCTTGCTTGACCTGCATTAAACCACTCAAAATATTGATTAGAAAAGCAATATTTGCATCATTAAATTCTTAATTTTAGTTTAGGGAGAGATAAAACTTTCGTGCTCGTAATTATCTTTTGATGAGGGAGAGATAAAACTCCCGTTCGTGTGTGTTTTTAATTTTGAGGGAGAACACTTACTAAACTCCCATTCATGTGTGTTTTTAATTTTGAGGGAGAACACTTACTAAACTCCCGTTCATGTGTGTTTTTAATTTTGAGGGAGAACACTTACTAAACTCCCGTTCGTGTGTGTTTTTAATTTTGAGGGAGAACACTACAAAAACTCCCGTTCATAATTACCTTTTGATGAGGGAGAGGTAAAACTCCCGTTCGTAATTACCTTTTGATGAGGGAGAGGTAAAACTCCCGTTCGTGTATGTTTTTAATTTTGAGGGAGAACACTTACTAAACTCCCGTTCGTGTGTGTTTTTAATTTTGAGGGAGAACACTACAAAAACTCCCGTTCATGTGTGTTTTTAATTTTGAGGGAGAACACTACAAAAACTCCCGTTCGTGTGTGTTTTTAATTTTGAGGGAGAACACTACAAAAACTCTCGTTCGTGTGTGTTTTTAATTTTGAGGGAGAACACTTACTAAACTCCCATTCGTAATTACCTTTTGATGAGGGAGAGGTAAAACTCCCGTGCTCGTGCTCGTAATTATCTTTTGTTTAGGGAGAGATAAAACTCCTCGTGCTCGTATCTTTTGATGAGGGAGAGATACAACTCCCGTGCTCGTATCTTTTGATGAGGGAGAGATACAACTCCCGTGCTCGTATCTTTTGATGAGGGAGAGATACAACTCCCGTGCTCGTATCTTTTGATGAGGGAGAGATACAACTCCCGTGCTCGTATCTTTTGATGAGGGAGAGATACAACTCCATCCTCGTATCTTTTGATGAGGGAGAGATACAACTCCCATGCTCGTATCTTTTGATGAGCGAGAGATACAACTCCCGTGCTCGTATAATTTATGTTTCTGTTTTTGAGATTACCTGAGATTGCCATGCCGTGGTGTTTCACGTCGGGTTCACCTAATTTGTCAGCGCGAAAGCGATGGTCAGTGGATCGGCCTGACCGTCGAAAATACGGTGCACGCCGGGTGCTTGGAGCAATCTCCGGTATGGTGAAGACTCAAAGAGTAAAGTTCTTTTCAGCAAATGATCAGTTTAAAATCAAAACCTTGTTATATATTTTAGAACCCTTCAATGAGAATATCCCATCATCATTTATTGTTGATTCTCATAGCAATCATTCGAGCTCCATTATCAATTAGGCAGCCTATTCAAAGTATTTCTCTATGAAGCAAATATGAAGCAAGAATCGGCATGCAGCTTCTTATGTATCACACATAACAAAGCACAGACCTCTTTGCAATAATTTCTATCAATAACTTGAAGGATGTAGCTTAATCATACTAAGCCAAACGACTGACATTCGTGAATTTGGATTTAATGAAATATTTATCACTATTGTTAAAGTAGCTTGATTTCAATGATCTTTATGTCTCAAACCATCAGAATTGCACCACTAAAAACTTAATTCTAAAACAGTTCCATTCACCAACAAAACAAAAAGTGTATTAAGTCGAAGATAAATAATCATACAATCATATCATTGTTATTCCTAATCCTACTTTAGTGTAGCGTTCTAAGAAAAGGAGTAAACAGTAATAACATGTAAAAATTTAGAGATAAAAAAAAAGTACTCATTACTTTTCAATACATGTGGTGCACGTTTTCAAAACAAACATCAAATGTTCTGTTCTCAATTAAGTTAAAACAAAAGCATACGTCAATATCTGCATATAATTTGTCCTAATAGAATTTCTCTTCGACCATGCTTATAAGATCTGTATAAAGAAGAACAATAGTAAACTTGTTAAAGTCAGATCTATTTTATTGCAATAAGTTGCAATTGACTTCTTGAAGGTTCTCCTATGCATGCATTCATTTTTCTTGAATAACAAATGGCGTCTTTTCACCATTCCACAAAGCAGCTCATATCATGAAGATTCATGTTTTGTTAACGACAAAAGGCCCATTGATGTCTGCAAATGACAAGAGTAAATCAGAAAAATTTCAAATGAAGAACACAAAGTTATAGGCACAAAATCTGAGCAGAAATGTAAAAGTACGAAGCATCTGATATTTCATTGTTGGTCCTTGTTCCCATGATCTGTAGCATATGTAGAGTACTCACATACAGCAGCATGCTCTCATGTCTCAGTGTTTATTACAAATAAAAAAGACTTGTTTTGCTTTACTGTAACTTTAGTACAATTGTAAACTGCTTAGTGCACTTACATCCAAAATCTAATCTGCTTTTATAATCTGAGCTAATGAATGATAAAGTGATTCCATGCCAAGCGTTACCCTTTATACTCGTCTTGAACTAGAATGGACTTTACAGAAGAAAGTCATAATCAAATCTATCGATTGGTAGGTGTACAATCAATATTAGAACATGTAATGAAATGTTATCTTCATACCTGGTCTTTATCGTGTTTCTGTATATTAGGTAAGATAGTGAACGAGTACATCTTAGATAGCGAACATTGATCGTTCACGTGAAAGTATCTATTTATTATGATTCCATAATGTTAGGAAAAAATCTCTGGATGTAAAAAGAAATCATATTCCATATATATATATATATATAAAAACAAGTTTCAGTGCTCATCCAAAATGCATGAACTTAAGAGAGATTGTACAAATTTATTACTTATAATTTCAGTTCCTTTTTATTTATTATCTTCTTCTTGATTCTCTCGTGAAAAAAATAAGGGCAAAATTAAAGATCGTTCTTGAGCCATCCGGAAACGTTAATAGTAAATTCATTAGATAATTGGTGCCGATAATTAAAGATCAATTTTATGCATTGAAATTCCACACTTAAAACAATAACTTCAGTATTATCTCCTGTCTCTATATATATATAGATATTACAATTACTACGCAAGCACTTTGTTCCTTGTTAAAAAACTCTTTACTATAGAAAATCGAAGTATAGAGTTTTAATGCATAAAGTCGTAAACTCCTGTGATAACTTGTTTCAAAGTCTAATAGTAAACTACTGGCTTATCACCGTAAGATTATGATTAGCAATCAACAACAAAACGTAAATAAAGTGAAAGACAGCAATGTCAAGCGACCCTTAGAACTTCTGCGTATTCTTCATGAATGAAAAGTGATCTTTAAATGATAAACAATTGCGCACATCGTGCTATATGACATCTGTGCAAAGAGATCATATGCTATCAGAACATAAAAAAATTTTTAAATGAATTTGAAAAAACGATTTAACAATGAAACTCAGACCAATCATTTATTTTTTTCCCGCAAGTCAAATCTTTATGATCATCACCAATAGTTCTAAGGCTACAGGTTTTGCTACATAGCATGTCGTGCATCGTCCAATTTTCTTCAGCACTTTACACATCAAGTATTGAATCATGTAAAAACATTAAATGCTAAATAGGTGACAAACATAAAACTCTCCTTATACTTAACATATCGAATAGTTGCACCTTCTTTTGGACAATTAAATATAACCTTCAACGATTAAACACAAGAGCCGCAAACACCATTGCCTGCATAGTTAATCTCATAATGGAAAACAGATGAATGTCGTCAGACAAAAGAAGTCGACAGCGTCCGAATCAGCAATATAAATAAAGGTTTTTATTAGATAATGAAGATTAGGAAGGACCAAAACTCCGCCTGATTACACAAATATATTTGAACGCATAGTCGAATTCATGATAGGCAATCGCGCAGTGGTCCGCAAATATTTCAATACTTATCAGAATTTCTACAGGTTTTTTTTAGAGCTATAGTGCAAAACTTTGATGAGTTACCAGATATCTCTGTATTGATGAACCACCACAGTAGACAGTAGATCAGATGTGTGCCAGCATAGAAGTGATTTGATCGACAACACCCAATCGTCAAAATTTGCTAGTGCATATGTTTTTTAGAGCTTTGCAAGCTTGGATTGTATCTTCCTTTGTGCGCAGAAGATCTCCTCAAATTCATGAAGCAGCGTCAATCAAATTTCTTCACACTATATGTCTGCGCACAAGAAAAGAAGCTGTTTCCGAATTCAAATATTCAATGTTCTGTCCTCCGAGTCGCTGCGTTAGAACTGGGCCGCTAATAGAACAAATCTTTAGCACGCAGCGCTTGTCAAAGGGCCATCGTGATGGCACGTTTTGGCATCAAAAATTAGAATTGTTTTGGTAATGGGCATGAGAAACAGTAGAGAAAATCCGTTGTAAGAGGCAAAGCATCATTGGAAATCTTCACAGAATAGAGATCGCTCAGAGTGTTCGGAGATCTTCAGAAGTATCGAGCACAGTCAGATGAATTTTGCCAAAAAATAAACATGAATTGGCCTCCCTCTCCCCAGAATATTGCTGCCCAATCTATATATGCTTGATTTTTCCGACTCTGATGCATGCGTGCCTGCAGTTCAGTTCCTATTGATCTGCCCGAAGAGACTCCTCGTCCTCTGCCGATTCTTTTTCATTCGACCAGCCACGTAGTCTCACAAAGCTTTACTTTTTCTAAACACAAGTGCCACTTTAATCAGTTGACGTCCTTCATTGATATCTGACGTCCTTCAATCCCTTCATAAAAACTGAGGGTTCCCCCCATCCATTTGCCCTGCGCATCTATTTTATGGCCCAAACGGTTGTTTTTCTCTTTTTTTTTCTAGAGCTCTTTCTCTTTTGTAGCAAAAGTAATGTGATTATCAAATGTATGAGCGTAGGAACACATTGGAGTCCTTGCTTCCATGTTGCTATAATCCTATCAATTACCATTCTCTTTTACCAAAACAATGCTATGCTTTCTCAAAGCAAGGAAGCATGATTTGCGACATATCTTCCTTGAGGGTATTAGCCAAGAAAAGTATCATACAAAAATAGAAATGAACCATACTCTGCATCAATGTTGTTCTCAGTGTGTTGTGAACCCATAAGAATGTGCTCCTTCAAGACAAATTCATTGATTTCATAATTCTTTAAAACAAAAACTCCTTTGCCAACCCTATTATTGATGTTTCGAACTTCAACCAAATCTCTCTGACATTTATAGCATTTCCGAATCACTAACCTCTGGATAGGCCTTCGCCATGACTAAAAGAAACTATCAACTGTCGATGATATCTCCAGAAAAATCATTTGATCAAGACATGAAAGTAGAGATGAATATCTCTACGACAACGTCCTTTTCGATCCCTCTCTCTCTCAGACATAGTATGAACATAAAAGTAAATCATGAATGTGAAAAGAATGATTAAGAGAGGGGTAAGAAGTTTAGTTGGAGAGGCAATCCATAGAAGTGATCAATGGGGAAGAAGCAAATGATGTTTGCACCCCTATTTATAGGATTTCCCCTCCCCTTGGACTTCTCTCTAGAAACTTCTAACCTCTTTTCTCAAACTTTCTATTTTTTGAATTCTATTTTCTTTTTATTTTTCTATTTTCATTTTCCTTCCATTAAGGTTTGGTTTCACACTTTTATGTACAAACTTAAATAAATTAAAGGGTTAGGCTTAGGATAAATGGGAAAACTAAGGTTCTAACCTAGGGTTTCAAGTGACAAAGTTAGGGTTTGCCTATGCTTAAGGTCACACACATCAATTGAAGGGTTTATTCACATTTATGGGCTAAAATCCTAGGGTTTCCTAGGGTTTAGGTTGGGTTTCCATGGGGTAGAACTCAGATTTTCAAGGGGTTTCAAGGGGTTTCAAGGATCAAACCTAGGGTTTCAAGGGTGAGAATCAGTTTCAATGAGCTATTTACAAATATACAGTCCGAATCTACAAAAATGACATGGTTTCAATATCATAATCAATTAAATCAACCAAAACATGCACAGATTATAACTCTTTCTCAGTCAAAACATCACACCATAACTAGACAATCAATGAACTTGAAAAACTTTTATGTACGCTTCCATGAGGGATTTCATCCTGAGAGCCTGCACATTCTAGATAGTTCCAAGAGTCATACCGACATCGGGGTATGACCATTGGTATGGGTAGTGTCGGTGTGCCCCTCATATGTTGTAGTGTGGCTTTCTCATCTTGCTTGTGATATGGGTCTACCTCAGCATGTACCTTGTTTGCTCAATGATAGTCAGAGTGCCATTTCATTGGCTAAGAATCTAGTCTATCATGGCAAGACCAAGCACATTGAGCTGAGGCATCACTTATTGGAGATTGCTTGGCCATTGAGCACATTATTCTTATGAAGGCTCATACTCGAGATAGTGTTGAAGATGCTTTCACTAAAGCTCTACCACATGATAGCTTTTGACACTGTTGTCACTTGATGGGGGCTACTTGATTGGTGTTCTTACATAGTCACTTGTATACTATGTAACATGCCCATCAGGTGGGAGGTATAGTTGGTATACTTACACTCAAGTACTCTTTATCATTCTTCATTTTTCTCCCATAGTTACTTTGGCCATATTGGCCTTTAGTGGGAGATTAATACCATTAGTGTCCATGTGAAAGGCCAAATGGCCACCGAACACTTTTGTATATGTTCTTTAATAAAACATATAGTGGTCTGGTCAACCACATACTATAAGTATGACTACCTTTGTAACATCTAAGAAGTCTGTGTTCGTGCTCCCTATGTACTGTGTTTTTCTATGTACTATGTAGCCTCTATGTGGAGTACCATGTGTGGTGCTTGGAGCTTGGTTTTCTACTCCAAGGATACCATCTTGGATCTCTCAAGAAGGAGAGTGCACTATGGTGCATCACCATAAAACTACTTTAGCATGGGTGAAGAAAATAGAAGAAATTGGCAAGACCCGGGTAGCAAGAGTCGACGTGCTACAACAAGAATTAGCATGGTTTGAGGAACGAATCTTGGGGAACTTTCACAAGCGGACAATCCCTTATAAAGTGGTTAGTGGTGCACCTATAACATGGACCTCTTACTTGAGTAGGTCAGAATTCAGTTCTAGCCATGTCTTGTTATAAAGAATTTCTATAGTATATCTAGTTATAATCACGTTATCTATATCCATAATGCAGCTTGTAGTAGTCTTCATATCTGCTTGAATACTCTTCGTAGTTTGAGTAATTCATGGATTGAACATAATATTGTGCATAAGACTCTTTTTTATCACTTTCAATGGAGTTCTCTTGCCTAGTAACTTTTGAAATAATCAAAGTTGGTGGCATCACGGCCTATTTTGGTTGTTCTTGGGGTTTTCCATATTTGACAAAGATCCAATGTGGAGTAGGTGCCAATTGACTCAACTGAGGTGTTTTTGGGTGCAGAGGATACTCCAACACGAGTTGATACTGATATGGCATTTGCTATCTAACTAGACAGATGCACATGTAGAGTATGCTTTGGATGCTCATCATGCTTATGTAGAGCATGATTTTGTTGATCATATAGATGTTCATGTGGATCACTCTCTAGGTGATCATTTGGAAGCTTTAGAGCATGAAGTGGGTGCTCATGCAAAGCATTTGTGTTGATAGTTATTTAGAGTTAGATGATCGGATGGACCTTGGTGTTAATGTTCTATAGTTATCTCATCTAGAACATGATGATCCACTTGGTGTGATAGAGATAGATAGCTCTTATGATAAAAAGTGTATGGCAAAAGTATGTTAGCTACCATGGTGCACATCTAGATACATCCTTGGTGAAAAAATAACTAATTTGATGCTAAGGTGTTAGTAGTTATGTTTTCATTCTTAGATTCGCTCATGCCAAAAGTTATGTTTTTCATTCTTAGATTCGCTCATGCCAGAAATTAATATGGATATATAATGATATTTTGGTCTTTCTTATGGTTTTTTGTATGCCTTCAATATAGGCGTGGGTGACATGGTTATGTCAGACAGGATAGTACATGTTTCATCAGCATTCAAGAGTCTGACGTATGAGTTGTTTTGCTCAAGGCAAGACACTATAGTTGTTGTTGGAGCATTTGCTTTTAGATTTGTCAATTGTTTGACGATTGACATGGGCATGGAGCAAGTGGGAGGTTTGCAAAAACTTCATTAGTCTTTGCATCAACTTGTGAGTCTAGAATAGCTTGAGGTGCATGAACACACCTTGTTTAAGGTTGATTGGTATGGGTTCACATCCAAAGTTTTCCTATACATTATGTACATTCATACATCATTTGTATAGTCCTACATCATTTGTTTAGTCCTACATCATTTTCTTATGTGTTTCCAGTTACGGTCACATTCAACATTGAGTCGAAGGTCATGTTACCTTACCCCTATGTTCGTATACATATAGCTTTTATAGTGTATTACCTTAAAATATTTTGTGCAGATTTCAAGGTTCCCACACAAGTATGTCTCTCTCTCTCTCTCTCTCTCTCTCTCTCTCTCTCTCTCTCTCTCTCTCTCTCTCTCTCTCTCTCTCTCTCTCTCTCTCTCTCTCTCTCTCTCTCTCTCTCTCTCTCCTCTTGTTTGATGCACCAAAAGTGTAGGCTGAACACGAGGACCAAGGAAGGAGATGGAGAGAGAATGAGAGGATACGAAGAAGTGCACATATGAGCATGGGAGCCTTGAAATCATAGAATCATCTTCTAAAGTAATACTCTATAAAAACTATATTTATATGAACATAGGGGTAAGGTTACATGACCCCTACATCCCCAACATGTGGAATGGAGTGAAAAATATTTAAACCTCAGCTAAAGTTAACCTTGATCAATCATTATATTTCATATAAGATAAAAGGAAAATTGAAGAAGTTGATCTATGGAACAAGACGATGGGACATACCAATGTGAAAAAGATTAAGGAGATGGAAAAGGATAATCTTTTTTAAAAATTTCCAAGTATTGAAAGATCTATATGAAGCATGCCAATTTGAGAAAAGGATTGTTTGCCTTACGAGAAGAATAAATCCACCAACCATCACCCAGTAGAATTGGTCTATATAGATGTTTTAGGACCAAAAACGGAGTATTCTTAGGGAGATAATGGATACTTTATTAGCTTCATTTATGATTGTACTATGATGGTCTGGCTACACTGCATGAAACACAAGATTCATGTGATTTATCATAAGAGACCAAATGATGAAAAGGTAATTTATTTGTAGATACATACCCTAACAAGACGTTCTAGCAGAATGGAAGAATAGATCCTAACACAATGTGCGAGGAAAAGTATCAAGGATATGCATGTGCGTAATTACTTTTGAGAAGATTCTATAACCATATTAATCTACGTTATGAATAGGTCAGCAATCCCAAATATGCATATTAATACACCTTATTAGGCTTAGTATGGAAAGAAACGAGAGCTTTAACACATGAAAATTATTAGATATATCTTTTATGGCTATATGCCTAGTGAATTGAGGCATCAAAATGAAGCCAAATAAGAGAAATGAATGAGAATTTATCTTTTTTTAATGTAGATTAACGTATGCAAGAGGAAGAAGATATCAACAAGAGTTACAAATTAACATTGAGCTCCATGGTCCTCAAATTTCCCACGTGGAATCCAATGGATGAAGACACTTATCATGGAGTGGAAAGCCAGGAAGTATCCTTGCATCAAGTGAAGTTAGGGATGGAATAAACAAAGCCAAGGCAAAGATCATACACATTGAAGATGAGAACCTAGAAATAGATGAAGATCATGATCATGACCATTGATACTTTATGAAGCAAGTTACTAGATCATAGGCCATGATCATATTTACATGATAAAAATAGTTTTCCCACCCAATGGGGAGAAAAGATGGACGGATGTATCAAGATATCCAATTAAGAGGCTAACATATGATTCATTTGTTCACAATCAATATGCATATGTAAATATGATGGTAGAAACTGAAAGCAAACATCATTTCAAGTGTTAAAAAGAATCAACGAGTGAATAGAAGCACTTGAAGAAGAATCCAAGGAATCTACTAATGATTAAAAAAAAAACCAAAAAAAAGGAGAAATGAAGATCATAGGTAACAAATGGGTATAGAAAGTCAAAACAAATTCTCATGGTACTGTAGCTAGTTGCAAATCTAGTCTTTTTGCTAAAGGATTTTCTCAAAGCTATGGAGTTGAATATGGAGAAATATTTAGTACTATAGCTAAGATTATAATAATTAGAACTCTGATAGTAATTGTATCCAACAATGATTGGAGTGTATATAAACTAGATGTGATGAATGCTTTCCTGAATGGACATCCTCAGGAGACTATCCACATGGATAAATCAAAACGGTTTGAAGATTTTAGGTTTTGAATTTATGTTTTTATAATCGAGAAGGCCATATAACACAATATTGATAGAGTAGTTGAACCTTTCTATTTGCAAGGATGAGAGGAAAGTATATATTATACTTTGCATATATCCTTACGATTTGATCACTGTAAGAAATGATGACGTTGACCTAAAGGATATCAAAGAAAAGCACCTTCGACTAGAAGTTGTATACAATTCATATGGCATTTGGTTGATGCAAAGGAAATACATCTTTGACATGCTAGAAAAATTCGACATAAAAACGTGCAAGACCTTATGAAATATAATGGAAGTCAACACCAAGATTCGAAACTATAAAGGGGATGAAATGAATGTCTTGTGTTTTTACATATCAATAATTGGTTCTTTAGTTTATACAAACCTAGCTAGGACATACAGCGCCTATGCACTAGGAGTGCTCTCTCAATACATGCAACCTAAGGTTCTACCTCTAGAAGTAGCAACAATAGGATTAAGGTATCTGAAGGGAATTCCAAATGAAGGACAACAATATCCTAGTTTCAATGATGATTTATAGGGGAGGGCACACACTGATGTCGATTAGGAAAGATAAAAGGAAGATTGAATAAGTACAAGTGGGTGTGTAATCATGCTTCACAAGATGATAATATCTTAGTGTTCAAATACGAAGCCCATTATAGCTTCATCATCAACTACACTTAATTTCAAGACATTGTCATAGGTCATTCATGAATAAGTATTTTTTATGGAGCTATTTGAAGAATTAAGTATTCATGCAGAAGTAGTTCCAATATATCGGGATAGTATATGTGGTGTTTATTTGGTAGCAATCCCTATGCTTCATTCTAATTGCAACAACATTGAATCTCATTATGTTTTAATGAGGAAAAAGGTTCTTAGAAAGTATTTATAGTTCTATCATATGCGAAAAAACTAGAAAAGTTTAGTTATATTCATAAAATCTTTGGATTATAAAAAGCTATCCAAGTTCAAAAGAAGTCTAAACATGAATAAGCTAGGTTGAAACTTGAGTGGGAGTGTCAAAAATCAAGCTCAAACCTTAGGGCTGAAGGGTGAATTGATCTTTGGAAAAGTGGAGAACTAAAGGAAAAAGCCAACTCTATGAATGTCAACCACCAATCAACTCCTACAACCATTTCCCTAATTATCTTCATAGATTTCCAACTAGGAGTGATCTCTAGATTGTAGGGTAAGGTAGTTTAGATCTAGGAATCAAATTGACATGTGTATATATACCTGACATGGGTTCTTTCATGTTAGGTTTTAGGTTAACTCTTTAACATAGCAAGCCCCTAGTCTACTTTGGATCAAAGTTTGAGTTGGTATGTTTTGTAGCACAGTAAATTTGGCTTGAGAGAAAGCTTTCTGCTATTTGTAGTATCCATTTCTTGTAATTGTTGGCTTTTAAGAAGCATTAAAATGTTCTCTACGGTTATCACAAGTCTTCAATTTCAAATCTTCATAGTTTGTGAAAGAATCAAATTTTATTGCACAAGGGTTGTCCAAGAGTGAATCTATGAGAGGGTATCACCATGCTTCATGTTGCTAGGACTTGGAAACTTCTCCCAAGACGTATACCATGAGAGAATTGCATTCTTCAACGTGTTTGATTTACTACTTCTTTGGTGCCTTTTTTATATGGTTTTTTTATGCTTGATTGGATTTAAATCATTAAACTTTGACCATTATGGAAAAAAATGAACCCTGCATGGGCCTTTTGGATTAAGAAGTGATTAGTGATGGGCCAATGAGAGGAGGGTGGTGGACATAGTCTATAGCCTATAAATCACTAGGTTGAAGGGGGATGAAGGGACAAGATTCCCCTATGTTCAGGTTTTACCTCTAGAGAGAGAAAGGAATCTCGTAACTTACCTGGGCCCAATAATTCAAAAATTTTAGAAAGTTATAAAACTCATCATAATGCCATTTAATGGCCCCCAACCACTTTTTAGGATCAAAACTGCTATTTTTGACTCCTAAATCAAAATTTGTGCATGAACTGACCTGAAAAAAGTGACTTTTTCAAAAATAACTCAAAACAAAACTTTCTCCCTCCAAAACCTCACATTTTCATACCCAAGTCCCAAAAAGTCATCTCTTTCCACTACTTTCTCTCCCTAGCACACCATTGCAGCTCCTGCATCTCCATTTCTTTCTATGTGCATCTTCTTCTTTGAACTCCTACTCTCACTTCCATAGCCTGAACTCCAATGGAGAAACCTAAATCTCATAGACGTCCAAAAGATGAGGTTATCGTGATAAAATGTCACAATATCAAGGTTATAGAAGGAATTGGTTAGGACATGAGTTCTGCAAAGGTGCATCGGTGTACATGCAACCCTCTTGTGTTGGCCCTCATCGTGTAAGAGATCATCGAAACCGCCTCAACCATAGGCCATAAATTTTGCAAAAAAGAGCATTACAATCCACCGAGACTTCTCTGCTGGTGTTGAGGACAAATTGCGTGAGCTATCAAGCATGGAGGAGGCCTGTCCTTTGAATCTCAACCCCTTTGAGCCCACATTACTAGAGGTGGAAATTGAATATCTCTCCATCATCGTTGTGGATGGAGAGGAATTTATTTTTCTGCTTGATATTGAGAAGGCACTCGATCTACGTCTAGAGAAATGCCTGAGTATTTTCTCCACAATGTCAGATGTTCCGCTTGACAACACATCTCACATACTTGAAAAGAAGGCAATTCCACTTGGAGATTCTATGGTAGACACCATAGCAATGGTGTGTGCAAATATCTTAAAAGATGACAACAAGTACACTACAGAGGAGGCGTTCAGCGTAGCACAAGAGAGGATAATGAATCAAAAAGTTCCTACATCCCCCGTAGTAGAGTAGTGTTGGTGTAAATCACAAGCCTACACATTTGGCTTGAAAGATTTCTTGAAGATCTTACATATGTGAAGAAGCATAGGAACCATTGTTAGTGGTTACTTACCACTTTATCTCGTTGTAAAAGTCAAATTGACTTGGAATCTCTTGTAATCACCTACCAAAAGGATTCGTGGAAAAATTAGTTGTTTGATTGAAAGAATATCTCCAAGCATTTAGGAGCTTGATCATAGGGAGCCAAAAGTTTGAATTTGAATTCAAATTTTTACTCATTCCTTATAAAAATGGACATGAAAAATCGCGGGTAAGTGAGAGCACTCCCGAGCCTATCATTGCTGATTTTTGAGTGTGTGTGAGGCTTACACTCTAGCCCACACCTCTCTACACCATTTGGAAATGACATTCATGCCAATGGAGTTGTATACAAATGTTCATTAATACATACATTCACATTGTCCATCTTTGAGTTCTCTATTAGTCTACTCAAAATTCAGTCAACTTGTCAAGGTCATATCTCGGTCAATTCTTCACCACATTCGGTGATTCAAAGTTTGTTGGATTCAGCTTATGTAGTCTACATGCTGTCAAAGTTTTGAAGACATTCTATTCAGCCATTTTGGAGAAATTTGCATCGAGGTGATCTCTGGTCATTTTCTGCTACAGTCCTAAAAAGTCGGGGGTATAGCTTAACTTGCTAAATTGATTTCTCTTAGCATAGTTTATATTTCTACATCATTCCACTTGGAATAGGTAGCTTACTAAGCTAATTAGATACCCCTAAAAGGAATTTTTCCAATTCCTACTGTATTGGTCATACTGAGCAAAACATCCAGCAAGTGTCAAGCCATAAATAGAAGTTTTTCTTGAGTTTGTGACTTCCAAAGTTATCTGTTTTGATTCAATCATTACACACATCATTTCCAAAGTACATAGGACATTTTATGATGTCATTGGAAAGCTAAGGAGGTCTAGTTATCAACTCTGAAGCAAAAGAGCGCTGGTACAAAGCAGGTTTAGCAGTACCTACTCAGTCCCTTGGAGCATCCATCCATCTTTCCCAACAGTGGTATCAAAGCAAACAAAGGTAAAATGGGAGATGGTTTTCCTTCATTCATTGATAAATTGGACAGGAACAACTATCAAGCATGGTCTCTAAGGATGAAGACCTACTTACAAGGAAGGAGTCTCTATGGATACATCTCAGGAGATGAGGAATTGCCCTCATTCAAAACAAGAGGATTACCAACCAAGGAAGAACATGGAAGGCTCAACACATGATGTGCTAAGGATGCAAACTCTATATCTGATTTTCTTTTGCCACATATTAGAAATTGTAAGACATCCCAAGAGACTTGGGAAACCTTGTCATCTTATTTTTCCTCCAACACAAGGGCTAGGAAAAATCAGTTGTGGATTGAATTCACAACTTTAAGGAAGCAACCTAAGCAAGCTGTCTCAGAATTTGTGACCAAGATTAAAGATGTAGCAGATCAGTTAGCAAGCATAGGCGAAGAGATTGAAGAAGAACAGATTGTAAGGCAAGTGATAAATGGGATCAAGGCTGATGACAAATGGGAAAGCTTCACCACAGCTATGGATCTTTACATGGACATGCACACTCCAGATCTTACAACCCTCATGGGACAATTGTTTACTCATGAAGCAAAGCTCAACAAGAATGGAGATACATCCAAAGGTAGTAACTCTTCTGCCCTATACACTGATAAGAAGTCTAAAGATAAAGGCAAAAGCAAGAAAGTGGAAGATGAAGGTTCAACCTCTCAAGCCAACTATGCAGGGAGAGGTAGATCATCAAGAGGAAGGGGCAGAGGAGGTAAGCAAGGTAGGGGGAGATCTTATAACTCCTCACCATGCAACATTTGTGGTTTATCAAATCATACTACAGATGAGTGTTTCAGGAATTACAAGAATCAGAGAGGAAGAGGATATCAAAGAGGTGGCTACTCACAGTCAAGAGGTAGATTCAACCATCACCAAGTCTACAACAATAACTATAACAACAACTACAACAATAACTATAACAACAACTACAACAATAATTACAATGGCAACTACCAAGGAGGATTCAAATCTAGGAAGGATTACAATAACTACACAGAGGAGGAGGATGACTCCCTTCTGATCATGAACATGACTTCAAAATCAAGTACAAATGATGACCACCTATTCTACATTGACTCAGGATGTTCAAATCATGTGGCTGGCAATGTAGCATTACTTTCTGATCTTGAGGAACCAAAAGGTAAGCATCAAGTTCAAACAGGTGATGACACAAAGCATTCAGTAGTTAAAGTTGGAAATGTTAAGACTTGTGATGGAAATCAGAATTTGTTGAGCAGGGTACTCTATGTACCAACCATTACCAAAAATTTGATGAGTGTTGGTCAGATTGTGGAGAAAGGTTTGCACGTTAGATTCAATCAATATGGAGCATATGTGGAGGATCCAAGGCATGGGTTCAAGAGGATTGCTAAAGGAGAAAAATTAGGTAAACTTTTCACTTTTGAGTTGGAAGATACAAAGAATATTGCACTATACAGTTATAAAGATCAAACACTTTCAGAGCTTGAGATTTGGCACAAAAGGTTAGGGCACATAGGAGAAAGAACCTTGAAACAAATGTGCAGGGACCAATGTGTGCTTGGGATACCGAATGTATCCAAGCAACATATGATTTATAAGTGTGGTGCTTGTCAATTTGGGAAGTCTCACAGGTTACCCTTCTCAAGGAAAGGATACATGCATGAAGACTACCTAGAGCTTGTCCACACAGATGTATGGAGACCAAGCAAAGATCCCTCAGTCTCAGGTTCAAGGTACTATGTATCTTTAATTGATGATTATAGCAGATGGAATGTATTGTACTTCATGAAGCACAAGGATGAGGTATTTAATTGCTTTAAGAAATATCTTGCATTAGTTGAAAATCAGACAGGAAGGAATTTGAAAAGGTTAAGGTCAGATGGAGGAGGTGAGTACTTCTCCAATGAATTTGAAAACTTCTTGCAGGACAAAGGCATCAAAAGAGAGATAACCACAAGGTACTCTTTTGAACAGAATGGGGTACCTGAGAGAAGAAATAGATTAATTGTTGAGACTGCTAGGTCTATGTTGAATGAGAAAAAATTACCTAACTATCTATGGGCAGAAAGTGTTTCTACTGCCACTTACCTCATGAACAGGTTACCATCTAAATCTCTTGATGGCATGACACCCTATGAAGCATGGCATGGTAAGAGACCCTCACTTGACAATTGCAAAATATTTGGATGTGTAGCATATGTACACATTCCTTCTCAGATAAGAGGTAAGCTAGACCCAAAGGCTGAAAAATGCATCTTTATTGGGTATGATTTAAATCAGAAAGGTTACAAGTTTTATAATCCTATCAATAAAGGATTCATGGTAAGCAGAGATGTTGTCTTTGATGAAAATGATTCTTGGTATGAGAATGAATGCAGGAAGGTTAAGTTACCCTATGATTTGGAAGAGGAATTTCCAAGTCTTACAAAGGAGGAACCTACTCAGAATGAAGCCTCAAGTTCAGATGATGAAGATCCTATCAACCTTGAAGAATTCAAAGCATGGAAGTCCAAAGGCAAAATGAAGATGAAGAAGCTTGAATACATACCTAAATCTTCAACTCAACCATTTAGAAGATCACAAAGAGAAAGCAAAAAACCTATCAGATATGGGTATGATACATCTCTTGTTACTAAACATTCTGTTTATCTTGCCAAAGATTTGTCAAATGAAGAACTAGGATCATATGAAGAAGTAATAACCAAATCAGAATGGAAAGAAGCTATGGATGAGGAGATTGAAGCACTCAAAGAGAGTGAGAATGGGAGTTAGTACCTAAGAAGGAATCAATGAAGGTAATAGGATCCATATGGATCTACAAACTTAAAATAAATTCTGATGGCACAATTAATAGATACAACGCTAGATTGGTAGCCAAGGGTTTTGCACAAACCCAAGGCATTGACTATGAGGAGACATTCTCATCTGTGGCCAAGATGCCAACAATCAGAGTGTTGGTAAGTGTGGCTGCATCAAAAAATTGGAATTTGTACCAATTGGATGTCAAGAATGCTTTCTTGAATGGATGGATTTAAGAGGAGGTATATATTTCACAACCTCCTGGCTATGAGGACCCTAAGAAGGTAGAATATGTTTGCAAATTAAAAAAGGCTTTATATGGATTGAAGCAGGCACCTAGGGCATGGAATTACAGGTTAACTACATACCTCCAAGACCAAGGATTTGTCATGAGCAAGGCAAATACTTCTCTGTTCATTAAGAGAAGTAATTCAGAGGTAATATATCTTTGTGTTTATGTTGATGACATCATCATTACAGGTAATGATGTCAATGGAATCAGATTTATCAAAAGTCAAATGATGAAGGAGTTCAAGATCAATGATCTTGGTCTATTGAAATATTTTTTGGGACTTGAATTAGTCTACACTAATTCAGTGATATATATTACTCAGAAAAAGTATATACAGGACATGTTGAAGAAGTTTCACTTGCAGGATTCCAAAGTAGCAAGCATTCCAATGGAGGTAAACCTAAAGCTAAGTGCCCATGAAGGTGATGAAGTCAAAGACATTACAGGTTATCAAAGTATGGTGGGTAGTTTGAACTATGCTACCTTAACAAGGATAGATATTGCATATGGAGTTAGTATGCTAAGTTAATTTATGCACAAGCCAAGGATACCTCACTTAGAGGCTTCCAAGAGAATCTTGAAGTATCTCAAGGGTACACAGAACCATGGTTTGTATTTCCCTTACACTTCAGATATTGATATCAAAATTTATTCAGATGCAGATTGGGCAGGATGCAAGGATGATAGGCGGAGCACTTCTGAATATATTTCTTTTGCAGGTGACAAACCAATTTCATGGTCTTCAAAGAAGCAACCTACTGTTGCTTTGTCTTCTACAGAGGCAGAGTATAGAGGACTAGCTAATGCCACACAAGAAGCAATATGGATTAAGCTTTTGTATACAGAATTGGGTTTATTCACTTGGTCTCCAATAATCTTTGGGGATAATACAAGTTCTCTTCACCTTGCAACTAATCCTATTTATCATGCTAGGACCAAACACATAGAGGTCCATTACCATTATGTGAGAGAGAAGTTGATAAGCAAAGACATTCAACTAACCTATGTTTCAACCAACATGCAATGTGCAGATTTGTTGACTAAAGCTTTGGATGGAACCAAACTTTGCAGGTTCAAATCCATGATTGGATTGAAGGATATACTTGAAGATTGAAGTAGAAGACTTAAGCCAAAATGTTTGGCTTGAAGGGGAGCTGTTGGTGTAAATCAGAAGCCTATACATTTGGCTTGAAAGATATCTTGAAGATCTTACATATGTGAAGAAGCATAGGAACCATTGCTAGTGGTTAATTACCACTTTATCTCATTGTAAAAGTCAAATTGACTTGGAATCTCTTGTAATCACCTACCAAAAGGATTCGTGGAAAAATTAGTTGTTTGATTGAGAGAATATCTCCAAGCATTTAGGAGCTTGATCATAGGGAGCCAAAAGTTTGAATTTGAATTCAAATTTTTACTCATTCCTTGGACATGAAAAGTCGCAGGTAAGTGAGAGCACTCTCGAGCCTATCATTGCTGATTTTTGAGTGTGTGTGTGAGCTTACACTCTAGCCCACACCTCTCTACACCATTTGGCAATGACATTCATGCCAATGGAGCTGTATACAAATGTTCATTAATACATACATTCACATTGTCCATCTCTGAGTTCTCTGTTAGTCTACTCAAACACCAGTCAACTTGTCAAGGGCATATCTCGGTCAATTCTTCACCACATTCAGTGAATCAAAGTTTGTTGGATTCAGCTTGATGTAATCTACATGCTATCAAAGTTTGAAGACATTCTATTCAGCCATTTTGGAGAAATCTACGTCGAGGTGATCTCTGGTCATTTTCTACTACAGTCCTAAAAAGTCGGGGGTATAGCTTAACTTGCTAAATTGATTTCTCTTAGCATAGTGTATCTTTCTACATCATTCCACTTGGAAAAGGTAGCTTACTAAGCTAGTTAGATACCCTTAAAAGGAATTTTTCCAATTCCTACTGTGCTGGTCATACTGAGCAAAATACCCAGCAGGTGTGAAGCCATAAATAGAAGTTTTTCTTGAGTTTGTGACTTCCAAAGTTATCTGTTTTGATTCAATCATTACACACATCATTTCCAAAGTACATAGGACATTTTATGATGTCATTGGAAAGCTAAGGAGGTCTAGTTATCAACTCTGAAGCAAAAGAGGGCTGGTACAAAGCAGGTTTAGCAGTACCTACTCAGTCTCTTGGAGCATCCATCCATCTTTCCAACAAGTAGAGTGGCATGGCCCACTCTAGCATTGATCTTGATGCCCCTGGAAGAGGGGAAGAAGAAGACAAGCTTCATGATGTAAGTGGTAATTAAATTAAATAAATGAATAATATAAGTTAACAAAGTTAGAGCTTGAATTCTCATTTTCTTTCTTAACAGGAAGCAATTGAGCTAGAAAAGTTTGTGGCAAGATCCGATGGGCATCGAGCTTCTCGCAGAAGTGGTTCATCCTTGGAAAACTACATTGGAAAGTTTTCAAAGGATTATTTTGTGATCATACATAAAGTCTACAATCCGGATGGGCACTTCATGACTTGGTGCAGAAGGCCCTTAGCAAAATTTTGTGTCTATGTACAATTACCCGATGCACTAATTGTGCCATTTTGGTTAGGGAATCCTTAGTTGTAACTACATTAGGACTTAACTTTAGAGGAAAAGTACTAGGACAAATAGGTATTGCCATGGGAGAGGGAATCCAAGACCCCCATGTAATATCCAGATCTGTATTGACCTACCAACTGCCTCAATCTCTCCAAAGGAGAAAGAAAATTGTTGAGAAATTGAAGGCAACTGAGAAATGATGTAAATATTTGGATAATATAAACTTTTGGTTTTCCTATTTTGTCTTGTCCTTTGTATGAAATTTACTTCATAATTTGAACCTATCATTGTTTCCATAATTTCTATGTAATTTTAAGTTTTTCTCTTCATCTAAGTGTTGCATGTGGTCTGTGGTATCTAATTTAGCATGAAATAGGCCAAAAAGCCCCAGCCATAGAAACATGGGAATCAACCCTGCAAACATTTTGCAGGGTTGATTCCTGTGTTTCTGTGGCTGGGGCTTTTTTGGCCTTTTTTAGTGTTTATGAGGGCTCCCAAGTGTAGGATACTATGAAATTATTTAATTTCTCTTGCTTATGGGTGGCATCAACTAGACACTGAAGACTTAGCAAGCCAAAGAGTACCTAGAGTGACTAACCTTCTATTTTACACATTCTATACATCTCATCTATACATAGGGGGCATAAACAAGGCCATAAAATGCAAAAAAAAAAAACTAGCCACAGAAACGCGGGATTCAGACCTGCAAAAAAATTGCAAGGCTCAATCCCAGGTTTTTGTGGTTGGGGGTTTTTTTGCATGAAAATGACCCTTGGATATTAGGTACAAAATATACATATCTAGTCAAAAAACAAGAGGCAAATGCATGTAGGTTCAACTCATTCACAAAGAGCCTTTGAGGACTCCATATATATATCTTAGTAAAGCAAAAGCTATTTCTACACACTTATGCTGGAGAGACAAAGATAGAGAGAGTGAGAGAGAGAAAAAAAAAAGACACAAAGAACATATAGGTAAAAACAAAATTTTCTATTAATCATTGTATTACATCGCAAAGTATGCATCTGATCAAAGGGTACAAGATACACATGTCATGGGTTATTTCCTCTAATTCTTCTTGCTAGCTCAATGTCCTTGGGTTGTATGGTTACTCTCTTAGCATGGATAGCACATAGGTTAGAGTCCTCAAGCATGGAGATGAGGTAGGCCTCAGTTGCCTCTTGAAGTGCTTCAAGTGCTATCCCTTGTATTTGTAGTCCTGCACAGTAGGTTTGTAGTTCTTCTTTTACTACCATTGCAAAAGCTCTTTGTGGTATGAGTAGTTCAATGGAATTTTGGTAGTGTTGTATCTCTACAAAAGCCCTGCAGTGCCTCCTTCGTCTTTGTGGAGCTCTTGCATTGGGAGGTATGTTAGGCTATCATTGAGATCTATGTCATGGTTGATAGTTTTTCTTTCTCTGATGTACACAATGTGAGGTTCAAGCTTCATCTTCCACATTTTGTTGTTGACGTGTTTGTTGACTTTGCTCCCTTTCCTCCTCTATTGGTATTTTCCATTGCCCTTGTGGAAGTGTCTTGCCACCATGTGTCACCCGTGCCATCATGTGGCATATGCATTGATGTGCTCTGGGAACCACTTCAGGGTCTTTGGGGGGTTGCCACCATGGTGGGCATTGGGTCCCTAGATGAGGGCTAGGAAAGAACATACGATCTTTCCTTGCAGTTTGCTTGGTGTGTGCCATTCTCTTCAGTTGCAAAAATGTGAAATGAAGTGAGTTCTCTCTATTTATAGAGTTTTCTTTAACATTTTTTGTTCACACTAGAATGGACAAAACCTATTTAGAAACATACAGAATACTATAATATAAATAATAGCACATTGAAACCAAGATTACAATAATCCTAGGATCTACCACATAATGAATTCACTTTACTTCAAAGTTGAGCCTTCTCATAGTCTCCTAGCATGCCACTGAGCATGATGGAGAGGTCTTAATGATGACTTCCATTTCTCACTGGCAATGTTGTGTTGCATCCTTCTCGCAAGTTTTGCCAATTGTGAATCCCTAAGTTGTTCCACAAAAACCTTTCTCGAGAATGTAGTGCAGTAAAACCAATTAAACATCTCCTCCATGTAGTTTGATTGCATTGGACCACCACCATGATGCGTGTTTTTGAAGTAGACACCCCTCGCTTTGTAGTGTGACTTTTCCATTCCTTGGGTACTGAAAATCTCGAATGACCCATATCGATGCATGAAATAAGCTCCTTGTGCAAATAAAATATGCTAAAAATTATTAAGTACATTAGAAAATGGTAAGTGCAATGAACACTTTTAGAAGAAGAATACACTTACAATGTAGTGTGTTATATTGCTCTCTCCCCAAGATTGAATGAAACACTTGGTGAACACCACTAATGTCTCTTGAAACAATTGACGCTGAATAGCACTAGATCTAGTCAGACCCAATAAGCCTACCAACTTATCAAATCTTGACCAAACCTTCTTTCTCTCATTACAAAGATCAATTTGAGATTCATTCTCTGTTCTGATCATGCATAGGTCTTTCCACAGCTCATAATGTTCATCATTTTGACTGCTAGTACCTCTTCTAAAAAAAATGTTGTGCTTTTTTCCCTGTCATTGACACTTGTTGTAAACTATCTTGAGATTCTCCAACTTTCTTAACAACTAGGGTTATGTTTCCACCATGACTACCAATTGAATTGAGTAGTTCCTCCAATTTCTTTATAGCTTGAATAGATTTATCAATTGGCTTCATGGCAAATGCATATTCTATATGGAGTTTCAATAGTCTATCGAAAATTCTCATGAAGGCATGCAAGGTACAAAAAATGGACATTGACTAAAGGGAATGGAATAATGGGATTCCAATCCTTATCTTACATGTCACGATTAGGTGTACCTAACATCGAACACCTCATTAAAGGTATATCCCATTGAGTAGATGGAGATGCATCTATGTCATTAGCTAAATTATGTATGTTGTTTTGTTTTCTCTTTGTTCGTTTATAACCTCGTGTGCAATATGGACAAGGATAGAGAGAAAATGCACCTTGTTTGCACCTTAACATGCATTTGATAGTCTTTAAGTCTCCACCTAAGTGCCACTCTACTTCAAAATCACCTAGGCCTTCTATAGTGATTTTGGCACCATGAATTTGAGAAGTTATCACCTTTGTGATCCATGGGGTCCTACTAAAAATCCATGTAAGAACATCATTGGATTCTTTAGGTACTTCAATAGCACCTAACAACCATATATCTTTCTCGGATTGGACACTATATGTAAATTTATGGGTAGATTCTTAACTTTCATCAATAATGGCATGGGCCATAGCTTTTTCCATGAGTGTCACACTAAGTCTCTCCATATGTCGTCCCTTTTTTATTTTACATTCTTCTAGCTTCAATAAAAACTTGATTTTGGAACCACAATCTACATCAAATAACAAACATTATATTAATAAAAATACTATGAATGTGGTTATCACAACAATGGATATACCTTGAATTGTGGATTTGTAAAATTTAACCATTTCCTTTTGAAGACTCTCCAAATTGATAAATATATTTTTGTACTTTGTGTAGATGAATCCCTTTCTAGATTATTTTTTCAACTCTTTCTTGATGTAGATCACTGATAAATGGATGTTGGCATAACATCTTCTATATGCAAGTAATTTCCAAGATTATTGGCTACATCCTCATTGGTCATATTCTTCTTTAGAGACACCTTGTAAGGGCATGGAAAAATGCTTTGGAAAATACCTTTCTTTTGTAGAGCCTGCTTCAAAAGATTGTACAATGCAGTGTATGCTCTAGTACTAACACCTGCTTCATCACATACCATCTAAACCTCACTAGGACTTATAATATCTTCTAAGTTTCCTGCAAAATCTTTAATCACATGGGTTTTGATGTGATTGCCTATTGGTGAATCCAAAATCATAAGCACATGTTTGTTGCTAAGACAAGAATTCAAAAACTTCAATTGATCCTCCATTGTTGAGGAAGCACTGGCATCTTCAACAAATGATGTGCACAATAAGAAACTCAATCTAAAAGTTTTTTAACAAAAATAAACAAGCGAAACACAACCTAAGTGCATAAACATGTCCCTTCCATTCTCCATCACTAGTTGAAAGAGCTTGAAAGGATGATAGTGGTCATTTCCTATATCTCATCCCAAGTGGAGTCTCTTTTAGTTGTGTAAGATTGGCTTTTAACTTTGTAATTGTGCTCTCCTTTTCTTCCACATCTTGTTGGAGTCTATTATTATGCTCATCCAAAGATTTGATAGCACTGTCTAAAGTGTGTGTAGCACTCTCTAAATTGTGTATTTTTAAATGGTTGTGATGACATTGTTGCATCCAATAATTTGCTATAGATGTAGAATGGTTAGATAATCATTTGAAATAGCGTAGCAGTCCATCTTCACTGCTACCAAGGAATTGTAGAAATGTGGAGATACTATGGAATCTAGGATGGACATTAGACATTAGATCTAAGGGATATAAAGCACCATTGACCCAAAGATCAATATTCTTCTCTCCAGTTGCACGTCATTCATTTTGAGAATCTTTTTCATTGCTACCTCTAGTTGTTGGTGCAAATTATGTTGGAACACAAACATGTACACTCTTTGAGTGAGGAGCACGTGTTGGTGTTGGTGTCATGTTTGTAATACATGTGAGTGCCATGATGTTCCAAAACTCCAGCATCGAATAGGAAGAAGCACGGAGATGGTTGGAATGGCTAGTATAGTAGTTGTGGGCAAGAAAAAAAGTGTGTTTTTGGTATGTGGATAGGTCAAAATTACTTTTTTCAGTGTGTAAGAGGGAAAATAAGCTTTCTCTCAAAAATTCATGTTTTGGGGCAACCAAAGTTACGCATTTAATGATGTGGCACTTAACTTTTGGAGTGATTTTGAAAAGTATGTTTTTCTTAAGTATTTTCTATAAAAACAAGACTAAAAAAAGTAACTTCTAACATATACATAAAAGTATGGGCCATTTTGAATAAAGAATAGCTGAAAAGGAGACTTCCTCAAAAAAGTCATTTTTTAATTCATAAAGATGGACAGATTTGATGAGGTGGAAAGTGGTTTTTCTCTCTCTCTCTCTCTCTTTGTGCAGAAGAGAGAGAAGATCCAAGCTCACCCTAAAAAAAAATCCTAGTTTAGCCTACCAAAAAGTTCCCTATTAAATGCACTTTCTCCCCTTAACAAAGTACATGATTAAGCTTAATCCCTAAAAATTAGGAATTCTTACAAGGCCCATACAGGGTTCACTTTTTTCCTAATGCATAGCTTCTTGAATTTGCATGATTGCACTTGAACTCTTCCACTTCTTCCTTTTCTCCTTCTTCTTGGTCTTACTCCATATCTTTTAGTCTCTTGGATTCATATTTTCGTTTCATCATCTGCTTCCTTCGACCTTCTTTCCACATCTTTTCTTTTGCCTCTACCTACTTACAAAACCTAGGATTCATTGTCCTTTGAGTGATATCCACGCTAATTCATTACCTCGATCACCATAAGTATGATTAACTAATCGGATTCTCAAAGAAATCTCTACATAAATCTTTTTGGTGAAATCCCTTTTTCTCTCATCCTCTCTTAAACTATTGAGAGTGTGAGGCACTAAGTCATCATCTTCAATGGGACCTAGGGCATCTAAACGTTCTTTCACTTTCACTATCTAGTCATTAAGGTGCCACTTCCCAATTTATTTAGCTCATTCTTGAGTTAAAGAAATCTTTCCTTGGTTGAGGATGACTATAACATGTATAGTCTCCCACCCTTTCTTCAATGTGTCCAACTCTTTTATGTGTGCAAACAAATTCCTACTATATTGGTTGAAGATAATGCTTTAGGCCACTGACCAATTCATTTAGATCTTGGATCTCATGTCTTCTCGAGCGCTCTTGGTCTTGTGGCTGATATAAGGTAGATCTTCTGCTCTTATGTAGGCATGTCATCTTCTTAAGATCCTATAGTAGGATGCCTATTGATGTCTTCGAGTTTGAGGAACTCTAGCACCATTGAGGGTGTTGAAATAATCAGCCCTAGGTAGCTCGCAAAGGTATTGAAACTCCACAAATGACTTCACATAGAAATACTTATTCTCTATTCTTCTCAGGTTTCATAATTCAAGGTATGATCCAATTCTAGACGCTGAAACAGATCAAATGAACTACCAAATTTTCTTCACATCACTACAATGGGTTTCTTTGTGAGAAACATCGAAAAAAGTGACTAATACTCACCTCATTATTTTTATGTGATGAGATATACACTAGCCATTTGTAATCTTTCTCAACAATAAGGCAGATAATGAACGCAAGAATTGAGCCCACATTAAAATAAAAACATTGTATGAGAAATATAATAATGATATATTCAATAGTAATTTTATGCATATAAAGTAGTAATTCAAAACTTCAATTTGCATGTACTCACTGAGATATATGTTTCTAATTGGTTGGTATATCTTGTAGTATGGCTTATGATATGCTATGTTTATGAGCTCCATGGTTGGTGACTCCATTATCTACTTCGTCAAATTGTGTAACATATTTGCCATTCCTATACTACGGCGTCCTTTCTTAACTCATGTCCTTGCTCGTTGAAATCAATCTATGTTGAATTGCAATGTTTACCTCAAAAACATCAGAGCTTGCAAACACATTACGTGTAGTCTTGGATTTACAGTTGCCTAAGTCATGCTTCTTGCTTTGCTTTTTGGAATCCTCAAATTACTTCTCTGTCACATGCATTAGCTTCAAGGCTTCCAAAGGCTTCTTCATGAACTTCAAATGCATGGCAAAGGATTGAGATCTTAGTGTGAGGGGAATTCTGAATCTTTAATGCATGAACAAGAGTTCTCCCTAGTGAAAACTATAAAAGCAAAATGAAAAGAAGAGTGTAGTCACAAGAGTGTGAGACTCAAAAGTGAGTAGACCATGAAATGGGAGAACTCACATGGATTAGAGTGAGCTTTCCAAGATCATGGAAGTAGGCTGCTCAAGCTTCTAACCAAGTACAAATGGGAGGAGCGTCCCTCCTTATATAGAGTTGGAGGGGTCTCTCCAAAGTACATCTTGTGGGATAATTCCTCTTGATGGATAATGAATACACAGGTAGAAGAAAATGGCAAGGTACCCAAATACAATCAAATATAATATAACATGGAAATAAACTCAAAATGGAATGTTTCCTAGACACAAAATGGAGGTGCACTCTCATATTCTTAACATCCCCTTTGCAGCTCCATTTTGTAGAGTATGGAGGCTATGAGGGTATGAGAGAAATGTCCACCATGAGCATTGTTCTACTCTATGGGATATTTGGAATGAAGGTGTAATGCCTTGAGGATTTTAATGTGTTTTGTGTTTTGATTTAGCACGTGAAGATCCATGAGGGTGTGAACGCGCATGGACTTGGAGATATTTAGAAGAATATTTTTAGAAGATGGTTATTTTTAGTTATTTTTGTAAAAAATAATGGATCGCTTTAGAAAGCGACGTTTTTGTAAAAATAGAAAATTACGAACTTGTAAATAAAGCAAAAACACGCTTTTCGGAGCGCGGCCCTCGTGTATCTTCTATTCAGGACATAATAGGAATTTACTATAAATACGCATGCTCTGGTAGAGTGTCCATCAGAGCATGTGGGGGGAGATTGTACCCAATTTGGTGTCGTCTCTTATCTCTTTCTGTCTTTGAGTATTTTTTTTCTCTGCGTTTGTTGGGGATTCGGGGACAAGAAGGAGTTTGAGGGTTTGTAGGAGAAAAAGGAGATGATGAAAATGGAATAACAGTGAGAACTTCTGCAAGGGAATACCCTTGGAAACCTTGAATATTGATTATCCTTCAACAATTACAATGACTGCGCACAGTCTAATCAATGACTAAATACCACTTCAGAGAATATCAATTACTGAAGACCAATTATCTCAAGCCCTCTAGCAGCGGCCTCTCGTGCACCAATCCTTCACCTGCTTCCCGCTTCCCTTGTGCACACCTTGCACTAAGCTTCCGCCAAGCTAAGGAATTGGTATCACAGCGCACACGCAATAGACCTTGGAACTCTTGGAATCCAACCCGCCTTCTCTGCACACTTTCCTCTTGACACCTCTTGCACTCTTGAATGTCGTCGCACACTGGAGGCTCTTCTTGCTTCCTCTCTCGCTTCCTCTGAAGCTCTCTCTTGCTCCTCGCTCTCAATGTCCAAGAATAGCCTTTGTCCTTCTTTTGTTGAGGCCGCCAGTTCGCGCACTCTAACTGCAATACAATCTTGGTGTCCTTTCAAATGTCCCAAGATTGTCTTTTTGAACTGGTCCTCAACGACTCGCTACTTTGTCCTGTAGTGACTTTAGAACAAGAGTGACTTTCAAAATAAAATTTTTGATTGGGCGGCCCATTTCCACCTTTGAGTACGCGGCCTTCCACCTTCACCTTTCCTTTTAATTCTTTACTTTTGCACCTTAAGATTTTAAATTTATCCTTTGAACCTTAAGAGGAAAAATACTTTGCACCTTTAGTTTCAACCGGTTAGGGCTCTACAGATGCCCACCACCTAAAGATCTCTCCGTCCCGGAGAGACAACAGCGATACCAACTGAGAAATTGCAAAGACACAGATATGAAAACAACGAAACGGAGGCAAGAAAAAAGGTAAAGGGTGTGTATATTATTGAGTTAAGAAAAAAGATAATGCACCCTACAAAAATTATTTAGAAATCAAAAGGATGAGATAATTATTGACAAAGCGATAATGGAATCTAAGAGCAAATATTATGACTGTGGATGAGCAATTTATTTATACTGTGGATGGCATTTTATTGGGGAGGTTGATTGAGAGTGTCAGCCGAGGTTGATGGAGAAGGGGGCAAAGGAGCAGAAGCTTGTTCGATCGTAAGCTGTAGCGAACTAAGGCATTGCCTAAGATGATCTCTCTCCCGGCAGATACGTCGGCATGCAGCATTAGCACAAAGCCCTAAGTTGGAGCGATTCTGAAGATCTTCTAAGGCTTTCATCGCAGAGTCGGCCATATCGCGATAATGATCTCTCTCTTCTTTGACCAATCGCGCCGTTTCGTTGAGGGAGTGCCATTGAGAGGTTGCCATGCGATTGATGTTTTCTATTGTTGAGATATACTGTTGATGAACCGAAGCTGCTGCGGAAACCGAATCCAAGGAAATCTGGGAGGCCTGAACATTGCCGAGAGCAACTACACTCGCGTCCTGTAGTAATTGCAAAAATGAAGGGGTTGATGGTAGGTCAAAAAGCGGAGTGGGATTGGCCGTTGGAGCAGGAGGGGGAGGGGAAGGGGGAATATACTGCGGAGGAGGATGAAGGGTTGGAGTGGCAGATGGAGTGGGAAGTGAAGGATTGGGGGAAGGGAGCGGTCGACTGACAGGGATGTTACTGATAGAGGGTGAAGTGTAATCCGGGTGAATTGGGGGCATACAGGTGGGGTTTTGAGGGTTGAGCTGTGTTTGAATGAGTGGCGTGAAAGCTGAAGAGAGGGGAGGTCTAGGGATAATGGGAGGGGTAGGCATGGATGGAGAAGTGGTAGATTCAGGAGGGAAAGAGGAAGAAGATTGGGTAGTGAAGGAGGGGCCGTGAGGGGGGGTAGTCATGAATGGAGAGATGGTAGACGCAGGAGGGATAGGGGAAGAAGATTGGGCAGGGAATGAGGTTACATCAGGGGGATTAGTCATGAATGGAGAGTTGGTGGATGCCGGAGGGATAGGTGAAGAAGATTGGGGAGGGAAGGAGGTTACATCAGGGGGATTAGTCATGAATGGAGAGGTGGTAGATGCAGGAGGGATAGGTGAAGAAGATTGGGGAGGGATGGAGGTTACATCAGGGGGGTTAGTTATGAATGGAGAGGTGGTAGATGCAGGAGGGATAGGTGAAGAAGATTGGGGAGGGAAGGAAGTTACATCAGGGGGCGCGGATGCGGGTGTCGGTGCGGAAGCTGAGTCAATTGAGATTAGAGGGGGGGAGGGAGATGGAGCAATGGAAGGTCCAGGGTGGGTAGGGAGATAAGCAACATTGTGGGTAGAGTGTGCAGGAATGTGATAGAGCCAAGCTAAGAAGGGTGCAGAATAGCTGGAAAATGCATGAGAGCCTCTAGAGATAGCCTCGCGGAGTCGACGGGAGCGCAAAGTCAAGGAACTATAAATGAGGGTTGCGTAAGGGTAAGGACGGCTATGGAGAAAGCAAAAAAGCGGATCGGCGATACGAATATCTGACCAGGGAAGCGAAGAAGTTTAACTGCGTAGTAAGAAGAAAAAGATGAACGCATTGAGAAGGGTGGTCATGCGGAGCGAAAACCTAGCATTACTTTGAAAGTGTGTGGTACAAAAGGCAATAGTAGCCGAGGCAGACAGTCCAGAGTATAGGAAAGGGGGAGATCGAAAATGTATTAGGGGGGACCCAATACTGGCGGCAATGTCTGGGATGAAGAGAGTGCCGGTTCTAAAATGCGGGAAGAGGCGGATAGCTTCATAAACCTGGGTAAAATTGGCGGGGTTATTGAAGAAGACATTAGCCAAGCCCCACAAGCCCGCCTGCTGAAGATCCTCAATGGAAAACATTTGACGAAGGGCAATGGTAGGTAGGGATAGATGCATTCGGATTTGCAGGTTTAAGTCCGGTGGGAGAAACAGGCGCATATAATCCCCGGTTGGTGAAGATGGGTGGGATGAATGAGACATAGATTGGGAAGGAGAAGGAGGGTGCGGGAGGGGAGGTGGGGAATAAAGGTCGGTGGAATCAGAGTGTATGGAATAAATGGGAAGATCAAGGGCCGTAGGCGGTGTTGGATTAGTTTGAACAGATTGTTCTGCCGATGAGGGAGGAGGAGGATTGGGATTGTCAGAGGGAATCGCGGAGGTGAGAGAGGATGGATTGTGAAGGTTTGGAGGCAGCTGGGATGGAGGATCGGAACGCGCACCCGGAGCGGGGGGTTCAGCCATGGAGGTAGTTGGCGGCGGGGTAGTCGGTGGTGGAGGGGGTGGGAGGGGTTTGAGGCGGAGCGAGGGTGGTTGAGGGGGTTGGAGGAGGGGGCGCCGAGGGGAGGGTGGGGGAGGTGGGTTGAGGGGATTGGAGGGGGGGTAGGACGCGAGGCGCAGAGGGGAGGGCGGGGAAGGTGAGTGAGGGGGTTGGAGGGGGTGAGGAGGGTGGTAGGACGCGGTGCGCCGAGGGGAGGTTGGGGAGGGGTGTTGAGGGGGTTGGAGGGGGGGAGGGGGGGGGGGGTAGGAGGGGGGCCGAGCGGGGTTGTAGTGGGTGTTGAGCGGGGTTAGGAGGGGGGGTGTTTAGGCTGTTGAGGGGGGCGGATAGGGGCGCTGAGGAGGTTGGGGGCGGGGGGGATCGCGATGGGGAGAGGTGGAGTAGGGTGGGGTAGTCGGGGGTGGGGTGGGGTGGGAGGGGTGTTGAGGGGGTTTGAGGGGTGAGGGGGGTGGTAGGCTGAGGGGTGCGCGCGGGGTCGAGGGGAGGGTTGGGGAGGGATGTTGAGGGGGTTGGAGGGGGGGAGGGGGGGGGGGGGGGGGGGGGGGGGGGGGGGGGGGGGGGGGGGGGGGGGGGGTAGGAGGGGGGCCGAGCGGGGTTGTAGGGGGTGCTGAGCGGGGTTAGGAGGGGGGGTGTTTAGGCTGTTGAGGGGGGGGGCGGAGAGGGGCGCTGAGGAGGTTGGGGGCAGGGGGGATCGCGATGGGGAGAGGTGGAGTAGGGCCGGGTAGTCGGGGGTGGGGTGGGGTGGGAGGGGTGTTGAGGGGGTTTGAGGGGTGAGGGGGGTGGTAGGCTGAGGGGGGGCGCGCGGGGTCGAGGGGAGGGATGGGGAGGGGTGTTGAGGGGGTTGGAGGGGGGGGAGGGGGGGTAGGAGGGGGGCCGAGCGGGGTTGGGAGGGGGGGTGTTTAGGCTGTTGAGGGGGGCGGATAGGGGTATGAGGAGGTTGGGGCGGGGCGATCGCGATGGGGAGAGGTGGAGTAGGGCGGGGTAGTCGGGGGTGGGGTGGGGTGGGAGGGGTGGTGAGGGGGTTTGAGGGGTGAGGGGGGTGGTAGGCTGAGGGGGTGCGCGCGGGGTCGAGGGGAGGGTTGGGGAGGGGTGTTGAGGGGGTTGGAGGGGGGGAGGGGGGGGTAGGAGGGGGGCCGAGCGGGGTTGTAGGGGGTGCTGAGCGGGGTTAGGAGGGGGGGTGTTTAGGCTGTTGAGGGGGGCGGAGAGGGGCGCTGAGGAGGTTGGGGGCGGGGGGGATCGCGATGGGGAGAGGTGGAGTAGGGCGGGGTAGTCGGGGGTGGGGTGGGGTGGGAGGGGTGTTGAGGGGGTTTGAGGGGTGAGGGGGGTGGTAGGCTGAGGGGGTGCGCGCGGGGTCGAGGGGAGGGTTGGGGAGGGGTGTTGAGGGGGTTGGAGGGGGGGAGGGGGGGGTAGGAGGGGGGGCCGAGCGGGGTTGTAGGGGGTGCTGAGCAGGGTTAGGAGGGGGGGCCGAGCGGGGTTAGGAGGGGGGGTGGAGGGATGGGGAGGGGTGTTGAGGGGGTTGGAGGGGGGGAGGGGGGGTAGGAGGGGGGGCCGAGCGGGGTTGGGAGGGGGGGTGTTTAGGCTGTTGAGGGGGGCGGAGAGGGGCGCTGAGGAGGTTGGGGGCGGGGGGATCGCGATGGGGTAGGGAGATGGAGAGGTGGAGTAGGCGGGGTAGTCGGGGGTGGGGTGGGGTGGGAGGGGTGTTGAGGGGGTTTGAGGGGTGAGGGGGGTGGTAGGCTGAGGGGGGGCGCGCAGGGTCGAGGGGAGGGATGGGGAGGGGTGTTGAGGGGTTGGAGGGGGGGGAGGGGGGGTAGGAGGGGGCCCGAGCGGGGTTGGGAGGGGGGGTGTTTAGGCTGTTGAGGGGGGCGGATAGGGGCGCTGAGGAGGTTGTGGCGGGGGGATCGCGATGGGGAGAGGTGGAGTAGGGCGGGGTAGTCGGGGGTGGGGTGGGGTGGGAGGGGTGTTGAGAGGGTTTGTGGGGTGAGGGGGGTGGTAGGCTGAGGGGGTGCGCGCGGGGTCGAGGGGAGGGTTGGGGAGGGGTGTTGAGGGGGTTGGAGGGGGGGAGGGGGGGGGGGTAGGAGGGGGGCCGAGCGGGGTTGTAGGGGGTGCTGAGCGGGGTTAGGAGGGGGGGTGTTTAGGCTGTTGAGGGGGGCGGAGAGGGGCGCTGAGGAGGTTGGGGGCGGGGGGGATCGCGATGGGGAGAGGTGGAGTAGGGCGGGGTAGTCGGTGGTGGAGGGGGTGGGAGGGGTTTGAGGCGGAGCGAGGGTGGTTGAGGGGTTTGAGGAGGGGGCGCCGAGGGGAGGGTGTTTAGGCTGTTGAGGGGGGCGGAGAGGGGCGCTGAGGAGGTTGGGGGCGGGGGGGATCGCGATGGGGAGAGGTGGAGTAGGGCGGGGTAGTCGGGGGTGGGGTGGGGTGGGAGGGGTGTTGAGGGGGTTTGAGGGGTGAGGGGGGTGGTAGGCTGAGGGGGGGCGCGCGGGGTCGAGGGGAGGGATGGGGAGGGGTGTTGAGGGGGTTGGAGGGGGGGGAGGGGGGGTAGGAGGGGGGCCGAGCGGGGTTGGGAGGGGGGGTGTTTAGGCTGTTGAGGGGGGCGGATAGGGGTATGAGGAGGTTGGGGCGGGGGGATCGCGATGGGGAGAGGTGGAGTAGGGCGGGGTAGTCGGGGGTGGGGTGGGGTGGGAGGGGTGGTGAGGGGGTTTGAGGGGTGAGGGGGGTGGTAGGCTGAGGGGGTGCGCGCGGGGTCGAGGGGAGGGTTGGGGAGGGGTGTTGAGGGGGTTGGAGGGGGGGAGGGGGGGTGTTTAGGCTGTTGAGGGGGGCGGAGAGGGGCGCTGAGGAGGTTGGGGGCGGGGGGGATCGCGATGGGGAGAAGTGGAGTAGGGCGGGGTAGTCGGTGGTGGAGGGGGTGGGAGGGGTTTGAGGCGGAGCGAGGGTTGTTGAGGGGTTTGGAGGAGGGGGCACCGAGGGGAGGGTGTTTAGGCTGTTGAGGGGGGCGGAGAGGGGCGCTGAGGAGGTTGGGGGCGGGGGGGATCGCGATGGGGAGAGGTGGAGTAGGGCGGGGTAGTCGGGGGTGGGGTGGGGTGGGAGGGGTGTTGAGGGGGTTTGAGGGGTGAGGGGGGTGGTAGGCTGAGGGGGTGCGCGCGGGGTCGAGGGGAGGGTTGGGGAGGGGTGTTGAGGGGGTTGGAGGGGGGGAGGGGGGGGTAGGAGGGGGAGCCGAGCGGGGTTGTAGGGGGTGCTGAGCGGGGTTAGGAGGGGGGGCCGAGCGGGGTTAGGAGGGGGGGTGGAGGGATGGGGAGGGGTGTTGAGGGGGTTGGAGGGGGGGGAGGGGGGGTAGGAGGGGGGGCCGAGCGGGGTTAGGAGGGGGGGTTTTTAGGCTGTTGAGGGGGGCGAAGAGGGGCGCTGAGGAGGTTGGGGGCGGGGGGATCGCGATGGGGTAGGGAGATGGAGAGGTGGAGTAGGTGGGGTAGTCGGGGGTGGGGTGGGGTGGGAGGGGTGTTGAGGGGGTTTGAGGGGTGAGGGGGGTGGTAGGCTGAGGGGGTGCGCGCGGGGTCGAGGGGAGGGTTGGGGAGGGGTGTTGAGGGGGTTGGAGGGGGGGAGGGGGAGGGTAGGAGGGGGGGACGAGCGGGGTTGTAGGGGGTGCTGAGCGGGGTTAGGAGGGGGGGGCCGAGCGGGGTTAGGAGGGGGGGTGGTGAGGGCTGCCAGTGGAGGGGGGGTTGAGGTGTAGGATGAGGGGGAGGATGGTGGAAGAGGGAGAGGGAGTGAAGGAGCGGGGGATTGAGAGGTGGTAGTGGAGGTTTTGGGAAAAGTTGGAGGGAGGTGGAGGGGGGGAGGAGTGCGTCTTCTCTCTTCCACAGCTTCTCTCTTCCACGGCGGATGCACGACAGATCAAAGTGCACTATCATGGACAGCTGAACGTGGCCAGAGCGTTGATGAGGATACAAAATTGCGGATGCTGAGGGGAGCAATAATGAAGGAGAATGCACCTTATATAGCAAGGAGGAATGAAAGATTACCTGAGAGGAATGGATGGTTTAACCCAAAAGTGTGCTCAAAAGAGAGGAGATGCAAGTTCTAATCTTATCCATCCAAAAGATAAACAAAAGAAAGGGTGGTATTGAAAGTCATTTGCAGAAGTAAGGGCCAACCAAAAAAAATGGCGCCTAATTTATTTAACAATGAAATAAACTTGATTTTTATTGATGAAATGAGCAACATAACAAAAATGGCCTTCCAAAAAAAACTTGCGTGAGCCTTTTGCTTATTAATTGTATTTATTAAAGCAATCCAAAGCACTAATGAAACAAAATAAATGAAAATGCAATGTTTATGACTTTAGGTGGTACCCCTTGAGTCGGGAGATGTTTACCAAGGGTAGGGTGTCTCCATCCAGTGTTTCCAATTGCACAGCACCCCATTGTAGCATCTTCGTGATGCGAAAAGGGCCTTCCCAGTGAGGGATCCATTTTCCTTTTGTTTGAGTAGAAATTTGTGGTCTGTGTAGCAGAGCTAAATCTCCAGGCTTCAAATTGTTTTGCCATAGATTTTTGTCATGAGTCTCCTTCCTGTGTAATTGAAGCTTCTCTAACTGTTTGGAGGCTAAGATCCTTGATTCTTCCAGTTTATGCAAAGCAGTCAGTCGTGCTGGAACTTCCATCCCATTTTTCTCTAGTCTTTCCGTTCTTATAGAGCCTCTGATGAATTCAAATGGTTCAATAGGAACCAAGCCATAAACTAATTGAAAGGGAGAATACCCAGTCTCTTTATAGGCCAGTCTGTATGCCCATAATGTACCCAGATAGGCCTGTCCCCAAGAGGTCGGCTGTAACATGCATTCTTTTCGTAACATTGAAATTAATACCTTGTTCGTTGACTCGGCTTGTCCATTAGCTCGTGGGTAGTATGCACAAGAAGTCCTGTGTAAAATGCGATACCTGTTGGAAATTTCCTGCAGTACTTTGTTAACAAAATGAGTACCCTGATCGGTACAGATTTCAAGCGGGCATCCAAATCTGCAAATGATGTTACAATACAAAAAGTCAGCCACTGTTTGTGCAGAGCAGTCCGTTGATGCAATAGCTTCAGCCCATTTTGTTGCATAGTCCGTGGCTATCAGTAAGTACTTTTCCCTTTTTGGAAGTGCCGCAGGGTATATAGGCCCAACAAAGTCTAATCCCCACTTCTCAAAGGGCTGCCAAGAAGTGGAAACTACCAAAGGGTAATGTCTTTGCTTGGTGGGTTTAGGTCCACACCTCTGGCACACATCACATGTTTTTCTCCAATCATCTGCATCCCTAAAGAGTGTAGGCCACCATAGACCAGCATCTAGTATTCTCTGGCTCATGATATGCCCTGGAAGGTGCCCACACTACAAGGAATACGGGCGTGTAGCGACGGTTAACGCGACAGAATTTCGTCGCTGTAAAATTGCAACTTGCGTCGGAAATACCGTCGAGCGCGGACCGTCGATTATACGACGCAAAAAACGACGGTATTTGCGACGGTATTTGCCTAACGTCGCTTAAACGACGCTTGTTAAAGGCGTCGCTTAAGCGACGCTCTTTAGCGTCGCATAAGCGACGCTTTTTAGCGTCGCATAAGCGACGGTACATAAGCGACGGTCCATTGTGCGACGGTCCATTATGCGACGGTCTATTGCATCGCTTATACGACGACGCGTTGCATCGCTTATACGACGATCTGTTGACGGACAAAAATTAAAACGTTGGAGGCTCTGCAATCGGCATTTTCACGCATCCGATCGAAGAGCTCTCCAACGTTCGCAATTGCGCTGCGCTTACGAGCTGAAGCAAGTATATGCAGAATTGTTGTTTTGCTTAAGCTCTCTGTTATTGTCTCCCTCTGTCTTTGTTTCTCTCTTTCTACATCTTTGTCTCTTTGAATTTTCTCTCTCTCTCTCTAGATCTCTCTCTAGATCTCTCTCTCTCTAGATCTCACTCTCTCTCTCTCTAGATATCTCTCTCTCTCTAGATCTCTCTCTCTCTCTCTAGATCTCTCTCTCTCTCTCTAGATCTCTCTCTCTCTCTCTCTCTCTCTCTCTCTCTCTCTCTCTCTCTCTCTCTCTCTCTCTCTCTCTCTCTCTCTCCTCTCTTTCTCTTCTCTCTTTTTATTGCAGGTTATTCAAGAAGCTAACCAAGCAAAAACTATGGATCACAATTGTAAGTACAATTTCTATTATTTGTAGATCATTTGAATTGTGTTATTTTCATTACATACCATACTCACACTTATTGATATGCACTCATACACTTATACATGACGAAGAAGCACACACACATGCATATACCTACATATACACATATACATGCACATACACACACATACACATAGAGTTATACATATACACACACATACACAAGAACATGCACATATTGATACATACATATACACTTATACATGCACATGCATATACATACATATACGCACACATACACATGCACATATACACATATACATGCACATACACACACATACACATAGAGTTATACATATACATGCATATACATATACACACATACACATGCACATGCACATACTCATACACACATATGCACTTATACATGCACATGCACATACATACATATACACACACATACACATGCACATACATACATATACACACACATACACATGCACATACATACATATACACACACATATATATACACTTAGGTACACACATATGAATGAATTATATAATTAAAGTATTAAAACACATGCTTAATATAAACAATAATAAAAATCAATAGAACAAAACTCTTCATTACTTAATACCATACACACAATTCAAAACATGACTGAAATGAAAAATATATAGATAAATATATGTATATATCAATGTAAATACATAATCCAATGTCATAATCAACGTCTAAAATCCTAATCATCGTCATCATGATCATCATCATCATCAGCAATATCATGATCAGATGGATCTTCCTCATCCTCATCCTCATGATCACCCTGTGACGATCGAGATCGTCCCTCCTGTGTCTGTCTCTCCACCTCATCCATATTTGTCTCCCCATAATACTCCTGTATTACATATAACAAACATAAATCAATAAAATAATTAAAACATTCATAACAACAAAATAATTATATAAAATTTAAAAATACTCACAAAGGCATCAGGATGATCTTGTATATACTCGCTCAAACGCCGATATCCAAAATGTGTAGCATACTCGATCTCGTGTTTCGTAGGATATCGGCCATAATCCTTTCGCTGCAATGAAACAAATAAAAAACATTAGTTGCTTGCATTTTAACTAAAATAAAAAATATACTCACAATAACACATATACTTACAAACGTAGCTACAAAACCATTATGGCCCATTTGGCCTAAGTGCGATGTGTGGCCCGACTCCACTCTCTTCCTTGCAGCAGCCTGTTTATTCAAGGAAAAAAATACATAAATTAAATTAAAAAATTACTAAAATATCTAAAAATTATAAATATAAACTATTAATTTGTGTACCTTCTGCTGAGGAAATGACTCCTGAAGACGTAGCTGTCTACGAAAAAACTGCCACGACTCAGGTGGTATGTTAGCTCGCCTCTTATTTTTTTCGACCATACAATATCTCCTGTTAATTTAATCTCAAACAGAAAAAAAAGTAAGAATACATACACATATATACACACATATACACATACACATACACATACCCACATACACATATCCATGCAAACATATACGCATGCATATATGTATATATATACACATATACATACATATAACATAAACACACATATATATATCCACATATATACGTACACACACATGCATGCATATACACATTCATACAAAATACATGCATTTATCCCACAATAATATGTGTTGTGTATATGTGAATATGTGTGTATGTATAAATGTGTATATGTGAATATGTGTGTATGTGTAAATATGTATATGTGAATTTTTTATTTATGTAGATAATCAAATTATTAATATCAAATACCATTATTTGTAGATTCTGATCAATCAGATGGAACTCCACCACCGTCTCCTCATCGTGCAACGACTTTATACTGTAAGTATATGAAATATTTAATTTTAACTATATTTGATGGATACATAACTTATATATTTTTTTTATGTTTCTTATGATGTGCAGATTCTGATCAATCAGAGGGTACTCCACCACCTCCTACCCATGCAACGACTTCACATGTGTCCTCCGATAGGAATTATGATGAATTTTACTATCAAGAGCATATTATATGTTGGTGTAACTCTTGTTATGGCACATATCGAAGACCACGATTGGAATGTATTGAACATGAGGCAGAGTATGGTACTTTTGAGCATGCACCATCACCTAGTCAACGTGATAATGCTTGGGTATGTATTTTCTATATATATTAATGTCATTTTTTTATTTAAAAACCATGTATAAAATCAAATTATTATTGATATACAGGAATACTTGCTCGATGATGATGATGATAATGATTTTTCTCATAATGTTAATATACCTCGTACACGTCATGGACTTGTTGTTCATCAATTACAAGCAGAGGTTTCTAGAAATCCTCTACCTCCTGGTTTAGAGAATGAAACGGCTGGAGATTATCCATTGCCAGCTCGTGATCGTTCTTTAGTACAAACATATGATAGAAGAAGATATGGAGGATGGAATAGAGGACCACTTCCTTTAGATGGAGAGGTTTTCAACTTTTGGGGTAATCGCTATATGATTGCTCCATCCACTATTACTAATGCTGGTCGTGGTCTCTTTATTGTAGAGGATTTGTATGTGCCTCCGAACTCTGAAGTCACTCTTATGTCATTTTGTGGTCCTATATATGGATGGGGAGATTGGCATCGACTTTCACGTTATGTTCAAAGCATGAGTACTTATGGAATATGCTTGAACGCGGCATCTCTTACTAGTAGAAGGATTTTACATGCAGAAAATGAAAGATTATATATTGATGGAAGACCTTACACACATGGAAATATAGCAGGTTTAATAAATAGTAGTCGAGGGTTACATAATAGTTCAAGGACTAATTGCACATTTGAGGAGCGTGAAAATAGTCATGAATCACCATACATGAGTAGAGATGTATCAAGATACATAGTTGTCAATGCTATTACTACATTACATGTTGGTGATGAACTATTAGTGAATTATGGATGGCGTAGACCTCCAAGAGCACCTTTTAGCTAGAGAGAATAAAAATTTTCTATCCATATTTAATAAGTTATATACTTAATTTTATATTTGAAGTTTAATTTTTATTCATTTATGGAATACTAATGAGTTTTATTTATATGTGTAGATTCCAACGTATGATGTTGATGATATTCGTCCACAAGATTCACAATTACCAATAAGACCTCATTTATCAGAAGCTTCCATGAGGAGGCTACGCAAAACTAAGCCTGTGCAATATGCAAAGTTGAAAGATCTATATTCAAAAGATGATAAAGTACAAGATTTGTGTGACAATGATGAAGATGATGGCATGGCAGATTTTATTGAGGATTGGTATCAAAATGACAGTGAGAGCATGGATATTTCTAAAAATGAGAAATATCTTCGAGAGGAATGTCTAAAGCATGTATATGAAGGAAGTCGTTTGACATGACTAAGTGCAAGCTTACTTATTCTCAACCTTCAAAATCGTTTTGGATGGAGTAATGTATCTGTTTCGACACTATTAAGGTATAATTTTCAATTTTCTATCTATTTATATATATGCGCATCTTTTAAAACTATTAATGCATCTTTCAAAATATTCGTAAAAAATTTGATTGTTTGGATGGCAGGATACGATTGTTTGTTTTGGAGGATATGAAGTATGTACCTTCATTGAATGATTTGTCGATTCACGCATATGTTCAGTTTGAAAGTGTGAGAAGCGGATTTATAATTTGTATTCAAAGAATTTGGCACTGTTTATAGGCCATACAATGGTGAACTGGATGCATCGCATGCACAGAGGTTACTCAAGATAGAGCAATCTGATTATAATGGACTAGTGCCAGCAAGATTCCTAGGGTATGCAGTAAACCTCTTGCATGTCAATGATGAGCATTTGAACTTTAGGATACAAAGTGGAAATCATGGTGGCTTGAGAGGATCACACATATACATGCAAGAGGTTTACTGCATACCCCAGGAATCCTGCTAGTACTAGTCCCTTATAATCAGGTTGCTCTATCTTGAGTAACCTCTGTGCATGCGATTCATCCAGGTCACCATCGTATGGCCTATAAACAGTGCCAAATTCTTTGAATAGCAATTATAAACTCTCTTCTCACACTTTCAAACTGAACATATGATAGAATCGACAAATCATTCAATGAAAGTATATACTTCATATCCTCCAAAACAAACAATCATATCCTGCCATCCAAAACAATCAAATTTTACGGAAATATTTTGAAAGATGCACATAAGCATACACATATATAAAATTATATGCATATATATATATGTATATTTATTTATTTACTTTCTTTAATATATCATTTTTTTGATAAACTTACAGGTTATTATCTGAAAAGTTTTTACCAAGTCAAAATATTCTTCCTACCTCACATGATGAAATGAAGAAGATAATCAACAATCTTGGTATGGATTATCAATGTATACATGCATGTCCTAACGATTGTATTTTATATAGAGGTGAATATGCAGACTCTTTGACATGTCCCAAATGTCAATCTCCTCGATATAAGGGTGAAGAAGGTAAAATCCCGAATAAGGTATTGAGACATTTTTTATTGGCTCCACGGATTAGACATATGTTTCAAAGCCCCGAATTATCAAAGCTTTTGACTTGGGGACATGATCACAAAAGTACTGATGGAATAATCAGAATTCCTCATGATAGTGTTGCTTTTCAGCATATTGATTCTACATGGCCTGAATTTGCACAAAATCCACAGAATCTAAAGTTAGGAGTTGCATTAGATGGGGTTAATCCATTCTCCATGAAATCCAGTAAATGGTCAACATGGCCAGTGGTAGTCATAAACTACAATCTTCCGCCATATCTTAGCATTAAAAAGGAACATTTAATGCTTTCACTTTTAATCCCAGGCAAAAGACAAGTTAAAGATATGAATGTATATCTTGCTCCTCTCATTGACGATCTTCAAGAGTTATGGAGAGGTATTAATGTCATTGATATATCAAAAAGCATCAATGAAAGACATATTACGATTCGTGGTATTGTGGCTTGGACTATTCACGATTTTCCTGGATATGGCGTTTGTTCAGGTATTGATGTAATTTTTTTTTCAATATGCATGTAAATAAATATGATTTAATCTAATTATATTTTTATCCTTTTCCATGATGCAGGAATATCTACTAAGGGTTATAAAGCTTGTCCATATTGTGGTGATTGGTTGAGATCAATCTATAGTAAGAATCTCAACAAAAATATTTATCTTCGACATCGACGATTCTTGCCTGATGATCATCCATTAAGATCTAAAAGAGAAGCGATACATTTTAATGGAAAGCTTGAAACAGGCCAGTATCCAAAACCTATGACGCCTATGGATTGGTATAAAAAATGGACAGATGGACCTCTGATAGATCCAAAAGCAGAAATCTTCAGTGATGATTCAGATAATGAGTATGTGAACAAAGGTAAAGGGAAATTGGCACTCGCAGAGAACATATCAATATGGTATTCTTTGGAGTATTGGAAAGAGTTAAAAGTATGTCATCTTCTTGATCCTATGCATATATTCAAAAATATTGGTTATTCACTATGGCAGCATCTTCTTGGACTAAAAGATACCACAACATCAAGGAATGATTTGAAAGATCAAAAATCCAAACCAAAGTTATGGCCAGTTTTTGATAGACATCGACAAGAAACGACTTATGCATCTGCTCCTTGGGTACTTACGACAAAAGAGATACAGACTATCAACAATAGAATTCAATTGATCAAGACTCCTACAGGATATGGAGCATCGTTTCAAAACATGTTTACTATGGATGATAAGAGCTTATCTGGATTAAAGACCCATGACTGGCATAACTTTTTGAAACATATTTTACCTTTGGTTATCGATGGATGTACAACGAAAGGAGTACGAGATGTCATCTATCGTCTTGGATCACTTATAAGGTAATTATGATACTTTTATATTTAATATGTTTGAATATTGGATATCTTTTATTTTTTAATTAACTTCTTTACAATTGTTTTTATGATTTGTATAGGTGGATTACATCCAAAGAGATCGATAAAAATTCGATCCCACAAAAAAAATGTGAATGCAAAGAGCTACTATGTTTGATGGAAAAAGAACTTCCTACTTCATTTTTTGATATTCAAGTTCATTTACTAGTCCATCTTGTAGATGAGATAGAGATTGCCGGTGTTGTCAACACTCGATGGATGTTTTGGGTCGAGCGATTTATGGGAATACTAAAAGGTTATGTGCGACAAAGAGCAAAACCAGAAGGATCCATGGCAAAGGGTTGGATGCTTGAAGAGTGCATGTATTACGTTAGTGAGTACCTTGAAAGAGTTCATGAAGAAGCTCCACGTGCATGGACCAACGAGTCTTCTTCAAAAATAACCGATGAGGTATTATCAAGTAAGGGGGTTCCATTCTTATTTACATTTCAAGAAAAAAATGATGTTTCTACTTTTGTAGCATATAATAGCGAATGCATGCAAGCATTCGTTAGTGAGTACGAGGAACTTCAAAGTCTCCAAAGTAAAAGGCGAAAAAACAAAAGATCTAGACGTAATCTCGATAATAATGAGATTACAGATATACCTTCTTTCACGGATTGGCTATATAGTCGTTTGCAACGCGCCAACGCAAATAATGAAGAAATCTCAGATGAGCAAAGAGAGTTAATGATAGGTTGTGAACAAAAGGTAATTTTATTAAAATATATATTTTATTTTTTTCATATATGTATGTTAGTTTCTATTTACTAATTCAATTTATTTTGCAGGCTCGAATGTTCACTAATATGTGGGCTTTTGGACAGCATATTAGAATCAAATCCATTGATTCTTTACGTAAAACAAAGGATTCTAGTATTGTTGCTTGTTTCAAGCAACTATCACGTGCTAGCTCAAAAGACACGAACCTTATAGATAGCGAACTTGGTTACGTAGGAACTATTGTTGGTATCTATGAAATTTCATTTCGTACATTCAAACAGGTAGAAAAAAGTTTATATATTTTTTGTAGAGTTAGTTATTTTTTTAAGCACCTAATAATGGGACGTTTTTGTTGTTATATATTGTGATAGGTCATTTTGAAGGTTGACTGGTATCGAGCGGAGTATAAAGGTAGTAATTCTACAATAAGAAAGGAATTATCTGGGTTTTGGGCAATTGATTCTTCCAAGGTAATGCGATCTACTAAAGAACCATATATTCTTCCTAGGCATATTGAACAAGCATTTTTTTATAAAAACCCAGATGCTCATCCTTGGTGGCAAGTCATTCATGTGCAACCTAGAGGTAGGTCATTGTTTGAACAGTTTATTGTTAGAGAGATTGAAGAAAGTCCTCTTGATGATTCAGCATCAGATACTGATACATCAACATCTGGAATAGAAATTAGACTCATTATACGTGATAATGATACTAATCTTTTTGATGAAGAGGATAATTCTCTACATGCTGATTCTACTGATGAGGAAGAGGAATTACCAGAAATAGATATTAATCCACCAATAGATGATGTGATTCATGAGAACATAGATTTAACAATAGAAGAAATAAATGAAATCAATAAGGATAATGAAGATGAGACTATATTGATGTCTTACCAAAATGATGGCAATAATGAAAACATATGAGCAGATTAGATAGTAACTTGAAGCTTCTGAATGGATATCAGATAATAGGTTTTTTTTATTAACTTGAATAACGATGAATCCTACTAGAGAGATGAAATCATGTTCTTCTAAGTTAGAACATGAAGCTCGGGGGTATGCCTAATTATTTTATATATAGCTTTATCTTCGAGGAGTAAATTTTTATCATGTATGTATGCATATGTGTGTGTATTCATGTGTATTATATGTATACATATATTAGTATGCATATATATGTATTTCATGTATATGTATGTGTTTGCATGTGTGTGATATATGTATACATGTATTCATGTACGTAATATATGCAAGTGTTTATAATTGTGTACATGTATATATGTATATGTGTCTATGTGTAAATATGTACATGTAAATATGTATGCATGTATATATATGTTTATGTGTGCATGTAGGCATGTACATGTATGTGCAAATATGTACATGTAAATATGTTAGTGTGTATATATATATTTATGTGTGCATTTAGGCATGTATGTGTGAAGCATAATATATCTACTCCATTTTATATTTATGTATCCTATCTACATGATGTGTATATATCTTTACATATATTATGAATCATGATCCTCGCTGATTCGAGTAGCTATATATAGAGGCATAAGGTTGGGAGGAGAGACATCTCTCTAGTAGGACGTCGGAGGTGTATATATACTTCAAACATATGGCTAAAAGGTTGAATTAGAGTTTTTAAATTAGGGATTTCAAAACCCTAATATCGAGATTAGTGCTCTCTGTCTCTCTCATAGTGGTTAGCAACGGGATGGCAACGTCGTAGGCAACGGGTTGCTAACGCGTTAGCAACGGGTTCAAGTTGCGAACCCCAAGTTGAGATAAAGTTGCGTACAAATCAATTTTTATTTTAGATTTTTTTATATGTATATATGTGTGTGTGTGTGTATATATATATATATATATATATATATATATATATATATATATATATATATACATAGATACATACATACATATATACACACACACATACATACATACATGGATTATATTATATTACATACATAGCAGTAAATATATACTACATACATACGTGTAATGTAATACACACATTTTTATGTATATATACACATAGTATATACATATTACATTTATACACAACACATAGATGTATACATACATGATACACATGCATACATACATACTACAAAAATAGAAACATGTATATTAGATACATATATAAGTTAATATACATGCCTTTCAGTAAACATAGAGTAATAGATTTTAGGAATGACATCATACATACATAGATGCATATATAGATACATACATACGTACATACATACATAGCTCTCTCTCTCTCTCTCTCTCTCTCTCTCTCTCTCTCTCTCTCTCTCTCTCTCTCTCTCTCTCTCTCTCTCTCTCTCTCTCTCTCTCTCTCTCTCTCTCTCTCTCTCTCTCTCTCTCTCTCTCTCTCTCTCTCTCATATACATACATACCGTGCATTGTCGCGACGATGAGCCATAAGTGTCCGCATCTCTTTTAAACACCACTTAAGGGACCATCCTGTCCCAAACTCTGTCTCAAGTGAACTAAGCACGTACTTTTTATCCCTCTCATCATGCTCACTACAAAAATAAAAAACATAATGTAAATAAAACATAAGATATACATTTCAATTTATATGTAAAACTTTTACTTACTTCCATGGTAAGTGGATAAAGCGCAGGTAAGAGTCGCATAGTGCCCGCATTCTTCTCTTGAACTCCAATCCATTCCCTATGTACACAATGTTCCCCTCCGGCTCTATGTCGCACTCTAGTCCTAAGGTGCCTATGCATGTCCTCATAGGCAACTCTGCTCTGCTATCACGTGCTGGAGGTGGTATAGGTGTCCTAAAAATAGATAGATAGAAATAAATAAAAATATGTGCTATAATATCATTAAAAAAAATTATGAAAAAAAACATACCTATGAGCAGATAGCTCTCTTCCTGCATGTGGATCCGCAGAAGAGCCCTCGTCTGATCGCGTAAGCATCTGGATCGTATAATCCAGCTCCTCATCGGACATGTCTGCGTAGTCCCGCATTATGGCCCCTAGAGTATCTGACGGAACTCTTGCTCTCATAAGACTTTTTATGAGAGTGAGTTTCGCCTTTCTCTCTTTACTGGGATCCATAATACCTAACATATAAAACAAAATGGTTAGAAATCAATATATATATACGTGTATGTGTGTGTATGCATGTGTATGTGTGTGCATGCATGTGTATGTGTGTGTATGCATCTGTGTGTATGTGTGTAGGTATATGTGTGTGTTGTCTATGTGTATGTGTGTGTGTCTATGAGTGTGTATGTGTTTATGTATATGTATGTATCTACGTGTGTGTATGTATCTATGTGTGTATGTGTATGCATGTATGTATGCATGTGTGTGTATGCATATGTATGTGTGTGTATGCATCATTATGTGTGTCTATGTATGCATTTGTACGTGTGTATGCATCATTGCATGTGCATGTGTCTATGTGTGTATGTGTGTGTATATGTGTGTGTGTCTATGTGTATGTGTGTGTGTTTATGAGTGTGTATGTGTTTATGTGTATGTATGTATCTATGTGTGTCTATGTGTCTAAGTGTGTATGTGTATGCATGTATGTATGCATATGTATGTGTATGCATATGTATGTGTGTGTATGCATTATTATGTGTGTCTATGTATGCATGTGTATGTGTGTATGCATCATTACGTGTGTATGTATCTATGTGTGTATGTGTGTGTGTATATGTGTTTGTATGTGTGTATGCATGTGTGTGTGTATGCATGTGTATGTGTATATGTGTATATGTGTGTGTATATGTGTGTATGCATGTGTGTGTGTATATGTGTGTAATATATGTTTGTATGCATGTGTGTGTATGCATATGTATGTGTGTGTATGCATTATTATGTGTGTCTATGTATGCATGTGTATGTGTGTATGCATCATTACGTGTGCATGTGTCTATGTGTGTATGTGTGTGTATATGTGTGTGTGTCTATGTGTATGTGTGTGTGTCTATGAGTGTGTATGTATGTATCTATGTGTGTGTATGTGTATGCATGTATGTATGCATATGTGTGTGTATGCATATGTATGTGTGTGTATGCATAATTATGTGTGTATGTGTCTATGTGTGTATGTGTGTGTGTATACATTATGACAGTGTATGTAAGCATGTGCATTATGTATGCATATAAGTATGTATGTATGCATATGCATATGCATTATGTATGCATATGCATATGTATGCATATGCATATGCATTATCTATGCATATGCATATGCATTATGTATGCATATGCATATGCATTATGTATGCATATGCATATGCATTATGTATGCATATGCATATGCATGTGTATGCATATGCATGTGTATGCATATGCATGTAAGTATGTATGTATGCATATGTGTGTGTATGCATATGCATGTAAGTATGTATGTATGCATATGCATATGCAATATGTATGCATGTATGTATATGTGTGTGAATGTGTGTGAATGTGTGTGTGAATGTGTGTGTGAATGTGTGTGTACATGTGTCTGTATGTGTGTATGCATCATTATGTGTGTATGTGTGTGTACATGTGTCTGTATGTGTGTATGCATGTGTATGTGTTTGTATGCATCATTATGTGTGTATGTGTGTGTATGTGTGTGTATGTGTGTGTATGTGTGTGTGTCTATGTGTATGTGTGTGTATCTATGAGTATGTATGTGTTCATGTGTGTGTATGTGTCTATGTGTGTATGTATCTGTGTGTGTGTATGTATCTATGCATGTGCATTATGTATGCATGTAAGTATGTATGTACATTATATGCATATGCATATGCATTATGTATGCAAATGTATGCATGTATGTGTTTATGTGTGTATGTCTCTCTATGTGTGTGTATGCATATATGTGTGTGTATGTGTGTGTATATGTGTCTGTATGTGTGTATGCATGTGTATGTGTGTGTATGCATGTGTATGTGTGTATGTGTCTATGTGTGCATGTGTGTGTATATACTATATGTGTGTGTGTCTATTGTATGTGTGTGTACCTATGAGTGTGTATGTGTTTATGTGTGTATGTGTCTATGTGTGTGTATGTGTTTATGTGTGTATGTGTATGCATGTATGTGTATGTGTGTGTATGTCTCTCTATGTGTGTGTGTATGCATATGTGTGTGTGTGTGTGTATATGTGTGTCTATGTGTGTATGCATGTGTATGTGTGTGGGTGCATCATTATGTGTGTATGTGTCTGTGAGTGTATATGTGTGTGTATGTGTGTGAGCGTCTATGTGTGTGTATGTGTGTGAGCGTCTATGTGTATGTGTGTCTGTGTGTGTATGTGTGTGTATCTATGAGTATGTATGTGTTCATGTGTGTGTATGTGTCTATGTGTGTATGTATCTGTGTATGTGTATGTATCTATGCATGTGCATTATGTATGCATGTAAGTATGTATGTACATTATATGCATATGCATATGCATTATGTATGCAAATGTATGCATGTATGTGTTTATGTGTGTATGTCTCTCTATGTGTGTGTATGCATATATGTGTGTGTATGTGTGTGTATATGTGTCTGTATGTGTGTATGCATGTGTATGTGTGTGTATGCATGTGTATGTGTCTATGTGTCTATGTGTGCATGTGTGTGTATATACTATATGTGTGTGTGTCTATGTGTATGTGTGTGTACCTATGAGTGTGTATGTGTTTATGTGTGTATGTGTCTATGTGTGTGTATGTGTTTATGTGTGTATGTGTATGCATGTATGTGTATGTGTGTGTATGTCTCTCTATGTGTGTGTATGCATATGTGTGTGTGTGTATATGTGTGTCTATGTGTGTATGCATGTGTATGTGTGTGGATGCATCATTATGTGTGTATGTGTCTGTGAGTGTATATGTGTGTGTATGTGTGTGAGCGTCTATGTGTGTGTATGTGTGTGCACGTCTTGTGTATGTGTGTCTATGTGTGTATTTGTGTGTATGTGTGTGTGTGTCTGCGTATGTGTGTGTGTGTCTATGCGTGTATATGTGTGTGTGTGAGTGTGTGTGTGCGCATACCTTGTGTATGTCTCGCTTCTCTCTCTCCCTCTCGCGCGCTGTATGTCTCTCTCTCTCTCTCGGTCTGTGTTCTTCCTCGCGTTCAAGGCCCGGCACAAATGTGCCGGGAGAATTGAATTTTTTTTTTTACATTCCAGAGCGTCGCATATGCGACGCTCTGCAGTTTGCCATCGTCGTTAAGTGCGTCGCTAACCTGCGACGCTACTAGCGACGCTTCTGGTTTAGCGTCGCTTATGCGACGCTATTGTCGCTTATGCGACGATGCTCGGCCAAAAAAAAAAATCCGAAATTTTTACCGTCGCTTATGCGACGGTTTCGTCGCATAAGCGACGGTTTTCGTTTTTTTCCCGATTCGGGGGCGTCGCTACGCCCCCCTTTTTCTTGTAGTGCCACCACCTGTTCCTTCATGTGCAAATTGCAGTATTTCCCTCACTTCATCTTCCTCTAAACATTTCCTAATCCTGTCATCCTTGCCCTGTCTGTAGAGTTTACCCTCAATGAAAGTATATGGTCTACTCTTGATAAGCAGTCTCTTCCTTAGTACAGCATTAGCACTTTCTGGATACAATCCAGTATTAATGAACTGTTTGATATCATCATACCATCCTTTAGCTTGTATAGCAAACAAGTGTGCATCAGGAAAATCATCATTGATACCACTGGTTTGATCCCTCCTATTTATTCTGGACAAGTGATCCGCCATCACATTCTCTCTTCCTGGCTTATGGATTACCGAGAAATCGAACTCTTGGAATAACAGTAACCACCTCCATATTCTACCAGTAGCATGTGGTTTGTTGAGTAAGTACTTGAGAGGTTGGTGATCTGATATAATAATAAATTTTACCCCCAATAAGTAATGGCGGAATTTTTGAATGGCAAAGACCATTGCTAGTGCTTCCCTTTCGGTAGTACTGTAATTCCTTTCAGCCTTGGTCAAGATTCTACTGGCATATTGAATTGGCCTGTCCATTTTAAATTCTTCACTAGGTTGAGTCAGAACTGCTCCCACTGCATATGCACTGGCATCGACATGTATATGAAAGATTTTTTACCACTCCGGGGTGACCAAGATAGGAGCACACACTAACCGTGACCTTAATGTCTGATATGCTTTTTCCTCCTCTTCTTTCCATTTGAAAGGTACTTCTTTACCTGTGAGTCTAGTCAGAGGTCTAGCTATCTCTGCATACATTTTTATAAACCTTCTATGATAACCGGTATGCCCCAAAAAACTCTGGATCTCTTTAGGAGTTTTAGGTTTAGGTAACTTTAATATAGAGAGAATTTTGTCAGGATCTGGGGCCATACCTTTAGCGGATACCACATGTCCTAAAAGGGTTCCTTCTGTCACAAGGAAATGACATTTATTTGGATTGAGCTTTAACTTAGTTTCTCTGCATCTTTGGAAAATATTCTGCAGCTGCCTCAGGTGCTGGTCCAAACAATCTAGATGAGTTTCCTTGTGAGACCCTGAAAATGAAGAGAAGTCATCCATGAAGATTCTAAGTGATTCCAGCAATAAGGGGCCAAAAATGAGATTGACCGTTCTGTTAAATGTGGCTGGAGCATTTCTGAGCCCAAATGGCATTTTTACATACACATACGTTCCCCACGGTGTGATAAAAGCAGTCTTTTCACGATCCTCTGGGTGTAATGATATTTGATTATAGCCACTGAAGCCATCCATAAAACTATATAGTGCATGCCCAGCCACTTCTTCAATGACCTGTTCTGCAAAAGGCATAGGGAACCCGTCTGGAATGGTCACCTTGTTGAGAGCTCTAAAGTCCACACAAATTCTGATTTTATTAGTATTCTTCTTTGATACTATAACCATAGGCGAGAGCCACTCTGAGTGTTCCACAGGAATGATGATTCCTGCATCTTCCATCTTTTGGATTTCCACATAGACAACTTCGGCATACTTTGGATTAAGTCTATAACTCCTTCCTCTGATGGGTATGGCTCCCTCAACCAGAGGAATTCTATGCTCTCCATAAGATGCAGGCACTCCTTCTAAGTCTTTATAATGCCAGGCAAAAACATCTGCATACTGGGTCAAGAATGATTTTACCTTTTCCAGGAGCTGTGGGTGGCTCCACAACCAAGTGGCCACTAGAACTGGTTGATTATTGTTTTGGGTGCATAAATGTACTTCTTGGACCGGATTTCTTGTTACCATATTATCTTCTTGTGCATCTGCTTCCTTGTCTTCTTCTACTAGCTTTTCGTGCATTGCTTCATAAGCAGGTGTATTTTGGACTTCGATGTTTTCCTCCTTGTCCTGCATCCATCCTGCAGGGATTTCTTGAATTGGGAAAGAACATTCAACCTCAGAATTTTTTACCTTGTTTTTAGCTTTGGAAACTTCGTTATCTGATGTTGACACATCCTCCTCTAATTTGTATTTGAGGGGTATCTTTCTGCCCCTTCTGTGGTCAGTGATGGGCTCTCCCAATCCATCAACCTGGACCTTTCCTTTGTCTTCATCATAGCCTCCAATTGTACCAGGATTATCAAGAAAAATTCCAAAACAAGAAGAAGAGTTGCCGGCATGAAGCCAACTTAAAATATCCTCTTCTTCCTCAAAATCTATTTGGGGTTGATCCTCTGCTTCTGTTTCCATGCAAATGCTCACTGTTTGCATCATACTAGTGTTTCCTTGATTGTCTGGGCCTTCTTCTAAATGAATTTGTGTCAGCTCCTGCCCTTTCTTTTGTACCCACATGGTGTCCTTACCCCAATCATGAATGACACTGGCATGCCTCAGCCAAGGTCTTCCAATTAAGAGAGGAAATCCTCCTTCAACCTGGGGCAATCTTAAAACCACAAAATCCAGGATAAATAGATTACCTTGTACTTCAAGTGGAACTTTTGGGATTACCCCCAAGGGCCTTACTTTGCTTTGATCTGCCAAAGTAACCGTGAAATTTGCAGGTCTTGAAGGGTGGAGTCCAATCCTTTTCATGGTATGTTCAGGCATCAAATTAATGCCAGAACCACCATCTACAATAACACCTTGAAATTCATGGCCCTTGATTGATATTGTAAGCCGAGGGCTTTTATAATCTGTAAGGGGTGCTTCCCCCCTAATTATCCCTTGATGTAAGATAGCAGTCTTAGCCACTAAGCTTGTCGTAGAAGCCTCATCAATTATCTGCAATAATTCTGACCTGAATTTCCCATCCATCTTTATTAAATCAAAAATACTAACCTCCTTCTCAATTGACTTGAGTAGTTTTGAAGCCTCTGACTCTTTAAGAAAGTGAGCTTCATTTGCTTTGCCAAACTCTTCTTGAGCCCTCTTGAAGGCATGCCCAATGGCATCGCTGGTGCCTGTGAGACATTCATTGTGGTTTGTGTCTGTACCTGTAGTATCTTTGTCTTCAATTGCAACTCTGTCTTTGTTCAATTCCTTAATTATCAATTCTTGATTTTCTACCACTTTTGCCGTTCCCTTGCTTCTTGTCTGTACTGCAAAAGATTCGAGTTCTTCTAATTGTACCACTCTAGTGGATGGTGAGGGTTCATTCACCTGAGGTAATATCTCCTCCTTGAATACAGAGATCATTTGGAGATGGGGTCCGGAAGTAGAGGCTTGATTCTTAGGACAACAGTTTGTATAGTGATCTCTGGCCTCTGGACAATTCCTGCAAGGAGGTGCATTTTCCGGAAGGGTGCACCTAGATTGGTAGTGCCCACATTCTCCACATCTGAAGCAGATAATTGGCCTTCTAGGCCCATTTGCAAGGTTAGTTCTCGGTCTAGGATTATAGTTATTACCTTGGTTTGTTGCTGCTGCCATTACATTTGCTGGTGGCAAGAGCCCGCCTTGTGTCCAGTATGTCGTTGTCGGCATTCCCCTTGATTGGCATTCATGGGCCTCATGCCCAATCTTCCTGCATAATTGACAAGTCACATTTAGCAAAGGACATTCACTTACTATGTGTCCTTGCTTGCTGCACATGGAGCACCATAGTCCGTTCTTAATGCCGCCTCCTTTTAGTTCTTGCAACTCCTGCCTCAGTTGAGCTAGTTCCTCTGCTTGGGCTTCCTCTTCCTTTTGGAGCTTGAGGGCTTCAATCTCTCTTCTCAGCTGAGCTACAGTAGTCTCCTCCTCTGTATAGGGCTTATTCCTTTTCAAGCCTTCCAGTTCCCTTCTTAACTGGCTCACTAGGTCCTCCAGTTCTGTACCATATGATGGTTGGGAAGAAGTTGCACCATACTGGTGCCTTATCTGTTCCAAGCGGGTGGCCGTATTGATGAATTCCTCAACAGAGGCAGTAGGTAGCACTAACTCTTTTATTTTGCATTGGGTGACCACAGGTAAGGGTTTGGCTAACCACTTCTTGACAAAGAAGTCGTGTGGTGGATCCGGTAGTTTAGCCATTAATGCTTTGGCCCTGGTCACGAATTCGGGGAACTTCTCTCCTGGACCCAACTTTAAGTTTTCCAATTCTTCTATAATGATCTCAGCCGTGTTGCCATGCTGAAATTGATTCTTAAAGGCCTCTTTCATCAAATCCCAAGAGGTAAAGTGATTTTCAGCAAACTGGCTAAACCACTTGTCTGCCAGACCTTCCAATGTGGCAGGGAAGAGTATCAAGAAAGCATCTTCCCTACCCATTAGCCCCCTAGTCTTACATAATGCAAGAAATCGTCAAATGTGCTCATCTGGGTCCTCCTGGGCTAAACCCCTGAAGGAGGGAAATTTTATGTTTAATCTGGAGAGCAAGATTTCTAGGTCCACCTGTCCTACCATGCTTCCTACCGATGAAGTCGATGAAAGTGGACTCGATGATCTTCTGTTCGTCTTTCTTCTTGTCTGCTTGCACTTGATTCTCAAGGTTTGTGACCGGGTCGCGGTCATGAGCTATTCATAGTCCACTTAAAATGAGACACTTGATAAAAGTATGTACCTTTTGGCCCACTGGAGTAATGTTGTCGACACTGGAATATTGTCCTCCAATGGCAATATATAGTCTCCTATGCTCAAAGCTCCTTGGAAGTCCCACCGTGCGTGCCAAATTTGTTGGGGATTCGGGGACAAGAAGGAGTTTGAGGGTTTGTAGGAGAAAAAGGAGATGATGAAAATGGAATAACAGTGAGAACTTCTGCAAGGGAATACCCTTGGAAACCTTGAATATTGATTATCCTTCAACAATTACAATGACTGCGCACAGTCTAATCAATGACTAAATACCACTTCAGAGAATATCAATTACTGAAGACCAATTATCTCAAGCCCTCTAGCAGCGGCCTCTCGTGCACCAATCCTTCACCTGCTTCCCGCTTCCCTTGTGCACACCTTGCACTAAGCTTCCGCCAAGCTAAGGAATTGGTATCACAGCGCACACGCAATAGACCTTGGAACTCTTGGAATCCAACCCGCCTTCTCTGCACACTTTCCTCTTGACACCTCTTGCACTCTTGAATGTCGTCGCACACTGGAGGCTCTTCTTGCTTCCTCTCTCGCTTCCTCTGAAGCTCTCTCTTGCTCCTCGCTCTCAATGTCCAAGAATAGCCTTTGTCCTTCTTTTGTTGAGGCCGCCGGTTCGCGCACTCTAACTGCAATACAATCTTGGTGTCCTTTCAAATGTCCCAAGATTGTCTTTTTGAACTGGTCCTCAACGACTCGCTACTTTGTCCTGTAGTGACTTTAGAACAAGAGTGACTTTCAAAATAAAATTTTTGATTGGGCGGCCCATTTCCACCTTTGAGTACGCGGCCTTCCACCTTCACCTTTCCTTTTAATTCTTTACTTTTGCACCTTAAGATTTTAAATTTATCCTTTGAACCTTAAGAGGGAAAATACTTTGCACCTTTAGTTTCAACCGGTTAGGGCTCTACAGCGTTCGTACGTCTGTTATTCTCTGCGTTCGTGCGTCTGTGGTATCTGGGGCAATAGTGGTATCAGAGCCAAGACGTTTGCGGAGGTGGTTGCAGCGTTTGATTGCGATTTACAGCATTCGGGTCTATTCGCGATTCGGCGTTCATCTCAACTGTCTGATCCAGTTGCGGCGTTTGATTGCGATTTGTGGCATCCAGTCCGTTCGCGAATCGGCGTCCATCTCAACCGTCTGGTCCAGTTGCGGCGTTTGATTGCGATTTGTGGCATCCAGTCCGTTCGCGAATCGGCATCCATCTCAACCGTCTGGTCCAGGTTTTTTGTTCATTAAGTTTTTTTGAAGTTTTTTGGTTTTAGTTATGCCGGTCAAGTTTTTCGAATTTCACACTGTCACACTCTGTACCCTCTGTACCCTCTGTACCCCCTGTGCTCACTGTGCTCTCTGTGCTCTCTGTACCCTCTGTACCCCCTGTGCTCTCTGTGCTCTCTGTGCTCTCTGTACCCTCTGTACCCTCTGTGCTCACTGTGCTCTCTGTGCTCTCTGTACCCTCTGTACCCCCTGTGCTCCCCTGTGCTCCTTTTCGGTTACTCCTTTTCGACTAAGGCATAGAACTATGGCATAACTTTGGCATCTTTGGCTTCTCCGGCACTCATGGTTCTCTTGGTTCTCTTGGTTCTCTTGGCAGCCGTTGGCTACGCGCGAACCAATTCTAACATATGAGTGGCAATAAGGGCTTAGTTATTTCCCTAGTTAGCCTAGTTAACCCACATAGTTCCTTATTTAGTATGTAGGGGATTTGAACCCACAACCTCATACTACCAAGAGATAAGTTTTATCCACTAGGCTATTTCCTCTTTTTGATACTCTATTCCTTTTAATAAATATTGAACATAACTTTTATCTCTCTCTCCTTTTATTTATTTGTTTATTTATTTATTTATTTTTATTTTATTTTTCTTTTATTTATTTATCACAATACTTCTATTTATTTATTAATAATAATAATAATATTATTATTATTATTATTATTATTATTAGTTATTTAAATGTTATTGTTAAACGTCTTTTTCTATGTTTAGACCTAGGTTTTGCATCTTTCCATACGGCCATGGACACTACTCAAAATATCGATGATTTTAGTTCCTCACCCCTCCCTGGGGTATCAATTGAGCAACAAGTCGAACTTTTACGACATGAACTTCAACATGCCCAAAATGAAATAAAAGAACGTGATGTTGCACTCCAACAACTACAAAGCGATGACAATAACCTAGTCCGGGTAGTGAAGGCCATTATTACCGCCCAAGAGCAAGGAACACAATCCAAGATTGGTGCCAAAAATTTCCAATTTTCACGATTTGACGGACGAAAAGATGGCCAATTTGTTCTCTCATGGTTATCCCAGTTTGATGATTTCTACTCTGATGAATCTTATTCTGAACAGGAAAAAGTGAAATTTGTAACCACTACTTAGTGGGAAAGGCTCAGTTATGGTGGAATGTTTTGCGCCATAGCACAGATCGCCCCACCACATGGCAAGCCTTTCAAGACAAGCTCAAGGAGTCCTTCCTTCCTCCTCAGTTTCACTTACATGCCCGTCGCTCTTGGACGACTTTTGGATGGAAAGATGGAGATACTATTTCTACCTATACTGAACGTTTTTGGCAACGTTTATTACTTATACGTTCACTTGAAATGATTCCTGAAGATACTTTACAACGGAAATATGAAGATGGTTTGGAGATGGGAATCCAAGCTAAGCTCAACACCTTACGTCTGACGATGCTCTATGAAGCTATTTCTTTTGCACATGATGCTGAGAAAGAATTTCAATCTATCACTAAGTCCATTCGCTTACAACAAACACGTCAACGACCACAACTAATCAAACCCACTTTTCCACTCAAGTGTTCCTTTTCTACTTTTTCTTCTCCTCCTTTTCAACGTCCACCTACTTTTCAACGACCACCTATTTTTCAACGACCTCCTCAGTCCACTTTTTCCCCAATCCCCAAGACAAACCCCTTACACCCTACCAAACCTCCAACCTTTCAAACTACGACGATGGATGCCCAACAAAAGAGGTCCCGTATCATTTGTTGGAATTGTGGTAAGATTGGTCATACCAAAGCTAGATGTAGGTTCCCAACTAACCACATGCAACCTGGCGGAGCTAAAGTACATAACATGGAGGTGGTTCCTGAAGATATTCAATTTGAAGACATTCAACCTGATTGGACTGAAGACGCATTGGAGCAGGATCTAAGTACCTTGGGTAACACAATTTCTCTTCATTCTTTACTTTGCATGCAAGGTACTATTAATGGTAAAGTTGTTAATATTTTACATGATGATGGTAGTTCACATGACTTTATTTCTCACATATTAGTCAAAGATCTCCAATTAACCCCACTTCCTTCTATGTACAAAGTTAAGGCTGCATTCCAAGGAAACAGATATAATGTTACAAGGAAGTGCATAATGTTCAAATTTGTATAGGCTCATACATGGATAAACGCACATTCTTAATTGCTCCTTTGCAGTCCTATGATGTTATACTTGGTATGCCTTTTCGTCACCATTATAATCCATGCATTGATTATCATACACACACCATGCGTTTTAAGTTTAACCATCAAGATATCTGTTTGTCTGCAATACATGATTTCCAACCATTCCCATTAATTAGTCATACACAAGTAAAACGTGCATTCCGAAAAGGCTACAATTCATGTATTGTTTTTTTCAATAACATAGTCGATTATCTACATCCACTTCCTAATACCCATAAATCATTTATGGATTCTTATAAGGATTGTTTTATGGCTGATTTTCCTTCTAAACTACCACCTTCGAGAGGATCCCTTGATCATAGTATAGACTTAATTCCTGGTAGTTCTCCTCCCCATAAAGCACCTTATAGGCATGGACCTTTGCATCAACAAGAAATAACCAATCAAGTTAAGGATTTACTTCACAAAGGACTTATCAGGCCTAGTTCTTCTCCCTTTGGAGCACCTGTTTTTTTAGTAGAGAAGAAGAACAAGACTTATAGGATGTGCATTGATTATAGAGCACTCAATAAGATCACAATAAAAAATAGATATCATATTCCTAGGATAGATGATTTATTAGATAAACTTCATGGAGCACGTGTTTAGTAAAATTGATCTTAAATATGGGTATCATCAAATAAGAATGTCACCAAATGATATTTTTAAGACTGCCTTTCGAACTCAGACCGGTCACTTTGAATTCATGGTAATGCCTTTTGGACTTACCAATGCACCTGCTACATTTGCACGCATGATGAATAATATTTTTCTTGAATACCAAGCTTTTGCTCTTGTTTTCTTCGATGACATACTTGTCTATAGTAAGAATGATGATGACCATGAAAAGCATTTAGCAATAGTTTTTAATTTGTTACGCACCAACCAACTTTATGCAAATCCTGAAAAGAGTTACTTTTTCCAAAGAGAATTAGAGTACTTAGGCCATATTGTTTCAAGTCAAGGAGTTCATGTAGATCCAAAGAAGATTAAAGTAATTAAAGAATGCCCTATACCACAATCGGTGAATGATGTTCGCTCTTTTCTTGGATTAGCTAGTTTTTATAGAAAGTTTGTAAAAGGTTTTTCTTATTTAGCCCTCCCACTCACTTTATTATTAAAGAAAAAGTTAAAATTTGCATGGGGATTGCCACAACAACAATCTTTTAAAAAACTTAAACAATCACTTTCTCATGCACCTGTTTTGCAATTACCTGATTTTACACAACCTTTCCATGTAGTTACAGATGCTAGTGGCTCAGGTATAGGTGTTGTATTGATGCAAAATGATCATCCCATTGCATTTGAAAGTAGGAAGCTTAAACCTTCTGAAAAGAACTACAGTACATATGATAAAGAACTTTTGGCAGTTGTACATGCTTTAAAAATTTGGAAACATTATCTCATGGGTACAGAAGTCATAATCAAAACCGACCACCAAGCTATTAAACATTTACTCAATCAACCATTGATTTCAGATCGACATATCAAATGGGCTTCATACATACAAAAGTTTCAGCCTATGATTCAATATCAACCTGGCAAAGCTAATGTTGTAGCTGATGCCCTGAGTCGTTTTCCATCCCCACAAACAAATATTGTTTTTATTAATAACATTTATGTGGTTCATATTCATTCATTTCATGAAATGATTCCTACATATGCATCTGATTTATATTTCTCACAAACATGGAATGCTTTCAATAATTCTACTACATTTAGTGAAGACCATTACACATTTCATAATGGATTCTTGTATTTTGATCATAAGCTATGTATTACACAAGATTTTAAAGAATTTGTTATGAAAGAGATGCATGAACCACCATATATGGGTCATAGGGGCATACAAAGTACTGTTTCTACATGTAAAGAATTCTTCTTTTGGCCAAATATGGAAAAGGATATTACACAATATGTTTCCCAATGCATTGTTTATCAACGTGTCAAAAGACATCATGGTAAAGCATTTGGATTATTAATGCCACTTCCCATACCTAATGGGCCATGGGAACAAATTTCTATGGATTTTATTACTTGTCTTCCTACAACTTCATCACATCATGATATGATTTGGACAATTGTTGATAGGTTTAGTAAACAAGCATATTTCATTCCGCCAAATTATTTATTAAATGTATTTTTCCACATCATGGTTTTCCAAAAGTAATTTTATCCGATCGTGATGTTCCTTTTTGTAATCACTTTTGGGTTGCATTATTTAAAAATTTAGGCTCTAAAATAGATTTTAGTTCTGCATTTCATCCTGAAAGTAATGGGCAAAGTGAAGCTACGAATAGTACTATTTTGGATCTATTACGTTGTTATTCTTTAGATAATCCAACTAATTGGGATGAGAAACTTTCTTTACTCCAATTTGCATATAATAACACAACACATACCACTACTGGACGTGCACCAAATGAAATTGTATATGGTAAAAAGCTTCCTACTCCCATGTCTATCATTCAAACTGACATACCTATGGCTGATTCTTTTGCACAAGATCATATTTCTATACTTCATGAGGTTCATGAGCATATTAAAAAGAGTCAGGAATGTTATACCCGTAATATTAATAAGAAATGAGCAGCTAAACAATTTAATGAAAATGATTATGTTTGGTTACGCATAATTAAACGACGTTTGAAAAATATTCTACAACATCCTAAGGTAAAACTTGCACCACGTTATTATGGACCTTTCCGTATTATTCAAAAAATTATTGACAATGCTTTTAGATTAGATATACCTTCTCATTGGAATATTCATAATTCTTTTCATATCAGTTTATTGAAACCATTTAAAGGAATTTTACCACTCATTCCTATTTTGGATGATCCTCCATTGTTAGAAGAGGATGCTGAAGTTTTAATTCCAGAAAAAATACTTGATCATGATGTTACTACTACACGCACAGGTAATCAATACCATAGATATTTGATTAAATATAAAAATCATTCATTCGAAGAATCACAATGGATTCACAAAACATCACTAATTCCACATTATCCTCATTTGATTTCTGCTTATCATTCACAATCACATTAAATTCCAGTTTTCCAGTTCCATGCATTTTTTTTTTTTAATTTACATGGCACATGCTTATGATTGTTCAGTGATGCGACATGTGATTGGCCATCCATATCTATTTTATTTTTTATCAACTGAGGTCAGTTGCTCGTCAACTGGGCGGCATGTTATACTTTATGGGATATTTGGAATGAAGGTGTAATGCCTTGAGGATTTTAATGTGTTTTGTGTTTTGATTTAGCAGGTGAAGATCCATGAGGGTGTGAACGCGCATGGACTTGGAGATATTTAGAAGAATATTTTTAGAAGATGGTTATTTTTAGTTATTTTTGTAAAAAATAATGGATCGCTTTAGAAAGCGACGTTTTTGTAAAAATAGAAAATTACGAACTTGTAAATAAAGCAAAAACACGCTTTTCGGAGCGCGGCCCTCATGTATCTTCTATTCAAGACGTAATAGGAATTTACTATAAATACGCATGCTCTGGTAGAGTGTTCATCAGAGCATGTGGGGGGAGATTGTACCCAATTTGGTGTCATCTCTTATCTCTTTCTGTCTTTGAGTATTTTTTTTCTCTGCGTTTGTACGTCTGTTATTCTCTGTGTTCGTGCGTCTGTGGTACCTGGGGCAACAAGCATAGCAACAGCAATGGAAGCACCAAAAAGGAAAGTATCCATGTAGAAATCCATGGCCTCCAAGTGGGATTGCCCATGTGTAATCGTGAGATACTCCATAAGATGTCCACTAAATGGATCAAGTAGATGCTCCATAGATACACCACGAATGAGGTACACGAAAGGAACAAGATTTCACTAGATGAGATCACCTCTATGCGAGATAGATAGGACGACTTCATGTGGTGTGTGGTAACCTCCAAATCTTTGACAAAATCCACCATGAGATTTCATCACCAAGAAGTAGGTCTTGTAAGAGTGAAATATAAAACATGAAGCATGAAATGATAATCACACGATAGTACATTTGTATGTTGTAGTCCTTTATGGAATGTACAAAGTCCTCATATATGTCGATAGGACCATGAATGCCCCCTCTGAACCGAGAACCTGGCTTAGAAAATGATCCAACTCAGTGATGTGTCCATGTAGATCCAAGAGTATCATGTGGAGAGTGGAAAGATGTTGGACTCCATTAATGGAACATTGTATGCTCAAATGTTGTTGTAAAGGAAGTAAGTGGACTCTCAAAGAGATGAATGGAAAATGGAAAGCCACTGATCGTGACGTAAAGCCCAACTAAAGCTAAGGGGAACTGAAAGTGTTGGATGGTAGGATGGGAGGTGTAACCATCTGAGGTGTAAGCTGAGACTTTATCTCTTAGTGCTCAGGCTCCAAAATTGTACCATGACCTAGAAAGCCATGTACAAAGAGAGTGTGCTCACATAGTGTGACGGTCTATTAATGGAATGATCCTCCTTTGAAGAGGATATGGGGGAATCCATATCCTAGGAAGAATCCAAAAGAATGAACACTTAGAGTATTCATAAAATTTGGATTCTCTAGTAAATGTACATGAGTTACTCTTAAGTTCATAGAGTTTGTATGACTTTTGATAGTCACTATAATCGATGAAAATTTATTGCTTAGGCCTATCATCATCAAGGCCTTGCACATGGGCATCATTAACAAAGACTCTAGAATAGCTCACCTTAGTTTCCTCTGAAAGTAAGCCTCAAATGGGTTTTGGTACTTACAAAAGAGGTGAGAACCCTCTATTAAGAATGCATACTGTTGTATTTTACAGCTTCAGCCCAAAACCTTTGTGGAAGTTGCTTCTAATGAAGCCTATTCTTGGCCATCTATAACACACTTCCAATCCTCTATAGAGAAATACCTTTTTGAGTATCCATCTTTGCTTTGTCCTTAATACCTTGTTGCTTCAAATAATTTCCAAATTTATGGTTGATAAAGCCATTGTGTCCATCTAATCTGATGGTCTTTAAAGAACTTGGAAAGTCATATTGAGCTATCTATGTCCAATCCTTGAACTTGGAAAGTGTATCCTCTATATTTTCAGTGAATAAACCCAAGTGTACCTAGTGAAGTCATCTACTATGAAGAAGAAGTAAAGTGACCCACTCAATTATGATGTATGCATAGGTCCACAAAGATCCGCATGGACTAATGCTCAGGTTTTACATGAGGAAATGAATCCTTCCATAGGCAATGGGATAAATGTCTGCTTAGCACATGCTTGGTAGTTCAATTCCACTTCTGCAATCCCAAGTAAACCCTTTATAAGATGAACTGAAGATATCTTTGCTAAGTAAGAGGTGTGTCCAAATCTCAAATGCCACAAGCTAAAGCTTGAATCCTTGGCCATGAAATTTGAAAGCTTGTAGAGACCTTTATCTTCAAATCCTTGAATTATGACTTCTTTGGATGCTTGATCGATGACTTGAACTTTGTCGTTATCAAACTGCACCATCATATTGCACTTAGTAATGGCCTTCATTGAGAGAAATTTCTTGCAAAGGCTTGGTACATAAAGACATGTTTAAGTGACTTGTTCTTACCTTGTGAGTTTGTGATGTGAACTTTGCTTCTTCCTTGGATATCAATACACTTATTATCTTCAAGATAAACTTGGTCTTTGTGCTCTTGAAACTCATGAAATTCTTCTTTTTCATTGCACATGTGTGATGAAGCCCCATTATCAAAAATCCATTATTTGGTAGGAGGGGATGTGACAAGTGCCTTTTGTTAAGTTGTAAGAAAAAGGTCTTCACTTCTGCAATGAGTTATTTGGAGTAGACATGGACTTATCCTTGTTTTTGTCTTGAAGCAGTACTTTTTTATGTGTTGAGGCTTGCCATAAATGTTGCAATTAAACTTCTTCTTGCCCTTGTCCTTCAACTCTCTAGTGCCTTTTTTTAGCTTTAGTCTTGTTGAAAGTATATTTGGCCTTCATAGTTGTTCTTTGTGTAGCTTGAGTCTTTCTCCTAGAGCCATGGATATTTGACCTATCAACTCAAGTACACAAGAGGAGACAGATAAGCTCACACTTTGGTGCGGAAGGGATGCTCAAGCAAGGTTGTACATACTAAACTATATCTATGACCTTCTATTACCACATATTAGAGGATGCAAGACATGAGACTTGGGATGCTGTAGAGACTTTCTTTTCTGTGAGTACTAAAGCAAGAAAGAATCATCTTTGGAACGAGTTCAACCAACTCAAGAAGACACCTAAACAAACCATCACAGAGTTTGTTATCAAGGTCAAGGAGGTTGGGGATCAGTTAGAATCTATTGGAGAGCTGATTGAATAAGAGGCTATCATGAGGCAAATTCTCAATGGGATTCAAAGTGATAAGCAATGGAAATCCTTCACCATGGCTTATGATCTCATCATGGTTGTGCAAACTCCAAACTTCAACATCTTTCTTGCACAACTCTTCAATCAAGAGGACAACAATAGCATAAAGGAAGGTAACTCCTATCATGGTAACTAGTGCTCTATATGCAGATAAGAAGGATAAGAAGCTAAAAGGGAAGAGGAAGAGAATGAAGAGGAGGCTTCCCAAGAAAACTTCACAAGAAAGAGCAAGTGGAAATGGAAGAAGAAAAAACCAAAGCATGACAAAGCCAAAGTTCAAAATGTTCAACCTTGTGCCATATGTGATATGACCAACCACACCACTCAAAATTGCTTGTTCAATGGGAAGACCCAGAAAGGAACTAGAAGAGGTGGATATGGCAGCAATAGAGGTAGAGGTGGACACAACTTCAACAATAACAATAGAAGCTATAATAGAAGGTCCTTCAACAATTATTTAGAAGATCAAGCACATGAAGACTCATTGCTTCCAATGAATCTAAGCCATAAAGAAGGTAAAGAAGATGATCATTTGTTCTACATAGATTCAGGACGTTCAAATCATGTTGCACACAACATTGATCTTGTATCTGACTTGGAAAGTCCAAAGCATAGACATGAAGTTCAAATAAGGGATGATACTAAGCACAATGTGGAGAAGATTGGTAATGTCAAAGCTTCCAATGGCAGGACAAACATTCTAAGTAAGGTTCTCTATGTACCCACTATCACTAAAAACCTAATAAGTGTAGGCCAAATAGTTGAAAAAGGCTTGCAAGTTAGGTTCACCCAACATGGAGCTTTTGTGGAAGATCCATGTCAAGGCTTCAAGAAGATAGCCAGAGGTGAGAAGCATGGTAGGCTCTTTACTTTTGAAGTAAGAGAAACCAGGAACATAGCTCTATTCCCTTTTGGGTCTCAAACCCTAAGTGAGCTTGAAGTGTGGCATAAGAGACTTGCTCATGTGAATGAAAGAACCTTGAAGGATATATGCAGGGATCAAAGTGTTCTTGGACTGCCAAACATCAAAGCAACACATGATCAACAGGTTGTTACCATTACTATCCATGTGAAAGGCCAAATGGCCACTGGGCACTTCTTTGTATATGTTCTTTAATAAAACATATAGTGGCCTGGTCAATCACAGATTTTAAGTTTGACTACATTTGTAACACCTAAGAAGTCTATGTTCGTGCTCCCTATGTACTATATTTTTCTACGTCTTCTGCAACCTCTATGCGGAGTACTGTGTGCGGCCCTAGGAGCTCAGTTTTCTACTCTAAGGATATCATCATAGAGCTCTCAAGAAGGAGAGCACACTATGGTGCATCACCAATGAAATATGTTCCTCTTGTGCAAGCGAAGAGACCACCCATCTAAGGTTTATGACTAAGGTGGCGGCCAAGGCATAGACCTTGGCATACCTTGTCATCCGAGTCACCAAAGTCACCATTGGTGTCATTGGCTACGCACGAGGGAGGACCTCAATGATCAAGGAAGATAGAGGTTCCTGGTACTGTTGGAGCAAGTCTATGACAAGCCTAAGTATTGAGTCCTACAAAGTCATAAAAGAAGCTTTAAAATGAAGACTATGTAAACTTCACTTGTGAACTACCTCTTGTAACTTTTGAAGAGTTTACTTAATGTAAAAGTGAAAGAATCTTAAGTGGTTGTGGTAGATAGAGAATCAAATCAATCATTCATTGATTGGAGAGTGATTGAGGGAAGTTAGCCTCCCAAACTCAACTGTAAATAGATGGCAGTTTTAGTCGTGGTTAGAGAGACCTATGTGAAGACCTCCAAGAGCTGAGCTTTATGCCATATCAAGGTGTGATTACACGGCACACATATGTATCAGTAAGTAATTGTATTGTACAAGCAATATACTTTCATTTTCATGATTATTTGAGTTCATATTTCCATGTTCTTGTGAAGTATACTACTCACTCCCATATCTCTCAGTTTTCTCAGTCAGATTGCAGAGATGGTTTCTCTGAGCTTGGTGCATCATCTTCAGTGATTTAACTTGGTAAAGTTAGCTCTATAAGTCTACTATATGCTCACAAATTTTCATGTCATTTAAATGTTGCAATATTCAGGTATGTTCAGTTGAAGTCAACAGTGTCTGTTCATCTTCACTTCTCTATCAGGTACCCGACTTTTTCACTCACCTTGTCAGAGCCATGTCTCAGTGGTTACTTATCCAAATTCAATGATTTAAAGCTTGTTGGATTCAACTTACTGTCTACTATGACCATACAAATTTTCATAATCATTGAATTCCTACATTTTGAGTTATGTTCCTTTTTCTGCTCACTAGTCTCAAACTATAGCAGCCCGTGAAAATCGGGATGATGACATCACTTGTTAAAACTCATTCTCAGTGTGTGGTTTATTATTTTTGATGAGATTACTCTTGAAAGTTATCTCTTTAAGTTAACTAGACTTCCCCAAGAGCAATTAAGCTAATTGCTACTGTGCTTAGAGAATTATGCAAAACACTAGACAGGTGTATGAACCAAATTAGCAAGTTTTTCACCTTTGAGCTAGCTCCAACTTATCTGTTTTGATCTATCTTTTTGAGAATGATCTTCCAAGGTACATAGGGTGTCTAATACATACATTGGCAAGCTAAAAGGGCCCACCACATACTCCTGGAGTTCATTTGGCTGGTGTAGATCAAGGATTTTGCAACACCTCTTCATCTTCAAGCACATACCTATCCATCTCTTCACAATGGTATCAGAGCAAGGTTGGACAACATGGCAGATGGATTTCCTTCATCAATTGACAAACTGGACAGAGGTAACTACTCAGCTTGGTCATTAAGAATGGAAGCGTATCTCCAAGGTAGAAGTTTATATGGTTATGTGGCTAGAGATGAAGTTATGCCAAGTTTCACGAACAAAAGTCAACCAACACAAGAAGAGCAAGAAAGATTGAGCACATGGTGCTCCAAGGATGCACTTGCAAGGTCTTATCTCCTCAACTCTATCTCAAATTTTTTGTTGCCTCACATTAGAAGTTGTAAGACATCTCAGGAAGTGTGAGATGCACTTGAAGCTTTCTTTTCTTCAAGTACTAAAGCTAGGAAGCATCAACTATGGCTGGATTTCACAACTCTCAAGAAGGCTCCCAAACAAAATGTGACTGATTTTGTCACAAAGCTCAAGGACATACCAGATCAGTTGGGAAGCATTGGAGAGGTAATAGATGAAGAGAAAATTGTAAGGCAGGTCATCAATGGCTTGAAGGTAGATGACAAGTGGGAAGCATTCACCACAGCTATGGATTTGTACATGGACATGCATGTACCTGATTTCAATACACTCATTGGACAACTACTTACTCAAGAGGCAAAGCTTATCAAAAATGGAGAAAGCTCTAAAGGTAATCAATCTTCAGCTTTATACACTGATAAAAGCAAGTCCAAAGATAACAAAGGAAAGGCAAAGAAAGTGGATGATGAAGCAGGTACATATCAAGCTAACTATGCAGGTAGAGGAAGACATGGCAGAGGTAGAGGAAGAGGAGGTGGACAAGGCAGGGGGAGATCCCAAGACTCCAACTCATGTTCTATTTGTGGACTAACTATCATACAACTGAAAATTGCTTTAGGAATTCCAGGAATCAAAGAGGAAGAGGATACAATAGAGGAAGTTATGGCTACTCAAGAGGAAGGTTCAACAATTATCATGGCAACTACAACAACTACAATCATTCAAACTAAGGAAGGAGAGACTACAATAACTACACAAAAGACTCAAACAAAGAGGATTCATTATTGATCATGAACATGGCTATGCCACAAGGTAAATCTGATGAGCATGTTTTCTACATAGATTCAGGTTGTTCAAATCATGTGGCAGGAAATGTGGCACTCCTATCAGATTTAGAAGATCCAAGGAATAAGCATGAGGTACAAACAGGAGATGATACAAAACATCCTGTGGAGAAAATAAGCAATGTCAAAGCACCTGATGGAAACATCAACCTACTCAGTAAGGTACTCTATGTCCCTACCATTACAAAGAATTTGATAAGTGTTGGGCAGATAGTAGAGAAAGGGTTGCAAGTCAGGTTCACAAAAGCAGGAGCATTTGTTGAAGATCCAAGTCAAGGATTTAGAAAAATTGCAAAAGGTGAAAAGACAAGTAGATTGTTCACATTTAAATTACAGGACACTAGAAACATTGCTCTCTTTAATTATGGTAGTCAGACACTCACAGAATTGGAAGTATGGCACAAAAGGTTAGCACATATTGGTGAAAGGTCATTAAAGCAAATTTGCAGGGACCAAAGTGTACTTGGACTCCCTAATTTTTCAAAACAACATATGATTTATAAGTGTAGTGCATGTCAATTTGGAAAGTCTCACAGGTTACCATTCATGAAGAAAGGTTATATGCATGGAGATCTCTTGGAGTTGGTTCATACAGATGTATGGGAACCTAGCAAGGAAGCTTCAATATCAGGATCAAGGTATTATGTCTCCTTTATTGATGATTGCAGCAGATGGACTATCCTATTCTTTATGAAACACAAAGATGAAGTTTTTTCATGTTTCAAAAGATATTTGTCTCTTGTGGAGAATCAAACAGGTAAATCACTAAAAAGGCTAAGGTCAGATGGAGGGGGAGAATACTTCTCCCATGAGTTTGATTCTTTTCTTCAAGAAAGAGGAATCAAAAGAGAGGTAACTACAAGGTACACTCCTAAGCAAAATCGAGTGGCAGAAAGGAGGAATAGGACAATTGTTGAAGCTGCAAGGTCTATGTTAAATGAAAAGCATTTACCTAATTACTTATGGGTTGAGGCTGTATCTACAGCCACTTACTTGATTAATAGGTTGCCTTCAAAATCCCTTGATGGGATGACTCCATATGAGGCTTGGAATGGAAGAAGACCAAGCTTAGATCATTGTAAAATTTTTGGATGTATTGCTTTTGCTCATGTTCCTTCACAGGTTAGAGGCAAGATGGATCCAAAGGCAGAAAGGTGTGTATTTATTGGATATGACAACAATCAAAAGGGCTATAGGTTATACAACCCTACCAACAAAGGATTCTTTGTAAGCAGATATGTAGTTTTTTATGAGAACAATTCATGGTATGAAGATTCATGCAGGAAGATCAATTTACCATATGATCTTGAAGAAGATTTTCCAAAGCTTGGTAGAGAACAACCAAAGATTGAAGAACAAAACACCTCAGAGGATGATGAAGAATCTCATATGGAAAAGATCAAAGCATGGAAGTCTAAAGGTAAAGCAAAATTGCAGGAACTTGGACATGAGGCAGAATCATCACATCATGGCCTAAGAAGATCTATGAGGGAAAAGAAAAAACCAGAAAGGTATGGGTTTGCCACCTCATTAGTAACTAAACATAGAATGGAAGCATGCAATGAAGGAAGAGATTGAAGCACTTGAGGAAAACAACACTTAGGATTTGGTGCCCAAGACTTCATCCATGAAGGTAATAGGCTCAAGATGGGTCTATAAACTCAAGAAGAATTTTGATGGTTCCATTAACAGGTATAAGGCAAGGCTTGTAGCAAAAGGCTTTGCACAAACTCAGGGAATTGATTATGAGGAGACCTTCTCTCTTGTGGAAAAGATGCCTACTATTAGGGTTTTGCTTAGTATTGCCTCTTCCAAGAATTGGAAGATACTTCAACTAGATGTAAAGAATTCATTCTTGAATGGTTGGATAAGAGAAGAGGTATATATGGCACAACCACCTGGTTTTGAGAATCAAGTTTATCCTGATTATGTGTGTAAACTTAACAAAGCATTGTATGGTCTCAAGCAAGCTCCAAGAGCTTGGAATTTCAAGCTTGTTTCATTCTTGCAGGACAAAGGCTTTCAACCAAGCAAGGCAGATCCTTCACTCTTTATCAAAAAGAGTAACTCTGAGGTCATCTACTTATGTGTATATGTAGATGATATTATATTGACAGGAAATGATGCAGATGGGATGAGGAAGATCAAAGATCACATGAGAGAAGAGTTCAAGATAAGTGATTTGGGTTCACTTACCTACTTCTTAGGTTTGGAAGTTGTCTACAAAGATCATGGTCTGTTTCTCACTCAAAGAAAGTACATTAAGGACATGTTGGAAAAATTCAATATGCAAGATTGTAAGATTGCAGGTACTCCAATGGAGGTCAATCACAAATTGAGCTCACATGAAGGTGAACTCATAGAGGACATCACATCATATCAAAGTCTAGTGGGTAGTCTCAACTATGCCACATTGACAAGAGTAGACATATGTTACAGTGTGAGTGTGCTAAGTCAATTTATGCACACACCAAGGAAATCACATATGGATGCTGCCAAAAGGATTCTCAAGTATCTCAAAGGAACCCTAAATGAAGGACTTTATTATCCTTATGTATCTGATTTAGGTTTCAAGCTATTTTCTGATGCAGATTGGGCTGGCTCCAAGGAAGATAGAAGGAGCACTTTAGGTTATCTTACCTTTGCAGGTTCAAAGCTTATTTCATGGTCATCCAAGAAGCAACCCACAGTTGCTCTCTCTTCTACTGAAGCTGAATATAGAGGTCTTGCCATAGCTACTCAGGAAGCTATGTGGATGAAGACATTATTCAAAGATCTTGGATTGGAGTTTGGAACTCCAACTATTTTTGGTGACAATATGAGTTCTATTCACTTGGCTGCTAATCCTATTTTTCATGCAAGGACTAAAAATATTGAAGTTCATTATCACTATGTACGAGAGAAGGTTCTAAGCAAAGAGATTCAAATATCATATGTGTCTACTCATCAACAATGTGCAGATATTCTAACCAAAGCATTGGATGGTACAAAGCTTTGCAAATTCAAGGCTATGATTGGTTTGCAGGTAATCTTGGAAGATTGAGGACCTCAAGCATACTTGGCTTGAGGGGGAGTTGTTGGAGCAAGTCTATGACAAGCCTAAGTATTAGCTTGAGTCCCACAAAGTCATAAAAGAAGCTTTAAAATGAAGACTATGTAAAGTTCACTTGTGAACTACCTCTTGTAACTTTTGAAGAGTTTACTTAATGTAAAAGTGAAAGAATCTTAAGTGGTTGAGTCCACTTGATCAAAAAGGGAAAGAGGAGCCACGAATTCGTGATTTGTGGTAGGTAGAGAATCAAATCAATCATTGATAGATTGGAGAGTGATTGAGGGAAGTTAGCCTCCCAAACTCAACTATAAATAGATGGCAGTTTTAGTCGTGGTTAGAGAGACCTATGTGAAGACCTCCAAGAGCTGAGCTTTATGCCATATCAAGGTGTGATTACAAGGCACACATATGTATCAGTAAGTCATTGTATTGTACAAGCAATATACTTTCATTTTCATGATTATTTGAGTTCATATTTCCATGTTCTTGTGAAGTATACTACTCACTGTCATATCTCTCAGTTTTCTCAGTCAGATTGCAGAGATGGTTTCTCTGAGCTTGGTGCATTATTTTCAGTGATTTAACTTGGTAAAGTTAGCTCTATAAGTCTACTATATGCTCAAAAATTTTCATGTCATTTGGATGTTGCAATCTTCAGTTATAGTCAGTTGAAGTAAACAGTGTTTGTTCATCTTCACTTCTCTGTTAGGTACCCGACTTTTTCACTCACCTTGTCAGAGCCATTTCTCAGTGGTTACTTATCCAAATGCAATGATTTAAAGCTTGTTGGATGCAGCGTACTGTCTAGTATAACCATACAAATTTTCATAATCATTGGATTCCTACATTTTGATTTATGTTCATTGTTCTGCTCACTAGTCTCAAACTATAGCAGCCCGTGAAAATCGGGAGAATCCCTCTAGACTGACACAAAAGGCTGAATTCATGTGTGGTATACTCAGCCCCATTATCTGAATGTAAAGCCTTAAGCTTAGTTCCTTTTTCAGTCTCAACTGAAGCAAGCCATTTTCTAAAAGCAGGGAATACCCCATCCTTTGATTTGATAGGATATACCCAAACTTTTTTGGTAGCATAATCTATGAAAGTGATAAAGTAAAGAGAACCACCTAAGGACCTAGTGGGCATAGGACCACACACATCTATATGACCGATATCTAAAGGTTGAATTGAAGAGTCAATGTGCATTCTATGCACATTTCTGGTTTGCTTTCCATATTGAAAATGTTCACAAAATGAAAAACCAGAGAAAGGTAACACATGTAAGTAGCTAGAACAAGAAATATTTTCCATTCCACTATGAGATATATGGCCCAAACAACCATGCCAAATACAAGCCATATGTTGTTTAGTACTAAGTGTTCCTTTTGTGAGACAAATAACGGATAAGGTGAGCCAACTTTGCTTCCTTTTGCAATAAACATATTGTCCTTTGATATACAAACGGATTGAGCATAGAAGACCACCTTGTAACCAAGGTCATCAAGTTGATCAACTGACATGAAACTAAATGATAACTGAGGTACATGGCATACATTATGCATAGTAAATTTTGAACCATCAATGAAGTGCACAAGCACATCTCCAATCTCTGCAACGTCACACTGGTATGGGTCACCAAGTCTCATAGTACCAAGAGACTTTGCTGCATAATTAGAGAACCATTCTCTGTGTGCTGTCACATGGAAAGAAGCACCAAAATTTTGAACCATCAATGAAGTGCACAAGCACATCTCCAATCTCTGCAACGTCACACTGGTATGGGTCACCAAGTCTCATAGTACCAAGAGACTTTGCTGCATAATTAGAGAACCATTCTCTGTGTGTTGTCACATGGAAAGAAGCACCAGAATATAGCATCAAAGTCATTTAGATGAGCAGCAACACTATCTATGTCCTTCATGTGAATGTCATATTTTTCTCATCAGATATACTTTATTTGATGCCGTCTCTTTTTCATATGTATTGCATAACTTCTTCCAAAGCTCCTCTGCACTTTCATAGTCTAATACTGTAAATCATCCATGTCAGCAGGCTTCTTTGAAATCCGATTTATTGGCTTCCATTGCCTCCTTTGAATTAGCACATCTTCAATCCGATTCTTCCATAGAGCAAAGTTTGTGCCATCAAATTTTTGGATCTCAAAATGGTCTTTGCCCTGCAAGTTATAGCTCCTCCTAGGAACACTGGCACTAGACCCTGATCCACCAGATGTGCCTAAGACCTCTCATGCCATGATGGTAGGGAACTAAATAGAATTATAATGGAGCTAGAAGAGTCCAAACACCAATGAATAAGTGTATCAAGGAGTAAATCGACCACTATATAGTTGATGAAACCAAAAATCTGGAAAAATTCTGCCAAAGCATCCTTTGGAAAATGAGCATATGACCAATGTCAAAATATCATAAAATTGCAAGTACTGACATGTGTATCTGCATAGTGAATCACTGACTCCGCTACATATAATCAGTTACCCAATAGAAGCCAACTAGGCTTATGAAGCACCTATGAAAAACTATCATACATCTCTTATGGTGAAGCTGAATAAGCCTTCCACGTGCATCACCAAAAAGACCCCAACATCTGGGAAACTCCTAGTTAAGAAAACCTCACCACGACCCTCTTTATCAAACATGAAAGGCTTTATGCAAAAACATAACCGCTATATCAATGACCACATAGACGTACATAAGTGATATCCACAAAAGTGTACATGGTGTGTATCTGCTCAATATATGCAATAAAATGACACTAAAAAGCTGAATGCACAGCCCAAAAACTAGCCAACAACACCTGCAAGTGTCTATCAACTCTGATGTTTTAAGCTCAAAAACTTGCATAAATTTGAAGTGATTGATCCCACCAAAACTGAAGAACTTTCGAGAAAGCTATAGTTTTACAAGTGTGGCTGAAAACACAGCCTCAAAGGTTGATACTTATTTTTGGAGAAGTACAAAGAACACTCTTCTTGATGTTCTTGGACCTGTGTGAAGAGAACTATGTATGAAAGTACTCCAAAATGGCTCCAAAAGACACCCCAAAAATGCTTCAAAAACAGGCTTTGAAAGCAAAGAATGAAGCTTTGAGGGACCAAAACATGTTCAAGGTAATGTTAACCTTAGTCTTTCTCCTACTTCAGACACCACAAGTGTAGCATCATGGTTAAGCGAGCTCCAAGGGGAACAGTACTGAGATGGGTGACCTCCCGAGAAGTACCTGTGAAGAGAGAGGTTGAAGCGAGAAGGGTAGTGTTTGAGGATACTAGCCCTCCAATTAGCATGCATAAAAATTTTGCACATAGGGATGTTCAAGAGAATGTCTGATCACATCAGTCTACACATGTTGTTGTTCAGCAACCATTGAGATGCTCTGCACGTGTCTCACATCCACCTGATAGATATGTTCCAAGTTTAGATTTTGTTATGCTAATAGATGTTGGTGAGCCTTCTTGCTATAGAGAGGCTATGCAGACACAGGATCATGCCAAGTGGGAGCATGCCATGAAGAGTGAGTTGGATTCTATTCACAAGAATGGTACTTGGCATTTAGTACCCTTGTCAAAGGGTAGGAAATTTTTACCATGTAAATATGTATATAAGCTAAAATTCACATCGGATAGTGCTTCTCTAAAGTATAAATCATGACTTGTTGCAATGGAGGACTTAGATTAGTCCAAATGGATGTGAAAAATACTTTCTTGCATGGAGATCTTACAGGTGAGATCTATATGGAACTATTAAGGGTTATGTAGTTCCTATCAAGGAAAGTCTAGTTTGTAAGCTCAAGAAGAGCTTGTATGGACTTAAACAGTCCCCTAGACAATGGCACCAAACGTTTGATGCTTTTATGAAGTCTCAAGGCTATTCTCGAAGCAATGAGGATCATTGTCTCTACGCAAAGAGATGCTCAGATGGTAGTTTGATATGCTTGATACTTTATGTCGATGATGTTAGATATGCTCAATACTCCACCCTCATGTGACCAAAAATGATCCATGGTGCTCTAAGTTGTAAGGCCACCATTATGAGGAGAAGCCATTATGACAGCCTAGACATTTATGGAACCCTAACTTCCAAGTTAAATGAGGTCTATGTGTGACTGTTGATGGTTGTAGATGATTTTTGTGAGCCTAGCCTTTAGGTTAGGTAGGGCATAAACTTCCAGGCCATTGGGTTGCCATTGAAGGTGAAAATAAAGGCCATGTGGCATCGTGCGGTTTCCCCATAGAACCTTAATGGGGGGAGTGCAAAGGGGGGCTTGCCCCCTTCTGCAGGGTCCGGGAGGCCTATCCCCCCGGCCTGTAGGGCCGAGACAGGAGGACTTCTGGTCGTGGAGATATTGTCTGATCATATATTTTACTGACTATTTCGTATCTCCCGACTACGTTTATCTATACCAAACCGCCTTGTAAAAGCTATATAAGCACGGCCCAGGTTGAGCTTTATATAGCATTGCACACTAGTAAGCCCTTCATCTAGAGTCTATCTAGATCGCCATCTAAGCTCCACATTGGGAGTGCACGAGTGGATAGCACCATCATTCTAACTGGATTATGCTCGGCAATTTGAGAATTTGAGTTCTCTATCTCTCAGTCTGCGTCTATCTTTGTCTGCGTTTTTCTCTCAACTCTGTCTATAGGTCTATTCCGCTCTGCTGTTATTTTTTCTTACAAATGATATGTTGATTGCTGGGAAGTCCTCTTATGACTTGTCAATTCTCAAAACGAAGTTGAGTCAGACATTTGATATGAAGGATTTGGGGGATGCAAAACATATTCTTGGCATGCACATTACTCGTGATAGGAGTAAAAGATGCATATACTTGTCTCAAAGTGAGTACATATACAAAGTACTTCACAGGTTCAATATGCAACATGGAAAGGCATTGAATACACCTTTATCCACACACATGTGAAATTGAGCAAGGATGATTTCCCCAAATCAGATGAGGAAAAGGAATTCATGAACATCCCTATCAGTCTGATGTTGGTAGTCTCATGTATGCTATGGTAGATACAAGACCAGACATTGCATTTGCAGTGGGATTTGTGAGCAGATATATGTCTAATCCTGGCAAGAAACATTGGTAAGTGGCCAAGATGATTTTGAGATATCTGAGTGGCGCTAAGGACAAGTGTCTATGCTTAGGTAGAGGGAAAGCATCCATTATTGGTTACATAAATTTTGACTATGTTGGTTGTGTAGGCAATCGTAAGTCTACATCATGGTACATTTTTCATTTTGTGGAGGTGCTATCTCTTGGATCAGTGAGAACAATGCTTGAAGAGAAGAGGTTGCCACATTATCTATGGGCAAAGGCTATTTCAACTGTTGTGTACCTTGTCAATAGACTACCATCCAAATCACTTCAAGGTATGACTCCTTATGAAGCATGACATGGAAGAAAACCTAGTCTTGTACATTGCAAGGTTTTCTTCCATGAGGTGCTATCTGTTGGATCAGTGAGAACAATGCATGAAGAGAAGAGGTTGCCACATTATCTATGGGCAAAGGCTATTTCAACTGTTGTGTACCTTGTCAATAGACTACCATCCAAATCACTTCAAGGTATGACTCCTTATGAAGCATGACATGGAAGAAAACCTAGTCTTGTACATTGCAAGGTTTTTGGTTATTTAGCTTATGTTTATGTACCATCACAATAAGAGGTAAGCTAGATGAAAGGGCAACAAAGGTAGTGTTTATTGGGTATGACTCAACTCAGATGGGTTACAAGTTCTATAATCCTTCAACCAAGCAATCCACTACAAGTAGAGATGTTGTGTTTGAAGAACACACGTCTTGGTATGATAAAGACAAAAAAAAAGGTAACTCTACCATATGATCTTGATTTTGATTCTCATCAATTAGGAAGCAAGCATGATACATAGATCCAAGATCCAAGAAGTGATACAAATGATGACCAAGATGCAAGGGAAAAGGATTACAAACTATGGAAGTCAAGAGGCAAAGCAAAGATGCAAGAGTGTGGAGAATGCTCCAAACAAGAACCTAGAAGGTCAACAAGGGAGAAAAGACAACCAAAAAGGTATGGATATGATTCCACATTTGTTACAAAACATTCAATCTACTTGGCAAAAGACTCAATTTCAAAGGAACCCTCAACCTATGAAGAGGCAAAGGGAAACCCTAATTGGGAAAAGTCCATAAAAGAAGAAATAGATGCATTGATGGGTATATAAAGCTAAAAGAAACTCAGACGGATCACTTTGCAGGTACAAGGCAAGCTTAGTTTCTAGTGAATGCTCACAAACTCATGGTATAGACTATGAGGCAACATTCTCATGAGTTGCAAAGATGACTACAATCAAAACATTGATAAGTGTAGCTACTGCAAGGAATTGGAGACTCCTCCAACTTGATTTAAAACGTGTGTTTCTAAATGGTTGGATAAATGAAGAGGTATCCATGTCACAACCACGAGATCTTGAAAACCCTAATCATGCATCTTATGTTTGTGGACTTAACAAAGCATTGTATGGATTGAAACAATCTCCTAGAGCTTGGAATTACAGGTTGCTTACATACCTTCAAGTTCAAGGGTTCAGATCTAGCAACTCAGATCCTTCTCTATTCATCAAAAGGGATCACCATGAGGTTATCTATCTATGTGTATATGTAGATTATATTGTTGTGATAGGTGATGATCTGAATGGAATTCAAAGGATCAAGAGACACATGCAAGACGAGTTCAAAATCAGTGACTTAGGTGAGCTCACATATTTCCTAGGTATATAGGTGATATACACAGATGAAGGAAGAGAAAATACATTCAGGATCCACTACATTCAGGATCCACTTCTTAAGTTCAAAATGGAGAACACTAAACCTACAGGTACACCTTTGGAGATGAATCATAAACTTAGTGTTTATGAAGGTGAGAAAATTGAAGACATGAAAGAATATCAAAGCTTGGTAGGTAGTCTGATATATGTTGCTCATACAACGATAGACATCTCATATAGTGTGGGAGTTCTTAGTCAATTCATGCACTCACCTAGAAGACCACACATGATGCAGCTAAGAGAGTACTAAAGTACCTCAAAGGTACAACCGATGAAGGTATATTCTATCCTTACTCTTCAAATTTGGATATCAAAATCTATTCAAATGCAGATTGGACAGGAGCTAAGGATGATAGAAGAAGTATGTCTGGTTACTTAGCATTTGTAGGTTCAAGTGTCATGGGACTTTTGAGTTCCAAATCTCACATATCTAGAGATAATGTAAGTTCCATGCATCTAGCAGCAAACCCTATTTTCCACGCAAGAACCAAACACATAGAGTTCATTACCACTTCATCACAAAGAATCTCATGGCAAAGGAGATTGATATTTCTTTTGTTCCAACTGAAAAGCAAGTAGCAAATATGATGACAAAGGCACTTGATGGAATAAAGCTTTGTAGATTCAAAGCTATGGCAAGTACTCAACCTATTAGAGAATGAAGACTCAAGAGTACTTTAGCTTGAGGGGGAGCTATTGGAATATCAAGCTTACACTATGCTTGAGGTGGATCTTATCTACATCAAAAGCTATGGCTTGGATTACATGGAAAGAATATCCGTTGGAGAGTTCTTTTACTTATGCTCACTTATTGTATTTTTTTTTTATTTTTTTTCATGGATCTTTTACCATTGTAGAAGAATAGAGCTTTACACATGTAATAGGATAAAGAGAGAGCCCAAATTCCACGAATTGTTTGTGGTTGAGTTGTAATCAATCACCTAAAAGTAGATCAAACTAGATCTTCACTTTTCCTAGGTTGTAGGAAAGTGACTTGATTCCCTCCAACAACCTTTACTGCCTTCATTTGAATTCAAAATCCACTTGTGGAAGTCATGGTCCTATCATATATTATGAATTTATGTGTATTTTGGAGAGTTCATGAATTAATTAAGATCCTCTACTTGGAACATCTGCCTTCCCAAAAATGAATTCATCTCAAACATGGTAGGAGAATGATCTCACGTAAAATGGAAGGCTTGACTATTTCATTTTAGTGTTTCTCTTTTAGGAAATATCTCAATTCTTAAAAGTCACTTACCGAGGTTTCATCATGATATACGAATCTTGAAACCACAAAGAAACTTCTTTAGAACTTTAGAAATCTTCTAAATAGAAGGGTGCTTCCAAAGTTTCCATGTTTTCATGGCCCTATGCATCATTACCAGAGATGCAAAGCATAAACTAAACACAAATCTATTGAACTTCAAAGTTCAATTTGTATTTGATTCCATGGAACTTGGAAATATAGCTGAAGTTATCATCCAATCTTGGGATGTTTGAGAAGTTACATAAATTACATAACTAATCAACTAAAGCTTATCCACATTTCAGAATAACTTCTTGGTAGTCTGAAATATAAACTGATAACAGTCTACCTTTCTGTTGAATTTTATCCCACGCCTCCTAGTTGTGTTCCTCCTCATTCTTGGGGAGAAACTCTGATAACAATGTAAGAGAACTAGAAATTATGACCACCACATGCTAGAGAGATGACTCTCCTCCCAACCAAATGCCTCTATATATAGCTCTCTCCAGGGGACTACCTTCTTCGGCAGGTGGATACTAGCCAGCCATGTGTCATCCATGTAATTGCATGTGCGCCAAGTGTCCCAATCAACTCGAGTTAACTCAAGTGGATGCTTCTAGAAGGCTCTAAAGCTCTTTGGGCAAAACACTCTTCCCATGTACCCCATGGGGGTTGCACCCAAGACCTCTTCCTTCACATCCTTGCGAAGTGGGTCACTTGTTCACAAGAGCACAAGACCTCCTAGTAAGTCTAAACTCAAGATCTTTGGTCATACACACAGATGACCAAAAACGCGAGATCTTTGGTCATACACACGGATGACCAAACGGTGTCCCATTTCAGATTTGTCTGAACCAGCCCAACCCTTGGATCACATACTTACTTTATTACAGGTTGGAACCAAGTTAAAGCCGTATTCTTTAATGTTAGTCCAAATGCATTATATTGCATAAACATGTCTTCTACTTGCTCTGCTCGTAGCACTTGCTTAAATTCCGCAACATGGTCATAGGGATCTCCTGTCCCATCAAAGTAGTTCTTCATTGACTTCACTAATTGAGTGGATCTTAGTATTCTGGGGTGTTCACATGGTCTAGGTGGAGGAAATTCATCTCTACCACCTGGTATTCTTGGTTTCCTTTGTCTTTCCAATCTATCGGTGTCCATGGTTGGTCTATCTCTCCCTATGGGATGAGTGAAACTTACTTTCGGTTTTTCTTTGTTCTTCTCTCTTTGAGTGCCATGGGTTGAGGATGTCCCTTCACCCTGATGGCTCGTGTTTACATTTGCTTGAGATGGAGGGAATACTAAATTGCCTCTCCATGTGTAGGTATTTTTGGCATGGTCTGGTACTACAAATACTCGTTTCGAAGCATCATCGAGGTATACAACTTTTCCAGGAGTATCTGGGTCCTTGAATTTGTAAATCATGATGGAGCCTACTTGACTAGGTTGTTCCATTTAGTACCTCCAAAATGCTTCATCTGTTTCCTTATTCAAAAACAATTCTATGCTTCTACTGTCCTGAGGGATCTGTAAGCCGCCAGAAAGGAACTCATATTTTTTGTAAAATGTATTCTGAAAAGTCGCACGCATGATGTAAAGGTGTAGCACAAATTTGTAACCTTTGAGAGATTAATGAAAAGAGTTGCGTGAAGCAGAAGGTGTAGTCGTCAGACTGTTGTCTGGGCGAGAGCCGAAAGCGAAGCGTTGTTGCTAAAACTCGGTGTAATCTAAGTTTGTTGTTAATTCTGTTGATTAAGTAAATCATTAAGTGAAGTTAATGAAGTATTAAGTAAATTGATTAACGAGATAAGTGAAGAAGTTATACGGTTAACTATCTGGTGTGGAAGTGTGTTGAAAAATGTATTCAAAAAAGTATTGGGAAGATAATCAGACCTAGCGCGTTAATTCGGTGAAGTAGTATATTCTTAATCTGTAGATTTGGGAAAATACAAGCAAGGCCTCTGTTTACAGACCCCTAACCATCCCAAGAACCCAAGACTGGAAATAGATTAAACTGGCAAAGGTTTAAAATTGGCGCCATCTGTGGAAAATGGGGTAGCTGTTTGCATCGAAGATTAAAGATTGAGGAAGAATTCTTTGATATATGCCCGTTACAAGTTTCGGCGAATCATACCCCAAATACCACAGAGATCAACATCCCTGGGCCGTTCCGAACCTATTAGGAACACCCCTTGGTGGTAGAAGTACAGGACAATTAAGTCCAGTTGCAGAAGGTTCAGTACAGCCAGCCAGCAACAATTCTGGTGGTAGTTCGGTAGCACACGACGAGATTCCGGTGCATTCTGGTGTGAGTCTGGTACCTTCTAAAGAAAGTATTGTGATTTTTGGTTGTATAGAGGCACAGTGCGAAGATACTTCCGCATTATCTGGTCAGAATTCGGTCACTTTCAATGACAGGTTCGCGTTATCCAGTGAGCACGTTTTCGGTGATAGTGTAGCCTAGTCCTGTGAGAATTCGGCGAGTTTCGATAAAAGTTCTGTATTACCTGGTGGCGATTCGAAGCTTTTTGATGAAACTGTGGTGCTGTTTGGTGGACACTTACTATGCTCACCATCTTTCGGTGCACGATTAGCTAATTTCGACACTAAAGTCGAGGAAGGGATGTTAGATTTGGAGTTAAGCAATCGGTTCAATGACATTTTAGGACCGGAAAGTGAGAAGGTTGACCATACAGTTCAGGAACATCAAGAGATACTGCACCAATTTTCAGGTAACAACAACAATGCCACTAACAGCAACACCATGAGTGCATCACAGCAACAACAATAAACACTACCACAGCCGCAACCACAACATCAGCAACAACAGGTTATCCCACCGCGCCCGGTACCAGCAGGGGTCACATATACAAAATTTGGAGGTTTTTTGGGGGATGATCCCGATGCGCATGTATGGACCTTTGAGATTAATTATGTAGTTCTGAATTATCCCGCAGATCCTGCGTATAAAGCTATTGTGTTCCAGTCAACCTTGGTTAATGAAGTTGCACGATGGCTAACTGAATATGATTTGAACCACTTTCGGCAGTATGATGATGTGAAGGATGCCTTTCTACAACGGTTTCGGTTAAAGAAGAACCCCACTGAAAATTTTGATTACTTACATAATAATAGGCAAAAAACACACCAAACTGTACAAGATTATGCCACGCTATTTCAGACTCATTTATGACAATTGCCACCAGCACATGCTAATTTACCAGATGATGTTATCACATAGTGGTTCATCAATGGATTAAAGCCCCAATTGAAGTAGATTATGATCATACGGTGCATGGGTGGAATGACTTTGAATGTCGTAATTGCTATGGCATTACAATTAGAAAACAAAGTGGGTGGATTCACCGAAGACCTAGAGTGGCTGAAAGCGTCCAAGCAATCCAATGAGGATCCTTTGAAACAGATATACTATACTGTTGAAGCTCAAGGTCAAGGACACAGCATGGAAGCGCATCAAGGAAGTAGACACATAAGAAGAAGGAGCAAGTAGGGAGCTCCAAGAAGCACCTGTCAAATTTTCAGAAGAAATCCCTACAAAAATAGTGATTTTTATCACTAAAAACCATTGTAAATACCATTTTCCATTTTTGTAACTCCATTTTGTTCAAGCCGAGGAGTCCTCGAGCTTGAGGAGTATTAGATCTACCATCCTACCAATTTTCATAATTTTTAGACTCCGTTTGAGCCCCCAAATAAGCCCTGGAACCTATTTTTTAACTAGGCCGGACACTAGGTCTGAACAGGGCCAAAACCACTCAAAAACTATAAAAAGGGCTGGAGAGCTCATTTTTGAGGCTAGCTTGTTGTAGATTTCAGTTTTGTAAGAGAGCTCTTTGGTAATCGAAGCTTTCCATTGTTCCACTCTTTGCTCTTACCTTGTGCGCGTGTGTGTGTATGTGTGTGCATGCTTGTGTGCTTGCACTCACGCACTTGTGCCATCACTTGCTCGCGGTCTTCATACCGGTCCTCACGTCTCCACGGATTGACATTTATGAGGTGTATCTCCTCACGTTGGTACTCACCATTGTGCTAGAGTGACACCAAATTTGGCGCCGTTGCCGGGGAGAGAGCTTGGAGGACGAGAGTGTGACGGTAAGACGTAGAGTAGCGACGTTGGAAGGTAAAAAAATCACAATTTCTAGTTCAGTTTCTGAGTTTTTCTCCTTCTTCATCTTCGTCATCATCTCCATCTTCTTCCCTCGTGGCTGTGAGGAACAAGCTTAGGAGGAGCTGAGAACCAAAAACGCTGAAGAAAAACACTGAAAAACTCTCAAAAACACTAGAATCTGAGCGATGGTATCGCGACGTGAGAGGAACAGCGCCTTGTATCGCGAGCGTTGTATCGTGACTTTGGAGAGTGACTTTGCATCTACAGGCTGATAGAAGTGACAAGGAGGACACAAGGTACACAAATCTGCAAAAATTTTTGAAGTTGGGTGTCAAAATCTCCAAGTATCGTGTCCGGTTGAGTTGTGGTATCGCGATACCAGAACTCCCGTGTATCGCGACACTTGTTGAGGTATCGTATCGTGCATGCCCCACTTGAGGTATTGCGATACCATTTTGGTATCGTATCGTTAAGTGCTGGTATCGCGATCACGGTCGCCCCAGTGGTATCGTATCGTGCCAGTCTTGGTATCGTATCGTCGACCGTGCAGTATCGTATCGCCGGCCAAGTTGGTATCGCGATCGTCTAAATTTTGGTATCGTATCGCGAGGTTAAGTGGTATCATATCGTGCATGCCCACTTGAGGTATCGCGATACCATTCTGGTATCGTATCGTCAAGTGTTGGTATCGCGATCGTAGTTGCCTCAGTGGTATCATATCGCAACGGTCACAGTATCGTATCGTTGACCAAGTGGTATCGTATCGCCTGAGATTCTGGTATCGTATCATGCACCTTGAGGTATCGTATCGTGGACTATACTAGTATCGTATCGCGTCAAATTTCTGGTATCGTATCGTGCAAATTAGAGATATCGTATCGTGACCACTTTCAGTATCGTATCACCTAAGAGAGCAGTATCGTATCGTGAGGTTGGTATCGCGATCACAGTTATCCTAGTGGTATCGTATCGTCTAGGTGGTATCGTCTGAAGGGGTATCGTGTAAGACAAAGGTATCGTATCGTGGAAAATCTGGTATCGTATCGCCTGTTTTGAGTTCCCAGAGAGATCCTGTTTCCCTGTTTTAACCCCCAAAACCCTGAACTGGCATAACTTTCTCATACGAAATCCGTTTGCTGTGATTTTGGTTTTGTTGGAAAGCTCGTGGGGAATACAACCAAAACATCGACTGGTTATGGTTAAATTAATACCAGGATTATTAGATAGGGTATTTTGAAGTTGACCCTCAGGAAAACTGGAAAACCAAGGTGTCCCAAAGGATTTTGAGCAATATAAGAGAACTTTGGGACTAGAAGCCAAGGCTTATGAACCTGAGATCTGGCAGACACTTAGGCAAGGATAGACAAAGCATTAGGTCATCTGAGGCTAGTGTCAACCATACATCCAAGTCTTGGGCTCAACAGCTTAGTGGTTATCCTTACACACGAAGTTCAGAAACCAGTGACTCGGAAATGTCTTTTAACATGGAGAGACCCACACGTAGCTCCGGCACTGCCTATTTACAAACACTAGAAGGTCCCTATAAGACCCAATTGGAGTATATCAGGACCAACCAATTAGGTGCTGGCATCTATGAGGATGGTCTAAGGCGATCAGTGGTTCAACTCAAAAATCCTGACCAACCCTTTGGACTTGAACACCCAGTAGTCAAGTTTGAAGAGGGTGCTTACATTGATAAGGAAGGAACCATGTATGTGGTTACCAACTTACCAGATAGGACAGATGAGTTTGGAAATATCATTCCTGAGAATGAGATAGGAGACCTAGAGCAAGGAGACCTAGGAGGAGAACCCAAGACCCCTAGAGGTAAGTCAGTCTTAACCAGAGTGCTCACTCCAGAATGGATTCCTCAAGATAATAAAAGCATAGAACTATTCGTGAATAGAGAAACGGAGGAAGCCTTTTGGAGATTTAGGCCAGATCAACCCAGCCCAGTAGTCACCATCTACGAATTCAAGGACCCAGAGACACCAGGGAAAGTTGTCTACCTAGATCACACATCTCAGAAATTATTCTTGGTATCAGATCATGACAGACATGCTTACACTTGGCAAGGTGAATCAATTTTCCCTCCACCAAGATCTAACGTTTCCCAGGGCCTCCAAGGAGCCGGATCATCCAAGGCTCATGAAACCCAGAGAGAAAGAACTAGAGAGAGACCGGAGGTAAGCTTTGCAGACACTATAGGCAGAGACAGATCAGGATATGGAACGGAAAGACTTGAAAGGGAGAGACATAGAGTTCATAGACATCAAAGAGACGATCATGATTTCCCATTGCCTAGACCACGAGAGCACTCAAGAACCCTTAGACCCTCTCAAGTGGTTAAGACAATGAAGAACTACTTTGATGGATTTGGAGATCCTTATGATCATGTGGCGGAGTTCAAACAAGTGCTAAGAGCTGAACAGGTTGAGGACTTATTCACCCAGTTCGAGGCATTTGGTTTGACTCTTAAGGGTACTGCCTTAGCTTGGTTTCAACCTCTAAACAGTCGCAACTATAGAGAGATAGGTCAGCTGCTAGAAGAATTCATTGTGGAATTTTCCAAGAGTGGTATCAGGCATAACACATCATCCTTGATCCACAGCTTCAAACAGACACCCCAAGAAACAGTGCGACTTGCAGGAAGAAGGTTTAGACAGTACTTGGAAAGATGCCCTGTACCAGAATTACCCACGTCAGCTAAACAGGTGGCACTGTTTTTAGATGGCCTATTGAGCACAAAATTAAGGTCATATGTATACCTGAAAGATCCTAGATCCATAGAAGAGTGTATACGGATATGCATTGACATAGAAGACAACTTGGGTGAGGAGTTAGGACTATCCAAACTCTATAAGGACTCTGATAGTTCTACAAGTCATACCTCTAGAGCCTCCACTGAGATAGATGAGATAGCTGAGCAGGTGGCCAAAAGGCTAGGAGTTCAAAATAGACAAATGCCAAGGGTCACCTCAGTGAAGCGATGTTATACATGTGGAGGAGATCACATGGCTAATGTTTGCCCATTGACGACTCAACCCCAAGGAAGCCCTAATGCTCTATATTGCACCATTGAGAGGAAATACACAAATCATACGGCCCAAGATTGTCCGTATAACAGGCAAGCTGTTAGACAAAATTATCAGCAACCTTACCAGCAGGGTAGGTATCAGAATCAGTACCAACAGCCATATTATAGGCCACAACAATATCAACCTCAATACCAGCAGCAATATCAGGCACCATATAGGCCACAACCAGTCCTAGGAAACCAACCGCCAGTTCCGGCCAATGTGATCCCAGTTAAATATACGATGGCGGAGGAGAACCTTAATAGAGCATTGGTGCCACTAACCCCATTGGTCTCAGAAAATGATTCTCACGCTCATGGTTCAGACTACTTCCATGAAGATAGTCCACATGCTTATTATATAGAGTCACCTGAGCAAAGTGAGACTTCTCAGTATCAATATGGGACACCACCTATAGAACAAAATTGGGAGCCAGAATACTCCAATGTCATGTATACGAATCCAAATCCTAGGCCCCAATTGAGACAGGAAAGACCACAAGCCCCTAGAGGACCATGCTTTAGATGTCAGGGCGATCATTTCATTCGTGAATGTCCCCACCAACCAGCTCTGGGACTAGGACAAAACGTTACAATACAAGGCTTTTGTCCTGAGTGTGGCAAGGAACACCTTCCTAGAGAGTGTCCCAGGAATCCCTCTAGTGCACCCAAGGTTACACCCATCAATGTGGTAGGCTTAGTGGCAGATTCAAGTTCAAGTAGCAATAATGTGGCTCCTGTACAGGCAGTTACTAGGGCACGGGCTACACAACAAGCAAAACCATCTGAGCAATCGGAGTCAAGTGAGTCAGGAGAGCCTAGTAAGAGGAAGCCAAGAACATGGAAGGATACCAGAGAGAAGGCTAATCGCAAGTGGAACAAAAAGATATCTGAAATAGAAGAAAGTCTAAAAGATGCCAAAACAAAAATAGAAGACATTGCATCTCAAAGCCCCTCGCATGCGGAAGCTCCATCCACTCCACCTCATTCCACCCCACCACCCATTGTAAATAACCCACAACCAGGGTCTGTTCTTGCAGATCCAACCCCAGAAGGCTTGGACATGATGTTCAAGGCCTACCAGGCTCGTCTTCAAGAAGGGCCAACAGCTGCAAACCTAGACAAGAGTTACCCTAGAGCAGATTTAGAGATTGAACGGATGAAAATGTGCATGAAAATGGTAGAACAAGCTCAGGCTATACTTGAGACTAGTCAAAAGTTCAATCAGACAAACTCTGTCAAATCGGATTTGCATTTCCAAGGTTTACTAGAAAGATTAGAGCAGTTGGTAAATAAACCACAAATTTCTTTACCTCCACAGGCTCAACCAGTTATTGAAAGAGGAAGCTCACCACCAATGGGAGCTTATGTTCCTAATTCCACGGATGCTGGAATACCTCCTTCAATTCAACAATACTCTCAAGAGTTCTTGCGGGAAATACAGGAAGAGAAATGGGCCAAGGAGAAGGGTAATTCCCCTCCTATTCCTGAGATTGATGATCTTCATGACCAATTTCCCCAAGACATTCCGTCTATCTATGGAGACCAAGCAGAGCAACAAGAAGATGAAAGATTAGATTTTGAATCTAATTCTTTACAAGAGTTGCCTCATTACACAGGCCCGTGGGAATCTGAATCTATCCAGATCAGAGCTCCCACAATATTGGTAAGAAATGAAGACTCAGTGATTCCAAGAAACACTGAGGTTGTGAAGAACACTAAGGTTCAATGTCATCTCACTGTGGAAGAGCTGCTCAAAGCAAAACCTGAGCTCTGGAATCATGTGAAGGATCAGGTTCCAGAACTTGAATCCAATATGCCAAAAGTAGGCTCTAAGCAAAAAGTTCCAGAGATACCTCTCGACAAGATAGGAGACATGAGCGAAGGTGAAGAAGGTAACACTTATCTTCCGATCACCTATCAAGGTTACACAACCAAGGCAATTGTAGATTCGGGTGCTGGTGTTGCTATTGCGACCACCTCCCTGTGGAAGCAATGGGGCAAACCCACATTAAGACCAACAAGAATGAAGCTTCAAATGGCAGATGGTCATTTTGAAAGACCTCTAGGATTGCTCGAAGGGATAACTCTAACTACTTGTGGTGTAGAGTTTGAACATACATTTGCTATATGTGACTTTGAAAAAAATAATGTCTACGAGATGATCCTAGGAAGACCGTTCCTACGACAATTGCAAATAGTACAGGATTGGGGAACCAACTCCTTGTACCTACAGCACTTAGGGGTCACCACCAAGGTCAATCTGAAGGATTACACCTTCAGAGATGTACCACCCCTACAGTGGAATCCTATCCACAAAGCAAAAGAAGATTCAATCTCTGTGCATTCTGGAAGTTCACCTGATCCATCATGGCTGCATGAAGATACTCACTTGTGGATGTGCAAGGTCGCAGAGGAAGAGGAAAAGCGCCTAAAAGCGAGAGAAGAAAGAACTCCCCCAGGAGATAGACCAATAAAAGACCCAGCCTATACACCGATGATATTCCCAGATGAGGAATTTGAGCCTCATGGTTGGGCAGAAATCTTAGCTACCATGGATATTGCAGTCAATGAAGAACAATGGACACCTCACTGTGATGAGGAGGGTTATGATATTTCAGTGTTCATGTGTCAGCCCCTGTTGGAAGAGTGTGATCCTAGTGAGTTCATAGAAGAAGAAGAGAATGACGATGATCTAGAATCCATTGTGATGGATACTTACTTTGACTCAGAGGAACACTATTTAGAAGACATAGGAGTGTTAACCCAAAAAGAAGAAGAACCCCTCACGAGTATTAAAATGATAAATTCAAAGGAAGGAAGTGAAGGAGGTCAAAAGAAAAAGAAAAGAAAAGCAGTGAAACAAGAAGAGGAAGAATCATTGTTTGAAGTATCAGATAATTTCAAGAAATATGAGGTGGAAGACCGAAAAATTTTGGTACGGATGCCTAAGAGAGAGGCCATTATAGGAGAAGCATATGACAATAAAGAAAAGACCAAAAAAATTGTAGTGACCATTGAAGGGAACAAAGAACGATGTACGTACATAGGAGATGACCTAAGTGCAAAAGAAGAATTAAAGCTGGTAGCTCTATTAAGGGAATATAGGGATGTGTTCGCATGGCACTATAGAGACTTGAAAGGAGTAGATCCAGAGATTTGCTCTCATACGATTCCGATGACCGCTGATGCCAAGCCCACCAAACAAAAGCCCTACACATATAATGACAATTATGCAGCCAAAATAAAGGAGGAAATTGACAGGCTGATTGAAGCTGGATTCATCTATGAGATTGAGCACACTGAATGGGTGTCCCCCATCGTAGTGGTGCCCAAGAAGAATGGGAAATTGCGAGTGTGCATTAACCTTAAAAAAGTTAATGCCACTACGATTAGAGATAGTTATCCACTTCCAATCACCGAACATCTTTTGGAGCGTGTGGCAGGCAAGGAAGTTTATAGCTTCCTTGATGGATTTTCAGGTTACAACCAAGTAGCCATTGCCCCCGAAGATCAACACAAAACGGCCTTTGCCACAGAATGGGGAATCTTTGCATTTCGTGTGATGCCATTTGGGCTCACCAATGCACCTGCAACATTCCAAAGACTCATGTGTCATGTCTTCAAAGAGTTCTTGCGGAAGAGCTTAGAAGTATATGTGGATGATTTATGCGCTCATTCCCAAGAAAGAAGTTACCACATCCCTGAGCTCAGGCAAATCTTCAACAAGTGTAGAGATTATCGAGTGTGTCTGAATCCAGAGAAGTGTGTGTTCATGGTACGACAAGGTAAGATCTTAGGTCACATTGTTTCTAAGAATGGAATTTCAACAGATGAAGACAAAGTAAGAGCAATAGCAGAGTTTCCCAGACCAAGGAATGTTAAAGAGGTACAAGCCTTTATGGGCCATTGTGGATATTACCGTAGGTTTATCCACATGTATGCCATCATAGCTAAACCTCTTTATGGGTTGTTAACAAATTTTGAGTGGAGCGAGGAATGCGAGACTTCCTTCAATGAGCTGAAGAGACGTTTGTGCACAGCACCAATATTGACTACTCCGGATTGGAGCACACCCTTTCATGTCCATGTAGATGCCTCAAATCATGCAATAGGATGTGTGCTAGCACAACCCACAGGTGAAGGAAACCTAGATTTGCCGATAGCATATGCTAGTAGGCAATTAAATGCAGCTGAACGAAATTATACCACAACGGAAAGAGAAGGCTTAGGTATGGTATATGCTGTGAAGAAGTTTAGACACTATCTATTGGCCAATAAATTCAAGTTTTTCACAGATCATCAAGCTTTACTATATTTGGTCAATAAACCTTGCAATACAGGTCGCTTAGTAAGATGGTTCCTCTTACTAATGGAATACGACTTTGAAGTTGTTGTCAGGAAAGGTAGAACCCATCTTAGGGCAGACCATCTTTCTCGCATCACTTCCGGAGAGCCACCGCAAGGAGTGTCTGATGAATTGCCCGATGCTTATCTGTTCAATTTAGAAGTTGTTCCTAAATGGGCAAATAAGTTGGTACCAGTCCTAACCTTCGGGCCTGCAAATAAAAATGTTAAAACAAGCAAAGAGGAAATTGTAAAATCACTAAAGTATCAAATATTGGCCGGAAGTATGTACAAGCAAGATACCGAGGGCGTATTAGCTTGTTGTGTCGAGGATGATGAACATGCTAGTTGGTTGCAACAAGCCCATGAGGGACTGCTAGGAAATCACTACCCTAAACAACGAACATTGCAGAATCTAAAACGTTTAGGAGTGTATTGGCCTAGCATGGACAAAGAAATACAAGAGTGGATCCACAATTGTCCAGTGTGCCAGAAGAGACCCCCAGTGGAACATGCCACTCTTTATCACGTGTCATTAATCCCAGATTGGAGTGCTCCATTGGTCGAGTTCATGAGATCGGGAACATTACCCAATCAGGCTAGTCTTGCAAGAAAACGGAGCATGGAGCAAGAGGCTCAAGACTATGCCTTAGTAGGAGACAACCTATATCAAAGAGGCAAGGATGGTTACCTAAGACTGTGCGTTCATGAATCAGACTATTTGAAAGTCTTAGAAACTGCACACAGCGGTGCTGCAGGTGGACACTTTGGGCCTGACAGAGTAATTAAGACCATTCTATTCTCAGGACTTTGGTGGCCCACTCTTCATATGGATGTACATACTTATGTGAAGAAATGTGACACATGCCAACGTGCCCAATATCCGATAAGAAAAGACGAGATGCCTTTAAGGCCAATGATGGGAGGACGTGCATTTTCAAAGTGGGGTATAGACTTTGTTGGTCCTATTAACCCCCCAGCTAGAAACTCCCATGCAGAATACATTATTGTAGCCACAGATTACCTTACAAAGTGGGTGGAAGTAAAAGCCACGACAAAGAATGATGCTCAAACGACGGCTAAGTTCTTATTCGAAAATGTGTTCACTAGATACGGGTTACCAATAGAGTTGGTTAGTGATAGAGGTACACACTTCTTGAATGAGGTCATTGAAAATCTCCTTCAAGAATTCATGGTGATACATAAGAAGTCTGCCCCCTATCACCCACAAGCCAACGGACAGGCCGAGAGCACGAATAAGATCCTATGTAACGTATTAACAAAACTGGTGAATAATAAACGCTCTGATTGGGACAAACAACTTCATCATGTTGTTTGGGCATACCGAGTTGCCTACAAAACGGTACTCAATGCTACCCCATTTCAGATGGTTTTTGGACAGAATGTTGTGCTACCATTAGACTTCCTAATCCCTGCCTTGAAAGTAGCACAAGAGCATGAGTGGAATGGACATGAGTTGTCTTCCAGGATCTTTGATCTAGAACGCTTAGGTGAGACGAGGCTACGGGCAGCAGCAGGCATTTATGCTGCAAAGAAAAGGCAAAAGGCATACTTTGATGCCCATGTAAAGGATAAAGGATTGAAGGAAGGAGATCTAGTGCTGGTTTATACGCTAAAGCAGCATGCCCGCAAATTGGAGAAACGAGGATATGGACCCATGATCATTAATAGACTCTCCACTAGCGGTGCAGTTCAATTGGCCACTTTAGAAGGTGATATCCTACCAAACTATATTAGTGGATGCCGAGTCAAGTTATATCAAGAACCTCTTACAGAGGAAATGCTCATGAGACTCAACACTGCTAAGAAGCGAAAAGAAGAAGAGTTAAGGGTTAGAGAAGAAGCACAAGCAGAGGCTAGAGAGCGCATCAGAAGAAATAAGTTACGGCGGCTAGGCCTAGATGTCAACACAAAAGCTCCAAAATATCACATGGACATGTGCCAAAAATCGGGCATAACTACTTCTCAAATAATTGATCGACGACCCTTTGTGACTATAGAGGTAGGACAAGGAAAGAGTGTAAGGACTGTGAGAGCATTGGTTGACTCAGGAGCAGCAACTAGTGCAGTTCGGCTTTCATACTGCCAAGACCTGCAATTGAACATCGAGCCCATAGAAGCCTATCTCATAGGTTTAGGAGGCGTGGAAAACCCTTGTTTGGGAGAGGTGGAACTTCCCATCTACCTTCAAGATGTTCCAATAAAAGTCAAGATGCTAGTGTGTCATGATGAGGACCTCACAGAGCCACTTGTCTTGGGTCAAGATTGGATTTACGACCATGCTGTCAACTTGAACCTAAGAAGTCAACTTCTTCAAGTGTGGGTATATAATCAATGCATTACATTAGAATTGGAGAATCACATGCCCACTGAAACTGACACCACACACTCTCTTTGTTCCTCTAAGGCTAATCTTCTTGAACAAGATGTTGTAGATGTCAAAAGCTCTATGATCCAGACGGACGCAATCACGGAAGGACAGTCGCAAAGTCAAGATGAACCTTCTTCTTGTTTTTTAAAGGGCAAAGCATCCACAGGAGCTCAACCTCAGAAGCAAGCAAAACAGTGCAAGACAGCCAGTCTATCAAATAGACAAAGAGCCTTCAAGAGCAAAGAAGTGTTGGGCATGACACAGATCTGGGTAAAGAAAGGAGTACAACCATCGATGCTGCCTCAAAGACTCCCACCCAACCAGATCGACCATGGCAACAGAAGGACCAAACACCCACGACAGGGTCAAGCACGAAGAATCCATCAAATTTGGGTACCGAAGCTATCAATGAAGGCCGACCACAATCAGGTACAAATTTGGGTGCCTAAAAAATTAGCTACAGCTCAACAAGGGCGATTACAGATGTGGGTACCCAAGAAGCTCTTACACATACAAAGACCTATGCTCCCCACCATGCGAAAGGCCTCAACAAAGAAGCCAAGGAAAGCAAAGGGTAAGAACAGAGCACAAAGACCAAAAGAAGCTAAACTCAACCCTTCTACAAAAAAAGGTAGGCACTCACCCAGGATATGGGTTTGGAAGCCAAAAGCACAAGCAACATCCACAGAACCAAGGGGCCAACCACACTGGATACCAAAGTTTGGACTGCACCCAAAGAAGAACTGGCCTGAGGTGATCTCTACAGTACCAAACCCTATTCCAAAATGGGTTCCAATCCGGAGGATTACATCATTTCGAGATCCGATAGACACCTCCAATCAAAGAATTCATCAAGTATACAAGTAACATCAAAAGCCTCGACCAGCAGCAACCATGTGCCTTTGGCATAACCTTGTCGTTTGCACCATTCAGGTCATGCATTTCCAAAGTATGCATCAATATAGGGCCACCTTACAGGGCCGTGCATAGACACAATTGAGATATCCCAGGCACATGAGACACAATTTTCACAGGCAAAATATGTTATTGATACTAACCTCTTTCTTCTTGTTTGCGGCCACCATTGTTCCAAAAAAAAAAAAAAAAAAAAGAGAGAAGACTATGTGCTTGAAAATGCTCATCAGCGAACTTCCAGCAAGGACATCCCTCAACAAAAAGGACAAGCCGACGGTCAAACACCATGAGGGAACCACAACACGAAGAGATGAAGATCAACGGACCCTTCACCATGGTAAGACGTGTATGTTTCAACAACACTATAACCATGACAGATTAGGAAACCTCTTCGTCAGCATACCCTTGAGCACTTAGCTCAAGACCCACCCTCTGGCACCATACTTCTTGCCATGCATTTTCCAAGTACGCATATGTAGGGCCACATTACAAGGCCATGCACAAGGCACATATTTTGTTCAACCCATGCACTAATGCACTTACCCACCATTCATTATGGGTTACAAGTACTTGGCATGAAAACTATGAAAATCCATCTTTGGAAGAACCAGACAACATCAAGATGACAACAACAAGAGCAAGGAAGCCATCCACCACCGAGAGTTGCTCCCAATCAACACTGACCACCTCCTTTGAGCAGCTAGCAGTTTTGGAAAACTTACAAATGCACCACCCAGATGGATTATAAGGCAGAAGTACGTACAAAGGGACTACAAACTGCAAGAGATAACAGTGGCAAAGTGAAGACCCAGACAAATGACTAGGATACATTGGGAAGAGGGACCGCCCCTGTTGAACGTAACGGACACTACCTCTCAATGTACTACATGGAACAACCACGACAACAAGGGTCTGTCAAGGACGACACACTCAAGAGGGGGGGGGAGTGTTGAAGCTCAAGGTCAAGGACACAGCATGGAAGCGCATCAAGGAAGTAGACACACAAGAAGAAGGAGCAAGTAGGGAGCTCCAAGAAGCACCTGTCAAATTTTCAGAAGAAATCCCTACAAAAATAGTGATTTTTATCACTAAAAACCATTGTAAATACCATTTTCCATTTTGTAACTCCATTTTGTTCAAGCCGAGGATTCCTCGAGCTTGAGGAGTATTAGATCTACCATCCTACCAATTTTCATAATTTTTAGACTCCGTTTGAGCCCCCAAATAAGCCTTGGAACCTATTTTTTAACTAGGCCGGACACTAGGTCTGAACAGGGCCAAAACCACTCAAAAACTATAAAAAGGTCTGGAGAGCTCATTTTTGAGGTTAGCTTGTTGTAGATTTCAGTTTTGTAAGAGAGCTCTTTGGTAATCGAAGCTTTCCATTGTTCCACTCTTTGCTCTTACCTTGTGCGCGTGTGTGTGTATGTGTGTGCATGCTTGTGTGCTTGCACTCACGCACTTGTGCCATCACTTGCTCGCGGTCTTCATACCGGTCCTCACGTCTCCACGGATTGACATTTATGAGGTGTATCTCCTCACGTTGGTACTCACCATTGTGCTAGAGTGACATATACCAAATGCAAAAATCCAGGGCATAGCAGCTCAACATGCGCGCTGAATCAACTATATTGTGCCATTTACCACACAACAGACCACACTACGGAGACTTGCCCGTACAATGCCAAGGTACAGAATAGAGCAATTGTTAATGCCATTATTGAGGAACAAGAGCAACCGGCCAGCCATTATGTCCACCATATATGAGGAATACCCAGTATCAGGGATACAGGAATTATCGAGGAGGACGGTCAAATAATTTTGGACAAGCCCGATGGAATGCAGGTCCATGAGGAGAAGGTACATCTCCCCCACCCCCTAAATGTCATTTTTGTGGTGAAATTGAGCATATCTGAAGCTTCTGCAAAGATGCAGCGGAGTATGGCAAAAAGAAAAAAGAACAAAAACATCCGATGGCAAATATGGTGTACATCTCAGCCGTGGATATGCAAGCAGTAGTGGTGCAAACACGTTCGAGCAAGGAATTACAGCCAGCTACAGAGATTTTTGAACCCGACATTCGTGAACAACAGAAGGTGTTTACAAGAGCAAGCAAGTGGGCGACGCAAGAGCAAATTGTATTCCCTAACCCAATTCTGGTGATGCAGCAAAGCATACCACCAGACGTACTAGAAAGGCAAAATCTAACTCACACAATACCGGAGTCCACACTGGAGACCGTACCGAAAACAGCCAAAACTGATTCGGTGTGGGATGTGCTATCCAAGGCATCAATTATCTTGCCCTTGGGTCAATTATTGGATTTGGTCCTGGGAGTGCGTCAACAGTTCCAGCAGTAGGTCAGTCCAGGACCCTCGAGTGCTCCCGCAACAGCTACAATCCAACCGGAATCGGACCCAACGGTGGACCATATGGTACCATTGATTATGGTATGGTACAAAAACCATAAAATCACACAAGTCTTAATTGATGGAGGATCTGGTGTCAACATTGCAACATCAGCACTTTGCAAATGGTTGGGATGGATGCAAATTAAGATGATGCAGTTTCAACTTTAGGAACTTGAAAGAAGAGAAAAACAGTTGGGAGTTCAGGCAGACAGGCTCTCGCGCATTGATGCAAACATAGCAAAAATGAAGCTGCGACGAGACGCTGCTCTGGCCAATGAATTTTATTGACAGGAATCATTTCTGTAGACGAAGACGGAGTTATTAATAAGCCAAGTCATCATTGTCAGTTTTGTTAGGACTAATGAGCTATAAAGCTCAAAAAATGGACTTTGAATGAAAAAGTTATGGATGTCAGGCCCTCGGGGGTAAAAATTGACAAACAGGCTTTTTTTCAATTATGAGCTAAGGGGTCTTCAATAAGCTTAATCACCCAAAAATTCACTCAAAATAGCCTCAAAATAGCCCAAAAAATAAAACCCTAATTTTGGTGTTCTATGTGGATAATTGTGATGGTCTAGGGTGAAGCATCGCAATGGTCTATCAGGTGAGCAATCGTGATGGCATGAGCGCGTCGTGATGGTCAATGATCAACACAACCGTCACGATGGTGTGAGCCTATTGCAATGGTCACGATGCGTGATGGCTTGAGCCAATCATGATGGTCCGAATTTGAAGCGTCACGATGGTGTATCTGGTATCATCGCGATGGTCTAATATTGTGAAGAGATGGATAGGTATGTGCTTGAAGATAAAGAGGTGTTGCAAAATCCTTGATCTACACCAGCCAAATGAACTCCAAGAGTATGTGGTGGGCCCTTTTAGCTTGCCAATGGATGTATTAGACACCCTATGTACCTTGGAAGATCACTCACAAAAAGATAGATCAAAACAGATAAGCTGGAGTTAGCTCAGAGGTGAAGAACTTGCTATTTTTGGTTCATACACATGTCCAGTGTTTTGCATAATTCTCTGAGCACAGCAGCAATTAGCTTAATTCCTCTTGTTTGGGAGCCTTCTTGAGAGTTGTGAAATCCAGCCATAGTTGATGCTTCCTAGTTTTGGTACTTGAAGAGAAGAAGGCTTCAAGTGCATCCCACACTTCCTGAGATGTCTTACAACTTCTAATGTGAGGCAACAAAAAATCTGAGATAGAGTTGAAGAGATAAGACCTTGCAAGTCCATCCTTGGAGCACCATGTGCTCAATCTTTCTTGCTCTTCTTGTGTTGGTTGACTTTTGTTCCTGAAACTTGGCATAACTTCATCTCCAGCCACATAACCATATAAACTTCTACCTTGGAGATAAGCTTCCATTCTTAATGACCAAGCTGAGTAGTTACCTCTGTCCAATTTGTCAATTGATGAAGGAAATCCATCTACCATGTTGTCCAACCTTGCTCTGATACCACTGTGAAGAGATGGATAGGTATGTGCTTGAAGATGAAGAGGTGTTGCAAAACCCTTGATCTACACTAGCCAAATGAACTCCAGGAGTATGTGGTGGGCCCTTTTATCTTTCCAATGGATGTATTAGACACCCTATGTACCTTGGAAGATCACTCACAAAAAGATAGATCAAAACAAATAAGTTGGAGTTAGCTCATAGGTGAAGAACTTGCTATTTTTGGTTCATACACCTGTCTAGTGTTTTGCATAATTCTCTGAGCACAGCAGCAATTAGCTTGATTCCTCTTGGGGAAGTCTAGTTAATTTAAAGAGCTAACTTTTAAGAGTAATCTCATCAAAAGTGATGAACCACACACTGAGAATGATGTTTAACAACTGCTGACATCATCCCGATTTTCACGGGCTGCTATAGTTTGAGACCATTGAGCAGAAAAATGAACATAACTCCAGATTTAAGAATCCAATGATTATGAAAATTTGTATGCTTATACTAGACACTGATCTAAATCCAACAAGATTTAGATCACTGAATGTGGATAAGTACACACTGAGAAAAAGCTCTGACAAGATGAGTAAAAAAGTCGGGTACCTGATAGAGAAGTGAAAATGACAGACAGGGTTGACTTCAACTGAACATAACTGAAGATTGCAATACCCAAATGAAATGAAACTCGATGAGCATATAGTAGACTTATAGAGCTAACTTTACCAAGTTAAATCACTGAAAATGATGCACCAAGCTCAGACAAACCATCTCTGCAATCTAACTGAGAAAACTGAGAGATATGACAGTGAGTAGTACACTTCACAAGAACATGGAAATATGAACTCAAACGATCATGAAAATGAAAGTATATTGCTTGTACAATACAATGGACTTACTGATACATATGTGTGCCTTGTAATCACACCTTGATATGGCATAAAGCTCAGCTCTTGGAGGTCTTCACATAGGTCTCTCTAACCACGACTAAAACTGCCATCTATTTATAGTTGAGTTTGGGAGGCTAACTTCCCTCAATCACTCTCCAATCAATCAGTGATTGATTTGATTCTCTACCTACCACAAATCACGAATTCGTGGCTCCTCTTTCCCTTTTTGATCAAGTGGACTCAACCACTTAAGATTCTTTCACTTTTACATTAAGTAAACTCTTCAAAAGTTACAAGAGGTAGTTCACAAGTGAACTTTGCATAGTCTTCATTTTAAAGCTTCTTCTATGATTGTGTGGGACTCAAGCCAATACTTAGGCTTGTCATAGACTTGCTCCAACAAATATGACACATGGCAGGGGATCGTTGCGATGACGTGGGGTCGACGGGATTGTCGCAATGGTTTGTGACCATCGCGATGGTTCAAGTGAACCACCGCGATGGTTCAAGTGAACTGTCGCGATGGTTCAAGTGAACCGTTGCGATGGTGTGAGACGGTCGCGATGGCTTGGCCGAGCCATCGCGATGGCGTGAGCCAATTGCGATGGTGTGTGGATATGGTGAATTTTCTGATTTTTTTCGAGTGGGAGAAGATGATGCGGTGCTGAAGGAGGAGTGTAGAGGAGATGAACTCGTCCGACAAGCAGTGTCTGCACACTAGGTGCCTCAACCTGGTAGGTCATGATATCGTAGACCCGCGCCTCAAAAGAGAAAGAAAAAATCACTCCATCGTGTGTGTATGCTTGTAAGCGCCATGGATGATAAATCTAAATACAATGCTAAGAAACAAAAATCAGTGGGATGAGTGCGCCAGATAAACAAACTATGCTCAATGATACAATGCAAATACAAGTGATATTATCCAATAAATCTCACTAATACAATGATTCCAGTGTGGATTAGTGATACAGTATGCCGCTATAGAACGGATCGGCCAGATACAAGATGGACTTCCGTCTATAGTGCGAGAAGATGCCCACAAGCTTCACCTTCAGTCTTCGCGGATAGATCTTTTCTTCATGGCAGGTCTTTTCTTCAATTTAAGTCTCCAAACTTCATAAACTTCGGGTCTTAGGTCTTGCAAAAGCTTTATTTCAAATGATCTCTTTACTTCAAATTGAGTAGTAGCCTCCAAATCTTGTAGAAACTTCCAAATCGTGCAACAACTTGGAGAGCCAATCCACAAAAGAGATCCACAGGGCAAAAACACTACAACATATCGAGGGTATACCGAGGCTGCTATTGAGGCAAATGAACGGGTGGGATTTCTTCGCGACGTCGGTGTAACAGTTGGTATAGGCGTCGGAAAGAAAGCGCCGGTATGGTGCCAGTATAAGCATCGGTATAAGCTTCGGTATACGCATTGGAAATACCGACGCTTATACCGGCGTCCGTACTGACACATATACTGACGGCCTGCTGGGTGTACCGGCGCATATACCGACGACCATACTGGAGCTACCGACGACCATACCTGCACAAATTTTTTTGGGCAGAGTGTGTTGTCTTTTGCTACAGCATGATGTTGTTTAGCAAAAGACAATACACTCTGCCCAATTGAGTACATGTGTTATGTACTCTAATGGCAACCAAAACATAAACTTATATGAGTAAAAATGAACAATGATTCATGTACAGAAAGTCGTATATTCCATAAATGAAAAATGTACAAAAGTGTGGCAAAGCACTTCCATATAGGAATGGAATACAAAATTATGGTACATCATTGCCACATAGGAGTGTAATACAAAATTGTGGCAATGTGACAAAACACTTCCATATAGGAATTGAATACAAAATTGTGGTTCATCATTGTTGTATGCGAGTATGATACAAAATTGTCGCATTGATCAAAATATTTACACCTACAATCCTGCAACAAAACATATGTATAAAATATGACCAATTAACATGACATTTATAAACAACAACTAAAAACACGAAACCAAGATATAACTTTACCTAATCAAGAATCTTCTCCCATGAGACGATTGCACCGTGTCCCTCTAAGTCTTGTAATTGTGCAATCAGTCCATGTCGATATCCATATGATTCTTCAGTTCGCGTTGGAGGACGACCCACTGCCAACTCCTATAGTAAATATGCAAAATGTTAGATGAATATACATAATATACTTAACACAAACAACCTCAATAATTAACATCATACTTACAAATTGGTAGCGCATACTGTCGTATCCACCGCTACCTAAATGCGACGTTCCAACCGTATCTAAACGAGTGGCTGCCGCATCTCTCTGTTGCCGATACCGATCACGAGTATGTTGATGCTCATCCTGAATCGATTCCCATTCTTCGGCATCTAGCCATATAGGCTTCCGTAAGCCCGCTTTGAAAGCATCGCGAGCTTCCGATCGTTGATGCGACATCACTTCGCGTGTTGTATGTTGTATCCATTCGAAATTCACAATAGGATTGCCAGGTGCTGGCCGATACTCTTCATATATACATTGTGTGATATAATTTTTAGAGTCTCTATCCTGTTCGGTCCATTTTAACATTACTGAATGACCGAATTCGATAGAGCAGAGTTGTCGTATCCACTGACGCATTGACTTTCCCGCCGCATCCATAACTGGAGCTCCATTACGGATATGATATATCTTCGATTCGTCATGATCATGTGCACCCCAAGGTGTACGTGGAGATCCCATCTGATGTAATATGAAGATCTCATCTCATCCAATGTATATATATGCATGCTTAAGCTTGTATACATATGCATTCATGTATACATATGCGTATGCATTCATGTATACATATACGTATGCATTCATGTATGCATATGCTTGCTTGTATGCATATGCATGCTTAAGCTTGTATACATATGCATTCAAGTATACATATGCATATGCATATGCATACATGTATACATATACATATGCATATGCTTGCTTGTATACATACTTGTACATATACATATGCATATGCATGTGTGTATACATATACATATGCATTCATGTATAATATACATATACATATATTCATGTATACATATACATATACAAAAATATAAAGTATGTGTGCATATACATATACATGTATTCATGTATGCATATACATATACAAAAATATAAAGTACGTATGCATATGCATGCATATATGTATATGCATTCATGTATACATATACATATACAAAAATATAAAGTATGTGTGCATATACATTCATGTATGCATATGCATGCATGTATGCATATGCATGCATGTATGTATGCATATGCATGCATGTATGTATCCATATGCATGCATGTATGTATGCATATGCATGCATGTATCCATATGCATGCATGTATTCATATGCATGAATATGTATTCATATGCATGCATGTATTCATATGCATGCATGTATTCATATGCATGCATGTATTCATATGCATGCATGTATGTATACATATACATATAGAAAAATATAAAGTATGTGTGCATATACATATACATACATTCATGTATACATATACATATTCATATGCATGCATCTATGTATGTATGCATATGCATGCATGTATGTATATATGCATATGCATGCATGTATGTATGCATATGCATGCATGTATGTATGCATATGCATGCATGTATGTATGCATATGCATGCATGTATGTATGCATATGCATGCATGTATGTATGCATATGCATGCATGTATTCATATGCATATGCATTCATGTATGCATATGCATGCATGTATGCATATGCATGCATGTATGCATGCATGTATGTATGCATATGCATGCATGTATGTATGCATATGCATTCATGTATGCATATGCATGCATGTATTCATATGCATGTATGTATTCATATGCATGCATGTATTCATATGCATGCATGTATTCATATGCATGTATGCATGCATGTATGCAGGCATGTATGCATATGCATGCATGTATGTATGCATATGCATGCATGTATTCATATGCATGCATGTATTCATATGCATGCATGTATTCATATGCATGCATGTATGTATGCATATGCATGCATGTATGCATATGCATGCATGTATGCATATGCATGCATGCATTCATATGCATGCATGTATGTATATGTATGCATGCATGTATGTATATGCATTCATGTATACATATACAAAAATATAAAGTAGGTATGCATATGCATGCATGTATACATATTCATATACAAAAATATAAAGTATATGTGCATATACATATACATATATTCATGTATACATATACATATACAAAAATATAAAGTAGGTATGCATATGCATGCATGTATTCATATGCATGTATGTATTCATATGCATGCATGTATTCATATGCATGCATGTATTCATATGCATGCATGTATTCATATGCATGCATGTAATCATATGCATGTATGCATGCATGTATGCATATGCATGCATGTATGTATGAATATGCATGCATGTATGTATGCATATGCATGCATGTATGTATGCATATGCATGCATGCATGCATGTATGCATATGCATGCATGTATGCATATGCATGCATGCATGTATGTATGCATATGCATGCATGTATGCATATGCATTCATGTATGCATATGCATGCATGCATTCATATGCATGCATGTATGTATGTATGCATATGCATGCATGTATGTATGCATATGCATGCATGTATGCATATGCATGCATGTATGCATGCATGTATGTATGCATATGCATGCATGCATGTATGTATGCATATGCATTCATGTATGCATATGCATGCATGCATGTATGTATATGCATTCATGTATGCATATGCATGCATGTATGCATATGCATGCATGCATGTATGCATATGCATGCATGCATGTATGCATATGCATGCATGCATGTATGCATATGCATGCATGCATGTATGTATTCATATGCATTCATGTATTCATATGCATGCATGTATTCATATGCATGCATGTATGCATATGCATGCATGTATGCATATGCATGCATGCATGTATGCATATGCATGCATATATGCATATGCATTCATGTATGCATATGCATGCATGCATTCATATGCATGCATGTATGTATGTACGCATATGCATGCATGTATGTATGCATATGCATGCATGTATGTATGCATATGCATGCATGTATGCATATGCATGCATGTATGCATATGCATGCATGTATGCATATGCATGCATATGCATGCATGTATGCATATGCATGTATCTATGCATATGCATGCATGTATGTATGCATATGCATGCATGTATGCATATGCATTCATGTATGCATATGTATGTATGCATATGCATGCATGTATGCATATGCATTCATGTATGCATATGCATTCATGTATGCATATGCATGCATGCATGTATGTATATGCATTCATGTATGCATATGCATTCATGTATGCATATGCATGCATATGCATATATGCATGCATGTATGTATGCATATGCATGCATGTATGTATGCATATGCATGCATGTATGTATGCATATGCATGCATGTATGTATGCATATGCATGCATGCATGCATATGCATGTATTCATATGCATGCATGCATGTATGTATGTATGCATAATAATGCATGTATATATACATATGCATATGCATGCATGTATGTATACATATGCATATGCATGCATGTATGTATACATATGCATGCATGTATTCATATGCATGCATGTATTCATATGCATGCATGTATGTATGCATATGCATGCATGTATGTATGCATATGCATGCATGCATGTATGTATGCATATGCATGCATGCATGCATATGCATTCATGTATGCATATGCATTCATGTATGCATATGCATGCATGTATGCATATGCATGCATGTATGTATGCATATGCATGTATGCATATGCATGCATGCATGCATGTATGCATATGCATGCATGCATGTATGTATGCATATGCATATCCCTCTCTCTCTCTCTCAAACAAAAATAAAATGAGAAGATCGATGTTAGAAAACAAAAATATAAAGAAAGATAAAAGAGTGATATATGTCTTACTTAAATTGATGTAATTTTTGAATTAAGGTTGTCAAAATCCACTTGAAGTTCTCCTTCGTTGAATTTCCAAAGATTTGATCTCAAAAATCTCCTGCAAAACTAAAGAGAGAAGATATTAGAAAAGCAAAAACATTAAAAAAAAAACAGAGTGATACAATATGTGCGATCTACTTACCAAAGCGTCAGATCTATGAAAATAGAGGTGTGTTTAGAGAGAGAGATGGAAGGAGAGGGAAAGAGAGAGAATTGTTTGAATCACGGTCGGCAAAATCCACTTGAATTTCTTCTTCATCGAATTTCCAAAGATTTGATCTCAAAATCTCTTGCAAAACCAAACAAAGAACATATTAGTAAAGAAAAAACGAAGAAAAAGAAAAAAGAGTTTTACAATATGTGCGATCTACTTACCAAAACTTCAGATCTATAAAGATAGAGGTCTGTTTAGAGAGAGAGAGAGAAGGAGGGAGAGAGAGGGAGAGAGAGTGAGAGAGAGAGAGGGAGAGAGAGAGAGAGAGAGATAGTGAGAGAGAGGGAGGGAGAGAGAGAGAGGGAAGGGAGGGAGAGAGGGAGAGAGAGAGAGGATGACAAACAGAGATCTCTGCTGTTGGCGCACGCAAACCTGAAAGGAGAAGCTCCAGATTCAAAACGCTCAGAATGACGAATTTCGGGTTCAGGCTCGGTTAAAAAGAGAGCGTCGGTATGAGCGTCGGTATAAGCGTCGGTAGTTCGAGAAGAATACTGACGCGTATACCGACGCTCATACCGACGTTGTCTTTCCAAGGCAAAACAGCTTTCCTAAATTCTCCGAGGGGTATACCGACGCCGACAGCTAACCGTCGGTATTCCCTCGATATGTTGTAGTGAAAAAGAGTTTATCATTAGTGTATTTTCAAGAAATTATGAAAAACACATTCACTACCACTTTAATTTGATCATTTTTATTTTCATTTTTCTTGTAATTTCCTTTTCTTTTGAGTTTTGCCTTTGTTTACAAGTAATTTCTAATAATTATTTATGCTCGTTTATTTCATTTTTAAACTAACAAACAACAACAACAAAAAAATAGAATATAATATAAAGCCCGATTCGAATCTCCCTTTCTCTTTCTTTCTCTCTCTCTCTATCTCTATGAGCGTGTATGTCAGAGACAACATTCTATGCATTTACACAAGTACAGTTTGAAACTAATCTTTTATCTCCACTCATGAAAAATGCACACAGATCCTTTAAGTGGAATTAAAGAACGAGGTAGAACAAGACTTTGACTACTTCATGACATGATATCTTCTTCCCGAGAATAACAGAAGGTTTTTCCCTTTCATTTAGAATAAGTCAAGAAGATCTTCTGTGACTTTCTTCTCTAAAGTGGCTTCTCTTTAACAAGAACTTATCTTCGATCCCTGATATCTAGTTCCTTTTCATAAGAGAACGCTCACATAAGAGAGGATAATGCGTTCACATGTTTTACTAGCCGCCTTCGGATATCCATTGGTTAATGATAGTTCCCATATGCCTTTGTTTCTTTACCAAAATCTATTCCTCCAAAGAAGAATTCTTCTATCTCTCTTCCTGGAACCTTCCTTCCAAAACTTTCTCTTTCTTCTCTCTCTCTCTCAATCTCTGTATCACATGTCCCTAACCGCCTTTCTTTTGCTGATCCATGCACTTCATTTTTGAGTCTCCATCACCCTTCTGCCATCTATACTGCGTGCATGACCCTCTCAGCACATAGCCGACTTTGTATCATCTTGCCCTTCTCTCTCTCTCTCTCTCTCTCTCTCTCTCTCTCTCTCTCTCTCTCTCTCTCTCTCTCTCTCTCTCTCTCTCTCTCTCTCTCTCTCCTCCCTCCCTCCCTCCCTCCCTCCCTCCCTCCCTCCCTCCCTCCCTCCCTCCCTCCCTCCCTCCCTCCCTCCCTCCCTCCCTCCCTCCCTCCCTCCCTCCCTCCCTCCCTCCCTCCCTCCCTCCCTCCCTCCCTCCCTCCCTCCCTCCCTCCCTCCCTCCCTCCCTCCCTCCCTCCCTCCCTCCCTCCCTCCCTCCCTCTCTCTCTCTCTCTCTCTCTCTCTCTCTCTCTCTCTCTCTCTCTCTCTCTCTCTCTCTCTCTCTCTCTCTCTCTCTCTCTCTCTCTCTCTCTCTCTCTCTCTCTCTCTCTCTCTCTCTCTCTCTCTCTCTCTCTAAACTTCATATCTGCTATGAATGCCATTACTGACTAGGGCTCTCTCTCTCTCTTTGTGTCTCTCTCTCTCAAGTCCCCAATCTCGTCTTTGGAGGCATGACACAAGACTGCATTTTACTCTCTCTCCATTCTTCTCCATGTGAACAATGAACCTCTGAGCAGACAGGCTAGAATTTGCTAGCCCTCTAATCTTGAGGTCCACAAATGGTAGAAGAGAAAGGCAATAATGCAGCAGCAAAGAAGCATATGTTTGGTCTGTGAGACTGATGGTAGAGCTCTCAAAAAGCCTCAAGCTGCAGCTTCAGGGAGTCCTCTATTCCATTTCCCAGACCTTCCAACTTGCACGCTCATTTTTAGTGTCACCATAATTGATTTGTTCTCTTCTCGTATTGTATGTCTCCTTCTGCATGCTTTCCAACCATAGAAAATCAAAAGAAACAGCCCAAGGAGGGATCCGAAATCTCTATCTCTCTCTCTCTCTCCCCCTCTCTCTCTCTCTCAGACATAGTAAAAACATAAAAGTAAAACATGAATGTGAAAAGAATGAATAAGAGAGGGGTAAGAAGTTTACTTGGAGAGGCAATCCACAAAAGAGATCCATGCAGAAGAAACAATTGATGTTTGGACCCCTATTTATAGGTTTTACCCCTCCCCTGGGACTTCTCTCTAAAAACTTCTAACCTTCTTTCTCAAACTTTCTATTTTTGGAATTCTATTTTTTCTTCTCTTTTTTTTTCTTGGACTAAGGTTTGGTTTCACATTTTATGTACAAACTTAAATAATTTAAAGGGTTAGGCTTAGGATACATGGGAAAACTAAGTTTCCAACCTAGGGTTTCAGTCGGCAAAGTTAGGGTTTGCCTATGCTTAAGGTCACACACATCAATTGAAGGGTTTATTCACATTTATGGGCTAAAATCCTAGGGTTTCATAGGGTTTAGGTTGGGTTTTTCATGGGGTAAAATGCAGGTTTTCAATGGGTTTAAAGGGATTTCAAGGGGTTTCAAGGATCAAACCTAGGATTTCAAGGGTCAGAAGTTAGTTTCAATGAGGTATTTACAAATATACAGGTCTAATCTACAAAAATGACATGGTTTCACATCTCATAATCAATTAAATCAACCAAAAATGCACAGATTATAACTCTTTCTTGGTCAAAACATCACACCATAACCACAAAATCAATGAACTTGAAAACAATTTTATGTACACTTCCTTGAGGGATTTCATCCTGACAGCGTGTGCATTCCAGATAGTTCCAATGGTCATACTAATGTCGGGGTATGACCATTGGTATGGGTAGTGTCGGTATGCCCCTCATATAATGTAGTGTCTCTTTCTCATCTTGCTTGTCATATGGGTCTACCTCAGCATGTACCTCGTTTGCTCAGTGATACTCAAAGTGCCATTTCTTTGGCTAAGAATCCAGTATATCATGCAAAGACCAAGCACATTGAGTTGAGGTATCACTTCATTAGATATTGCTTAGCCACTAAGCACATTACCCTTGAGAAGTCTCATACTTGAGATAGTGTTGAAGATGCTTTGACTAAAGCTCTACCACAGGATAGCTTTCGACATTGTTGTCATGTGATGGGGGCTACTTGATTCATTTTCTTACTAGTCACTTGTATACTGTGTAACATGCCCATCAGGTGGGAGGTATAGTTTGTATACTTACACTCAAGTACTCTTTATCATTCTTCATTTTTCTCCCATAGTTACTTTGGCCATATTGGCCTTTACAGGGAGATTGATACCATTAGTGTACGTGTGAAAGGCCAAATGGCCACCGAACACTTTTGTATATGTTCTTTAGTAAAACATATAGTGGCGTGTTCAACGAGAGACTCTAAGTACGACCGCATTTGTAAAATGTAAGAAGTCTATATTCATGCGCCTTTGCAAGGAATTGGAGACTCCTCCAACTTGATGTAAAAAGTGTGTTTCTAAATGGTTGGATAAGTGAAGAGGTATACATGTCACAACCACGAGGTCTTGAAAAACCTAATCATGCATCTTATGTTTGTGGACTTAATAAAGCATTGTATGGATTGAAAAAAGCTCTAGAGCTTGGAATTAGAGGTTGGCTACATACCTTCAAGATCAAGAGAAAATCTAGCAACTCAGATCCTTCTCTATTCATCAAAAGGGATCACAATGAGGTTATCTATCTATGTGTATATGAAGATTATATTGTTGTGATATGTGATGATCTGAATGGAATTCAAAGGATCAAGAGACACATGCAAGACGAGTTCAAAATCAATGACTTAGGTGAGCTCACATATTTCCTAGGTATATAGGTGATATATACAGATGAAGGAAGACAAAATACATTCAGGATCCAATTGTTAAGTTCAAAATGGAGAAGACTAAACCTACAGGTACACCTTTGGAGATGAATCATAAACTTAGTGTTTATGAAGGTGAGAAAATTGAAGACATGAAAGAATATCAAAGCTTGGTAGGTACTCTGATATATGCTGCTCATACAACGATAGACATCTCATATAGTGTGGGAGTTCTTAGTCAATTCATGCGCTCACCTAGAAGACCACACATGATGCAGCTAAGAGAGTACTAAAGTACCTCAAAGGTACAATCAATGAAGGTATATTCTATCCTTACTCTTCAAATTTGGATATCAAAATCTATTCAAATGCAGATTGGACAGGAGCTAAGGATGATAGAAGAAGTATGTCTGGTTACTTAGCATTTGTAGGTTCAAAGCTAGTGTCATGGAGTTTCAAGAAGCATAGTTGCTTTATCCTCAACTGAAGCATGGTACAAAGTTCTGACCATACGAACTTAAGAGGAACTATGGTTAAAATCATTGTATACATATTTGGGACTTTTGAGTTCCAAATCTCACATATTTGGAGATAATGTAAGTTCCATGCATCTAGCAGCAAACCCAATTTTTTGCGCAAGAACCAAACACATAGAGGTTCATTACCACTTCATCACAGAGAAGATCATGGCAAAGGAGATTGATATTTCTTTTGTTCCAACTGAAAAGCAAGTAGCAAATATGATGATGAAGGCACTTGATGGAATAAAGCTTTGTAGATTCAAAGCTATGGCAAGTACTCAACCTATTAGAGAATGAAGACTCAAGCATACTTTAGCTTGAGGGGGAGCTATTGGAACATCAAGCTTACACTATGTTTGAGGTGGATTTTATCTACATCAAAAGATATGGCTTGGATTACATGGAAAGAATATCCATTGGAGAGTTCTTTTACTTATGCTCACTTGTTGTTTTTTTTTTATTTTTTTTCATGGATCTTTTACCATTGTAGAAGAGTAGAGGTTTACACATGTAATAGGATAAAGAGAGAGCCCAAATTCCAAGAAGTTTTTGTGGTTAAGTTTTAATCAATCAATCAATCAAGCACCTAAAAGTAGATCAAACTAGATCTTCACTTTTCCTAGGTTGTAAGAAAGTGACTTGATTCCCTCCAACAACCTTGACTGCCTTCATTTGAATTCAGAATCCACTTGTGGAAGTCATGGAGCACTTGACAAGTCTACATAAAGACTTCAAATCACTTTTACATTACATGGAAGCAATATACACACACTTGTGGCCATCATTTGTTGCTCCTTCTTTTTTCTACATCATCTTCTTCAACAATAGTAAGCTTGCAGAGGTTGCTGCTCTCTCTATAGAACTTCAAAGCTTCAAATTCGATGCGAGTAGACTCATTGAAAAGATATTAGTTTTTAGTTTATGCCTCTAAATTTTCAAAGCGTTTGGTTTAGTAGATTGGGAGAAATCTCAGTCTTTTTGTCTCGAGGTCAATCTCTACACATCCCTGAAAAATAGGAGTACCATTGTTGAGTGTCTAGTTCATTCCAAAAGCATATTTTGCTTATTCCTTATACTCTTGTGCATTCTATGCACTAAATTCTATGTGTATCACTCCCGTAAAAGGATTTTTTCTAATTGTAATCACGCTGGTCACTATGAGCTTTGAAGCTCATTGTCTCATCCAAAGATAGTAACTTTTTTGAGCTAATCGATGCGCAAACCTATCTGTTTTGTATCAACTCTTTCTCCTCGATGGTCCAAAGTAAATAGTGCATTTCATTACACTTGTTGCATGCCTATAAGGTCTATGTGAGTCTCCATAATCTCAAGGGCTAGTCTTGTGCCGGTTGGCTGAACCAAACTTCCTCGCTTCACAACTTATTTTTCTACCTCCTACAATCTTCTCCAAGTTCTTTCACCTACCCTTGCATTTTCTCTCACCTCTTGACCTTTTGCTTCTTTTCCTTTGTCCTTTCATTGCTTTGGATGACTTTTGGTTCTCCAAATCACTCCATATGGATAAGTTCATGACTTTTGTGAGTATTCCACCATTCCAATCATATTTTGGCTTTTATCTAAGCCATGAATTTATTTTAACATTTTACTTTAACACTCTTCTTTAAGGTTATGAGTGTACTCTCTATATTTTCAAGCCCTAGCTTTCTTTTGAGCTTACAACAAATACATGAATCATGAAGAGGAAATTAATGAGAGGTGAATATGTGCCAAGCCTCACTATTGGAGCTTGCACAAGTTCCATAATGTTCAACACTCCCCCTCAAGCTACAATTGGGAGTCCATGCTACTCTCCAATTCATGTCCTCTTCGTCTTTCACTTTTATCTCCCTTTGCTTTATATTTTGGTGATTTTTTCAGCTTTATGTTTGATTCTTTGGCTCTTAGCAAGATCTCTTCTTCAATCCCCATCATAAGTCATGCTTCATACAATAATATAGAATGAAATGAGATCACCTTGGCTACATATAGCTTTGTTGCTTCACTCTCTTCTTTGTTGTCCTATCTTTTCAAATCTTTCTTCTTTTATATCTCCATGGCTTCATATTTTCTAGGCTTGCATGCTTTGCTTTGATCCTTCTTTGACTTTGGATCACCTTTGACTTTGTCTATGGCTACAATGTGTTCTCCTTTTAATGGCTTAGTGGTTGTCATGCTTTCTTCCAACTTTCTTTTGTATCTCATGGCTACTCCTTTGCCTTTTAAATGATCATTCCATAGAGTTGGCATCTCCTAGTCCTTCAATTTAGCTTTGATGGTTGCTCTTACTCTTTTCTTTGAGTGTACATACTTCTCTTCCAAATCTAAAATTTGTGTTCGCTCCATTTGATCTTCTTTGAACTCATCTTGGATCTTCCAATCCTTGCAAGCTAACTCCCCCTTGCTTCATAATCTTTTCCTCATGCTTCATGGTTGATTATATATCTGTAAAATCAACAATAGGCTGATAATACATGAACTCTTTCATGAGTTCTCTTCATGTGAAGCATTTCTAGCTTCCACATCTTCCAAGATTTCTTCATCACCTACAAAACAACACAAGAAATCTTCAATGTGAACAATGATGCCTCTTGCACCTAACAAGGCTTCCCATTCCTCTTGGGATGGTCTTATAACCCTTCAAATAGGCTTGCCACTCCTCTTGGGATGGTCTTACTTGCCTTTAAAAAGGCTTTCCGCTCCTTTTGGGATGGTCTTACTCACCTTACATAGGCTTGCCACTCTCTTTGGTGGTCTTACTAGCCTCACGTTTTTACTAAACCTTCACACGCTCTATGCCTCGAACTTACCACCACATAATGTGGACTTTTTTTAGCCCTTACCTTTGCAAATGCACTTCTTGATCTCGTTCATGTCACACTTATCATGAGTGAGTCTTCCTTCTAGCTTGCACTTGCTTGTGCTCCTTGAAATTTAGGGAGTGTCTTCAAGTCCTTGTTGAGTCTTCAACAGTTTATGGAAACCCTTCTTTGAAGTCGTCTACTCCCTGCCTTGGCCATCTTCAGCTTGGGTTTCAATCTTCAAGTCTTCAAACCTTCAAGTGATTGAAAACCTTTTAGCTTGGGCTCCTTCCTTCACTTGGGCTCGAAGCATTGTGTCCGTAATCCATCCAAGCTTTGCCCACTTTTGCTTTGGTTTGTCCAATGTGAGTATTGAGTTGATTTCCTATAGCTCAACTCAAGAATCAAACACTTTTAGTTATCATAACATGAGCATACTTATATTTACCTTTGCAACTTTACCTCAATGGGTTTTAGCCACAACAAGATATATCCACAAACTTCATAAATAGAAGCCTTGCATCCTATCAATCTTCATGGCATTCAAACATATGTACTTTAAGCTCAGATATGGTTGAAAATGACCAGCCTATAAAGCTTCAATATCATGCTAACAAATTCATATAAGCATGCATGAAAATCACAAATTTTTTTGGGCATATATTGAGTTCTCTTTGTGCCAATTAATATGGCTACATAAACCTGAAACTTTTCAACTTGTATAAGCTTTATAAAATAGCCTATTACTCATCCACACATCATCAACATGTGTATATATCATCCATGAATGCATGTGCATACATTCTTGCATGCTATAAACAATCATCAAATCCAAATTCAACTTATATTCAGTCTAAGCATGGTTGTCCAAAATTGTCATACATCTTGAGCATAAACTTTACAAGCATGAATACATAAGAATATCCAATGCATAAGCATACAATGCTATCATCAAGCTAACATAAAAGATTCAATATTAAGCCATGTACATAGTAGAAATTTTCACTTCATTCAATTGAGTGCAATATCTCAAGCATGCTTACAATGTTAACATACAACTATATGTAGTTGCTCATCCAAGATTCTTTGCTTGAATCTTCATCTTCTTGTATAGGTTGCTCATAGATCCTCAACCAAGTGATTATTATCACTTATAGAAAGCTTCAATGATCAACATATGTAGTAGAGAGTACGACTAGAGAGTTTGTCACTTAAAATAACATTAAGCAACAAAAGTTTCTTACATACAAAAGCTTTATCTCCATAGATCAAGAGTGTTCCACACTCCATAGGCTCATAGCTCCATGCTTTCCTTTGCCATCTCTAAATATTTTTCAAGATCTCTTCTTATGAAATCATGGGCTTCAATGCCAATGCTCGAAAACCAAGGTGCTGATACCAAAATGTGGAAAATTTTGACTCCAATATGTGCAATGAAATTTAGAGATTAACTTTCAATGTTTTTCCATGGATAGTAGATGCTTGAAGCATTCTAACAAGACAAAGAGAACTCCATTTGGATTTCATTTTGACCAGGCAACCAACTATATAAATATAGACTACCTATCAACTCAGGTTAAGCAAAAGATTGAGGTTCACACGAAATTTTCCCAGTCCTTATTGGAGAATCCTCCAATAGATATATTTGAGTTATAGAGAGTATCAATAATAAGCTTTCCAACAAGATATCATATGCATTAAATGGGTAAGTACATAGAGAGATGTCACCTTCACAAGGTGGTTGTGTACAAAAACTTATGCAGCTAGAATACCTATGTTCTTTGTACCAAACTATTGAGGGCCCTTCTGATAACCATCGGTGTGAGAATGATCCACATATGCTTCTACACCATCTCCTTATCATCTAGACAAATCTCCGCATTAAAATGTCTTCTATATATAGAGATATGTGCATGGGAGTTTATTTCTGTTCACCTACCCTTGCATCTTCTCTCACCTCTTGACCTTTCACTTCTTGTCCTTTGTCCTTCCAATGCCTTGGATGACTTCTAGTGCTCCAAATCACTCAATATGGATAAGTTCATGACCTTTTTTAGTATTCCATCATTCCAATCATATTTTGGCTTTTATCTGAGCCATAAATACATTTTCATATTTTACTTTAACACTCTTCTTTAAGGTTATGAGTGTACTCTCTATATTTTCAAGCCCTAGATTTCTTTTGAGCTTACAAAAAATACATAACTGATGAAGAGGTAATTTATGAGAGGTGAGTGTGTGTCAAGCCTCACAATTGGAGCTTTCACAAGTTCCATAACATTCAAATATAATTTTTCTTGAAGGAGAATGAATATACAAGTAGAAGCAAATGGAAAGGTACCCAAATACAAAGAGATATAATATAACATGGAAATGAACTCGAAATGGAGTGCCTCCTAGATACAAAATGGAGATGCACTCTCCCAATGGTATTAGAGAGGAGATGAACACTTGATTTCTTCCCCAAGCATAGCTTGTCCCCATTTAACTTGATCTAACAATAGAGGGAGCTTGTTGAGCCATTGCCAAGTTGGAATGCTCCTAGGGCAGGAGAAGAGAAGGTGTTCCAATTTTTCTCTACCATGCTTCCAATGCTCACTTTCATTTTAGTGATAGTGGAAGAAATGTTTCAAATAATTGATCACCCTATACTAGGAATTGATCTACTTTTTTCGCTTACTCTAATATTCAAAAGTTTCTCTTTTCTTCACACCATTGGAAAATGTTTTGAGTATTATTTCTCATCCTACACTAGGATTCGATATACTTTTTCTCTTACTCTAATACTCAAAAGTTTCTCTTTTCTTCACACCATTGGAAAATTTTTTGAGTATTATTTCTCATTATATTTTTGGATTATGTCGCACACATGACAACCTCAAGCCAAAAACTATGAGGTAAAGCCTGGCTCTTGACCATACACCTCACCATCTCCATGAGAGACATGTTCTTCCGTTCAGCAACTCCATTCTGTTGAGATGTATACGGCACTGTACATTGGTGTTTTATCCCACGTTCAGCCAAAAATGCATTAAAATCAGAAGACATATGTTCCCCCCCTCGATCAGAACGGAGGGTGCCCATTTTACATGCTGAGAGATTTTCAGCCAAAACCAAAAACTGTTTAAAGCACATGAACAGTTCGGACTTTGCTTTGAGTGGATATACCCATGCATGCCTGGAAAAATCATCAATGAAAGTCACGAAGTAAAGGTAATTTCCAAAAGAGGGTGTCTACATAGGACCACAAACACCACTATGTACAAGCTTCAATTTCTGTGTAGCCCGAACTGAACCATCTTTTGGAAAGGAGGAACGCTGCATTTTGCCCAAAATACAGCCTTCACAAACATGTTTTCCAGGTGCCTCAAGTTTGGGCAAAGAGGACACCATTTCAGATTTCTACAGGCGTAGCAAACTAGCAAAATTCAGATGACCAAAGCGTGCATGCTAAAGCTTTGCATCTGACATAGCCTAAGAATCATTTACTGCACATGCCAAATCATTTTTAGATCTTTCATAGTCTATGAGCTTATACAGCCCACGACATAAAATGCCACAAGCAATAATCACATCTCCATTTGACAGATCATGAACTGTACACCTGTCATCAACAAATTTCACAACCAAGCCAATCTTGGCTAATGCAAAAACTGATAACAGATTCTTCTTGATCCCTGGCATAAATAAAGCATCTGACAAAGTGAAAGAACTACCATCAGCAGTAGTCAAAATGATCTTACCAACTCCCATAACAGGATAAGAGGAGTTGTTGGCGTATGTAACAGTATTCCCTGTAGGGGCAGGCTCGAGTGAAGAGAAGAAACTGTGCTGCGAGGTAATATGTTTGGTTGCGCCACTGCCAAAGTACCGAACATCTGAGTCTACTGCAGACATCCATTGATCATGAGAAGATGGGTCAAAACTACAGACAGTAGTAAATGCCCATTCTTCTTCCTGCACAAGATTTGCAGACTCTGTTTTTGGTGTAGAGACCTCTGCAACAACCATTCCAGCCTCTTTCTTCTTTGCCTCTTTAGCAGCCAGTTTTGGACAGTTCTTTATGATATGATCATTCCCTTTACAGTACTTACAAAACAATTTCTGCTTTTCTGATTTCTTCTCATCTTTATCTTCCTTCTTCGAATATGCAGAATTAGCAGATTTCTGCTTACTAGTTGAAGAGCTCCATTTTCCTTTGCCCTTCTGACTAGCCAGGAAAGCTTGATCTGCAACTCGCATAAAGGACCTATTTTGCCTGGACTAATCTTCCTGCAACAGAACAGAGACTAACTCCTCAAATGATAAGGCATTCGGATTGCCTTTCATCATCAACCGAAGAGTAGAAGCAAAACTCTGATATGAGTCAGGAAGACCATTCAGAACGGTCTGCACAAGTGAGGTATCTGGTATAACCTCATCAGCAGAAATCAATTGTTCCTTCAAGTCTTTGATCTTTGTTAGGAAAGTGTCCATAGAATCACCTTCATTCATGTGCTCACTCTCCAACTGTTTTCGGAGGTAAGCAACACGAGCCTCATTCCTAGCTTGGTACAATGTGGTAAGTGTATCCCAAGCATCCTTAGTTGTTCTGCAAGAGCGAATGTGAGGAATAATGGCACATTTGACAGACAAAGCTATCAGTGCATGTGCCTGGGTATCTCTGCCACCAATACATGTCGCATCATATAAGCCCATAATGGGTAGTTGGTACCATCCAACTTATCCTCAACAGCCAACATACGAAATACATCACTGCTTTCAGCCATGGCCGATGACTAAAATAGCTTGATAGAGAAAATTGACTGTATCTCAAAAAGTTGAACGGAACTGCCCAGACAAATTCTGCTAGACTTGTAGCAGACTTTGAGATGCTTAAACTAGCAAACACAAACTGGTATAGACCTTTGGCACAAAAAGACAAAATAGCCTGCACAAGCACTACGATAGTGCATTCGGAGGCCGAAACGAGCTCAGATCGCGATTTTGGCACCGCAGAACGAAGCTGTTTTGATCTCGGAAACACGCTGAGTATGCTCACCAAAATTCGTGCGATTCTGAGACTGCAAACGGAGGAGTGTGGAGGACACCCTAGATGAAGCGACTACCTGCTCTGATACCAATTGTTGGAGTTAGACGTCTGCAAAAGCACGCGAACAGCACAAGAAAGAAGAAGAAGCTTGGAGCCCAAACACATAATACTGAATGTATTACTAGAGAATGTACAAAGTTAAGTAGCCCATTAGGGCAATAGGCGTATATACAAGGCGGGGGAAAAAAACCTCCTAAAGAGGGAAAAAAGTGCCTCGGCAATCCTAGTGTGTTCACACACATCACTACCTAAATATATCAACAGAAAAGAAATCAGAAAAGCAAAAAATTGTTTTGCAAGTACTGTAAAGGAAATGATCATATCATAAAGAACTTTCCTAAACTGGCTGCAAAAGAGGCAAAGAAAAAAGAGGCAGGAATGGTTGTTGCAGAGGCCTCTACTCCAAAAATAGAGTGTTTTAATCTTGTGCAGGAAGAAGAATGAGCGTTTACTACTGTTTGCAGTTTTGATCCATCTTCTCATGAGTAGTGCATGTTTGCAGTAGACTCAGATGTTTGGTACTTTGACAATGGGGCGACCAAACATATTACCTCGCAGCATAGTTTTTTCTCTTCACTCGAGCCTGCCCCTACAGGGAATATTGTTACATGCACCAACAACTCCTCTTATCCTATTATGGGAGTTGGTAAGATCATTTTGACTACTGCTGATGGTAGTTCTTTCACTTTGTGAGATGCTTTGTTTGTGCCAGGGATCAAGAAAAATCTGTTATCAGTTTTTGTATTAGCCAACATTGGATTGTTTGTGAAATTTGTTGATGACAGATGCACAGTTCATGATCTGTCAAATGGCGATGTGATTATTGCTTCTGGCATTTTATATCGTGGGTTGTATAAGCTCATAGACTATGAAAGATCTGTAAATGATTCGGCATGTGCAGTACATGATTCTCAGGCTATGTCAGATGCAAAGCTTTGGCATGCACGCTTTGCTCATCTCAATTTTGCTAGTTTGTTATGCCTGTAGAAATCTGAAATGGTGTCCTCTTTGCCCAAGCTTGAGGCACCTGGAAAACATGTTTGTGAAGGCTATATTTTGGGCAAAATTCAGCGTTCATCCTTTCCAAAAGATGGTTCAATTCGGGCTACTCAGAAATTGCAGCTTGTATATAGGGATGTATGTGGTCCTATGCAGACACCTTCTTTTGGAAATTATCTTTACTTCGTGACTTTCATCGATGATTTTTCCACGCATGCATGGGTATATCCATTGAAGGCAAAGTTCGAAGTGTTCATGTGCTTCAAACAGTTTTTGGTTTTGACTGAAAATCTACATGTAAAGTGGGCACCCTCCGTTCTGATTGAGGGGGGGATATATGTCTTCTGATTTTAATGCATTTTTGGCTGAACGTGGGATAAAACACCAGTGTACAGTGTTGTATACACCCCAACAGAATGGAGTTGCTAAACGAAAGAATAGGTCACTCATGGAGATGGCGAGGTGTATGGTCAAGAGTCAAGCTTTACCACATAGTTTCTAGCTTGAGGCTGTCATGTGCGCAGCATATGTACTTAACAGGTGTCCTACTAAAGCACTACAATCTATCACTCCATATGAAGCTTGGCATGATCGCAAGCCATCTATTGCTCATCTGTGTGTTTTTGGTTGTTTGGTATATGCATTAGTACCTGAACAACATCGCAAAAAATTGGATGATAGAGTAGTAAAATGTATTTTTGTTGGGTACAGTTCTGAAATTAAAGGCTATCGTCTGTATCATCCATAGACTAAACGCATTATAGTTAGTCGTGATGTTGTTTTTGTGGAAGATGTTATTCACCCATTGCTTTCATGTACCAAGGAGACATCTAATAGCTCCAAAGACATGTATGATACTTTGCTGCCTCTTTTTAGAGGTGGACAATCTAGTGCTAGTCCTAATGAGGCAACTTATCAGCCTTTGTAGGTTTCATGTGATGATGCAGATCATTCCATTTTTTATGCAGATTTACATGATGCACTTGTTGATGAGAGAGCTGATATTGAGGAGGCAAAAACCATGCCAAAAAGGCTGGTGCAGACTTTGCATGACAGCAAATTAGATGCACCTTTGTCATATTGTACTCGTTCAGGCTCTCATAGTGCCTCTTTTGCATCAGATTGCTATGCTATGGCTGCATCTAGTCTCTATCATGAGAATGAGCCTGTTTCATTTGATGAAGCAGAAAATTCAGAAAATTGGATGACTGTTGTGCAATCTGAATATGATGCTTTAATGAAGAATGGTACTTGTTCTTTATGTGCCTTGCCTCCAGGCATGAAGGCCATTGGTCCTAAGTGGGTTTACAAGCTGAAGCGTAAGCTTGATGGAACAATTGACAGGTATAAGGCTAGGCTTGTTGCAAAGGGTTATGCGCAGGAAAGAGGCATTGATTTTGATGAAACCTTTGCTCCTACTTGCCAAATGACTACTGTTCGTAGCATTTGTGCACTTGTAGCTCATCATGGTTGGAATATACATCACTTGCACATTAAAACAGCATTTTTGAATGGTGACTTGCATGAAGAAGTGTATTTTTCAGTCCCGTGGCTTTGTGTAGAAAGGGCATGAAAACTAGGTGTGCAGGTTAAAGAAGGCATTATATGGTTTAAAGCAAGCACCACATGCTTGGTATGAGAAAATACATGCCTATCAGATTGCACATGGTTTTGAGAATAGTCCAACTGAAAGCACCTTATATATTAAGCATGCTAATAATGTACTTTTAAACATTGTGGTTTATGTTGATGACATGCTGGTCACTGGTCCTCATGAAAGGCACATTGTTGATTTTAAGGCTGATTTACATGCCTCATTTGAGATGTTTGATTTGGGGCATTTGCATCACTATTTGGGCAGTCAGTTTATGCATGTTGATGGTGGAATGGCTTTGTGTCAAACAAAATATATTGACACATTATTGTAGCATTTTGGCCTTGAAGACTATAAACCTATTGCCACTCCTATGGAAATAGGTTTATGACTGAGTCTTCATGATGTTGGAGATGCATTTGATGTTGTTCTCTATCAACAGGCTGTTGCATGCTTGATTTACTTATGCATTACTCGGCTTGATATTCAGTTTGTTGTCTCACAGATGAGCAGGTTTATGCATTGCCCAAGAGTCAAGCATTGGCAGGCGGTTAAGTGCATCTTTTGCTACTTGAGTGGTACTCGGCTACTTGGGTTGTTTTATCCGAATAGGGGATCACTACCGCCAGATTTGCATGCTTTTTCTGACTCTAATTGGGTTGGTTGCTATGACACTCGTGTGTCCACTAGTGGATTTTGCTTCATGCTTGGTAGCTCATGTATATCTTGGTTGAGCAAGAAGCAGCCTACTGTGGCCACTTCTAGTTGTGAGGCTAAGTATAGGACAGTTTTTAGAGCGAGTATTGAGTGTGTGTGGCTCAGATGCCTTATGGCTGATTTAGGTGTTGGTTAGTCTTCTACCACCACCATCTTCACTAACAGGCAGAGCGCATTGGCAGTTGCGAGGAACCCTGTGTTCCATGCTCGCACTAAGCACATTGAGGTACATTATCATTATGTCAGTGAGAGGTTCTCTGTTGGGGAGATCAGCTTTGCATATGTGCCCATGCAAAAGAACATTGCAGACCTTTTCGCAAAGCTTTGGGCTTACTTCCTTTTGTCGAGTGATCATCACATAGCTTGGCACTTCCTTATACATGAGTGCCAGCTACTTGTTCATCGCATCACTCCCAGGGGGGATTTGTTGATATATTTAGGTAGTGATCTATGTGAACACTGTAGGACCGCCGGGGCACTTTTTTCCCTCTTTAGGAGCTTTTTTCCCCCGTCTTGTATATATGCCTATTGCCCTAATGGGCTACTATTCTTTGTACATTCTCTAGTAATACATTCAGTATTGTGTGTTGTGCTCCATGCTTCTTCTTCCTCCTTGTGTTGTTTGCGTGCTTCCACAGACGTCTAACTCCAACACGACCTGTGTGTGAATTCATGTATTTGCATGGTGAATGTTTATATTTGCATATATATATATATATATATGTGTGTGTGTGTGTGTGTGTGTGTGTGTGTGTGTATGTGTATGTGTGTGTGCATGTGTAATTACATATGTGCAAATAAAAAGTACATGTGTATATGTAGGAGTGACATCATGTGTGTATTGTTGGAGTTAAAAGTCTGCGGAAGCACGCAAACAACACAAGGAAGAAGAAGAAGCTTGGAGCACAACACACAATACTACCTAAATATATCAACAAATCCCCCCTGGGAGTGATGCGGTGAACAAGTGGCTGGCACTCATGTATAAGGAAGTGCCAAGCTATGTGGAAATCACTCCACAAAGGGAAGTAAGCCCAAAGCTTTGCGGAAAGCTTCAAACTTCTCCCTAGGCAGATCCTTCGTGAAAAGATCTGCAATGTTCTCCTGTGTGGGCACATATGCCAAGCTAATCTCCCCAACAGAGAACCTCTCCCTGACATAATGATAATGCACCTCAATGTGCTTAGTGCGAGCATGGAACATAGCGTTTCTCGCAACCGCCAATCCGCTCTGACTGTCAGTGAGGATGGTGGTGGCAGAAGACTGACCAACACTCAACTCAGCCATAAGGCGTCTGAGCCACACACACTCAACAGTAGTTGTGAAAGCTGCCCTATACTCAGCCTCACAACTAGAAGAAGCCATAGTAGGCTGCTTCATGTTCAACCAAGATATACATGAGCTACCAAGCATGAAGCAAAAGCCACTAGTGGACACACGAGTGTCATAGCAACCAGCCCAGTCTCAGTCAGAAAAAGCATGCAAATCTGGCGGTAGTGATCCCCCCTTGGATAAAACAACCCAAGTAGCCGAGTACCACTCAAGTAGTGAAAGATGCGCTTAACCGCCTGCCAATGCTTGACACGTGGGCAATGCATAAACATGCTCATCTGTGAGACAGCAAACTGAATATCTGGCCTAGTAATGCATAAGTAAATCAGGCATCCAACAGCCTCCTGATAGAGAATAGCATCAAATGCAACTCCAACATCATGAAGACTCAAACGTAAACCTCTCTCCATAGGAGTGGCAATAGGCTTACAGTTTTCAAGGCCAAAACGTTGCAATAATGTGTCAATGTATTTCTTTTGACACAAAGCCATTCCACCATCTACTTGCATAAATTGAATGCCCAAATAGTGATGCAAATGCCCCAAATCAGACGTCTCAAATGAGGCATGCAAATCAGCCTTAAAATCAGCAATATGCTTCTCAATAGGACCAGTGAGCAGCATGTCGTCAACATAGACAACAATGATCAGAAGCACATCATTAGCACACTTAACATATAAGGTGCTTTCAGTTGGACTGTTCTCAAAACCATGTGCAATTAGATAGGCATGTATCTTCGCATACCCAGCACGTGGTGCTTGCTTTAAACCATATAATGCCTTCTTTAACATGCACACCTCATTTTCATGCCCTTTCTACACAAAGCCACGTGGCTAAAAAACATACACTTCTTCATGCAAGTCACCATTCAGAAATGATGTTTTAATGTCCAACTGATGTACATTCCAACCATGATGGGCTGCAAGTGCACAAATGCTCCGAATAGTAATCATACGGCATGTAGGTGCAAAAGTCTCATCAAAATCAATGCCTCTTTCTTGCACATAACCCTTTGCAACAAGCCTAGCCTTATACCTGTCAACTGTACCATCAGGTTTATGCTTCAGCTTGTATTCCTATTTAGTGCCAATGGCCTTCTTGCTAGGAGGCAAGTCACATTAAGATCAAGTACCATTTTTCATTATTGCATCATATTGAGATTGCATAGTAGCCATCCAAGTTTCTGAATTTTATGCTTCATCAAATGAAACAGGCTCATTCTCATCACAAAGACTAGATGCAGCCATAGCATAGCAATCTGATGCAAAAGAGGCACTATGAGAGGTTGATCGAGTACGATATGACAAAGGTGCATCTAATTTACTGTCATGCAAGGTCTGCACCAACCATTTTGGCATAGTTCTTGCCTGCTCAATATCAGCTCTCATCAATAAGTGCATCATGTACATCTACATCAGAAATGGAATTATCTGCATCATCACATGAAACCTACAAAGGCTGAGAAGTTGCCTCATTAGGACCAGCACTAGACTGTCCACCTGTAAAAAGAGGCAGTAAAGTATCATACATGTCTTTGGAGCTAAGAGATGTCTCCTTAGTACATGAAAGCAATGGCTGAATAGCATCTTCCACAAAAAAAACATCAGGGCTAACCAAAATGCGTTTAGTCTGTGGATGATACAGATGCTAGCCTTTACTTTCAGAACTGTACCCAACAAAAATACATTTTTATTGCTCTATCATTCAATTTTCTGCAATGTTGTTCAGGCACTAATGTGTATGCCAAACAACCAAAAACACGCAGATGAGCAACAGATGTCTTGCGGTCATACCAAGCCTCATATGGAGTGATAGACTGCAGCGCTTTAGTGGGACACCTGTTCAGTACCTATGTTGCACACATGACAGCCTCAAGCCAGAAACTATCTGGTAAAGCCTGACTCTTGACCATACACCTCGCCATCTCCATGAGTGACCTGTTCTTTCATTCAGCAACTTCATTCCGTTGAGGAGTATGTGGCACTATACACTGGTGTTTTATCCCACGTTCAGCTAGAAATGTATTAAAATCAGAAGACATATATTCCCCCCCTCGATCAGAATGGAGAGTGCCCATTTTACATGCTGATAGATTTTCAACCAAAACCAAAAACTGTTTCAAGCACATGAACACTTCGGACTTTGCCTTCAATGGATATACCCATGCATGCCTGGAAAATCATCGATGAAAGTCACTAAGTAAAGATACTTCCCAAAAGAAGGTGTCTACATAGGACCACACACATCATTATGTACAAGCTGCAATTTCTGAGTAGCCCAAACTAAACCATCTGTTGGAAAGGATGAACGCTACATTTTGCCCAAAATACAGCCTTCACAAACATGTTTTCCAGGTGCCTCAAGTTTGGGTAAAGAGGACACCATTTCAGATTTTTGCAGGGGTAGCAAACTAGCAAAATTCAGATTGTCAAAGCGTGCATGCCAAAGCTTTGCATCTTACATAGCCTGAGAATCCTTTACAGGACATGCCAAATCATTTACAGATCTTTCATAGCCTATGAGCTTATACAGCCCACGATGACATAGAATGCCAGAAGCAATAATCACATCGCCATTTGACAGATCATGAACTGTACACCTGTCATCAACAAATTTCACAACCAAGCCAATCTTGTCTAATGCAGAAACTGATAACAGGTTCTTCCTGATCCCTGGCACAAATAGATATGACAAGGTGAAAGAACTACCATCAACAGTAGTCAAAATGATCTTACCAACTCCCATAACAGGATAGGAGTTGTTGGCGCATGTAACAGTATTCCTTGTAGGGGCAGCCTCGAGTGAAGTGAAGAAACTGCACTGCGAGGTAATATGTTTGGTTGCCCCACTGTCAAAATACCAAACATCTGAGTCTACTGCAGACATGCGATGATCATGAGAAGATGGGTCAAAACCGCAGACAGTAGTAAACGCCCATTCTTCTTCCTGCACAAGATTAGTAGACTCTGTTTTTGGTGTAGAGGCCTCTGCAACAACCATTCCAGCCTCTTTCTTCTTTGCCTCTTTAGCATCCAGTTTTGGACAATTCTTCATGATATGATCATTCCCTTTACGGTACTTAAAAACAATTTTTGCTTTTCTAATTTCTTGTCATCTTTATCTTCCTTCTTCGAATATGCAAAATTAGCAGATTTCTGCTTACTAGTTGAAGAGCTCCATTTTCCTTTGCCCTTCTGACTAGCTAGGAAAGCTTGATCTGCAACTCGCATAATGGACATGTTCTGCCTAGATTGATCTTCCTGCAACAGAACAGAGACTAACTCCTCAAATGATAAGGCATTTCGATTTCCTTTCATCATCAACCGAAGAGTAGAAGCAAAACTCTGATATGAATCAGGAAGACCATTCAAAACGGTCTGTGCAAGTGAGCTATCTAGTATAACCTCATCAGCAAAAATCAACTATTCTTTCAAGTCTTTGATATTGGTTACGAAATTGTCCATACAATCACCTTCATTCATGTGCTCACTCTCCAATTGTTTTCGAAGGTAAGCAACACGAACCTCATTCCTAGCTTGGTACAATGTGGTAAGTGTATCCCAAGCATCCTTAACTGTTCTGCAAGAGTGAATGTGAGGAATAATGGCACATTTGACAGACAAAGCTATCAATGCATGTGGCTGGGCATCTCTGCCATCCTAGCGAATCTGTTCTACAGTAGGTGTAGCAGAAACCGCAGCACGAACAGGAATATGCAGAATATCAGCATCTTCGACACTTCTGCATCAGCTTCAGTACCTACAGTTGTAATAGTTACAGGTGTGATAGGACGTTTTTTGACACCCTGCACAATGTTCCACAGTCCTTTTGCAACCAACACATATCGCATCATATAAGCCCATAACGGGTAGTTGGTACCATCCAACTTATCCTCAACAGCCAACATACGAAATACATCACTGCTTTCAATCATGGCCAATGACTAAAATACCTTGATGTAGAAAATTGACTCTATCTCAAAAAGTTGAACAGACTGCCGAGACGAATTCTGCTAGACCTATAGCAGACTTCGAGATGCTTATATTGGCGAACAAAAACTGGTATATACCTTTGGCACAAAAAAACGAAATAGCATACACAAGCACTGCGATAGTGCGTTCGAAGGCCAAAACGAGCTAAGTATGCTAACCAAAATTCGTGTGATTCTGAGACTGCAACCAAAGGAGTGTCGACGGCACCCTAGATGAAGCGACGATCTTCTCTGATACCAATTGTTGGAGTTAGACGTCTGCGGAAGCACGCGAACAGCACAAGGAAGAAGAAGAAACTTGGAGCACAACACACAATACTACCTAAATATATGAACAAATCTCCCCTGGGAGTGATGCGGTGAACAAGTAGCTGGCACTCATGTATAAGGAAGTGCCAAGCTATGTGGAAATCACTCCACAAAAGGAAGTAAACCCAAAGGTTTGTAGAAAGCTTCAAACTTCTCCCTAGGTAGAGCCTTCATGAAAAGGTATGCAATGTTCTCTTGCGTGGGCACATATGCCAAGATGATCTCCCCAACAGAGAACCTCTCCCTCACATAATGATAATGCACCTCAATGTGCTGAGTGCGAGCATGGAACACAGGGTTCCTCGCAACTGCCAATGCACTCTGACTGTCAGTGAAGATGGTGGTGGCAGAAGTCTGACCAACACCCAAATCAGCCATGAGGCGTCTGAGCTACACACACTCAACAGTAGCTATGAAAGCTGCCCTATACCCAACCTCACAACTGGAAGTGGCCACAGTAGGCTGCTTTTTGCTCAACCAATATATACATGAGCTACCAAGCATGAAGCAAAAGCCACTAGTGGACACATGAGTGTCATAGCAACCAGCTTAGTCTGAGTCAGAAAAAGCATGCAAATCTAGCGGTAGTGATTTATGTGCATGTGAATGCATATGTATGTGTTATGCATATATATGTGTGTAGGTATATGCCAATGTGGGAGATAAGCATGCGCGAGCCAGGGGGGATACCTAGAGAGGAGCACATGTGTCCAATATGTTAGACAAAGGTTGAGAGTGAGGAGTACTTTGTGTTATGATGCCCAAAGTGTTAAGACCTTGAGACACAATTCCAATTAGAGTTCTCATTACAATAGTGTGTGATGAGTGAGGATCAAGTTCGACTCAAATACTTTCTCATAGATGCATATCATAAACATGATCAATTTTTAAATCCTAGACACAGTGGGAGCAAAGGTTTACAGCAATGCATCATTCATTTCTTCTAGATCATGGAGGCACATGCGACAGTGCAAACCCCCAATATAGACTCACAGTTCAACATGCCCACACATAGCAAAGGAGATGATGATCCCATGTTCCTCAATATCGGATACCACAACTATATGAGCACGTGTTATGTGATATTTCAGCACATGTGTTTGATTATGTGTAATCCACATGATATCCCTATGTGCTTATGTTGTTGTTTGTGCACATTCCCATTCCCGAAACTAAGAAGGAGATCCATCTATGTTAATACTTAGACTAACATGTTAATAATTAATGTGGTCCGTACTACAAACCAAAATGTTGTTATGTTGCAAGTGGACCTTGCAAAAGCATTTGATAAGATTAGTTCGAATTATATAAGAAATGTTACGGACATACCTGATTTGGGTGACAAACTTGAGAAATTTATTTTTCTTTATCAAGACGCAACAATATTAATTTAAATCAATGATGATCTTACACAAGTCTTTCCACAAAACCAAAACAATTTAGGCATCATGATTTGCACTCTACATGCCCAATGTTTTATGCTTTGGATAGATGTACAAGGTAAAACTCCATTTGACATAAGAATTGAGAGAGAATTTGTGTCAAGTATTAGATTTTATGAAACATTGTTGATTTGACAAGAAATTGTAAATAATCTTCAACATATTAGACATCTTCGATACCTATTCTATTGCAAACCTCAAAAATATATTACAATAACTAAGCTTATGTTGATATATTTAGGTAGTGACGTGTAAGCACTCTAGGACCATCGGGGCACTTTTTTTCCTCTTTAGGAGGTTTTTTTCCCCTGGCTTGTATATACGACTATAGCCCTAATGGGCTACTTATCTTTGTACATTCTCTAGTAATACATTCAGTATTGTGTGTTGTGCTCCAAGCTTCTTCTTCTTCCTTGTGCTATTCACATGCTTCCACAGATGTCTAACTCCAACAATTGGTATCAGAGCAAGTTGCCACTTCATCGAGGGCATCATCGACACCTCTCCGGTCTCAGAATCGCACGAATTTTGGTGAGCATACTCGGCATATTTTCGAGATCAAAACTACTTTGCTTTGTGGTGCCGAAATCGGGATCTAAGCTCGTTTCGGCCTTCGAATGCACTATCACAATGCTTATGCAGGCTATTTCATCTTCTTGTGCCAAAGGTATATATCAATTTTGATTCGCCAATATAAGCGTCTCGAAGTCTGCTACAGGTCTAGTAGAATTCGTCTGGGCAGTTTTGTTCAACTTTTTGAGATACAATCAATTTTCTGCATCAAGGTATTTTAGTCACCGACCATGGCCGAAAGTAGTGATGTATTCTGTATGTTGGCTATTGAGGATAAGTTAGATGGTACCAACTACCCGTTATGGGCTTATACGATGCGACATGTATTGGTTGCAAAAGGACTGTGGAACATTGTGCAAGGTGTTGAAAAACATCCTATCACACCTGCAATTGTTACAATTGCAAGTACTGAAGCTTATGCAGAAGGTGTCGAAGATGATGATATTCGGCATATTCCTATTCGTGTTGCAATTTTTGCTACACCTATTGCAGAGCAAATTTCTTGGGATGGCAAAAATGCCCAGGCACATGCATTGATAGCTTTGTCTATCAAACGTTCCATTATTCCTCACATTCGCTCTTGCGGAACAACTAAAAATGTTTGGGATACACTTACCACATTGTACCAAGGTAGGAACGAGGCTCGTGTTGCTTGCCTCCGAAAACAGAGCCTCTTTTGCATCAAATTGCTATGCTATTATGCAATCTCAATATGATGCTATAATGAAGAATGGTACTTGGTCTTTATGTGACTTGCCTCCTGGCAAGAAGGCCATTGGCATTAAGTGGGTTTATAAGCTGAAGCAAAAGCCTGATGGAACAGTTAACAGATATAATGGTAGGCTTGTTGCAAAGGGTTATGCACAATAAAGAAGCATCGATTTTTATGAGACCTTTGCACCTACATGTCGTATGACTACTGTTCAAAGCATCTGTGCACTTGCAACCCATCATGGTTGGAATGTACATCACTTGGACATTAAAACTTCATTTCTAAATGGTGACTTGCATGAAGAAGTGTATGTTTTTCAACCCTGTGACTTTGTGCAAAAAGGGCATGAAAACTAGATGTGCAGGTTAAAGAAGGCATTATATGGTTTAAAACAAGCACCACGTGCTTGGTATGAGAAGATACATGCCTATCTGATTGCACATGGTTTTGAGAACAGTCCAACTGAAAGCACCTTATATGTTAAGCGTGCTAATGATGTGCTTCTGATCATTGTTGTCTATGTTGATGACATGCTTCTCACTAGTCCTATTGAGAAGCATATTGCTGATGTTAAGGCTGATTTGCATGCCTCATTTGAGATGTTTGATTTGGGGCATTTGCATCACTATTTAGGCATTCAATTTATGCAAGTAGATGGTGGAATGGCTTTGTGTCAAATAAAATATATTGACACATTATTGCAGCATTTTGGCCTTGAAAGATAGAAATGAACAATATTGACTTGGAAAGTGGGGAATAAAGGGGACCCCGTGTTTGTCTTGTTCATTTCTATCTTTCCAGCATAACCGGAAGAGTAGGTAGATACCAAAACTTCAAAAAAAAGAATCTGCAATAGTAAATGGAACCAGGAGGCCTCCTTGTCTGATAGGCCAACAAATGAGACAGCAGCTACCCATTGTTATAGACCCTTGACGTAGTATTTCCAAAGAGGCCCAAGCCCATTGATTGCAAGAGGCCAAAGTCAATGGATTGCAAGATCCAAAATTTAACAAGCGAAGACTCCACTGCAAACCACACTGACTGTTAAGATTTGGTGTACAATTTGGAAACCAAATTGCAGTACTACAGTGGCATTTGGTGCACTGCCATTAGGAATTTCATCCAAGCCAGTCCTCTGAGACATCAGGAATTTCATCCAAGCCAGTCCTCTGAGAAATTGCAGTACTAAAGGGGCGTTTGGTGCACTGCCATTAGGAATTTCATCCAAGGCTGCTTGTCTAATAGTCCACAAATGAGATAGCAGCTACCCATTGTTATTGACCCTTGAAGTAGCATTTCCAAAGAGGCCCAAGCCCATTGATTGCAAGAGGCCCAAGTCAATGGATTGCAAGATCCAAGATTTAACAAGCGAAGACTCCACTGCAAACCACAATGACTGTTAAGATTTGGTGTACAATTTGGAAATCAAATTGCAGTACTAAAGGGGCATTTGGTGCACTGCCATTAGGAATTTCATCCAAGCCAGTCCTCTGAGATATTTTTGTATACCTCTGATTTGTGAGATACTGGGGAAAGGTAGTGGAAGGGGGAGGAGACTCAAGGGTAGTGGCACTACTTCAGTTGACCATTCACCTTGTAAATTGCTTACTTTACTCCAGTCAAAAAAGAACAGACGAGACCTCTAAGTCGTATGTGACATTGGCACTTTTACTGATGCACTTTGCAGAACGTTCTTCATTGCAATGCATTGTCTCTCAAAATCCAGGCCACAAAAACCTCACTTGTGATAACAAAAACAACATTAACCATGTATACCAAGGCAAGCTTTGGGAACAAGTCATTCATGGGCCTCGGGAAAAAAAAAGAAAAACGTTGGGGATCACCCACACAAACCAGCATATAAAATCATTTGGAATCAAGTACCCATCTGAGCGAGCAACTTCATAATCACAATCCAGAACAAAATTGTCCATAAACAAAACACCAACTCAGTACAAAAATACATAATTAAGTACCAGACTTATTCTCAAGTTTTAAAATAAAAAAGCACATTTCTAGAACATGCAATCGCATAGGTATGAAAATTTTCACACTTCAACTAAAGATGAGCACAAGACTTGACTCAAGCCAGAATTATTGGGGGCAAACAAAACAGACGCTTTTAACTGGGAGGGGTCCTAGCAACATGTCCAAGAAACCACCTACTTATGGCGGATTTGGATCAGTAGAAATCAGGAGACATTTCATTTAGTGACTAACTAATACATGTTTCCTCATCAGGTTGGACAAAAACAATAGGACTCAAAAGCCTGCTGGCTATTACGGATGCTCTGCTCTATGATGTGCAAATTCCTGCTTTTCTGAGTACAATGCCTTCCTCTTCAGGGGAAACTACCCTCTCCATATACTCAATGGAGAGATTTGCTATAGTTTTTTCTCTAAATATCTTATTCGTGCTCACATTCTGTTGATATTCAAGCTTGTAAAGTTTCCCACTGGCTCTGTTTGAGCTATATAATATTCCATATGCCTATGTTTTGCCCAGGTCTTTGTAACCCCTCCCCCTTTTGATTTCTACTGGGGTCCTGCCCTGTACAGTTTGTAGCATTACCTCACTCTTTTTAATAACTTCTTGTTGTCTTCAAAAAAAAAGACATGTCCAAGAAGCAGAGCTTACAGGATGGAGAAAACAGACATTTTCCTGCTTTGAAGCATATGAAACGTTCCATGGGTACAATAATGATTGTTGCAATTTCATATTCCATCACGTATAAAAGGAAACATTCACTTATGTGAGAACAAACTAGACATGTTCAATCATAACTCTAAAATTCGGTTACAAAATGACATAGAATGTAGTAAACCTGAGGGATAGATGTCCCTTTCATTGAATTGATAGTTCTCTAATCCTCTTTACTTTCATATGGCTATACACATTAAGTATTTCCTTTCTTTGTGAAAGATCAGTCCCTGCTTCCAGATGCTATACAAACACTACTATATCTCTTGATCTTTTAAGAAAATGTTTGACCTTTCTTTACTGTGTAAAATGATAGATAAGGCAGCTCGTAGGCCCTCCCTGTCCCTCGTTAGGGGGCCTGTCACATCTGCCCCATGTACATAATTTTTGCTTAAAAATCAGTTGTATCTTGTATGGGTTCGTAAGGCGAAAAAACTCCAATTATGCCAGCATATCAACCGCGACAATGTACAATTCTCAGTCGTTTAGTATACTTCAGCAGAATTTGGGAAGAATGAAATGCAGAGATCACATGGTCTTTGAGAGAACAGACCATCCTCATACTAGAAAAGATGTGACATCAGAAAGCTACCAGATATCAGAAACCTGCAAGCATTGAGTTTCCATGAATTTTACGATCTGATTGCCGAAGTCACACTGACAAGTGGGACACTCTTGCTTTGTTTCTCTGATAACCTGCAAGGAGGATGAATAAGAAGGCTTATAGAGTCTGATCTGCAGCATCAAAATGCATGTGTGGTAATGTGCAAAAAAATCAATTGTAATAATAGATCTATTTCTTTCAAATGCATAGTAACAACATCACATGCTTACCCATTACTCTTCTAGTCCTAACCGAAGTGCACACATTAAAACACAAATTTGACTGGGGGTGCAGTTATGCATCACCATGGCAATACATCTAAAATTGTTCAGTTCATTACCTTGCGAATGCATTCCAGACAAAGTGTATGCCCACAATCAAGCTGCACAGGATCCACCATAAAGTCTGCATATCAAACAGAAAAGGTCCAATGAGCATAGGTGCCAGATTATGCAAAAGCACCCTCTATATAATATAATCGAGGACAAAAATACCCTTGCACTTGCAACAGTTCAAGCTATTTGATCTCATTGGGGCAGGAAATCCAGGAGGCCCAGATCTTAATGTTGGAACATTTTTGCTTGCATTCTCAGAAGATAGGGATGAGAATGGCTTGTGGGGACTTGTGAAAGGGCTATCTGGAAGATTGTGTTCACTGTATGAAAATGGGCAACCAGATAATGCTTTTAGCACCTGCTGAAGCAAAGAAAAATTTCCAGAAAGAAAAGCAAGTGTACAAAACGATGGACTAAACACACCTCTGGGTCTCATTGCCTTCAATGGTTTGCTGCTCTTTGATCTCCTTTTTACCATTTTTTTCTACAGAAGCTGTTGTTTGGATCGGCTTAAGCTCCAACACATCTGCCATCAGTTACCATATAGTGGGTCTACTTCAGTGTACTAAACATTGGGAATTCACATACTAGACATCAGACTGTGACTTAATAGGTTGACATACTGTCAGTGATTCCAATTGATTCTTCTCGAGAGAAAGTGTTGGCTTCAGAAGTTTGCAGTAATGAGGATGACTCAGAGTGATTTGAGGACGACGAAGGAGGAAGCGCAATGGGAGGGGATGATGAGCCAGCCTCAGAGAAAGAGGATGCCTGTTCTTGTTGCATGTACAAGTGCTGACGCCTCTGCTTTTGGAGGTGAAGCTCAGCAAGACGCCTTCTTTCCATTTCAATTATGAAATCCTGTTCTTCCAGTTGCTTTCTAATGGCATCATGCTCCACAAAAAAGCGTGGACCTGACAAAAAGGTTTCGCACCAAAAACTTTCTGAGTATCCCTATTCACTGTGGCATGCCAGATACTAATGGGGTAATGAAAAAACAAAGGTGGTTGCAAAGGCACTGCATGGAAGTATTACCGAAGAATCCACCAGCCATACCCTCATAAGCTCTGTAATCCAGGGTCTGCCCAGCCATAAACCGCAAGTAGTCACGGTCTGCAACTTTTCTGCATCCACACAAATATACACAAGTCACACTGAATCTCTCAACAGTGACATACTGAAAAGGGGAAAACTGAGATCATGCCTACAACAATTTGAATTGAATTGCTACAAATTGAGTTGAATGGCAAGTTAGCAACAAATATCATGTCTTTAATACAGAAGTTCAGCTTTGTTATATCACCCTTTTCCAAAAGGTGAAATTCCAGAGTATCTGCAAGACTCAGGCAATGGAGTCTGTTTTTGAAGACCCAAGACCCTTTCAATGAGTCCAACTGTCTGATTTTGGGGCACATAATGTCCAGGGGTTAATTGCTCTACAAGCATATAGATAAATACAGCAAATCATGTTGAAGAAGAGCATTTGGATGACCCAAACAGACAAAATCAGAGGGATACCTGTGTGACCTCAGAAAACTTGAATAAAACTCTTATGATAGGCAAAGGACTCTGTATTTGCAGACCTGAGAACCCTTTTTCTGATCACTGAGAAAGAGTTTTGGGGCACATGCCATAAACATTCAATACAATTATCTGATTTTGGGGAACATATGTCCAGGAGTTTATTGCTTCAAGAAGCACATTGATAAATAGAGCGTGCTGAAAAAGAGCAAGTGGTTGACCCATAACAGAGGAAATCAGAGAGTTACCAGTCTGTTTAGGCCCCCCAATGACAAATTAACTCAGTTGCTTTACTTACTATATCCTGCAGTGCTAGCTAAACCAGTGAATCCGTTGCCTCCATGGGGTGGGAACCTCATCACATAAAAGGAGAGATTAGTTCCCCTTGGGGAATCATTAGCCTCCAGAAACTCTCTTCAGACTATGTCAGCAGAAGTAAAGGCCGTGCTCACTGCAGCAGAATCGACTTCCGCAAAAACCAGTCTCCTCATCTGACCTTTGGTCCATACCTACCGAGTTCCTACCCTTAGGAGGCGTTCAGGCACTGTTCATTCCTAGTAGGTGCTAGACCTTCTACTCCCCCTGGTGTGGGATTCAGGGGTCCCATGGGTACTATGCCCTTCACATTGTACTTTCAGTCAATTCAAGCTACCAGGGAAAGTAAATCAAGGTCGAACTTCCTTTGAAAAAAAGTGATCATTATACCCTGTTTCCAGCCATCCCATCATCATGTACCCAGCCTATCCAAGTTCTTCTGAGCTCACTTGCTGAAGGAATTCTCCTGGCTCTTTTATTTTGTTGATATTGTAATGGGCAGAAGAGAAGCTAATTTTTGGCAACTTCCATTACTGTCATCTGAATTGGACATAAGGGACAATGCGCTTTCAATACATACGTGTGTATATATGTATTCTATTTCATGTTTCCCAGAAATTTCTTGGAAATGAACTTACAGTTCTTCAGTTTCCACAAACTTTTCCTGTTTCAGTTTTCAAAACTCCATATCACTACACACACATACACTTGAGACTTGACTAAGTAGTAATGCCTCATATTCTGAACTTCTCTGGGCCACGAGTCTAAATGAAACTAAATTCTCCCAATCTCTAGCACAAAAACTGATAGCCTCAGCCTGTCTGCAAGCTGAGTTCGGCCATGATTGTAGTAATTCACAAATTGAGCACATAACTATTGGGATTATTCATACTGTCAGCATGTGCTTCACCACATGAATGAATCCCATCCCCATCTATGGGCCAATTCAAATCTCCGTTAGCATCCACATCATCCATATCTAAAAAAAGATACATAAGTAATCTTATTGGTCTCAATACTTGGAGACATTTTCAGAATACCACAATCATGCGCAACTCATCAATCACTATCATCAGTCAATGTGACAATGCAGCCAGTAGCCACGTATTAACTTGCATTAAAAAAGATTAAAAACAGATTCGGTACACCAGATACAAAAGTTTAATCAAAACAGAAGATGCATTGGAAGTGATAATACCTATCTGCATGCTTGCCTTTCTCTTTGTATGGCTTCACAAGCACTCTTGCCCCACATATGTAATGTGGATTGCCTTTTGCTAAAATTATCTTTACAGTCTCTGGATACACAAAAGTTACAAAGCCAAACATACGCTTCTGCTGGAAGGGAATTCTGACATCTTGTACAGGTCCATAAACCCTGATCACATACAGTAATAACATACAGGTCAGGCACTAAGCACCATGGATATGCAGAAATTATGAATTAGAAGAGAATCCTTGACTAATAAAATCAGAATTTCGCATGCAATTATCTATGCTGAATTCTAGCAGCGATCCAGAAATGACAAGAACAGATCTACCAAAAAGACAACCGTTTCCTCGAAAAACATGAACTGCTAATGAGTAGCTTATACTTAAAGCATGTCAAGTCTGCCTGATCCTCAGAATCTGAGATATTAAATAAAAGAGAACTATCTTGTCCACAAACGTCCATCCTCAAAAATGCTTGAGACATATGAACCAGAAACTTTCATCCTCAAAAAACTTAGAACCCTTCAGCCACTTTATAAAGAACAAAGTCTATGACCCATAGGAAAATTCTGTGCGAGGAAACGTGCATATTGCATTCTAAACAAGTTTGTCCTACAAAGTCCAGAATTAGATAATGCTTGGATTTACCTCCGAAGAGGAGAGCTTCGAAAAGAGTTTGTTCTGGAACTAGAAATCCCAATGTATGAGCCAGACAAGAATTTTCCCAGTAGCTACACAATTAAGGACATGGATATGATGCAATATGTACCTGAGTTATCAACACCTATTACGAAAGAGTCTGGAACTAAACAGTCTACCATACATGATTCTCTAATAGTTCCATTATTTCCTAGAGGACTCAAGCCAGTAACTGAGATGTGTAAAGTTGTTTAAACCTGCCTGTAAATTTAAGCATCAGCATGCATAAACACTATCCAAAACGCAAATCTGTCTCATTGATCAAGAGTACCAAACAGCAATATATCGAACCACTGACATCGGGGTAATAACAGATGTCCGATTTTGTTTTCAGGCGTGTTAACCAAATAAGCACATCCATCGATCATGATTGGGAAATTACCGTCGCAAGAAGTTAAGAGATGAAGTGCAATATTACAGATCCACGAAAGCATCATCCACTAAGCGTTTCCTCTATTTACAATAACGTGATGCGCAGGTCCTACATGAGCGACATTTCCACAATTTCTCGAAATTTACAAGTCGACCATCTGATAAGCTTAAAACTAAAGAGCACCCCACGTTGGACTTTGCCGTAGCTCCTAGATTATTAGAGGCTTCAATTGTATTAGACATCCGCCAATTGAGGCATTGATTTACAGCTCCCATTAAAATCTGAGAATATAGCACGTGTGAAGGGTCGTAAAGAGGAGCCCGATGTCGACGGCTAGGAGCCCACGACTCGACCACGATGTACGCACCAATGCGAAAGAGATGACAAGTTTGTTTTGACTAAATAAACAATGTAAAAGTATAGTGTGTAAAGTCAGAGGGCCCAAGAAAAAGAGACCTGAAGTAAGCCGACACGTCGTCTTCTGTGAAAGCGCTGTCGGCGGGGAACGTCAGGTAGATTTGACGGGAACCTGAATTCATCTCGTCTTTCTCCCCCCTGTAGGCGTTAAACTTGACGGCGTCCTCAGCCAGTACTACTGCATGTTGTCCATGAGGCCTACAACATGACGAAACACTAAGCTGAAGCTCGGCTGGTCAGTGGTCAACCCGTGAATACTTTTACATACACATTACTCAACTTTACTTGCATTGGTTTGTCGTACACCGTCTACATGACACATGCACGAAAGGCTAGGCATGTAAATACTCTACCGTCCCCAGCTCATCACCATAGATAAACTAGTTAGAACATGCTGCAGAGTCTAATCATGCATGCCCATCAAACGCACATGACGAACTGGTACAATGCCATGTGAGAGCAGCAACTACGCAAGCCATTCAGGCAGATCATGTGACGGGCCTGGTGGACACTAATGACACAGGAGAAACCATGGTCTCGTAACAGGCGATAGCAGTGAAAACGCTACACAGTGTACCTACCTGTCGATCAAAGTTACAGAATTCTTCAACCGTGCTAGTAACTTCGTTAGGCTGTATCCCGCCTTGCCATGTCTTTGGCTCTCCGTCAAGTAACCCTCTGCCTGCAATGTCTTCCCGAACCGTTCATAATACAATTGGGGAAGTGAGGCTATGGAGACGGGAGCTTTGCGGCCGCGCAATAGTTCCTGGAGCTCATACTCTAACCTCTCCAGAGTACCTGATGGTATTCCATCGTCACTCCCGGAGTCATTCTGACCATTGTTAGGGGAAGACGGAAACCCTGAATCGGGCGCCATGTTATTGTGTAGAAACTTGCAATTACTTCCGTGCTTGCAAAAGCCACGCGCAAAATACAGGCATGGTTTCCAAGCTGAGCTCGATGAGCTAAAACTGTCCGGTGACATGGGTAGATCGCTAGTCGAAAATCGCCTACCAGTAAATCTTGGATGAAAGTTGTCAGGCCCAAGCTTGTTAAGTACACTGAGCGCATCCGGTTGCACACCTTCAGTACCAAAGTACGAAGAATCGTGATGGTCGTTCAAGAAGGACAGTTGATCAGCCAGTTGCATATCTCCCCGAAAATAAAGGTCGGGGAAGCGGTCCAAGGAAGGTATATGAGCATCCTGCAGAGGATACCTGCTGTTATATCTGAGTTGGGCATGGTTATTGTCTAGTCCATTAAAAGAAGGAAGGTCCAACGGATGTAACGACACACGGTCCGGATGCTCGCTGGAATACTGATTGATATTGTTGAAGTCGTTACTAATGGGCAGAGAACCAGATGTGGCAGAGGCGAGATGAAAAGAAGACGTGGAGACGTGCTGCCCTGTCGCCGGATGAAGGATGTTGTGGTTTCTTGAAGAAAGACCTAGCTCTTTCTTCACTTTCGTTACAGTAGCCGCAAGAACAGAGTCATGGCTGAATGCTAATCTGACAAGCTCTTGATCTCCCTCATCCTTGAGAAGCAAATACCCAATAACCTTGGAGGCACATTCTGGATCGATCGCCTGGAGACGCGAATAGACCAAGCGAGTAGCTTCGTAAGTTTCCATGCCAGCCATGTATCCTGCAAACGACAGTAAAGGCACTCATACATCAGCTCAAAAGGAAGCGTCTATGCGTGGATGAAGCCTTTTGAAACAAGTCTGCACTTCGATCACGAGTTCCAAATCATTGGGACCGTAGGGCCACAGCCTTTTTCATAGCTGTTCCATACGTGCTGTATGAAAGGCATAACGTGGAACCCTAAAAACACGGCTCATCGTCTGCGAACTGCACTAGAAGGAAGCTGCAGCAATTAGACGAGGGAACAGGAAGGCGAAGAAAGAAGGTTCACAAAAAGTCGCACTAGTGTCAACGTCGCAAGAAAGATTATGGTAATCCAAAAACACTTGAGGGAACATGGAATTGATCAGGGATTGCTTTGTGACCCAGATGCAGGTCGAGCAGCTGAGTCGCCGATCTCTCTACAAGCGCTGCCCAATGATAAGAGCTAAGGTGAGCTGCGAGACCGCGAAGCGCGCGACTACAAGATCAGGGGGATCGACGCGAAAGATAAGAAAGGGCTACGTAAGTATTGAAGTTGAGAGGGAGAAGCAATACCTGGAAAACAGTATCCGATGCGGGTGTACAGGACTAGGATGATACGACTGCCGGGAATTAGATGCCATTCCAGCAGGATTCCATGACTCTCTCTCTATCTCTGTCAAACCCGTGTCTCCTTCTGGGTATTGGCCTTCTCTGAGTCGCGGTCTTCGAGATTCTTTACCCCTCTCGGTGGCGAACGGAACAGACATGAGCTAAGTCGAGGAAGCAGCTAAGAAGAAAGCCATTGGAGTCGAGGTGGGTGGGGGCAACAACGAGTTGGTGGTTCTGGTAGTCGGCCACGAAAGTCGGGGAGTTACTGGGCGCCTTGTTAATGAAGACATGGCTGCCAGCTATGGACTTGGGAAGGGAGAAGAATGGTGGAGCAATGTGTAGGAGTGCTAGAAAGAACACATGGAAGTAAGAGGAGAGAGAAAGGGTAGGGAAGTGAGAGTCGAGAGGCTAGAAGAGAGATTGGGATTTGGGATACGTAAGAAGAGAGAAGAAAGCGAGTGAGGCGAGACTATATGAGTCGGGGAGTTAGTTTAGAACGTGGTCGCTCCGGAGGCATCGCTGAGAAGGTAGAGAGAGTAGAGAGAGAAGCTGGTATAGGATTTGATAGGAAGCGCATTAAAACAGAATGGCGGATATAGGAGTGTTAGAAAGAAGACGTCGAAGAGGAGAGAGGTTAGGAAGCGAAGTGAGAGGTGATGCACTCGGGAAACTATGACTGAGAAACTGATATGATTCGGAAGTGTTTTCGTAGTTGTGAACGTGGTCGCTCCGCACGCAGCGCGGAGAATGTAGAGAGAGAATCGACCGCGTTAAAACACACAGAGAGATGCTACGGGAGCGGGGCTGGTGAAAACCTATTGAGCGCTAGTGAGAGGAGGGGCTGCGTTTTTTATCATCATCAATTAGAATGCATGGAGACGAGGGCGGAGAGAGAGGAGAGAGAAAGGGCTGCAGTCTGGATTGATTCTGGAGTCTGCAAGACGAGGCATGTGCACCTGGTGTTTACAGTTGCAGGAGTAAAGAGGCTGCGGAGCAAGCTCAGAAGAGTAAAAGTGCAGAAATGACAGAAGAGCTTAGAAAGAGAGAAGGGGTGTTAGCCTGGAGGACCGAGGTAGAGAGCCTCAATAGTAAATACCCGGTTTGAGAGAGAGGAGGAGGAGGGATAGATTCGAGAGGGGGGAGGACTCCGAAGGAGGAGGAAGCTGGGCTGACGAAGACTTCGTAGCCCCGGCGTATAGGACAGATCAGCCCAGTCAGAAGAAGACACCGAGGAGGGCTCACACTGCTTTCTGGTTGTCTCGGCTGGAGAGCCGGGGGTGACGCAGTCGGAGACTATTTCACACGAACGGCAGTCCGGACGCCGTATCAGTCCGTCCTACTAGCGACATTATGGGCCCCGCAATTTTCAAACCATCGCCTGCCTCGGGCCTCGCTAAATCTGCCCTCCTCGTCCCAATCATGCCCCGCCCGCGCCTTTCTGCTGTGTTGCGTTCCCTGCTTTTTGCATGGCTGTGGGCGACCATCGACGCCCCCTCCAGGGCCCTCCTCCTCGAAGTTCCATGCGCATTGCGGCCCCGCATCAACCTTCCAGTCGCGGGCTTCCGATAGTTCTCACTCAACATCAGCGACATGCGCGTCAGTTCTTTACAAAGTCCAAATGCTTCTACTATTCGAAAATCACAGCCCAAAAAAAAAAAAAAACAAAAAGCAAAAAACTTCCACGTCAGGCCGTCCATAAAAGCGTTTTCTAATGTTCCCCCTCACAGCGTCCCCCACCCCAATAAATGCAGCTGCCCCTCCTCGCTGATTTGAATCTTCAAAGAATCTCTCTTCTTTTCTGAGGTAAAAAGCAGACGGGCTAAGGGCTAAGTAAAAGATAGGAGAGGCTTGAGGCCTCCTGTCGGGCATGGGAACTTGCAAGGGGCTTATTTTATTTTGTATGTACACATATAATTATTATATATCTGCGAGTCATGGAGCGTATGAGAACATGCGTGCTTTTTTTTCGAAAACAACAGGAAATGCTTTTTTAAGGAGAAACGGAATCGGTTCAAAGAAAAGAATTACAAAGACCTATCCGGAGAGGGAGAGGTATTCCAATAGGATTCAACTCATAACTTCATAGAATAGCATATGAAGTATATCTTTTTTTTAATGGAGGTTCCACAAGTGCATATTCTCTCGAGCTTTAACTTTGAAAGAACAACTATACAAATGAATGGGCATAATACTTGAGAGACCTTCGTCTCACAAAACAAGGGTTAGATAAGATTACAACTGGTTTAGACTGGTCAAAACCATTACATGTCCATCCTGATGATTGAATTTTGGACCTCCACCTCAAGAGACCAAAGACTCAACAACTAGAGCAACGGAACGTGGACATATGAAGTATATCTTGAGAGTATTCTTTTTAAAGTAGATGAAACAGAAAATTGAATTCTAAAAGAATACATTGCCTCAAACGAAGAGGAAGTGGCACCCTGCACCTCAAATGTAGAATCAAAGCCAACGATCTCTGTAATCCTATTTTTGGAGTATAGGAAGAGAAGAGGCTCTCTTCAATTACATGGTTTAATAGATCTCTTTAATAATCTTCTAGGGGATCTCAAGAGAATCCTTTATAGAGGAAAGGGCAAGTTGGGCACTAGACTATAAATTCTTATAAAGATATACACGCAAATCAATGGGAGAGTGTTCAAAAATACAATGACGCCAACTTGACCATAAATATTGAGCTCTCCAAATGGTCTACCAAAGAGGATCCAATCAAATTCAAACACCCTGCAAAATATCTTGATAGTTGATAGTAATAATATGAAAGGTGCTAGAGATTTTATTAGCATATGTTGATTCGTAGTCTAGGGCACACTCACGCACTCTTAAATCATGAGTCCATGAAGAGTAGACCTCAACCTAGTTGCAATCGGTGCCATAAATAGATGGAACGGAAGGGAATCGGGTCAAGTAGTAGAAGCACATCATCATGATAGCTTTCAAGAAGGTCCACACATGACTGAGTTCCTCACATCGATAGGACAAAGACCAAATTTTTGTGATCCTTCAAAGATGGATGAGCATCAATATCCAAGGCCAATTGCAAGGGAGGTCACTAAGTAGAAGGTTGCACTCCTCCACTAGAAATCGTGATGGTCACATAGATTGAAACTTGATCACAAGCATGATCTTCCCCAAGTCCATGATAGCTTTCCCATGATGGTGTTGAGTACTTGCATTCGCAACGGTGTCAAGCCCAGTGACTTCGATGGTGTCAACAAACTTACCTATGATGTCACAAATTTGAATCACTAAAATGCTTATATCTCCCTCATTATAGATCCATTTGATGTGTGTTATAGCTCCTTTTAAGTTCAAATCTACAAAAAATCCTCCTTCTCTAATTTCAATCACCGAAACAAGTGTTTAATCAAGTAAAAACACTTCAAAAAGATGCAATCAAGGTGGAAAATGCTTCCAAAACTCTAAAACTAGTATCATGCACCCAAAGTCAAACAATAAACTCATTCAAAATGCATGGACAAGCACAAATACGAGTTTTGTAAGAAGAGAGCCCACTCACCAAAAAGTCCTTTTACAAGTGAGATATTGGCCTTTCTATGGGCTTCTCCCAAGACCCTTCCCTTTTTTATTTTGAAAGTTCCTTAGAATAAAAAGAATCAACTATAAAACTCTTCACTCTTGGAAGTTTTTTAAGAGAAGACTCTTCCCTTCAATACAATATAAAGCTAACAAACAAAATCTCAACTATATACAACTCTTCCATACTACAAACATTGATGGGATTTTTACCATAGCTTATTAAAAATACAAGGGTTGCTAACTAAAAATGGATGAACGCAAAGAAATTTGAAGATTTTTTTTGGGTATCTCCATATCGCCATAGTTGTGTAACACTCCCCCCTCCTAGATCTTGTCATCCTTGTTGTTGAGCCTAGGCACGTGGTCATGTCAATGGTTAGTCCATGCACTTTCCTTCATCTTCGATGTGTACGGCATTGCAAACAATGTGGAATCTACTAATGAATGGATGATGTTTTGTGGTCCTCTTTTTGCTTCTAAATGAGTTCAACTTCCTCCATCTTTTATGTTCTAAAGTATTGCATCTGCATGGGTAATATAAGATGTGGGCATTGTGCATGCATACTCTAGGATTCAAAAATAAAATAATGGTGCAAAATATGGGTTTGCACTGAGTGTCCAAGGTATTTTGATGAAGAGGATACTTAAAATAGTAAGTAACAGTGTAAGAGAACATACGTTGTGATCGTGATCTGAGTCTCAAGCTAGCAAACTGATTTGAAGATGCAACAATTAAAAACCTAGTTGCTATGAGAGTAACTAAAGTGTAACATGTATGTTTGTTGGTTTGCAGGCAAAATTGATGAGCAATGGATGACTTGGATAAATGTCATCAACTTGACCATATTTCAGGTGAACTCTATCCTTGATTGTGGGTTTATTGCATGTTGATATATGTCATTTTTATTTATCCCTTTGTGATTGAATAATGTGACATTCAATGGTTTGCTCGATTCCATATGTATGTGTGTACCTGCACAAGGATTAGTGAGAATGCTATATGTATACATGTGTGTATGTACGTTAATTCATAAGCATATAAATGAACATGTGCATACATGTAAGAATATGATTGTTAGTGCTCATGTGATGTGCGCGTGTTTGCAAGGGGGTATTCATAAGCAGGCACATGTGACTATATCCCATTTCTAAGTACGCATGTGTAAGTATACACATATATGCATATGATGCATATATGTGCGTGACTAATTGTTTCATTTATTTATAAATGAGTGCTTGATGGTGTATAAGAAAATAATATATGTGATTATTTATATAAGCAATTAAATGTATGAAGATTGCATAGAATTCACGAATAGAAAAAGGGTATATCGTTGGAAGTGGGGTGGGCCACAATAACAATAAATCACATGTTTACAGAATCTTTCAACACATGAATCTTTGCATACACACCTTAATACTTAAAATGAGATGAGTGAAAGATAGGGAGAGAATAGATAGGTTGTCAACGTGTACGGTAAGCTATAGTTATATTCCATAGATGTATATGCTTGGAGGAACGAGGAGTTCTTTGTTCGGGGGATAGCCAAGGCCAAAAGCCAAAGATTTCATACGAGGTGCCTACTCATGATGGCCAGATGAGTAGAGGGACCTTATAGAGAACTCTAGATGGTGACTAGGCAAGGGCTATAAATAGGCTGGGAGGTGAGTCATAGGCATGTCATTCTCCACTTCTCACAATTGGTATCAGAGCTCGAGGGAGAGAGAGACCTTGGGGGAGAAAGAGCTTGATGGAGATGAAGAAGAATGGAAAGCTTCCATGCTATTTTAGAACATCTTCATCATCTTCGCACGGAGAAAAAGACAAGCAAGGATGGCGGGCTCGAAGGGAAGTCTCAATGATCATGTCTTCTCCAAGCGCGTGTAGCTCACGGAGCAAGAAGAAAAAGACAAGAATTGAAGTGGATACATCAAGCTGACATAGATGACTATCCTAAGGGAACAAGCGGCTCAGTTATCTCCTTTGCTCACGGACTGCAAGACGCAGGTTTTGAACTTGTGACCTTAGGTAGAGAGGTAAGTATTCAAACCAACTCACCAATATGCCTTGATGAAAGTAATTCTCCGCTTCTCACATTTGGTATCAGAGAGTGATTTTTGTTTCTAACATTAGGTAGACACCTCCAGATAGTGTGTATAAAACCTCAAGATGAAATGTTTCTCCATTTAGGAGATATAAACAAAAGAGTAAAAGTTAGCCTCTGCAAATGTTTAAAATTTTGCAGGTATAGAGGCTTAGTATTTTGGTCATGTCAATGGATCTATTTTTCTCATACCAATCTCTGGCGAGGATTTTCCAAAATGTGGTACATGTGCCTGATGAGCATATGATATTTTCATATTGGAAACTCCAATTTCAAAAAATTTTCTTGGAGAAGCTACTTCAGTGTAGACCCTATGACATATCCAAAATTCAAGGATTTTGGAATTTATCTTCATAGTTAGAAGATATTACAAAAGTGCAGTAGCATTGTTTCTAAGCTCACCTAAGTGCAGGTGTAGCAGAGATAGAATTATACTTTTGAATGAGTATTTGATTTCATTTTGAATTGAAATTTTATGAGACCAAACTAGATAAGTTGACCTAGATTTGGCCAGAACGAAATTGAAATTTGGAATTTTTTTGATCAGTATAAGGGCTTCAAGAAGATGACCCTATACATTTTCAGAGTTGGTCGTCAAGTGTTCGACCCTTCTAGTAAAATGGTCATAAAACTCTGAGCAAATATCCAAATCAAGTGATTTTTGTGCCTAATCAAATCTTGAGAAAAGCTACAAAAGGTTGGAAAGTTTCATAGATTTTGAATGATTAAAAAATAGTTAAAATTAATATTTAATTTGCTGTTGTTGGAAATTGTTTATGTAGGAGGCATTGTTGAAAGAAAAAGACTTTTCACAGGTTTTTTATTATCTTTTTTGAGATGGTGTGATCACCATGGGCTAAATATGCCCTAGATATGTGTCTATTGAGCATTGGTTTTTAGTGACCATTCTCAGTAGGACAGAGGAGACTCTATCCAAATTTTCAAGAATATATATAGTGCCATGAGAGCATGGAACAAGAGAACTTTGCTACTTGTTCTCATTTCAAATAATTGGATTCATACAAGTTGTATCAATTCCAATTTATTGTGAGTCAATATTTGATTCAAGGTCCATGAGTTGATATTTGATGCAAGCCGCATCCTTCACAACTCTAGTTGAGTTGATTTACTAAATAGTTTCTCAGTTCTCAACTCAAGATGAGTTGATGTTACAGATAGTTATGAGTGATAGAGTCATAGGAATGACTCTGTTCTTTCCATCGAGGGAAGGAAACACTTCAGGAACACTTCATGATTTCATTACATTATTTATGGTTGTGAGTACTCACTAATTTATTCTTATCATTTTTGAGAGAAGTGTTCGACTTTAATCTCATACACGCATCTATGTGGAGTATAAAGTTGGTGGTATGGGACATCAACTTTGTATTCTACCTGGGTGTAGGATAGATGGTATGGGAGATAAGTATTTGAGATTGTATTTTTTTTTTATATGATTTGGAGTTCATTTATATGATCTTCTGGTATCATCTTATTATTAGACAACAGAAGGGCAGTTGAGACAGTCACTCTGTATGTGATTGCAAACAAGGCAAGTCCATAGGCAAGTGGCCTAGAAGCGGAAAGACAAGGTTTGCACATAAGAACTATGAATAGGCAATTGCACTAAGAAGAAATTGATAGAGTACGTACTACTTTATTTGGTATGCCTGAGAATAGGCCATGGTTCATACATAGTGTGTATGAGGTGAGCTAGATGCTTAGCCTAGTGGGCTATGAGTGTGCACACATCTACTTACCATTTTTCAGAGTATTTCATTGGACTTATATTATGGTCCTCATTATATCTAGGAGTGCCAGATTATTACAGTAGTTTGCTTGAGACACCTCATTCCTAGTTAGGAATGATTTGATCATAGTGATGATCAAATGGTGGTTAATAAAGCAAGTTTCATCCACTTGGAACATCTTGCATGTTAGTATTGAGAAGGCGGTGGTATTTCCACTAGTTGCTATACTTTCTTAGCAGGTCTTCACTTGGCATGATGTATTTGATTCCAGATAGTGGATTAGGAGTTACTTTGTATGGGAAATATTTTGGATCCATAGTTTGGATTATCATATATGATAGATCGAGATTTTGATCCATAGTTTGTATATTATATATATGACAAATCGAGCTTTTGATCCATAGTTTGGATTATTATATATGACACATCGAGATCTTGGTCCATAGTTTAGATCATTGACAGATTGACATCTTGTTCCATAGTCTAGATCATTGATAGATTGTCATCTTGGATTCATAGTTTGGATCATGATGAGATTTTCTTGAGTTTTATTTCATTACAGTGAGTAGATCAAGAAGATTTACTTGAGCTTAGAGATTAAGCATTATTTGGAAAAGATTTCCATTTATCTTTGGTAGTTTTCCATAGAGATTTGGGACATACTTATTGTTTTGGATTAGCATAATATTTTTCATTACTCTAGTGGAGTAAGTAGTTTTGCACGATTATACTGTATGACTAGCTGTCAACGGGTATTCCACAGAGACAAGGGCAAGCTGCCAAGGTCTTTATAGGTGACAAGTCGTCACAAGTTAGTGGTCAAGGTCTAGGCATAGGGAGTCTGAGGATATTCCGAGTACTTATGCTGCGCACATATGGACTCATTGGGCCTCAAAGGGATTCCTACAGTATGCCCAAGGCAAGGACTACTATTTGTTGGTGGAAATTCTAGATATGAAGCAGAGAGACGAGTTGTCTACTTTTTTATTATCTAGTAGTTCAGACACCTAACACACTCTACTCTTATTAATTGGAATCACATATTTTGATTCCTAGGTTTATAGCTCCTTCTATATCATTGAGGACAATGATCTTTAGAAGGGGGAGAGAGTGTTATATTCCAGAGATGTACATGCTTGGAGGAACGAGGAGTTCCTTGCTCGGGGGATAGCCAAGGCCAAAAGCCAAAGAGTTCATACGAGGTGCCTACTCATGATGGTCAGATGAGTAGAGGGACCTTAGAGAGAACTCTAGATGGTGAATAGGCAAGGGCTATAAATAGGCTGGGAGGTGAGTCCCAGGCATGTCATTCTCCACTTCTCACATCTCGGATGCTCACCTACACTAACTTATATTCCAGTGTCAAATTACAATGTGTGAATATGATACAAATCGACAATATCTAAATCTAGGGAGAAATAAGAACTAGATACAAGAGATTATGTGCCTGAGAGGTATGAAGAGTGTGTGTGTGTGTGTGAAAATATGGAGAATATGAACACTTTAGAACTGTTTTACAACAAACCCAAATTTTGACTATCTAAATCAAAAACTAGTGAATGAACAAGTGAGGATAGAAATAGATTTGTTACTCATAGTAACTTAGCAACTGATGTTGATGGTAAGCTGAGGCGAACTCTCTAGATGTCTCTAGATGTTGAGCACACCTCCTCCAAGTGTGTATGAACACTCCCTCGAAGAGGGCTTCCAAGATCTCCTTGATCTCCTTGAGAACACCTCCTCAAAGAGAGTAGCTTGAGATGATTATATGTGAGCCAAAGCCCTCTTTATATAGCTTGGATCGATTCTTGAAAAGTTGCCATGATTAAAGCAAAAGCATAACCAAAAAGCAAGATCATTGTAATTATCAAATCAATGCCTCTAAGATAGAGATAGAGAGCAAATTATTCTTCATGTTTGGAACAGAACATTGGAAATTATGAAGTTTCCACCTGCTCTGGACTTAAGGTTTAAAATAACTATAAAAAGAGCTTGAGAGCTCATTTTTTAGTTGATTTAGTTGTCAGTAGTTAGTGGAGGTTAGCATTTTTGAGGTTACCAAGTTAGAGGAAGAGCTTCTTGAAGAGTGTAATCGAGTTATTGAGAATCAAGCTTCAATTGTTCCTATCTTTGTTATCTTGCCTTGTGTGCACATGTGTGTGTGCATGCATGTATGTGTTTGTCACTCACATTTGCTTGGCACAATTGCTCACGATCTTCATATCCTCCTAACGTCTCTACGGATTGACGAGTAAAGAAGGTGGAGCTCATGCTTGGGCTACAACACAGTAGGCAAGTTGCAACAAAGTGCAGAGAACAGCCAAGAGATAGCTAGATAGAGAATACATCTAGAAAAAAGACTAGAAAAAGATTAGAGATGATGTAGAATGATAGCCAAATTGAGTGCCTTTGTTTATATAGGCTCTAGACCTAGGTTGCATCTATTAGATAGAATAATAGAAAAATACCAAATATGTTTGTTTTATTCAAGGTTTTCTAAATAAATGGGAATTAAAAATTAGACACGCATAGATTTTTGATCGAAAGTGCCTTTGATCGAAGGAATTTTTTATCAGAACCGCTTTTGATCGAGAAGCTATTTGTATGCAAAAGTATATATATTTTTTCATTTGATCAAAAACCTTATTCCACACATGCTTAGTGACAAGTTTTTAGAGCTCGATTACTACCATACTACTCTTAGACCCCTTTCCTCATCATATCATTCAGGTATTGCTTTATTTTTCAATTATTTTTTGTTTTATTGATATGTTCATTGTGTGTCATGCATATGTTATGATTCGCATATGCATCTCTTACATATGTATGTTTTGTATTTATGCGATTGATTTTATGTATTTTAGTAATCAACAATATACATGCTTGACTCGTGAAAGCTTTCTTGATGGAGAAGTTTAATCTCTAAAAGACAAGTTATACTTGAGTTTAGAATAGCTCCATGTCAAGCATAGCTCAAAACTCTCACCAATTTTAGAAATCTTTATCAAATTATAAACACTTAACACTTCTATGAGCTATGGCTTCACTCATAAAATTCTGCTTCACAAAACTCACTCATTGACTAATGAAGTGATTAAATTTTTCTATGAAACTTTGAAACAACACTCTCCTAATGTTTTCGGAGCTACTCCAAGTGAAAGTTCTTCAAAAAAACTTACAAAACTTCAGATCTACTTCAATAAGTAAACCTATGTCTGAAATAGGCTTTCTCTGCAGGCAACTTTCACATATGCAACTTTAGACACTTGGTTCTCTCAATCTAATCTACAACCCATTTGATAAATTGCTTTTAGACATAGATAGCTTACCTTCCAACTTAGATTTTGAGTTCTCACTTGTGTAAAACTTTACACTCTACACTGAGATCTGATCAAATCTTCGACTATCAAGATTGCACCTACTTCATAACTCACTCATCACTTTTACACATACAAATGTTCCTACTCACAATTATCTCAGCCTGATTATAATTAAAATCTCAAATCTTGACCATAGATGCATCAACTATAGACTTAGACATATACAAAAGGATTTCTCAATTGGTTAAGCATAGAAGGAGAATTCTGAGAAAAGCCGAGGCACACTTCTCTGAAAAACTTCTATTCATATGAATTTACATCTAATGGATAATTCTCACATTTAAACTCTCTTTCTCATGACCTACTCATCCTCTATTCATCTATATCTCTTCTCTCCTATATGACACATCTATATAGAAGTATATAGGCATATATATCAGGATTCATCACTAATACAAAATATCTTTGAGCTATTTACAAGGTTAATAATATACATGGGTTTGCAAAACATCTCTCTCTGAATGTTCTCTTCACTTTATGCTTCATCTTTCCTCCTTTTCTTCATTCTTAATTCTTCAATCCTCTTTGTAAACACCAATTTATGATTGTCTTGCTCCAAAAGCTCCCCCTCAATCATTAATTGTGATAACTTGGATCTTCTTATACCTACCATTTCTTTAAACCTCTGCAACTTAGGTCCATCCAAGCTCTTTGTTAACATATCTATAACTTGATCTTTTGTAGAAGTATACATGATCTCTATCTCTTTTTCAATCACCTTTTCTCTCAAGAAGTGACATTGAATCTCAATATGTTTGGTCCTGGCATGAAACACAGGGTTAGCTGCCAAATACAAAGAACTCATATTGACTCCATAAATGATAGGAACACTCTGATTGATGTCAAAACTCTTCATGAGAATTCTCAACCATATGACCTCCTTTGCAGCTTCCACCATACCTTTATACTCTACTTCTACAGATGATAAAGCAACTGTGTGTTGCTTCTTAGGACACCAAGAAATCAATTTATCTCTCACATAACAAATATATCTTGATTCTTGTATCTGATGTAAAGCCATAGTACAAACCTTCTTTAAGTGTGCCTTTAATGTATCTTAGCACCCGTTGACCTGCAATCCAATGTTCCTTCCTTGGACAATGCATGAATTGAGATAGAACTCCACAACCTGTATCCCATTTGTTTATCATCATAACCAATGAACACATACTTTTCAGCTTTTGTTTCTAACTTATGCCTTTTGAGAAGGAACATAAGCATAGGCTAAGCAACCAAATACTTTACAATGGTCTAATGTAGGTCTCTTACCCCACCAAGCTTCATATGGTGTCATACCCTACAAAGCTTTACATGGTAGCCTATTAACCAAGTATGTGGCTGTATTTACAGCCTCAGCCCACAAATAATTAGGATAATTCTTCTCTTTCATCATTGATATTGCAAACTCAACAATAGTTCTGTTTCTCCTTTCTGCTACACCATTTTGTTGAGGAGAGCACTTGCAAGTAACTTCTCTTTTTATAGTTGCATTCCACAAATAATCACTGAATTCATTTGAGAGATACTCTCCCCTCCATCTGACCTTAACCTCTTCAATATTTGTTCAGTAATCCTTTCTGCATATACATGATAGTGTTTAAATGTGCTAAACACTTTTGATTTGTCTTTGATCACATAAATACTGATCCACCTCGTAGCATCATCAACATAAATCACATAATGCTGGAACCATTTATACTAAAGTCCTTTGAGGGTCCCCATACATCTGTATGCACCAATTCAAGTTTCTCTGAATACATGAAACCTTGCTTATTGTATGATTGCTTATGAGCCTTACTTAATTGACATGGTTGAAAGTAAGGGATATTGTTTGTATCATCCATTGATGAACACATTTATTGTGAGTCGAGATGTGGTATTTGCTAAAAATTCAGTTTTCCCTCTACTTGAATGCAAAAAATAGCCAACAATTAGTTCATAAGATGTGTTTGATACACTCATGCCTTTGTTCCAAAATGGTGCGCTTGACTATGGCCATGTAGACCAGCCAATTGAGGCTCAAAGGACTGAAAAATTCCACAAAATAGTGCTAAAAATGCAAAGAATTTCCACCCAAACATGGCTAAATTTTTCCAACCAAAATTATCAAAACTGCTGGAAATTTCCAACCACATATGGCTGAACATTTGCATCAAAATATGGCTGAAATTGAGCATGAGATTCAGACCATGGATGATGTACATGTTGAAGATGTATTACATAATGAACGCATGTCTATCAAGAGTGCACAATCTATGCCAAAGTGGCTGAAACAAACTTTGCAGGACATCAAATTGAGTGCACCTTTACTTGGTAGAACAAGATCAAGCTCTCACCATGCATCAAGTAATTTGTGGATTATTCTCTTATTGCTACAACATGTAATGAAGAGCCACTTTCTTTTGAAGATGCATGTGGCGATCCACAATGGATGAGTGCTATGCAATTAGAAATGGATTCCATACATAGGAATGGTACTTGGGAGTTATGTGAATTGCCAAAAGGAAAGAATGCCATTGGTACAAAGTGGGTTTACAAGATTAAGAGAAAATATGATGGTAGCATTGATCGCTACAAAGATAGATTGGTTGCCAAAGGATATGCGCAACAATTTGGCATTGACTATGAGGAAACTTTTGCACCAACTTCATGCATGACTACCATTCTTACCGTGCTTGCATTGGCTGCCCATCGAGGTTGGAAGCATCAGTTGGACATAAAAACAACCTTCTTGAATGGTGATTTGTAAGAAGAGGTTTATGTGAAGCAACCTCCTAGATTTGCTATGAAAGGGAAAGAGCATATCGTTTGTCGCTTGCATAAAGCATTGTATGGTCTCAAGCAAGCTCCATGTGCATGGTATGACAAAATACATAAGCATTTGGCTTCTCTTGGCTTCACATGTAGTTCAATTGAAAGCATACTCTATGTACGCAAAGATGGGGCTGATCTTATAGTGCTTGTTCTTTATGTCGATGACATACTCTTGACTGGGTCATGTGATGCAAAACTTGACATTCTTATGGATGATTTGCAGCATACTTTTGATGTCACTTATCTTGGTCTTTTGAGCTACTATCTTGGCATCCAATTTGTATCCATTGAGGGGGGAATTGTTATGCATCAAGCAAAGTATGTTGAAAAACTACTTCAACATTTTGACTTTGAAGATTGCAAGCCAAATTCCACACAAGTTGAGACAAGATTCAGGTTCTCGGTTGAGGATTCCAGTGATGCATTTGACACTTCTCTTTATCAGCAAGTTGTGGGATGTCTTATATATGCATGCAACACAAGGCCGGATATACAATATGCAGTTTCCCAATTGAGTCGATTCATGCATAGCCATGGCACTAAGCATTGGCAAGCGGTGAAACATGTGTTTAGATATCTCCGAGGCACTTTGAGCTTAGGTCTCTTTTATGGCAGAGATATTCAACCATGCTTGCATGCTTTTACAGATAGTGATTGGGCTGGTTGTTATGATACTCACGTGTCCACTAGTGGTAATTGATTTTTCCTTGGAGACTCATGCATATCTTGGTTGAGTAAGAAGCAACCTATAGTGGCGACATCGAGTTGTGAAGCTGAGTACAGGGTATTTTTCACAGCTACAGTGGAGTGTATATGGCTGATACGCCTATTGATGGATCTTTGCATGGAGATCGATGTTGCTACGAATATTCTCACTGATAGTTAGAGTGCTTTGGCTCTTGCATGAAAACCAATGTTTCATGCATGGACCAAACATATTGAGGTGCATTATCACTATGTGAGAGAGCGCCTTCATGTAGGAGATATCGATTTGGTATATGTGCCTACACAAGATAATGTGGCAGACATACTCACCAAAGCTCTTCCAGGGGAAAAGTTTGAAGCTTTTCACAAAGCTTTAGGCTTATTACTTTGTGGGGGCTGATCTGTCACTCTCTGTATGTGTTCACATCATTCGCTCTAGGGAGGTTTGTTACACTTATGTGTTCCTCGAGTAGCTTTGATGTGAACCTTTTCCCTATACATGGGCATTTTTTACTCTAGTGTTGGCTAGAGGTTTTCTCCCCATGTTATCACATACTTGACACTCTCATACGTGGTGGTACTTTGTACTTAGGGATATTATTCAGCTCTTACTTCAGTTTTGTTCATCGCCAATAGAGAGAGCTATTCTAACCATCGTCTTCTCCGTGTGTCTTGCTGCGTTTGTGCTCCTTGTGTGTGCTTCTCGTGTGTCTCTTGCACTTCTACACACACCCAACATACCTATGCTAGAATTAAGTCTAAGGATGGAATGCAATCACTTCAAGTCATGATGGTAGGAGTGAATCATCCTAGGAATCGATTGTCAATTAGAAAGAAACCTATCATTACTTTGGGTCATGAGCATGCTTGTAGTGATTGTGCACTTTGATTCATGTTTGGAGCTACATATGATCAGAATTTTGGATAGAATCCATTCTTGAGTGGGACAACAAAGGACATTGGTTTGACATATTGCAACCAACCAACCTGCGCAATAGTTTATCACTTTGTTTTCCACATTCTAGATTAGATTTCCTTCAGAAGATTCAATTGTCCAAGTATTTTATCCAAAAAACCCAAAAAAATTATAAAACCAACAAAATCATGGAACATGATGAGAACATTGAGCATGTGATTAAGACATCTCATTGTTTCTCTACTCTCAAGGAGTTAGAGTTGTGTCTTCATCAAAATTCTAATTCCCTTATCATTCTTCTTTCTTCCCTTGATGAGTATTCTCTAATCGAAGAGTATGCTTTCAATGTTAACAAGTGCTCAAAATTTAACCAAACACATGGTGCCTTAGTTGAAACAAAGTACAAAACTGTAGGTAAGGAAATCAAACTGATAGCTCAACCATTACCCCAAGGAAGAAACAAAAAAATATTGATGTGACAAACAATCCAATTATTCAAGACAAGAAAATCATAGGACATACATTCATGGATGAGACAATCAAACATGTGGAAATTGGTAGAGATGATGACTTTCTTTTGCCAACAAAGAGAGATAAATTTGAGAGAGTCATACGTAGCCATGGAAAAGCCTTTACTATGTATCCTCATGAGATTGGTTGCAAAGATCCTAAGCTAGTTGCACCCATGATTATCTTTACTATTCCACATATTCCATCGAATCTTTGCCCTATACCAGTTCCAAAGGCTCACTTACCTAAGCTAATGAAACTACTTAAGGAGAAGATAAACATGATAATTTTAGAACCATCTTTTGCACCTTACTCAAGTAGATGGTTCATTGTGCCTAAAAACAATGGGAAACTATGTTTTATTCAAGATCTCCAACCCATCAATAGATTTGCCATAAGGAATGTAGGAACACGACCCATTCTAGATGAGTTTATTGAATCATTTTCAAGACATTCTATCTATTCAATGGGTGATTTATATTCTAGGTATGACCAATTCCAATTAGCAATTGATAGTCATGACATAACCACAATGAAAAATGCTTTAGGCTTAGTGCGAATGTGTACTCTACCTCAAGGAGCGACTAATTATGTGGCTCATATGATGAGCGCTATGAATATGGTCTTACATGATTTTATCACTCATATAATCATGCGATTCATTGATGATATTCCAATTAAAGGGAGTGAGAAACGTGTAAAGGACATTACTTTAGATTCATCTGGATGTCGTAAATTTGTTATTGACCATATCTCTGATTATAATATTTCAATCATTTGAAGAGGTGGGTCTCACATTTTTTGTGGAAAATTCTATTTTTGGTGTCAACAAGGTTTTGTTTGTTGGATATTTATGTGATCATTATGTTCAAAAGCTATACCCATAAAAAGTTGATGCCATTAGCAACATTTTTGAAGCATGTAACAAGGTGAGTGAGGTACATAGATTTCATGGTGCTTGTTTCTTTTATGTTATTTGGATCCCACACTTTGCTCCTGTTGCTGATTTTCTTTATGAGTTGTTGAGGAAGAAATGAAAATTTAGTTGGACTGACAAACACACGTAAGTTATCCGTAAATTGAAGAAATTATTGCTTGAAGCTCCCATCCTTAAGCGTGTAGACTATTCTGTTAACAAACCTATTATATTGATTGTTGATACTAGTCCTATTGGTATAGGTTGGGTCATAAGTCAAGATGATAGTGAAGGGAATAGATATGCAATTAGGTTTGGGGCTAAAATTTTACATGAAACACAATGAAAGTATCCCCAGATTCAACGAGAACTATGGGGTATGGTAACAACTTTGAAAACACACAAAGAACATTTCATAGGTGCAAATGTCAAAGTTGAGATTGGTTTTTTGCCTCTCATTGGAATGATAGCCAATTGTTAATCTCCTGATATATCCATGCTTAGATGGATCTCATCTATTAAGTTCATAAATCCTGAGCTAGTTCATATTTCAGGTAAGTCAAATTCAGTTGCTGATATGCTATCGGGATCTAGATTTGATGATGATCTCCAAAGTGACCTAATAAATAATGTGACCTTCATTTACTATGTTCCACATATATACAAGTATGAGCAATTTCATGAGTGTGAGTATGAAGATGAATGGAGAGACATAGGAAAGTATCTGAGTACACTACAACCATTACCTAGCTAGAGTACGAATAGACTTGGTAACATTAGAAGATGAGCTTAAAGGCTTTTCCTACATAACGGTTATCTTTGGAGAGAGACTAAGGGTAACGTTAAGAATCCACAACGAGTCCTAGGAAAATGAGGTCTTCAGTTGCAGGTAATGAAGGAAATACATGAGACATTATGGCACGGCATAAAGGATTTTTTTGGAACATATGCAAAAATTAGAAGTACTTATTATTGGCCTAAGATGTATGTTGACATTAGTAACTATGTTTCTACATGTTCTACTTGTCAACTTCATTTGTCAGTCAAACATAGAGATCCTTTGCATCCTACTTATCTACCTTGTATTCATTACAAGTGGGTAGTAGATCTTGTAACTATGCCTAATGGTATTGACAAAATGTGTTACATTGTACTTGCAAGAGAGGACTTAACTAATCATGTAGAGGGACATGCGCTACGATCTAAGAACACTTACAATGTTTGCAAATTCTTGATTGAAGATGTCATAAGTTGCTTTGGGTACATAGAGAAAGTAGTGGCTGATCATGGAGAGTTAGATGTGAGAGAAGCTAAAGAATGTTTTGAACATCATGGTATTCACTTGCCTCTCATTACTGCATATAATCTAGAGGTCAGTGGTAAAATAGAGAGAGGGCATCCACCTATTTTGAAAGCCATATCTAAAGCATGTAACAGTGACATTAAACAATGGCCTAGATTCTTACCTTTTGCACTTTGGGCAGATAGAATGATGTGCACATGTACCACTGGGTATATGCCTACTGAACTCATGTACTGTAAAAAACCATTGTTTCCAATTCAATCTCATATTTCTGCATGGTCAAATTTGCCTTGGTCTGAAAAACATATCTACTGATGATTCTTTGAGTTTGTGCATTAAACAATTAAAACAAGGTAAATTAAGACTTGATGATGCTGTTGAGAATCTAGAATGAAGAACAAGCTTTATTTTGATAAAAATCATCGATTGGGTCCTAAGTCGATTGAAGTAGGAGATTGGGTGCTCATTTATGATAGTACATTTGACTCTCAATATGATGCACACAAAAAAATCACTCAATAGTAGTTTGGGCCACACATTGTATCAAAAGTCAACATCAATGGTATGTCTGCTCTTTGTGAATTAAATGGTGTTGCATTAAAAACTTTGATTGCATGTAAACGGATAAAGCTATTCAAGAAATGTGATAATGAAGAGTACATTTTAGATGAGGACATTGAAGAAGATGACAACAATGAGGCCGATTCATAAAAAGGAGTATCCATGATTTATATATATATATATATATATATATATATATATATATATATATATATATATATATATATATATATATATATATATATATAATTTCTTTTCAAGTTCCTGTTGCTTTGGTTTTTCAAGTTCATTCTTTTTTTTTTCCAATTCTTGCTTATTTTCAAATTCATTTCATGCATGTTTCTTTTCAATCTTTGCTTTGCATTGCCTATCTATATCAGCTGAGTCAAGTGGGCAAATGATTATTTCTCTACTTGTTGTGTAAAATTGTATCCTAATACTAAGAAACTGACTATAATCTAGGATTATGGAAAGATAGGGCATGTAGATTTGGAGGTTTATTTTGTTAACATGACTTTCATATATAAACATGCATATGTATCCTGTATCGAAAGCATAATTTTTGAAGTCCTAGCTCCTACTACTGCATGTTTCTACACCTTAGTCCACCTCCCAACACTTGTCTCAGAGTTTAAATGATTGTTCTCTGTCATAAAAAATGGTTGTACCTTGTATCGGGGTTTAATCTTTCCCCGACATAAAAAAAGATAAGCTATCATCTATTACCATGAAGTTTACACTTTCTTCCACCCCAAAAAAGTGAACGTAACCATAAAGTCATCGAATAAAAAAAAATAGAGGTCAAAGGAAGCTAAGGAGGCATAGAAGAATAAAGCACAAGCTATATATGCAAATTTATGCATTAGTGGAGTTTAGTTAGATTTCCTTGCATGTAACTAGAGAAAGAGCATATTCATACTTATGTAGGAAAGAAATTGATCTAAAATAAGCTAAAGATGAAAGATGTCTCTTGGAAATCCCAAATCTTTGTTTATAATTGTATTTAAGGTAGATTGCTTTATGAAAAAGGTAAATTTTTTTCTTCAAGATGAGAGTAACTAATGCATAAAAATGACTCGAGACATTCACTTCCATTTCATATTGATGCTTGTTTTTGTTGTCAATGTTGCCTATTCATTTACATATATGTTGCATACTTTTTCATCCATATTCATATTGCCAGTTTCAATTCTTTCTTTCATGCAAATTTTTCTTAATGTCATGTTGCCTACTCATTCATGCATATGATCAGTTTTTTCTTCTATGTTTCTTATGTTGCCTATAAAAGAATTTTATGCTTGGAACGTTTTATTTTTTAGAGATAGCTGGTTTAGTGGGGGCGAATGTCATCGAGATTTTCTCTCCTCTCTCACTTATGAAGGCCTACAAGAACACATTCACTGAAGGTAGTCAAAACTCCCTAAGAAGTCCAAGACGCATCAAGGATGTCGAAGGGAGTTCACATGCAAAGTTTGGAAGAAATCAAGCAAATCTTGGGTAGCGGTCAAAGCTAGTCAAATTTTGGAAATAAGGGCAAAAATTCATTGTCATGAAATCACATGAAAATACTTGTAAAGCCTATCAAAGGCAGTCTATAGCCTGAATTTCACATGTAAATGGATTTTCTAGCACATTGATATGCCATGTGCATTTTGTAAAAATGTAATTTTTCCACTTAGAACCTACAAAATCTTGTATAGGAATTTCTTTTAGCCATATGGTATGGCACATATAAAGATCATATGTGGCTATACATTTCTACAAATCATCAAGGCTATCAGAGCTTCCTAGACACCTTAATGCCACCTTGCAAACTTCCAAATGTAGTCAAACTTGTATAAGGGAGATTGAGATGGGAGTTCTTTTTGCATATTCCTAAAGCATACCTTTCAAGACATAGTCCTCCAAATTTTCATCTTCATCAAAGGATATTTGGAGGTTCAAAGAGCACAAAATCTAGTTTTTAGGGTCACCATAGTTTTCTAGAATAAGAAAATTGAAGGCTTGAAGGGTTACCACATGCAAACAATGATTGAACCATGTTGTACGGTCAAGATGACCTCATATTCAAGGATGCAGATGCACTAAAGACTTAAAGCAAGTAGGATCCACGAGTTTTCGAATAAGCTTATTTTGATGGTCAAAGATCAATAATGCAAAGTTCTTCCAAAATTAATAGCTAATCTCATCCGAATTAATGTCATCATTGATCCAACGATTGAGAAACTTCCCCAAATCCAATGGTGGAGAATGAATGTGCCTAATTTTCCCTCCATTTCCCTATATATCATGTAAAGAACCAATCCTAGCCATCCATTTGATAAATCCAATGGTTGTAATCAAAAGCAATTGATCGTAGGGTTGATAGTTGATTTCTCGAGATACAAGGTCCTAAATTCATTAAAAAAACTATAAAAAGCCCCCTATAAATTGATAGAGCATCATTGTTAGGCATCCATAGGGTCCTTGCTAGCATATGTTTCCCTTGAGACGATCACCCTCGGTTGAGCATGTGAGGAAGATGGGCTGAAGCTCCTCTTGCACCTCAAGTACCACATGTTGCTCCCCAAGCTCCTGAAATACATCAATTGCCTTATCAAAATCCTAATTATCCTATTCAAGCAATACCTCACCAACAAAATCCTCAATTTCAAAATTTCCCACCTTAAATTAATCAAAATCCTCAAAATCAGAATGGTCTTGTGCATAGTCCTCATAGACATCCTTGGTGTGATTCATTAGAGCACTTTTTGAGAGATTCCGAACTATTAAAGGCCGCTAAGGAGCAACAACTAGTAATAGACATAGACAAGAAAATTTATGACTATCAATCTATGCTACCTTTTCAAGGAAATTACTATAAGGGAGGAATGAAAAAGCACTATGAAAATATAACCATGATGGATGTAGGAACAAGATGGGTGAAACTAGAAGCTCTTGATGAACAAGAAGTAGAATCAAGTAAACCCACAAAGGAAGTTGACTTTTTTGTAAAGGCTTTAGTAAGAGCACGAGATGAGATTAGGAGAATAATGGCAAGTCACCGATAGAAGATCAATCTCTTATTTCTCACATATCCAATGTAGAAGAAAAACATAAAAGAGATGAAACTGAGCCTAGTGAAAGAAGAGTGGCTTGAAAATAAATCTAAGAGGGAATAGAAACCATCATAGAGCAAGGGGAAACATCACAACCCAAAGATAAAAAACAAGAATCAAAACCCAATGAGAAAAAACAAGAGGAGAAACAAAAAGATAAGAAGACAAAGCAAAGAAAAATGGAACCAAAGCCTTTAGAGAAACAAGAGCAATCAAAACAAACTCAAGACCAAACATGAGAACATGAACAAAAACAAGATCCTGAGCAAAAACAAAAGAAACCAAAGAGAAAACCTAAATCCATCTTGATTTCAGAAACTGAAAGAAAAATAGATCCTATGGAGATTTTAGATGAAATTTTGCTTAAGAGTCAAGTGACTATATCTTTAGAACAAGTTTTCTCTATTGGAAAGCCTGTTTTTAAAGATAACTTTATCAGCGTAATTAAAAGGAAGAGGTTTCTGCTTAATCTAGTGTCACTCTAGTACAATGGAGAGTACCAACGTGAGGAGATCCACCTCATAATTCTCAATCCGTGGAGAGGTTAGAACGATACGAAGATCAAGAGCAAGTGATGTGCATGAAGATGATGGTGAGAAATTCAATTGCATACACACACATACACACACACACAAGGGAAGTGGCGATGGAGATCAATGGAATGCAAGGAAAGAACTCATACTCATATTTATCGTCAACTAATTACAATAGCTCTTCTAGTTACTAGCTCATAAGTTCCACTACATTAACAACAACCTCAAAATGAGCTCTCTAGCTCTATTTATAGTTTTTGCTTAGTTTTGATGGGTTTCACATCTAGTGATTGGCATACTTAAAAAATAAGTTCTACCTCTAATTTGAACTATCTAACGGCTTCCAAAAATTACGAAAATTGGTAGGAGCTTTCTACCTAGACTCAAGCTCGAGGACTCCTCGGCTTGCACAAAATGGAGTCGCACATGCAGTAATCGAATGTATATACATATATTACATTGTGTTAGTGATAAAAGTCACTATTGAGATAAAGAAGTAATCTGTGAGTAATTTATGTGCTTCCTCTTCTTCTATGACAGGAGCCGATGCTCAATCCTTTGCCTTGAACACTCCCCTCCTCTTCGTTTCTATTGTCCTTGACAGAACCTGATTGCATGTGAGTAATATAGTTGGTGAGAAGGTCGGTTGCCAAGGTATGTTCCGTGATACGAATTCCCCTGATAAGGTCACGTTCGAGCTTCTCCCAATCCATGGGCTGGGGTTTGTCTGGAGGTGGTTGCAGATAATGCTCAGAATACGTGACACTTTCACAGGCAAACAAATGAAGCAAATGAGTGGGACGATTGATAAATACTTCTGACTGGTATTCCCAGAAGCCAGTAGTGAACATGTCTTTAAATGTATGCTTGTAGTAGGCGGGCATATATTTCAGTCTACAGTGCCATGCATAGCATACTTTGAGTGAAGGTATCATGCTCATGTCATATATTAAGTCCAAATTGCCATGTTCAAATCTTAGTGTGTTGACAATTGGAGACTTGAAACGTCAAAAAGTCTTGAATACCATTTGCATCATATCAAAGATTTTTTCGATCATTTGTGTCATCAGTCATCCGATGCATACGGGGGAACCAATGATAAATAGTGGCCATCACATAGCCAACAATGGGAGTGTTATTACTGAGAGGTGTGAGATAGGGGTAGTTGGCCAATTTCTGCATTGGCGATTGTTCTAAACTTTGATAGCAAAGGCCTTCCATGTGCGTCTTCGAGGAATTGGTCCATAGCACGGGTTGTGTTTCAAGTGACTAGGTGCACACATCCACGTGTGCATCATTTTTGGGTATTGTTGGAGTAATTCCACGTGCCAATTTTGTTGATATATATGAGCTTTTTTCGCTTCGAGGGGAACATCTTCTGGCTCAAATTGAGTGGCATGCGTTGGGCGCTTCTTAGTAAGGAGTTCAATTTGGAAATTGTATTCCTCGAGCAAGATGAAGTAAGGTTTATATTGTAGTTCGCTTGTCATAATGTGTCATCGGGGTGCTATAGCAAGAAAATATGGGGACTTCAAAATAACCTCTTCAATGTTGGCCTTCACATGTAACTACACCTCAATGCACGTCAAATGTGTTTTACCAATTTCTTTAATCATTTTTAACCATGCTGGAGGACTTAATTTGTATGTGTCCCATCCCTCTAGTGATGAGCGACCTCCAACCACAGTCAATGCTACATATTCTTCTTCAAATGTGTCATCAACTGGTATGGGTATAGTCTTGTCGGGTTTTGGTAAGGCTAGTGGAGAGTCCGATCGAGGGAGTTCCATCATGTTGGATACCTGGGTCTACAATTCCTATACTTTCATGCATCGTGTGTTCAATTTGTCTAGGAGGGCCGGTGGGGTGACTTCCTGCACAATGGTAGGCCCAATTGAATCCTTGAGCAGCAATGTCTTATTTGTCTCCTTTAGTGTTTGGCATTCCTCTTGTAATCAATCATAATCCTCTAGCACCCGTGCGTGGTCTTCCAAGAGAATATGCATTGACTCTAGAGGAACAACTTGAAAATGAGAGAGGCTAAGGGGCGTCTCTAGATTGTCCAATGAAGCTTGGAAATTCTCATGGTTTTGCTGTTGAAGGTGTTGATTTGCTTCCTTGGCTGCGTTGAGATGCCGTCGAAGGAGCACCATATTACATGACAATTGAGCATTGCGCATCAAATAGAAATCTAATTGTGATTCGAATTCTTTAACACGTGTTTGTACCTGGGCTTCGAGGGTTTGTTGTTGCTACTGATGCTCTACCGCCAAGTTTTGATACTTCAGATTGAGTTCCTGGTTTTGTAAAGTTAGTGCATCTAACTGTTTCTGCAAATCCTGCGTCGTTTGTTGGAGGGCTGAATGTTGTTACCCCAATGAAGAATATTCGACATTAATCTGTTGAAGACACTATATCATCTACTGGATGGTAGCATCAACAGTGGATGATGACTATGATGCAAAGGTGGGAAATGACATATGCGGGGTGGTTGGTAATGCAATGGGAGTGGGAGTTGGGGTACGGATTGTGTATGCCGTGGCAAGTGATGCACGAGAGGTGGAATAGATGTCGTGTGAGGTGTGATGCATGATGTGGATGATACATGCAAATGTGCGTTTGGTGAAGCAGTGGGTGAGATTTCCATGGTGATAACAATGTGAAAGAGTGAAGTGGGTGCGATTGTGCGAGGTGGGGGGTGCAATTGTGTGGTGAGAGGTGAGTGAGGTGGTTTGCTTGGTGGCCATAAGAAGGGGGCTTGTGGGCAGAGTTCTTGGGAGGGCCTTTCAACGAGAAAATATGAGGATCACGGGTGCAAAAAGGATGTGAAAGAGGAGTAGCATGAGGTCGGTGGTGTAGAGATGGTAAAGGAGTACAATGGGTTAGTGGCATATGAGGGGAAATGAGGGGGTGGGGAAATGATAGGTGGCATCTGGATAGGTGGGATGGAGATAGAGGGGATGGGAGGAGTAGTCCTAATTGGATTGGATATCAGGGGCAACACAAAAAACGGGGGATGGAATACGAACCTTGGGTCTATCTACAATGTCAAGGGAGGGTGGGGTTTGTGCCGAGTGAGAAGGGATGGTTTCACTAAAGGTAGATACATGGGAAGTGTCTTCACTCACCGTTAGGTCAATAGTAGAGGAACCCACAGGGGGTGCGGATGTGATAGGATTTGTCCGGACATGAATATAGGTGCCTAGTCATTTGAGAATTCGAACCCACCGAGAGTCAAACTTAGGAAGGGGTTTTCGTAACAGGTATCATAAGGCTTCTGGAACACCTACTGACTGGACCAACTCATGCATAGCTCAGATGAAAGTTCCCTCGAATCCACCGTTGAGCAATTCCTGTTGCAAGATGGCTTGGCTCTGTTCTTCGGTCAACCTGCTTGCCCAAACCTTATTCATAGTGTTATGGAGCTGTCGAGTGGCTATCATGTATGCTGTTGCTTTTGCTATCTCTTCTTCATATGTACTGGCTTCTCCCTGAACTTCAACGTGTGCATCCAAATGATGTGCTTCTTCCTTGCTTGCGTCAGTGTTAGCATCTTCCTCATCTGTCATTATACGATCGCCATCGTCATCTTCGGAGTCAGCCTTTGTTGATATATTTAGGTAGTGATGTGTGTGAACACACTAGGACCACCGAGGCACTTTTTTCCCTCTTTGGGAGGTTTTTTTCCCCTGTCTTGTATATACGCCTATTGCCCTAATGGGCTACTTATCTTTGTACATTCTCTAGTAATACATTCAGTATTGTGTGTTGTGCTCCAAGCTTCTTCTTCTTCCTTGTGATGTTCGCGTGTTTCCATAGATGTCTAACTCCAACACTTGGTATCATAGCAGGTCATCGCTTCATCTAGGGCGCCGTCGACACTCCTCTATTTGCAGTCTCAGATTCGCATGAAATTTGGTGAGCATACTCAAGGTGATTCAAAGATCAAAACAGCTTTGCTTTGTGGTGCCTAAATCGCGATCTTAGCTCGTTTCAGCCTCCGAACACATTATCGCAACGCTTATATAGGCTATTTTGTCTCTTTGTGCCAAAAGTATATACTAGTTTCTGTTCACCAGTATAAGCGTCTCGAAGTCTGCTACAGGTGTACTGGAATTCGTCTCGGCAGTTCTGCTCAACTTTTTGAGATACCGTCAATTTTTTGCATCAAGGTATTTTAGTCACCAGTCATGGCTGAAAGCAGTGATGTATTCCGTATGTTGGCTGTTGAGGATAAGTTGGATGGTACCAACTACCCGTTATGGGCTTATATGATGCAACATGTGTTGGTTGCAAAAGGACTGTGGAACATTGTGCAGGGTGTCGAAAAACGTCCTATCACACCTGCAACTGATACAACTGCAGGTACTGAAGCTGATGCAGAAGGTGTCGAAGATGATGGTATTCTGCATATTCCTATTCGTGCTACAGTTTGTGCTTCACTTGCTGTAGAGCAGATTCGTTGGGATGGCAGAGATGCCCAGGCACATGCATTGATAGCTTTGTCTGTCAAACGTGCCATTATTCCTCATATTCGCTCTTGCAGAACAGCTAAGGATGCTTGGGATACACTAACCACATTGTCCCAAGCTAGGAATGAGGCTCGTGTTGCTTACCTCCAAAAATAGTTGGAGAGTGAGCACATGAATGAAGGTGATTCTATGGACAATTTCCTAAAAAAGATCAAAGACTTGAAGGAACAATTGATTTCTGCTGATGAGGTTATACGAGATAGCTCACTTGTGTAGACCATTCTAAATGGTCTTCCTGATTCATATCTGAGTTTTGCTTCTACTCTTCGGTTGATGATGAAAGGCAATGCAAATGCGTTGTCATTTGAGGAGTTAGTCTTTGCTCTGTTGCAGGAAGATCAGTCCACGCAGAACAGGTCCATTATGCGTATTGCAGATCAAGCTTTCCTGGCTAGTCAAAAGGGCAAAGGAAAATGGAGCTCTTCTACTAGTAAGCAGAAATCTGCAAATGCTGCACATTCCAAACCAAAACAAAGATGAGAAGAAATTAAAAACAGAAATTGTTTTGTAAGTACTGTAAACAGAATGATCATATCATAAAGAACTATCCAAAACTGGCTGCAAAAGAGGCAAAGAAGAAAGAGGCTGGAATGGTTGTTGCAGAAGCCTCTACACCAAAAACGGAGTCTGCTAATCTTGTGCAAGAAGAAGAATGGGCGTTTACTACTGTTTGCAGTTTTGACCCATCTTCTCATGAGCAGTGCATGTCTACAGTAGACTCAGATGTTTGGTACTTTGATAGTGGGGCGACCAAACATATTACCTCGCAGCGCAGTTTATTCTCTTCACTCAAGCCTGCCCCTACAGGGAATACTGTTACATGTGCCAACAACTCCTCTTATCCTATTATGGGAGTTGGTAAGATCATTTTGACTACTGCTGATGGTAGTTCTTTCACTTTATTGGATGCTTTATTTGTGCCAGGGATCAAGAAGAATTTGTTATCAGTTTTTGCATTAGCCAAGATTGGCTTGGTTGTGAAATTTGTTGATGACAGGTGTACAGTTCATGATCTGTCAAATGGCGATGTGATTATTGCTTCTGGCATTTTATGTCGTGGGCTGTATAAGCTCATAGACTATGAAAGATCTGTGAATGATTTGGCATGAGCAGTACATGATTCTCAGGCTATCTCAGATACAAAGCTTTGGCATGCACGCTTTGGTCATCTGAATTTTAGTTTGTTATGCCTGCAAAAATCTGAAATGAAGTCCTCTTTGCCCAAACTTGAGGCACGTGGAAAACATGTTTGTGAAGGATGTATTTTGGGCAAAATGCAACATTCCTCATTTCCAAAAGATGGTTCAGTTCAGGCTACTCAGAAATTGTAGCTTGTACATAGTGATGTCTGTGGTCCTATGCAGACACCTTCTTTTGGAAATTATATTTACTTCGTGACTTTCATTGATGATTTTTCCAGGCATGCATGGGTATATCCATTAAAGGCAAAGTCCGAAGTGTTCATGTGCTTCAAACAGTTTTTGGTTTGGCTGAAAATCTGTCAGCATGTAAGATGGGCACCCTTCGTTCAGATCGAGGGGGGGGGGATATATGTCTTTTGACTTTAATGCATTTTTGGCTGAACATGGGATAAAATACCAGTGTACAGTGCCATTTACACCCCAACAGAATGGAGTTGCTGAACGAAAGAACATGTCACTCATGGAGATGGCGAGGTGTATGGTCAAGAGTCAGGCTTTACCACATAGTTTCTAGCTTGAGGCTGTCATGTGTGCAGCATATGTACTGAACAGGTGTCCCACTAAAGCACTGCATTCTATCACTCCATATGAGGCTTGGCATGATCGCAAGCCATCTGTTGCTCATCTGTGTGTTTTTAGTTGTTTGGCATATGAATTAGTGTCTGAAAAACATTATAGAAAATTGGATGATAAAGTAGCAAAATGTAATTTTGTTGGGTAGAGTTCTGAAAGTAAAGGCTATCGTCTGTATCATCCACAGACTGAACGCATTCTGGTTAGCTGTGATGTTGTTTTTGTGGAGGATTCTATTCAACCATTGCTTTCATGTACTAAGGAGACATCTGTTAGCTCCAAAGACATGTATGATACTTTGCTGCCTCTTTTTACAGGTGGACAATCTAGTGCTGGTCCCAATGCGGCAACTTCTTAGCCTTTGCAGGTTTCATGTGATGATGCAGATCATTCCATTTTTTATGCAGATTTATATGATGCACTAGTTGATGACAGAGCTGATATTGAGCAGGCAAAAACTATGCCGAAATGGCTGTTGTAGACTTTGCATGAGAACAAATTAGATTCACCTCTGTCATATCATACTCGTTCAGGCTCTCATAGTACCTCTTTTGCATCAGATTGCTATGCTATGGTTGCATCTAGTCTGTGTGATGAGAATGAGCCTGTTTTGTTTGATGAAGCACAAAATTCAAAAAATTGGATGGATGCTATGCAATCTGAATATGATGCTATAATGAAGAATGGTACTTGGTCTTTATGTGACTTGCCTCCAGGCAAGAAGGCCATTGGCGCGAAGTGGTCAGATGGTACAGTTGACAGGTATAAGGCTAGGCTTGTTGCAAAGGGTTATGCATAGGAAAGAGGCATTGATTTTGATGAGACCTTTGCACCTACATGCCGTATGACTATTGTTCGGAGCATCTGTGCACTTGCAGCTCATCATGGTTGGAATGTACATCAATTGGACATTAAAACAACATTTCTGAATGGTGACTTGCATGAAGAAGTGTATGTTTTTTAGCCCCGTGGGTTGCGCAGAAAGGGCATGAAAACCAGGTGTGCAGGTTAAAGAAGGCATTATATGGTTTAAAGCAAGCACCACGTGCTTGGTATGAGAAGATACATGGCTATCTAATTGCACATGGTTTTGAGAACAGTCCAACTGAAAGCACCTTATATGTTAAGCGTGCTAATGATGTGCTTTTGATCATTGTTGTCTATGTTGACGACATGCTGCTTAGTGGTTCTATTGAGAAGCATATTGCTGATTTTAAGGCTGATTTGCATGCCTCATTTGAGATGTCTGATTTGGGGCATTTGCATCACTATTTGGGCATTCAATTTATGTACGTTGATGGTGGAATGGCTTTGTGTCAAATGAAATATATTGATACATTATTGCAGTGTTTTGGCCTTGAAGACTGTAAGCCTATTGCCACTCCTATGAGACAGGTTTACGATTGAGTCTTCATGATGCTAGAGATGCATTTGATGTTGTTCTCTATCAGGAGGCTATTGGATGCTTGATTTACTTATGCATTACTTGGCCAGATATTCAGTTTGCTGTCTCACAGATGAGTAGGCTTATGCATTGCCCAAGAGTCAAGCATTGGTAGGTGGTTAAGCGCATCTTTTGCTACTTGAGTGGTACTCGGCTACTTGGGTTGTTTTATCCCAAGGGGGGATCACTACCGCTAGATTTGCATGCTTTTTCTGACTCTGATTGGGCTGGTTGCTATGACACTCGTGTGGCCACTAGTGGCTTTTGCTTCATGCTTGGTAGCTCATGTATATCTTGGTTGAGCAAGAAGCAGCCTACTGTTTCCACTTCCAGTTGTGGGGCTGAGTATAGGGCAACTTTCATAGCGACTATTGAGTGTGTGTGGCTCAGACGCCTTATGGCTGATTTGGGTGTTGGTCAGACTTCTGCCACCACCATCTTCACTGACACTCAGAGCGCATTGGGAGTTGCGAGGAACCCTGTGTTCCATGCTTGCACTAAGCACATTGAGGTGCATTGTCACTATGTCAGGGAGAGGTTCTCTACTGGGGAGATCAGCTTGGCATATGTGCCCATGCAGGAGAATATTGCAGACCTTTTTCACGAAGGCTCTGCCTAGGGAGAAGTTTGAAGCTTTCCGCAAAGCTTTGGGCTTACTTCCTTTTGTGGAATGATTTCCATGTAGCTTGGCACTTCCTTATACATGAGTGCCAACTCCTTGTTCACCGCATCACTCCGAGGGGGGATTTGTTGATATATTTAGGTAGTGATGTGTGTGAACACACTAGGACCACCGGGGTACTTTTTTCCCTCTTTAGGAGGTTTTTTCCGCCGGCTTGTATATATGCCTATTGCCCTAATTGGCTACTTATCTTTGTACATTCACTAGTAATACATTCAATATTGTGTGTTGTGCTCCAAGCTTCTTCTTCTTCCTTGTGCTGTTCACGTGCTTCTGCAAATGTCTAACTCCAATAGCGTTCTCGCCCTCTGATGGTGTTGTGGGGTAAGCATGTCGTTCAAAGTCTTGGGAAACAAATTGGTAATTCAAAAATTGGAAATCACTGGACAATACTTCTGGGATTTTGAAGTCAAACGTAGTGTTGATATCCTCGATGCCCAAAATAGTGACCAAGAAGGTAAAAGAATCAGACACAAACATAGAGGTCGCCACAAGAGCTTCAATAGTAGTGGTGGTCATGGTCGGGGTGGTGGTAGGAACAACGGTTCCTACCGGGGAAACCTCCCGTATGGTAGCGGAGTGACTCAAGCAGACTAGGAGGGGTGGGACACTTAGCTCGAGTTGAACTGGAGGTCATTGGGGGGGAGGTTTTAGGTGTGGGCTGTGGTGATGGTGATTCTGAAACTTGTAAGCAGGGGATTATGACACACATGCACTTGAATCTTCTAGCATTGGGAGGTTGCGTGGTTTTCTTTGAGCCTTTGTATTGCTGTAATTGCGTTGCTGGAAGGGCTCTCTCAATAGCGATGTCATAAGCTAAACACATGTAGATGATGTGTGTTAGGGCACAACAACCATGGACAACCTTTTTCTTCTCCCATCGATGTCCTGCCAATAAAAGTAGGTCCTAGATATAAGTGGCAATATCAATCATTTGAGGCCTAGTAGTGGCAAGATACAATACAAACCCTAAACGTTTGTGGGGGATTGTAAAGTGCTCCTGTGCTAGAAAGGCAAAATGTTGGAGGCATATTCTCAATGGGATGGTCAATTGAGGGGTGATGGCTGAGATTGCTGGCCACTTGTCCACATCACTTCGCGTCATAGGTTCTGGGATAAGGCACTCTTTCTCTATGGGTGTATGGCTGCCATGAATCTTAAGAGCGGTCCTGATTAAGTCCAAAGACAAGAACTTCTTGAAGGGGGGATCATTGACCAAGGAAGGTAGTATGAAGGCGGGATCCAACTCCTTGCGTTCTTGTTCTTTAATAGAAGCCACCAAATAGTAACACCGATAAAAGTCGTGTTTAGGGAGTGGAGCACTGAAGTAGTTGGTGAATCTTGCCCTCTGCCAGATGGGTATGAGCTCTTCACTATTCTAAAGGTTTTCGAACTCTTGTGAGAAGAATTGATAGCACCTCCACACATTGGCTCCGTAAGTCAGGTTGGCTTCATAGATGAACTCTGCTTCGCCTAGTTGTCCGGCGAGCCCTTAGAACCAATGCACCTTGCTGCTTACTTTTTTCTGTGCGATGCGACGCGACGCATGTCAAGGTACACTTCTCAGGGTACACTAGGGTACATCCAGACAGGGCACATCCTGTCAGGGTACATCAGGGTACATCCTAGCACGGTACATCCAGACATGGTACATTCTCCTAGGGTACATTTCTTGAGGGTACATCCCAAGAGGAAAGCACTAGCTTGAGGGTCCAAGAGCACCATGGAGGATTACAGTAATTCACCTCTACCTGAGGCAACACTCGAACAATAACTTGAGATTTTGCAGCATGAACTTTGAGGAGCTCAGAACGAGATCCACCAATGTGATGAATGTAGAGAGTACACATGCAGAAGTAAAATGAAAAGTAAAGTACTCTCACAAAACAAAGAATGTGTGAGACACAAAATGAGTAGACCATGAAATGGGTAAACTCATGTGGATTAGAAATGAGCTTGCCAAGAGCATGGAGTAGGCTCTTCAAGCTTCTAACCAAGTACAAATGAGGGGAGAGGCCCTTCTTATATAGATTTGGGAGGGGCTCTCAAAATTACATGATATGTGGGATAAGTCTCCTGAAAGGAGAATGAATACAATTGGTAGAAGCACATGGCAAGGTACCCAAATACAAAGGAAATACAATATAAAATGGAAATAGACTAGAAATGGAGTACCTCCTGGATACAAAATGGAGATGCACTCATGCGGATACAAATGTAGATGAAGTAGGAGCAATCATGTCGTCAACAATGAAGTCCTCCAAAAGATACAAACTGATGAAGACAACCTTACGAGAGTAGTAAAAGCTATTGTTTTTGCCCAATCTAATGTTACTCATTCAAAGATTGGTGCTATAAACTACCAGTTCCTACGATTTGATGGCCGAAAGGGTGGGCCTTTAGTTCGTTCCTGGCTGTCACAGTTTGATGATTTTTATAATGATGAAACGTATGCTGAAAGTGAAAAAGTTAAATTTGCCACTAACTATTTAGTAGGAAAATCTCAACTCTGGTGCAATGTCCTACGGCACAGTACAGAGTGCCCAACAACATGGAAGGCTTTCCAAGATAAAGTGAAGGATTCTTTTCTTCCTCCTCAATACCATTTACATGTTCGACATGCATGGAAGACCCTTACATGGAAGGAGGGTGATACGATTACTACCTACATGGAGCGGTTTTGGCAAAATTTACTATTGGCTCGAATGCTTGAAGAAGTACCAGAGGATAGCTTGCAGCGGAAATATGAAGATGGTTTGGAGGTGGGAATCCAAGCGAAGCTTCAAACCCTATGACCTAGAACCCTCAACAAGGCTATATCTTTCGCCTATGATGTAGAGAAGGAATTCCAATCCATAACCAAGTCGATTCGTTTACAACAACCGCGTCAACGACCACTTTATGTTAAACCTACATTTCCTATGAAGTGTACTTTTAATGCCCCATTTCACCCTAGTTTTCCTTGTCCTCCACAATCCAATTACTCAACTCCACCTATTGCTTCATCTCTCCAATCTACCAAACCACCTACCCTTCAAACTTCAGTGGTGGATGCCCAATAGAAGCAGCCACGTATCACCTGCTGGAATTGTGGTAAACCTGGACATACAAAAATAAGGTGCCGATTGCGACCTCTTCAGATGAAACTGACTACAAGTCAATTGCATAACATGGAGGACCATAATGAAAGGGTACAATAAATAAAAAACTAGTTAAAATACTTCATGACGATGGTAGTTCACATGACTTCATTTCACATTTATTAGTATAAGAACTTCAATTATAAACGTTTCCTTCCTTGTATAAAGTGAAAGCTGCATTTCAAGGTAGTCGTTATAATGTAACACGAGAAGTGCAAGATGTTACGATTAGCATAGGCCCATATGTTGATTCACGAACATTTTTAATTGCACCTTTGCAATCTTACGATGTTATACTAGGTATGCCTTTTCGTCATCATTATAACCCATGGATTGACTACCATACACATACTTTTAACTTTCAATTCAAAGGTCAAATCATTACTTTGTCTGCACAACATGATTTCCAGCCATTTCCATTAATTAGTCACACTCAAGTAAAATGTGCATTTAGGAAAGGATTCAACTCATGCATTGTTTTTGTCAATGTCATCAATGATTATACTCATACACTTCTTGATGCATATAAACCTTTCATGAATACTTATTAGGATTGTTTTATGTTTGGATATCCCTCTGAACTACCACCATCTCAAGAATCCTTTGACCATAGCATAGACTTAGTCCCTGGTAGTTCTCCTCCTCATAAAGCACCTTATAGACATGGCCCACTACACCAAAAGGAAATAGAAAACCAAGTAAAAGACCTACTACAGAAAGGACTTATAAAGCCTAGTTCTTCCCCATTGGGAGCACCAGTTCTCTTAGTAGAGAAGAAGAATAAAACTTATCGAATGTGCATTGATTATAGAGCCCTTAACAAGATCACAATAAAGAATAGATACCCTATTCCTCGAATCGATGATCTTTTAGATAAATTATGAGGAGCTCATGTATTTAGTAAAATTGAACTAAAATCGGGATACCATCAGATTCGTATGACGCAAAGTGATATTTTTAAGACTGTGTTTAGAACTCAAACAGGCCATTATGAATTTATGGCAATGCCCTTTGGACTTAATAATGCCCCTGCTACATTTGCACGAATGATGAACAACATTTTTCTTGATTACCAAGCTTTTGTTCTTGTATTTTTCGACGATATACTTGTTTATAGTAAGAATGATATTGAGCATGAGATGCATCTTAAAACAATTTTTCATTTACTATGAGAAAATACTCTTTACGCTAATCCAAAAAAGAGTTACTTCTTTCAACGTAAGCTAGAATATTTAGGACATATTATTTCAAGTGAAGCTGTGCATGTGGATCCGAAAAAGGATCAAAGTTATAGTAGAATGGCCTACACCACAAGTCAATGATGTTCATTCTTTTCTTGGGTTGGCTAGTTTCTATAGGAAGTTTGTTCGAAATTTTTCTTATTTAGCATTGCCTCTTACCTTGTTATTGAAAAAGAAAATAAAATTTGCATGTGGAATTACCCAACAACAATCCTTTGAGAAACTTAAACATGCACCTTCACATGCATCTGTTTTACAGTTACCTGATTTTTCACAACCCTTTCATGTAGTTACTGATGCTAGTGGTTCAGGAATAGGTGTTGTTTTAATGCAAAATGATCATCCCATTGCATTTGAGAGTAGGAAGCTTAAGCCCTTAGAAAAGAATTATAGTATGTATGATAAAGAATTGTTAGCATTTGTGCATGCTCTGCAAATTTGGAAACAGTATCTTATGGGCTTTGAGGTCTTAATCAAAACCGATCAACATGCTATTAAGCATTTATTAAATCAGCCCTTAATCTCTGATAGGCATCTTAAATGGGCATCATTCATAAAAAATTTCCAACCCATGATCCAATATCAGCCTGGTAAAGCGAATGTTGTAGCTGATGCTCTTAGCCGTTTCCCTTCACATTCTATTGTTCTGCATAATATTTCTGCCATCCAAATACATTCTTTTCAAGAAATGGTTTCCACTTATGCATCTGATTTGTATTTTTCACATGCATGGCATTATTTCAACAATGGTGCATCTTTATCTGATGAATATTATACATTTCATAATGGTTTTCTTTATTTTCAACATAGATTGTGCATAACCCAAGCTTTTAAAGATTTTGTCATCAAAGAAATGCATGAACCATCTTACATGGGTCATAGAGGCATACAGAGCACCATTTTTGCTTGCAAAGATTTCTTCTTTTGGCCACACATGGAAAAAGATATTGCACATTATGTTTCTCAATGCATTGTATGTCAACGCATCATGGTAAACCATTTGGATTATTAATGCCACTTTCCATTCCAAACGAACCATGGGAACAAATTTTTATGGATTTTATCACAGGTCTTCCTATCACTTCATCACATAATGATATGATTTGGACAATAGTTGATAGGTTTAGTAAATATGCATATTTCATTCCATGTAGAAAAACTTTGACTGCACCTCAGGCTACAAAATTAGTCATTAAATGCATTTTCCCACATCATGGATTTCCTAAATTAATGTTATCTGATGGTGATGTTAGATTTTGTAATCATTTTTGGGTTGCCTTATTTCAACATTTTGGTTCTAAAATAGATTTTAGTTCTGCATTTCATCCCGAAAGTAATGGACAAAGTGAGGCTACAAATAGTACTATTCTTGATTTATTGCATTGTTATTCATTAGATAATCCTAATAACTGGGATGAAAAGTTGACATTGCTTCAATTTGCTTACAATAATACTACACACACCACCACTGGTCGTGCACCTTTTGAAATTGTTTTTGGTAAAAAAACTTCCCACTCCCATGTCCCTCACCTAAACTGACATTTCGATGGTTGATTCTATTGCTCAAGATCACATTTCTATACTTCATGATGTTCATGAGCACATTTGAAAAAGTCAAGAGCGATATACACGTAATATCAATACTAAACAATTGGCCAAGGAATTCAAGGAAAATGATTTTGTATGGTTGCTTATCATTAAAAGACGTCTCAAAAATATTTTGCCGCATCCTAAAATTAAACTTGCACCATGCTATTATGGACCCTTTCGCATTATAGGAAAAATCAATGATAATTCATTTAATTAGATATACCATCTCATTGGAATATACATAACTCTTTTCATATTAGTTTACTTAAACCATTTAAAGGAACTTTATCATTCACTCCACTTTTTGATGACTCTCCTTTAATTGAAGAACAATATGAAATCTTGGTTCCTGAGAAAATAATTGATCATGATTTCACTACTACACGCATAGGTACTCAATATCATCGATATTTAGTGAAGTACAAAAATCATTCTATTGAAGAATGTTAGTGGATTCATAAAACACAATTAACACCCCAATAGGACCACTTAATTTTTGCATATCATACACAAACACATTAACGTAACACCTCCATGAACATTTCCATGCATGTGTTTTTACATGGAACATGCTTATTTTTCATTCAGTGATGAAACATGTGACTGTCCATCCATGTTTATTATTTTATCAACTGAGGTCAGTTGCTTTTTCAACTGAGGGGCATGTTATAACTTATGGAATATGTTGAACAATGCATTGTTGGAGTGTTAAATTATTAATCTATTAATGTGTTTTTGATGTTTTTGATATAGTAGATGAAGGTTCGTGAGGAGCGTGCAATGCGTGAAAGGGTGGACATCAATAATCCGAATTATAATTTATTTAGTTTGTAAATAAACCCGCATAGAAGGCTCGATTGTTAGAAATAGTTAGAAAAGTAATGGTTAAAATAAGGATTGTTTTAGACCGCAGTTTCTGTTATTAAAAGCAATGGCTTTCTAGAAAATCTACCAACTTTTAGTTTCACGCTTGTTTTAAGCCGCTCTCATGTAACCACTCTTTTCGACGTAATAAAAAATTCCTATAAATACATGCACTCTCTGGACTGTCGAAACAGAGTGCATGGGGGGAGATTGCACCCAATATTGCATTCTGTCTCGTCTCTTGTTGTGTCTATTTTTCTGTGTGTTTTCCGCATCCGTAACCTCTATGTGCGCGTGAGATAAGATCTTGACAACATTTGACTCACTGGATACTGTAGCTTTGTGTACCCACCTTGGTTGTGGGAATTCCTTAGTAGATTGTCTAAAGGGCCACTTTGATGTGCTGCTTCTTTGAGTACGTGGGAGACACTCTGTTTTGGAAAAGATGGGAGATCCACTACTAATGTGTCCCCCCCCCTTAGGGAATGAGGCATTCTGTGCCACAGATCTAGGTGAACACCATGTTGGCGAGGGTGATCCGATGGAGGTTCCCAATCCTTCAACTGTGTAAGTGCCTGATTGAGGGGTTTGTGGGGTTTTTTGGGGCTTGCTTGGAGTCTGTGACAATTCACACCCAATGGGAGGCTAAGCCTTATGCTGCCATATTTATTTGGTTCCTGTCTGCTTGCTCAATGGCCTCACCTAGATGGATGGTATTTCTTGCTCCTCTGTGGTAGGGCTAGTTAACCCACACAAAGTTGGATGGAGGCCACACGCAATTGGGGGGTCTTCTGTTACATCCAACACCTCTCTACACCGACCTCTAAGTGGTAGCTCATGGCACTGTCCTGCAAATTCCAATTGGAACACACTTCTGCAAAGATTTAAGTTCACTGAGTAGTGGTATAACCATTCCTGGCCTAGGATCATAGGTTCTATTAGGTCTTCGTCATGGCAAACCAAAAGTTTCACTGTCAAGATCACATCCTTGATGGAGATTGGTAGCTCGACCTCTCCTATGCAAGGGGTTTCTAATCCACCAAGTCCTATAAGATAAGCTTCAATAGGCTTCACTTCATATTCTTGATGAAGTGAAAGTCTAATTGTATTTGTCGCTACACCAGAGTCGATTAAAGCCTTACATTGTGTGTGCATAGGGGCATGTCCTAGGATGATGTTAACAAAGGGTCTCCTGTCAACAATGCTAGGGCTATCCCTTCCGTTGATTTGACACATAGCTGTTTCCCTTGTCCTTCCACACCTATGTCTGTAGTTTCTACCACCTCACCTAGTTCATTCGCTGAGTCGGCCTTAATCGCGACGATATACATGGTCCCTTCTTTGTCTATGTAAGCCTCGTTTTCAAACTTCATAGCTGGATGTTCTAATCCCATAGGTTGATCAGGGTTATGTAGTTGAATTATTGATCTATGAAGGCCATCTTCATATACCGGGGCACCCAATCTATTTGTATGGATGTACTCCAACTGAGTCTTGTAGGGTCCCTCTATCCTCTCTAGATGGGCTACATAAAACGAAACCCCTGGTCTCTCTGTGTTGAGAGACATATACGAATCACTTGTGTCAGAACTAACCTCGTAAGGATAACTTCCTAGCTGTTGAGCCCACGATCGTGCTGTAGTTCTCACGCTAGCCTCAGAAGATCAAATACTTTGCTTATCACTTTTTCCTAAGTATTTCCCAGATCTAAGGTTCCTTAATCCTAATCTCACCTTATCATGGTCATGCTTTTGATTAGGTCAATCACTTAGTTCTTTGTGCATTTTCTTTAGAGGTTCTTGTTTTTTTCGAGTTTATCGCAAGGAATCGTTTTAATATGTTTGACTTTAATTCATTTGAGCGATGCATAATCAAATCACACAATTCCTTTGGGCTTGATCCCTACACCCACTTTTTCTTTCTCTTGTTGACCACTTATCACTCAATGCGCTAGGGTGAATCCTTGCTATTCTAGGAGTCCTAAAACACTCCGTTTATCACAATGTATATTTACGCAAAGAAGTCACCCACTAAAAATGGAAATTCCACTTACAACATTCTCTTGGACTTTGTAAGCGGCTATTCTGGTTTTGCCCAAGAGTTTGAGGTACTTGTCTGCTTCTCCCTTTTCCCTATGACACACACACACAAGGGTTCACAATGAATGGCCAAAAAACACCCCAAAAATTAGAAAATATTTGAAAAACCCTAATTTTGGTGTTTTGCCTGACAAAGTCACGATGGTCATACACAATCGTGATGGTGTGTCACCATCACAATGGTGTGACACCTATGATGGTTGGAGGTCATGATGATAAGGCTACAATGGTCAGGGCCTACAACTATGAGTCACAATCGCGACTAACAAGTCACGACGGTCAACTTACGATGATCATTGACAATCACGACAGTCAAGGCCACGATGGTCAAGCACAGTCGTGACGATCAAGTCACGATGGTCACACTGCGATGATCAAGCACAGTCACAACAATCGAGTCACGATGGTCAAGTTATGATGATTCGGACCATGATGGTCAAGTTATGATGATCATGACCACGATGGTTAGTCAAGATCACGATTGTCAAGCACTATCGCAATGGTGTGACGTGATTGCGATGGCGTGAGCCAATCGCCATGATGGTCAGTGATCATCACGGTGGTTAGACACAATCGTGATGATGTGTCATCATCACGATGGTCAAAAAATCATGCAATTTCAAAAAATTGATTATGGGTCTATGCAAGCATTTACGTAGGCTCCTCCTTCATGCAAAAAGTTCACCCAAATACATACCTTGTCTAAGAATCACAATGGTCAGGCTCAACAGCTATTTCTGAGAGAAAAATGGAGTTTCTACCTGTGTTTACTGCAAATCCGTGGTGTATAGAGGCTGCCTTACGAGATTAGTGCACCAGAAAACACAAACAAACACCTGCAAAATCCCTCTCTCGCTCTCCCACACATAGAAATGAGGGAAAGAGAAGAGAAAGAGGGAATATGACATATTTTTTGTGATTTTTTGGAGTTCGAGATGATGATGGGGAATGAAATTAGAGGAAAAGTGGAGGTAAACATGTGTAAAAACTAATTACCAACAACAAAACAACAAAGAAATTTTACCTTCCAACGATTTTTCTCCAACACACTGACCATCACATGCTCAACCTAGAGCTCATCCCCGACAACGACGCATTTGGTTTCACTCTAGTACAATGGAGAGTACCAACGTGAGGAGCTCCACCTCGTAATTGTCAATCCATGGAGAGGTTGGGCCGATATGAAGATCAAGAGCAAGTGTTGTGTATGAAGATGATGGTGAGAAATGCAACTGCATACACACACATATACAAACACAGAAGGAAAGTGGCAATGAAGATCAATGGAATGCAAGGAAAGAACTCATACTCATATTTATCGTCAACTAATTAAAATATCTCTTCTAGTTACTAGCTCATAAGTTCCACTACATTAACAACAAGCTCGAAATGAGCTCTCTATCTCTATTTATAGTTTTTGCCTAGTTTTGATCGGTTTCACATCTAGTGACCACATAGTTAAAAAATAGGTTCTACCTCTAATTTGAATTATCTAATGGCTTCCAAAAATTACGAAAATTGGTAGGAGGTTTCTACATAGACTCCTCAAGCTTGAGGACTCCAGGCTTGCACAAAATGGAGCCGTACATGTGGTAATCGGATGTATATACATATGTTACATTGTGTTAGTGATAAAAATCACCGTTGAGATAATGAAGTAATCTGTGAGTAATCTATGTGCTTCCGCTTCTTCTATGAGGAGAGCCCGTGCTTGATCCTTTGCCTTGAACATCTAGATACTGAGATTCAAGATTCTATAGATCAAGATCAAGCTATGAATGAAGCCTTTAACTTTGATGAATCTGATGAAGAGGACCTTAATGATGATGAAGTAAATGTTAATAAAAATTTCTTAGGACTATTCAACCTGACCATGAAAACCATGAAAAAAAATCTTAAAAGTCATTTTAAAAGAAAATTTTGGTTTAGGGGTACATTAGAGATGCGTGTTAAAATAGGCAATGATAAGAATGCTATCATTGTAGATGCATTAGTAGATAATTTTGGCTCCGAAATCAATGTGATTTCAAGAGAAGTGTATGATAAATTTCAATGGTCCATAGATAAAGATTGTGGATGGCGTATGAGAACTATAGATAATGGCGTATGTACCTTGTATCGAGCTTGTGCTAGTGTGTCCATATCCATAGGAGGAATAACATAAGAATTTCACTTCTTTATTCAACATAATTGCTCCTATGAAGTTCTCTTAGGCTAGTCCTTTATTTGTGAGAGTCGTATGGAAACAAAAGCCATGGATGATGGGTCTACCTATGCTATAATTAAGTTTAGGGATGGAATGCATTTACTTGAAGTCATGACAATAGGAGTGAATCATCCTAGGAATCGATTGTCAATTAGAAAGAAACCTATTGTTACTTTGGGGCATGAGCATGTTTGTAGTGATTGTGCACCTCGATTCATGTTTGAAGCTACATATGATCAAAATTTTAGATAGAATCCATTGTTGCGCGAGACAACTATGGACATTGGTTTGACATCTCACAACCAACCAACAAGTACAATAGTTTGTCACTTTGTTTTCCACATTCTAGATTAGATTTCCTTCATAGGAGTCAATTGTCTGAAACTTTTATCCAAAAAACCCAAAACAATTATAAAACCAACAAAGTCATGTAACATGATGAGAACATTGAGCATGTGGTTGAGAAATCTCACTGTTTCTCTACTCTCGAGAAGTTAGAGTTATGTTTTTAGCAAAATTCTAATTCCCACATCATTCCTTTTTCTTCCCTTGATGAGTATGCTATAATCCAAGAGTATGCTTTCAATGTTAACAAGTGCTCAAAATTTAACCAAACACGTGATGCCTTAGTCGAAACAAGGTGCAAAACTATAGACAAGAAAATCAAACTGTTACCTCAACCATTACCCTAAGGAAGTAACGAAAAAATTATTGATGTGAAAAATGATCCAGTTCTTCTGGATAAGAAAAACATAGGACATACATTCTTGGATGAGACAATCAAACATGTGAAAATTGGTAGAAATGATGACTTTCTTTGCTAGCAGAGAGATATAAATTTGAGAGAGTCATACGTAGCCATGGAAAAACCTTTACTATGTATCCTCATGAGATTGATTGCATAGATCCTAAGCTAGTTGCACCCATGATTATCTTTACTATTCCACATATTCTACGAATCTTTGACCTATACCAGTTCCAAAGGCTCACTTACCTAAGCTAATGAAACTACTTAGGGAGAAGATAAACATGAGAATTTTAGAGCCATCTTTTGCACCTTACTCAAATAGATGGTTCATTGTGCCCAAAAAGAATGAGAAACTACATTTTATTCAAGATCTCCAACCCATCAATAAAGTCACCACAAGGAATGTAGGAACACAACCCATTGCAAATGAGTTTGTTGAATCATTTTCAAGAGAGACATTCTATCTATTCAATGGATGATTTATATTCTGGATATGACCAATTCCAATTAGCAATTGATAGTCATGACATAACTACAATGAAAACTCCTTTAGGCTTAGCGCAAATGTGTACTTTACCTCAAGGAGCCACTAATTATGTGGATCATATGATGAGTGCTATGAATATGGTCTTACATGATTTTATCCCTCATATAACCATGCCATTCATTGATAATATTCCAATTAAAGGGAGTGAGGAACATGTAAAGGACATTACTTTAGATTCTTCTAGATGTTGTAAATTTGTTCTTGACCATATCTTTGATTGTGAACAAATATTTCAAGTGATTTGAAGAGGTAGGTCTCACATTTTTCATAGAAAAGTTTGTTTTTGGTGTCAACGAGGTTCCTTTTGTTGGACATTTATGTGGTCATTATGGTCGAAAGCCACACCCACAAAAAGTTGATGCAGTTAGCAAGTTTTATGAAATGTGTAACAATGCGAGTGAGGTATGTAGATTTCTTGGTGCTTGCATCTTTTATGTTATTTGGATCCCACACTTTGCTCATGTTGCCAATTTTCTCTATGAATTGTTGAGGAAGAAACAAAAATTTATTTGGACTCACAAACACACAAGCTATGCATAAATTAAAGAAATTGTTGCTTGAAGCTCCCATCCTTAAGCATGTAGAGTATTCTGTTAACAAACCTATTATATTGAATGTTGATACTAGTCCTATTGGTATAGGTTGGGTCATAAGTCAAGATGATAGTGAAGGGAATATATATGTAATTAGGTTTGGGTCTAAAACTTTACATGAAACAGAATGAAAGTTTCCACAAATCAAATGAGAACTATGGGATATGGTAACAAACTTGAAAACAGACAAAGGATATTTCATAGGTGCAAATGTCAAAGCTGAGATTGATTATTTTCCTCTCATTGGAATGATAGCCAATTGTTCATCTCTTGATACAACCATGCGTAGATGGATCTCATATATTAAGTTCATAAATGCTTAGTTAGTTCACATTTCACGTAACTCGAATTTAGTTGTTGATATGTTATCAAGAGCTAGATTTGATGACGATCTTGAAAGTGACCTAATAAATAATGTGACCTTAGTTGACTATGTTCCACATATTTACAAGTATGATCAATTTCATGAGTGTGAGTACGAAGATGAATGGAGAGACATACAAAAGTATCTGAGTACACTACAACCATTACCTAGCTAGACTACGAATAGCTTCTGTAACATTAGGAAACAAGCTTACAACTGTTTCCTACATAACAGTTATCTTTGGAGACATGCTAAGGGTAAGGTTAAGAATTCACAACAAGTCTTAGAAAAATGAGTTCTTTAGTTGCAAGTAATGAAGGAAATGCATGAGACATTATGGGTGGGTCATACAAGATTTTTTTGAATATATGAAAAAAATAGAAGTACCTATTATTGCCCTAAGTCAAGCTAGGCTTTCTACTAGTCAAAGGTGGTCCGCACAACCCTCTCACCATGACAGTTCAACTGAATGTCACACGTAAGAGGATAGGTTCCACTTCATTGACCCTATATCTTTCTAGGATTGTAACTTCTAACTAAAGAAGTCTAAGAGTCATAAAACCAACTCTCACTCACTCACATGCTCTACTGAGGGTGAGCAAAGATAGAGAAACCATTAGGCTTATGCACCTATCCTATTTTGGAAGTCTAACTTAAACTTGATTCTAGGAACTATGCTCTTAATAGCCCACCTTGGATCTTCACACACTCAAGTGAGGTTGATCGTCTCAAGGAAACCATGTGCTAGCAAGGACCCCACGGATGCCTAAAAATGATGCTCTATGAATTTGGAGGGGTTGTTTCATAGGTTTTTGAATGAATTTAGGCCCTTGGATCTAGAGAAATGAACTCTCAACCCTAGGATCAATTGCTTTTGATTAGAACCATTGGATTTATCAAATGGACGGCTAGGATTGGTTCTTTATATGATATCTAGAGCAATAGAGGAAAATTTAGGTGCCTTCATTCTCCACCATTGGATCTGGGGAAGATCTGGACCGTTGAATCAATGTGGACATCAATTCGGATAAGATTAGCTGTTATTTTTGGAAGAACTTTGCATTATTGATCTTTGACCATAAAAATAAGCTTATATGATGAAAAAGACTCATGGATCCTCCTTGATTTAAGCTTTAGTGCCTCTCCACCCTTGAATGTGAGCTCATGACAATACAACATGGTTCAATCATCGTTTGCCATATGGCAGCCCTTCAAGCCTTTAATTTCTTTATTCTAGAAAACTGTGGTGACCTTGAAAACTGGATTTTGTGCTCTTTGATCCTCCAAATTTCCTTTCATGAAGATGAAAATTTGGTGGACTATGTTTTGAAAGGTCTTCTTTAGGAATATGAAAAAGAAATTCCCATTTGAATCTCCCTTATACAAGTTTGACTACATTTGGAAGTTTGCAAGGTGGCATTAAGTGTATAGGAAGAGCCTTGAAAATTTGTACAAATGTGTAGCCACATATGATCTTTATATATGCCAGACCATATGGCTAACAAAAATTCCTATACAAGATTTTGTAGGGTCTAAGTGAAAAAATTACATTTTTACAAAATGCACTTGGCATATCAATGTGCTAGAAAATACCATTTACATGTGAAATTCAGGCTATAGACTACCTTTGATAGGCTTTACAATGAATTTTCATATAATTTCATGACTATGAATTTTTTGTCCTAATTTCCAAGATTTGACCAGCTTTGACCACTACCCAAGGTTTTCTTGATTTCTTCCAGACTTTGCATATGAGCTCCCTTTGACATCCTTGATGCATCTTGGACTTCTCAGGGGATTTTGGCTACCTTTATTGAATGTGTTTCCTATAGGCCTTCATAAGTGAGAGAGGAGAAAAAAATTTTGATGATACCGTTAGGGTTATAGGCGGTGAACAAGGAGTGATGCGGTGAACAAGGCCCTAGAACTCATGTATAAGTGTTGATATATTTAGGTAGTGATGTATGTGAACACACTAGGTGCATCGGGGCACTTTTTTTCCCTCTTTAGGAGGTTGTTTCCCCAGCTTGTATATTTGCCTATTGCCCTAATAAATTATATATCTTTGTTTATACATTGAGTATTGTGTGTTGGGCTCCAAGCTTCTTCTTCTTCCTTGTGTTGTTTGCGTGCTTCCACTGACCTTAAACTCCAACAATTGGTATCAGAGCAGGTTGCTGCTTCATCTAGGGCATTGTCATCACCCCTCCGATCACATACTAAAATACCCTGATGCAGAAAAATGACTGTATCTGAAAAAGTTGAACAGAACTACCCTGACGAGTTCCGCTAAACTTGTATTAAACTTCGAGATGCTTATACTGACAAAACTGAAACTTGTATATATCTTTGGCACAAAAAGGCAAAATAGCCTACACAAGCATTGTGATAGTGCATTCAAAAAGCAAAAGCTATCATCTGTATCATCCACAGACAAAACACATTTTGGTTAGCTATGATGTTGTTTTTGTGGAAGATGCTATTCAACCACTACTTTCATGTACCAAGGAGACATTAGTTAGCTCCAACGACATGTATGATACTTCGCTTTGTCTTTTTACATGTCGACAATTTAGTGCTAGTTCTAATGAGGCAATTTCTCAGCTTTATAGGTTTCATGTGATGCAATTGTTGATGAGAGAGTTGATATTCAGGAGGCGAACACTATGCCAAAATGGCTATTGTAGACTTTGTGTGAAAGCAAATTAGATGCATCTCTATCATATTGTACTCATTCAGGCTCTCATAGTGCCTCTTTTGCATCAAATTGCTATGCTATGGGTGCCTCTAGTCTCTGTGATGAGAATGAGCCTCTTTCATTTGATGAAGCACAAAATTCTGAAAATTGGATGGCTGCTATGCAGTCATATTCAAATGGTACTTGGCCTTTATGTGACTTTCTTTCTAGCAAGAAGGTCATTGGCACTAAGTGGGTATACAAATAGAAGCATAAGACTAATGGAACAGTTGAAAGGTATAAGGCTAGGCTTGTTGCAAATGTTTATATGTTGGAAAGAGGCATTGATTTTGATGAGACCTTTGCACCTACATGGCAAATGACTACTGTTCATAGCATCTGTGCACTTGCAGCTCATCATGGTTAAAAGGTACATCAGTTGGACATTAAAACTACATTTCTGAATGGTGACTTGCATGAAGAAGTGTATGTTTTTTAGCCCCGTGACTTTGTGCAGAAAGGACATGAAGACCAGATGTGTAGGTTAAAGAAGGCTTTATATGGTTTAAAGCATGCACCACGTGCTTGGTATGAGAAGATACATGCCTATCTGATTGCACATGGTTTTGACAACAATCCAACTAAGAGCACCTTAGATGTTAGACATGCTACTGATGTGCTTCTGATCATTGTTGTGTATGTTGATGACATGATGCTCACTGGTCCTCATGAGAAGCATATTTCTGATTTTGAGGCTGATTTGCATGCCTCATTTGAGATGTTTGATTTGGGGTGTCTGCATCATTATTTGGGCATTTAGTTTATGCAAGTTGATGGCGGAATAACTTTGTGTCAAACAAAATATACTAACACATTATTGTAGCATTTTGGCCTTGAAGAGTGTAAACCTATTTCTACTCCTATGTAGACAGGTTTACGATTGAGTCTTCATGATGCTGGAGATGCATTTGATGTTGTTCTCTATCAGCATGCTATTGGATGCTTGATTACTTATGCATTACTCGGCCAGATATTTAGTTTGCTGTCTCATAGATGAGTAGATTTATGCATTGCCCAGGTGTCAAGCATTGGTAGGCGGTTAAGCACGTCTTTTGCTACTTGATTGGTACCCGTCTACTTGGATTATTTTATCAGAATGGGGATCACTACCGCTAGGTTTACATGCTTTTTCTAATTGTGACTGGTTTGGTTGCTATGACACTCGTGTGTCCACTAGTGCCTTTTGCTTCATGCTTGGTAGCTCATGTATATCTTGGTTGAGCAAGAAGCAACCTACTATGGCCACTTCCAGTTGTGAGGCTGAGTATAGAGTAGCCTTCATAGCATCTGTTGAGTGTGTGTCGCTCAGACTGCTTATGGATCATTTGGGTGTTGGTCAGTGCTCTGCCACCACCATCTTTAGTGACAGTCAGAGTGCATTAGCATTTGCGAGGAACCCTGTGTTCCATGCTCGCACTAAGCACATTGAGGTGCATTATCATTATCTCAGGGAGAGGTTCTCTGCTAGAGAGATCAGCTTGGCATATGTGCCCATGCAAGAGAACATTGCAGGACTTTTCAAAAAGGCTCTGCCTAGGGAGAAGTTTGAAGCTTTCCACAAAGGTTTGGGCTTACTTCCTTTTGTGGATTGATTCCACATAGCTTGGCACTTCCTTATACATGAGTGCAAGCTCCTTGTTTAGTGCATCACTCCAAGGGGGGATTTGTTGATATATTTAGGTAGTGATGTGTGTGAACGCACTAGGACTCTCGGGGCACTTTTTTCTCTCTTTAGGAGGTTTTTCCCCTGACTTGTATACATGGTTATTGCCCTAACGGGTTATACATCTTTGTACATTCTAGTGGTAATACATTCAGTATTGTGTGTTGTGCTCGAAGCTTCTTCTTCTTCCTTGTGATGTTTGTGTGCTTTCGCAGACCTCAAAATCCAACAATAAGAAAGTTCCAAGCTAAGTGGAATCAATCCACAAAAGGAAGTAAGCCCAAATCTTTGCAGAAAGCTTCAAAATTCTCCATAGATAGAGCCTTTGTGAAAAGGTCTGCAATGTTCTCCTATGTGGGCACATATGCCAAATTGATCTCTCCAAAGGAGAACCTCTCCCTATCATAATGATAGTGCACATCAATATGCTTAGTGCAAGCATGAAACACAAGGTTCTTGGCAACTGTCAATGCACTCTGACTGTTAGTAAAGATGGTGGTGGCAGATGATTCACCAACACCCAAATCAGCCATAAGGCATCTAAGCCACACACACTCAACAGTTGCTGTGAAAGCTACCCTATACTGAAGTGGCCACAATAGGCAACTGCTTGCTCAACCAAGATATGCATTAGCTACCAAGCATGGAGGAAAAACCACTAGTGGACACATGCAAGTCATAACAATGAACCCAGTAAGAGTTAGAAAAAGCATGTAAATCTGGTGGTAGTGATCCCCCCTTGGGATAAAACAATCCAAGTAGCCGGTTACCACTCAAGTAGCAAAAAATGTGCTTAACCACCTATGAATTGACACCTGGTAACGCATAAACCTGCTCATCTGTGAGACATTAAACTAAATATCTAGCCAAGTAATGCATAAGTAAATCAAGCATCCATTAGCATGCTGATAGAGAACAACATCAAATGCATCTCCAACATCATGAAGACTCAATCATAAACTTGTCTCCATAGGAGTGGTAATAGGTTTGCTCTCTTCAACGCAAAAATGCTGCAATAATGTGTCAATATATTTTGTTTCACACAAAGCCATTCCGCCATAAATTTGCATAAACTGAATGCCCAAATAATGATGCAAATGCCCCAAATCTGACATCTCAAATGAGGCATTCAAATCAGCCTTAAAATCAACAATATGCTTCTTATGAGGACCAGTGAGCAACATGTCATCAACATAGACAACAATGATCAAAAGCACATCATTTGCATGCTTAGCATATAAGGTGCTCTCAGTTGGAATGTTCTTAAAACCATATGCAATCAAGTAGGCATGTATCTTTTCATACCAAGCATGTGGTGCTTGCTTCAAACCATATAATACCTTTTTCAACCTGCACACTTTGTTTTCATGTCCTTTCTACACAAAACCACGGGGCTGAAAAACATATAATTGTTCATGCAAGTCACCATTTAAAAATGTAGTTTTAATGCCCAACTGATGTACATTCCAACCATGATGAGATGCAAGTGCACAAATGCTACGAATAGTAGTCATTTGGCATGTAGGAGCAAAGGTCTCACCAAAATCAATGCCTCTTTCTTGAGCATAACCCTTTGCAACAAGCCTAGCCTTATACATGGCAATTGTTCCATTAGGCTTACACTTCAGCTTATATACCCACTTAGTGCCAATGGACTCCTTGCCAGAAGGCAAGTCAAATAAAGACGAGATACCATTGTTCATAATAACATCATATTTAGATTTCATAGAAGCCATCCAATTTTTTAGAATTTTATGCTTCATCAAAGGAAATAGGCTCATTCTCATCAGAAGGACTAGAGGCAGCCATAGCATAGCAATTTGATGCAAAAGAAGCACTATGAGAGCCTGAATGAGTACAATATGAAAGAGGTGCATGTAATTTGCTATCTCGCAAAGTTTGAACTAGACATTTAGGCATAATTTTTGCCTCCTCTATATCAGTTCTCTCATAAATAAGGCATAAAAGAATGGAGTGATCTGCATCATCATGTGAAACCTATAAAGGCTAAGAAATTGCCTCATTTGGGCTAGCACTAGAATGTCCATCTATAAAAAGAGGCAGCAAAGTATCATACATATCTTTGGAGCTAATAGATGTCTCCTTAGTACATGAAAGTAATGGCTGAATATCATCTTTAACAAAAACAACATCACAACGAACCAAAATGCATTTAGTCTTTGGATGATACAGATGATAGCCTTTGCTTTCAGAATTGTACCAAAAAAAAACATTTTACTGCTTTATCATCCAATTCCCTTTGTTGTTGTTTAGGCACTAATGCATATGCAAGACAACCAAAGACATGTAGGTGAGCAACAGATGGCTTGCGACCATGCCAAGACTCATATGGAGTGATAGACTGTAATGCTTTAGTGGGACACATATTAAGAACATATGCTACACACATAATAGCCTCAAGCCAGAAAAGCTTGACTCTTGACCATACACCTTGCCATCTCCATGAGTGACCTGTTCTTCCTTTCAGCAACTCCATTCCATTGAGGTGTATATGACACTATACACTGGTGTTTTATCCCAGATTCAGCCAAAAATTCATTAAAGTTAGAAGACATATATTCCCCCCTAATCAAAATGAAGGGTGCCCAATTTACATGTAGACATATTTTCAGCCAAAACCAAAAACTGTTTCAAGCACATAAACTCCTCTAACTTTTCTTTCAATGCATATACCCATGCATGCCTAGAAAAATCATCAATGAAAGTCACAAGGTAAAGATAGTTTTCAAAAGAGGGTGTCTACATAGGACCTTAGACATCACTGTGAACAAGCTACAATTTCTGAGTAGCCCAAACTCATCCATCTTTTGGGAACAAGGAGCGCTGCATATTGCCCAAAACGCAACCTTCACAAACATGTTTTCCAAGTGCCTCAAGTTTGGGCAGAGTGGATAACATTTCAGATTTTTTTAGGCATAACAAACTAGGAAAATTGAGATGACCAAAGCGTGCATGCCAAAGCTTTGCATGTAACATAGCTTTGGAATCATGCACTGTAGAGGCTGAATCATTCATAGATTTTTCATAGTCTATGATCTATACAACCCACGACATAAAATGCCAAAAACAATAATGACATTGCCATTTGAGAGATCATGAACTATACATCTATCATGAACAAATTTCACAAACAAGCCGATCTTGGCTAATGCAAAAACTGATAATAGATTTTTCTTGATCGTTGGCAAAAATAAAACATCCGACAATGTAAAAGAACTACCATCAGTAGTAGTCAAAACAATCTTACCAACTCCCATGATAGGATAAGAAGAGTTGTTGGTGCATGTGATAGTATTCCCTGTAGGGGCAGGCTTGAGTGAAGTGAAGAAACTGCATTAAGAGGTAATATGTTTGGTTGCCCCACTATCAGAGTACCAAACATCTGAGTTGACTGCAGACATACATTGTTCATGAGAAGATGGGCTATAACTGCAAACAGTAGTAAATGCCCATTCTTCATTCTGCACAGGATTAGCAGACTTTGCTTTGGGTGTAGAGGCTTCTACAACAACCATTCCAACCTCTTTCTTCTTTGCCTCTTTTGCAACTAGTTTTGGACAACTCTTTATGATATGATCATTTCCTCTAGAGTACTTGCAAAAAAATTTCTATCTTTTTGTTTTCTTCTCGTCTCTATCATCCTTCTTTGATTGTGCAATAGAAGAGATCCATTTACCTTTGCCCTTCAGATTAGCCAGGAAAGCTTGATTTGCAATACACATAATGGACCTATTCTGCCTAGACTGATCTTCTTGCAACAGAAGAGAGACTAACTCCTCAAATGTTAACGCACTTGGATTGCCTTTCATCATCAGTCGAAGAGTAGAAACAAAATTGTGATATGAATCTAGAAGACCATTCAAAATAGTATGCATAAGTGAAGTGTCAGGAAAGACTTCCTTAGCAAAAATCAAATGCTCCTTCAAATCAAATCTTTGATCTTTGTCAAGAATCCTTCTGGCAAGAAGGCCATTGGCACTAAGTGGGTATACAAGCTGAAGCGTAAACCTGATGGTACAGTTGACAGGTATAAGGCTAGGCTTGTTGCAAAGGGTTATGCACAGGAAAGAGGCATTGATTTTGATGAGACCTTTGCAAGTACATGCCGTATGACTACTGTTCGGAGCATTTGTGCACTTGCAACCCATCATGGTTGGAATGTACATCAGTTGGACATTAAAATAGCATTTCTGAATGGTGACTTGCATGAAGAAGTGTATGTTTTTCAGCCCCATGGCTTTGTGCAGAAAGGGCATGAAAACTAGGTGTGCAGGTTAAAGAAGGCATTATATGGTTTAAAGCCAGCACCACGTGCTTGGTATGAGAAGATACATGCCTATCTGGTTGCACATGGTTTTGTGAACAGTCCAACTGTCCAACTGAAAGCACCTTATATGTTAAGCGTGCTAATGATGTGCTTCTGATCATTGTTGTCTATGTTGACGACATGCTGCTCACTAGTCCTATTGAGAAGCATATTGCTGATTTCAAGGCTGATTTGCATGCCTCATTTGAGATGTCTGATTTGGGGCATTTGCATCACTATTTGGGCATTCAGTTTATGCAAGTTGATGGTGGAATGGCTTTGTATCAAACGAAATATATTGACTCATTATTGAAGCGTTTTGGCCTTGAAGACTGTAAGCCTATTGCCACTCCTATGGAGATAGGTTTACGATTGAGTCTTCATGATGCTGGAGATGCATTTGATGCTGTTCTCTATCAGCAGGCTGTTGGATGCTTGATTTACTTATGCATTACTCGGCCAGATATTCAGTTTGCTATCTCACAGATGAGCAGGTTTATGCATTGCCCAGGAGTCATGCATTGGAAGGCAGTTAAGCGCATCTTTCGCTACTTGAGTGGTACTCGGCTACTTGGGTTGTTTTATCCCAAGGGGGGATCACTACCGCCAGATTTGCATGCTTTTTCTGACTCAGATTGGGCTGGTTGCTATGACACTCGTGTGTCCACCAGTGGTTTTTGCTTCATGCTTGGTAGCTCATGTATATCTTGGTTGAGCAAGAAGCAGCCTACTGTGGCCACTTCCAGTTGTGAGGCTGAGTATAGGGAAGCTTTCACAGTGACTGTTGAGTGTGTGTGGCTCAGACGCCTTATGGCTGATTTGGGTGTTGGCCAGTCTTCTGCCACCACCATCTTCACTGACACTCAGAGCGCATTGGGAGTTGCGAGGAACCCTGTGTTCCATGCTCGCACTAAGCACATTGAGGTGCATTATCACTATGTCAGGGAGAGGTTCTCTGCTGGGGAGATCAACTTGGGTGGAAGCATGCAAACAACACAAGGAAGAAGAAGAAGAAGAAGCTTGGAGCATAATACACAATACTGAATGTATTACCAAGAGAATGTACAAAGATAAGTAACCCGTTAGGGTTATAGGCATATATACAATTCAGGGGAAACAACCTCCTAAAGAGGGAAGAAAGTGCCCCAACTATCCTAGTGTGTTCACACAACGCTACCTAAATATATCAACAATGAAGTGATAATGTGGATTAATATGAAGTGTCTATGATAGATTTGGATATGAAGTAATTATGAGGAATATTTATCTATATATCTATCTATGTATTTATCTATGAATCTGTCAATCAATTAATCAATGTATATTTCTATTCATATATCCATCGTTCTATTTATTTATTTATTTATTTATCACCATATATACATATCTAGCAATCTATTTATCTATATATCTATTTAAATGATGTGGATTCATTTGAATTAAATGATGTGGATTCATTTGAATTAAATGGATTAAATGATGTGGATTCATTTGAATTATGTGGAGTAAATGATGTTATTCATTTGCATTAAGTGGATTGGATGATATGAATTCATTTGAATTAAGTGGATGAAATGATGTGGATTCATTTGAATTATGTGAATTAAATGATGTGGATTCATTTGAATTATGTGGATTAAATGATACAGATTCAGATGAATTATGTGGATAAATGATGTGGATTGATTTGAATTAAATGGATTAAATGATGTGGATTCATTTGAGTTATGTGGAGTAAATGATGTGGATTCATTTGATTAAGTGGAGTAAATGATGTGGATTCATTTGAATTAAGTGGATTAAATGATATGGATTCATTTGTATTAAGTCGATTAGATGTGGATTCATTTGAATTATGTGGATTAAATGATGTGGATTCATTTGAATTAAGTGGATTAAATGATGTGGATTCATTTGAATTATGTGAATTAACGATCTGGATTCATTTGAGGTAAAAGTAATGTTTTTTGCATATTTGAAAGTAAAAATTGGCAAGAATGTTAGATGTGAATAATGACCTTGATCGTGCTAAATCTCAATGGATTTTATCTAAATTGAATCCTCAATTTGTGCAATCAGGATTAGCATTTTTATTCCACCAAGATTTAGAACAAGAGGGATTAGAAAGAGAACCATTATCAATGAAAGAATTTAAACAACTATGTCCAAATCATTTTGGTTGTGATTTTCTCTTTTGAGTTACAAAAAGGGTGAAAGAAACAACATCATTAAAGCTTTCTGACTTAGAACATAAAGGATCATCATGAACTTTACTTTGATGCTTTGTTCAAGTTGAAAGATCATTATCAAATAATAATCAAATAGCACTATATTACCTTCAAAAAGTTTTTGTACAAGATATTCTTCACTGACATGTAGGTTGGGATGATCACCTGAAGAATGCAGGTATAGGTTTGGGCCATCCTCAAAATTGTGCAGAATGTCATAATCAAGTACACATATACAATGAAGGATTAAAAATTCTTGGATTACAAAGAACAATTGATGATCAACAAAAGAGAATTGATGATTTAGAAAATCAAGTGAAAAATTTACAAATATCTCTCGATGCATATGAGAACAAATATGGAAGACTATCAGAGGCAACATCATCTTTTAATTGGTTCACTATCAATGAATTATTCAATCAACAAAACATTGAATAGAAAAGCCATTTTTTGTAATATTTAGAATCATCACTTTATGATAAGGACATCATTTTCTTAATTTTGAATATCATCATCTATCACATGCACCATGTCATCTATTTCTTCCATGTCTGAACCATTGTTGTGATCTACATCTAAATCATGATCACTCCATGAATCATTTGTTAAACTTTCATGAGTTTGAAATTCTCCAAAAGTTTGTTGTGTCATTGTAGAAGCTATCTTGGTTGGAGCATGTAACAAATGCATATTACAAAAAATGTATACCAAATCATTGGCACGTGATATAATTAAGCGATTTCTTCATTTTAAATGAGGAAAATCATATGCACTCCAATTAGATTCACAACTACCACTTGAAGCTGTTATTGAAAGCACTCTAATAGCTATATGTTTCAACTCAACTGCTTCACCTCCGTACTCTTTCCACCATATAGGAGGTGGATGCTTTTGAATCACTTCAATGTGCCATAGATCTCCAAAGCATCCTTCTTGATTTACATAAGCTACTCTCTGGTAGAATGCATCTCGACCATCTCTGCCTAAAATTAGTGATTGAAATGTGGTTTTGAAGATTTCCACGACTTCTTTGTTTGTATCTTGACCATTGAGTTGAAATGCTAGATCCAAGATGAAAGTTGTTCCATGTTTTTTCTTGTAATGAAAAATGATTAAATTATTTCACTTTTTGAATAGATTCTGACATAATCCAATAAACTTTTTCCTATCACAAACTTAGTGGTATCAACAATTCGTAAAGTGATACTAATAGTTTTTCAAGATTATAAAAAATATTTAGTGATTGTATTAGAGACATACACTTTAAGCCGCAACTCGATAAGAAGGATACTTCTCTAGCCATGCCTCCCATCTTTGATCCACAATCATTTGTACAAGTGATGGCTTAACTTCTAATAATCCATTGAGCACAATATAGGATGTTATGAATCATGTGGCACAAAAGATATGAAGTGTTTTGTTGGGAGATTTTGAACGAAAGTGCAAATATGAAAATTGATGCTCTTGGATAAATTTGACCACATGATTTGCATCTAATAATTTTTTTTTAATGAAAGATAATCTACCTATATCTTTCAATAATAGATATAGTGTATGAGATACACATGGAACCCAAGTAATGCCTTCATACTTGTTTTTTTATTGCGATTCCAGCACTTCAAAAATTAGATGCATTATCAGTCACTATCGCAGTCATATTCTTTGGATCACCCATGCAAGATATAGCATGTTCATATATCTTTATAAGAAAAGCTGAACTTTTCTCTTTAAGAGAAGTATCAACTACTTCCAAAGGGATACTTCCCTTTGGACATATAACCATGTCATTAATCAAACTATTCATTTTAAAATATCTTCAATACTTTTTTTCACTTTTTCTACATACTCTATTCACATTTTATTGTATTCTAGCATGGTGAATCCTTTCCGTGTAGTTAACATCAAAGCATCTTTGAAAATATGACTACGAATATCATTGAAAGGAATCCCACATGCTAAAAATGCTTGAGTCCATTTAAGATGAAGCTCAAGAAAACCTTGCTTTTCAAAAGCTATAGGTATTGTTTTTAGTGATTTAGGATGAACAAAGCATGGTGAAACATTATTAGATCCACCATATTTACTACATTCACTAGGTCCACTCTTTTTGATGTAGGTAGAGAAAATGGAGTACATGTATCTTGATTACTCTCAAAAATAGTTTGTGATACTTGAGTAGAAATATCATGAGGATCCTCTATTGTAACTGATATATCACTCATTCTTGCTCTACACCTAGACTACTTTGAAAGTGCTATGAATTACTCATGCTTTTAAATCTTTTTGATGTGATGCCTTGAGATTTACATTTGTTTGCATGAATTGCAAAGTTTATCCATATATCACTATCTAGATTAGAGCATCCTGCTACATTATTACCTGTACTAAAAAGATGCTCTTTTATCCAAGTTGCATTGCCTACATAATGATGTCCACAACATTTGCATTGTATTGTAGAGATTGTTTTACCCTCTTGATGAATTATCACATATAACCATTCTTTTCCCTTTCCCATAATGCTTGCTTTATGAAGAATCTATATCTACCAAATGACAACAACAATGATTGTCCTAATTGTGGTCATGTTTGCAATTGGGCTAAATGTTTCTTCATAGTCAGCCCGATAGGTTTGAGCAAATCCCTTTGCCACAAGCCTTGCTTTGTACCTAGCAATTGAAGCATCAGAATTTCTCTTCACTTTATAGACCCATTTGTTGCCAATTACCTTCATCCCTTGTTGTCTTGGAACTAGAATCCATGTGTTGTTGTCTTCAAAGCTTTGTATCCTTCTTCCATAGCTTCTTGCCACTTCTTTGTGTCTTTGGCCTCTTCATAGGTAGAAGGTTCATGATCTTTGATAACCTTGGTCATGAAAGCATAATGCCTATCAATATAACTATCATAGACAAGCCTTGAGATTGGATGTTTTGCCCTTGTTGACCTCCCTTCTTCTTCTTTTGGTGGAATGAACCTTCTTTGCCTTGGTACCTTGATTTTTGCTTTTGATGTAGCTCCCCCTTCGAACATAAGTTCTTCAAAGTCGTCAACTTCATATCCATCTTCATCAAGCTCCACCAATCTCTTCTTTCCTTTATTCACTGATTGATGGGCTGAATCCATGCTTGAACGTCTTTGTATGCTTGGACCACTGATTTCCAAGCTATCTTGAAACCTAGCTTCATATCTCCTCTTTGCCTCTTCAATATTTTCATCCTTTACTAGAACTTTGGAAGCATAACATGGATTGAGTTCATCAAGCACTACATTTCTAGATACCTTTAACTCCTTTGTATTAGGGTTTTAGCACTTGTAACCTTTTTGCTCCATAGTATAACCAGTAAACATACATCTTTCAGCCCTTGCATCCATCTTACCTCTTAACTCTTGTGGCACATGTGTATAACATACACAACCAAATATTCTAATGTGTGAAAGGTCAGGTTTCCTTCCACTCCATGCCTCCTGAAGTATCATGTCATGTAACCCTCACGTGGGACACCTATTCATCAAGTACAAAATGGTAGATACAACATTTGCCCAATATGTTAAAGGCACATTCATTTCATTTAACATACTCCTAGCAATTTCAGCAATATACCTATTCTTCCTCTCTTCCACCCAATTTTGTTGGGGAGTATACCTGCAAGTGATTTGCCTCCTTATCCCTTAGTCCTACAAGAAATCACAAAAGGAATGGGAGAAGTATTCTTGCCCTCCATCTAACCTTAGGGTTTTGATGTAGCAACTTTTCACCTTTTTAACTTGTGCCTTGAATCTTTTGAACACATCAAAACATTTGATTTTTGCTTTATATAATACAACTATACTTTTCTTGAGTAGTCATCTATGAAGGTTACAAAGTAAATGTTACCTACAAGAGAGGGCTCTTTGGTTGGCCCCACACATCTATGTGCACAAGGTCTAACACACCATGTGCTACATACCCACTCTTCTTGAAGGGCTGCCTAGTAGGCTTGCCTAGTTGACAAGCTTCAAGCATCCCATGCAACATTTGTAATGCAAAATGTGGTAACCCTCTTACCAATTGCATCTTCTCCATGTCTTCAAGCTTTGAATGTTAATGCGACCACACTTTTTATGCCACAAATCCAAGTCTCCAATCTTCTTGTCTCCATATGTGATGAAGATTGGCTTCTTGCTTTATCCTTTTCCAATGTCAAGAGTGAACATCCTCCCTTCCTTCTTTCATTTGGCTATCAGCTCATAGCCATTCATTGGGTCTTCAATAAAGCATCCTTTGTGGTTGAACTTGACTTGGTATCCCTTTTCAACAATTTGTCCAATAGATATTAAGTTCTTTGTAATAGTAGGAACATGCAATACCTCAGATAGTCCTCTTGCTTTGTGGTTGCCTTCTAGCTTCACATCTCCCATTTGTTGCATCTCATGCTTTATGTTGTCTCCTTTCTGTAGAAAGCCTCTTTCTTTGGGTACTTGAAGATTGCTGAAGTACTCCTCTTTATCTTACATGTGGTTACAACAACTGAAAGAACTTGGAGAAGCTTGTAGGAGGTAGAAAAGTGCGTTTCAAAGCGATGAAGTTTGGTCTAGCCTACCGGAACGAGACCAACCCTTGAGCTTAGACTCAAATAGACCTTATAGGCATGCGACAATTGCAAAGAAATGCACTATGTGCCTTGGAACATCAAGGAGAAGAAGTTGATACAAAATAGATAGGTTCGCGGGTTGACTAGCTCAAAAAACTTACGATCTATGGAATAGACAATAAACTTCAAATGCCCATAGCAACCAACATGATTACAATTAGAAACAATCCTTTTATGGGAGTGATACACATAGGGTTGAGTGTATATAATGCACAGAATTATAAGGAATAGGCAAAATATGCTATAGGAATGAATCAAACACTCAATGGTGGTACCTCCTATTTTTCAGGAATCCTCAGAGATTGACCCCGAGACAGAAATACTAAGATTTTTCCCAATCTACTGAACCAAATGTTATGAAACCTTTTAGGCATAAACTAGACAATAATATCTTTCCAATGAGCCATCTTGTAGTCAATTTAGAGCTCTAGAGAGAGAGAGAGAGAGAGAGAGAGAGAGAGAGAGAGAAAGAGAGAGAGCAAAAGAAGCCTCTCCAAGATTACAGTTGGCGAAGAAGATGATGCAGAAAATTGAAGGAGCAAGACAATGATGGTCACAAGTGTATGTATATTGCTTCCATGTATTGTACAAGTGATTTCAAGTCTTTATATAGACTCTAGGAGTGTTCCACGAATTCTACAAGTGGATTTTGAATTCAAATGAAGGTGGGAATGGTTGTTGGAGGGAATCAATTCACTTTCCTACAATCTTGGAAAAGTGAAGATCTAGTTTCATCTACTTTTAGGTGATTGATTGCTTCATTGAATGAAACTCAACCAACACAAATTCTTGGGATTTAGGATCTATCTTTATACTTTTACATGTGTAAAGCTCAAGGCTTTTACAGTGGTAAAAGATCCATGAAAAATATATATATATTTTGAATACAATAAGTGAGCATAAGAGAAATAATTCTCCAATGGATATTCTTTCGACACGATAGACTTTGATGTATATAAAATCCACCTCAAGCATAGTGTAAGATTGTTGTTCCAACAACTCCCCCTAAAGCTAACGTATGCTTGAGTCTTCATTCTCTGATAGGTTGAATACCTGCCATAACTTTTGTTAAACCTTTACTGTTTAAAGTTAATTCAACTCTAGGTTCTTGGGATGGTTAGGGGTCTGTAAAAGAGAGGCCTTGTTTGTATTTTCCCCAATCTACAGGTTCATTATATCCAACTTCACAGACTTTCACACATTAACCCGAAACTACTATCTATCTGCGTATTACAACATCCTTCAGTATAAAGTAATTAACTGCGTCGTACAATGTTCTCCACCATTCAGACATATATCTGAGCAGTTCATAGCATCACCGGAACCTTAGTTAACTTAATACTTCAATAAACTTAATTACTGATTTGAACTTAATTAATAGAATTGACGAGATACTCAGTATACACAGAATTTCGGCAAACCCGCGCTCCACTGCAGGCTCTCGCCTAGATGAACAGTCCGGCGACACACGCCTACTGTTTCACGCGACTCTTCTTTCATTAAATTTGTCAAGAGTTACAACTTTTGTGCTACACCTTATGCGTGCTACTTTTTAGGGTATATTACGAAATTAAGGAGTTCCTTTCCGGTGGCTTACACTGGCACGCACGGTGGACTCGAACCCAAAATGGTAATTACACAGTCAAGGTTCATCGATGATTCCCTGTACATACATAGAGCGAGCTAATTTGAAGGTACGGGTAATCTTTTGCTTTAGGGAATCTAACATATCCTTCAAAATTGTAGGTTCAATCAGTTGTGCATCAGTTCTAACTGAACTGGCAGCTATGACCTGACTTACTAGTGATTCCGTCTGCGTCTACAAAATGACTCCTGGAGATAAAACTCATTTGCAATAGCAACATCTCGTGGTAGCTTCATTTCAGCTATGTCTGCATCAATGCGCGAGAGCCTGTCCGCCTGAATTCCCAATTGCTTCTCTCTTCTCTCAAGTTCCTGAGCTTGAAACTGCATTGTTTTGTAGAAGTCTTCTCTCTCCTTTTGCACACCTGCAAGTTCCTTCTTCAACTAGATTGTCAAGGCAATTTCAGCAGACAATTCGTTGTCGTTCTGGAACAGCTGATCAGTACGCTTATGCAATTCAGCTTCAGCTTTAAGTACATTAGTAGTAAGTAAGCGACTGGGAAGCTTCTTCTAAAACACTCAGTGCATCCCGCGTAGTATGGAGCTCATTGCCTAACGATGTCATAGCATCTGTCTTATCTGTAACTTCTTGCTTCAAGCCTGTGATTTCTGTGTCCTGTTGAGCAATGATACTGGCTTTTGCGGCTAACTGTTCGTGCAATTGCTGAATTTGATTATGCAGAGAGTGAATTTCGGCTTCTTGGAGGGGGGCAATGTCTGCTTCCAGAAGATCAACCTTGCTCTGCAGCTCTTGTTGAATATTCTGAGTGGCCATCTTCATCTGCAGAAACTGCTGGGAGAATTGAATGAGTAGTTGGCCCATGGATGCCAATTCAGTGAACATTACTGCTGGAGGAAGAGAAGGGGGAGGTTGTGATGATGAAGCCGAGAGCAGGTCAGGTGATGATGGTGGAGAGTAGTCGGGAGAGGATAGGAGATTGGTAGATGCCTGACGAATGGTAGTTGAAGGCGTAGTAGAAGGAACTTCAGCATCAACAAGAATGGTGGTTGGAGGAGGAAGGGGGATAAGAGAGGTCGGAACTAAGACTATTCCGGTCTCATTCTGGGGTACCGACAAAAGGACTGCAGTGACCGTCTCTTCTTCACAGGTCGATTGCTTGATCATGTCTGCTTGAGCGTCGGCAGTTAGTGGAGAAGGAGAATGACACTCGCTGACAATGGTATCTGCCACGGTCTCTGTGAAAGGCTCAACATCCAATTGCTTTAGTTCATCCTACGGTTGGGCTTCAACGTCATCTTCCATAATCACATCTGGTTCCTGCTATTGGCTAGGATAAGATTGTGCCAATGTGCCCTGTAAAGTCGTGGCTGTATCATGGAAGACTTCAACCTCGTGAACTATGGTTGACTCCTGCACTTGGCTTTGCCATGGGCTAAGACGTCTGCATTTTTGCTGGAAGAAATGTAGCAGGTCTTCATCATCATCATCGTCCATCGTCTGCGTAGACTCCTCATGCATGAGCATGATATTCATTGGGGGTGGTTGCACTACTTGTATCATCGGAAGAAGAAGAGTGAGCAAATGCGACAGCCGAGTTCTCAGAATCTCGTTCTTGGCTATTTGCTTGGTAACTGCTTGGCACTCGCGGTGAATGTGACGGAAGAAGAATGACATAAAATTGATGGTTTCTCTAGAGGCAGTGCCTACCATGGAATAGAACAGACGGGAGATACCATAAGTTTGTTTATGAAGATTTAAGGCTGCTACCAGAAATTGAAGCACGGTGCGCTCGGGTTCAGGATGACAAAGAATGACAAACTCATTAGATGAGTGCCGAGGAAACAGTTCTTTCATTGTCGCCATAGGGAGAAGCGGTCCATCGACCAACCCCTCCTAAGGGAGATGAAACCCCTCAGCGACAGTGCTGAACGTAATGACAACATGAGGGTTTAAACACGATAATGGCCAACATTTCTCGGTAGCAGGCGTGGCAGCTATGGTAGATATAATCTATGCACAGAAGGGATGACACTCCACTGAATGCCAAGGCAATTCAGCGAAGGCCAAGAGCCCTTGAGCACGCAAGTACTCACTCACATCCGGAGTGAGACTCGCACGGAAGGTTACGATGTTCGCAAGAGCTTCCATGGCGCACTCAGAAACAGTCGAAAACACAAAGCACACAAGGGTCACAAACACACAAGGGCACAATAGCGATTAACAGTGGGAAGAACAAGATTAAGTAGAAACACTGGAAAAATTAGGCGGTAAGAACCCTAATCATAATGCAGTATTGGAAATATACCAACATAATGGCGACATGCGCACATTAACATAATCAAAGACATAGAAGGCGGCCACTAATCATGATTAGGTAGCAAAATGCAACTATTACGGTCAGTCGATCATCCGAAACACAGAGGTAAGAAAGGAAGTCGAGTGAGAAAAATTGTAAAAGAAAAGAAATAAAAATACGGATGACACATCATGAAGACGGAGACGATGGATAATAGGGGCAAAGCTTGGAGCCATTGATCGCTTTAGGCAATAGGACACCGGTTAAGGTGGATAATCGAAAAGTTGTAGGTCCCACTTGTTCGGTAATACGGTAGGGACCGAACCAATGCAATTTAAACTTTTTGGTGGACCTATTAGACTTAGCATTATAAAAGAGTACTAATTGGTTTACCGTAAACATAGGTCTTTTGAGGAAACGATCATGGGTTTTGGATGGTTTGAGTTGCACTTCCTGCAGCACCAAGAAACTCTCAAGACGCTGTTCATCTAGAGACCGTAAAGCCTCCAATCGAAAGGGAAAAGGTTCTTTCGATAATAGCTTCCGTTCGAGGGCCACCCACAGACTAGGAACCACCAGTTCCATAGGGGCAATCACTTCCAATCCATACACCAACTTGAAAGGAGTTGTTCCAGTCGCCACTTTGTATGTGGTACGATAAGCCCATAATACAATAGGTAGGAATTGATCCCATCTTTCAGGGCATTCCAATACCAGTTTCTTTGAGATGGTCAGCATGGATTTATTTGTACTCTCTACAAGTCCATTCGCTCGTGGGTAATACGATGAGCTGAACTTATGCACAATCTGGAAGGTTTTAGTAAGCACATGCATTAATGTATTTGCAAAGTGTGTACCTTGATCAGTTACTATCTCCAAGGGTAACCCATAGCATGGAAAAATATCCTTCATCAAACATTTAGCTATCGCAACAGCTATAGCTGACCGAAGAGCCCAAGCTTCGGCCCATCGAGTCGCATAATCCGTGCATGTCAGAATGTATCGGTTGCTGGTAACCGTCGCAGGAGGAGTAATGGGGCCAATAAAATCCAAACCCCATTTCTGAAAAGGTCTAAGAGGCACAACTGGTTGGAGTGGAAAGATGTGTCGTTGTAAGGGCTGACTGGAACATTAACACGCATCACAGTGCTGCACGTACTGGGTTACATCACGATACATCGTAGGCCACCATAAACCACTCTGTAGGATCTTTCGGTGTGTCAGGTCAATCGCAAAATGTCCTCCGGTTGAGGCAGAATGAGCCATTGTAATTACGGAAGCAATTTCATGTGGGGGAACACATCTAAGCAACATGCCCGAGTGATCCATATAATATAACTACCCTACAATTAGCCAAAACCATCGACTATACATGGCTAATCTTCGTCGAGCAGCTCAAGAGGCCATGCTAGGTGGACATCCACTGGTCAAGAACAGAAGCAAAGTGTCATAGTAAGAAGAGGGTACCAGCAATTCCTGCTGATGATCCTGTACCGTCTGTGCTGCATAAATAGCGGGTGTTGTATCATCAACTACATAAATAGCGTGTGCTGACCCTGGTCGATGTACTACGGAATAGTCAAAATCTTGAAGCAACAATACCCAGCGGGCTAACTGGCCTCCCAAATGCTGTTGGCACACAAGGTACACCAATGCGGCATGATCTATGTGAAAGGTGAAGCGTCGTCCCAATAGGTAATGTCGAAATTTCTTCACCGAATACACTAAGCCAAGGCATTCTCATTCAGTAACTCAATAATTGCGCTCTGTCGGGGCCAATCTATGGCTCGCATAATAGACTGGACGAAACCATTTATCCGTCTGCTGCATCAGTACACTACCAATGGCAATGTCGGAAGCATCCACCAAGACATGAAATGGAAATTCCCAATTCGGCGCTTGGAGAATCGGTGCCTGCATTAGCAACGATTTCAAGCACTCAAAAGACAACTGACAAGTTTTGGTCCATTCAAATTGGTGAGGAGTACTAGTGATCAGTCGATTGAGGGGTGTGGCCAGATGAGCAAGCCACCGCAAGTGTCGTCCATGCCTCTGGATTTGTCCCAAGAAACACATCACTTTTTTGGGTGTCTTCGGAGCAGGTGCCTCTAGTACGGCCTTCACCTTATCTGGATCAACTTGAATCCCTTGTTTTGAAATAATGTGTCCCAGTAACTTGCCACATGATACAAAGAATACAGATTTATTTGGATTTAAACACAAACGGTATTCTCGACACTTCGAAAAACAGCACCATAAATGGTACAAATGCGCCGAAGTATCACCCGATAAAGAGAAATCATCCAAATACACTCTCATAAAGGTGGTGAGATAAGGAGAGAAAATTTCTTGCATACAACATTGAAACGTACTTGGAGCATTTCGCAGACCAAACCACATCACTGTACACGCATAAACACCCTAGTTTGTAATAAATGTGGTCTTTGGAATGTCTTGCTCCGCCATTCGGACTTGATGATAGCCACTGTAACCATCTAGAAAGGAATACATCTCACGGCCGGCACATCATCTAACATTGTATCTAGGAACGGCAGCGGAAATGGATCAGGTACAGTTGCGGCATTTAATTTCTAGTAGTCCACGCATATCCGTAATTGCTTATTCTTCTTCGGGACTATAACAATGGGAGAAATCCACTCTGCATGCTCGATAGGCACAATAAACCCCTCCTTCAACAATCGATCAAGTTCTGCTTTGACTTGTGCCGCATAGTGAGTATTCATTCTGTAACTGGGTTGTTTGATAGGCCACGCATCTAGTTTCAGCACTACCCTGTGTTGATAAATCCGTGGGTCCAACCCCTTCATATCCCGGTAATCCCATGCAAACACATCAGAGAACTCTCGTAGCAACTACAAGTTATCCTGGAAGGTCTCGAATAGTCCCACCTTAATTTTTACTGGTCGTGGGTTGGTGTGATCACCTAAATTGCAGGTAACCAATTGATCTTCCGATACATAGAACTGCAGGGGAATCTCCAAATCGTCTCCTGACTGAAGTAATTGTTGGAGCATCGTATCATCCAAGGTCTGTTCTGTACTTGACTCGTGCTCACCAGTCAGTGGTACCATCGTACAGGCTGTCGGACTCCAGTTATACCACTATTTGTAAATCTACAGTACCAAGTGCCATCAGATCCTTGTTGGCTGTAAGAAAAGCTTCCTCTTAATCGTCGGAGAGACCATCCAACATGTGTATAGGCACCGCTAGATATGGTCGTGCATGTGAGTGACAAGGTTTCATATCATCTAGTGGAACAACATATTTCCGGTGGTTATTTTTAAAAACTAATTCATGTGCTGACCAGTCTTGCACCACCTTAGCTTGTCTTGCACCACTTTAGCTTGTTTTAGCTAGGGACGTCCAAAAAGCATATTGTAGTCCAGGCTAGATTCTGGTAAGTCCAGCACAACGAAGGTCATTTTGAAGACGGCCCCTTGTAGAGTAATCAGAATCTCGCACACCAAGCCCACCGGATGGACTCGAGATTGATCAGCCATGCGTACAAAGAATTGAAGAGGTTCAATTTGCACCCACCCCATCCGTTTGCAAAGTGATGCTGTTGCTATGTTTACCCCATATCTAGAACATCAATTAAGACTTGTGTGATTTTATGGTTTTTGTACCATACCGTAATCAGGGGTACCATATGGTCCACCATTGGGTTCAATTCCGATTGGATTGTGGCTGTTGCGGGAGCACTCGAGGATCCTGGACTGACCTGCTATTGGAACTGTTGACACACTCCAGGGACCAAAGCCAATAGTTGACCCAAGGGCAATGTAATTGATGCCTTAGACAGAACATCGCACACCGAATCTGTTTTGGTTGTTTCCGGTACGGTCTCCGATATGGACTCCGGTACTGTGTGAGTCGAGTTTCGCCCTTCTGGTACTTCCGGCGGTATGCTTTCTTGCATCATCAGAATTGGGTTAGGGAACACGGTTTGCTCCTGCGTCGCCCACTTGCTTGCTTTTGTAAACACCTTTTGTTGTTCACAAATTCCTCGTTCAAAAATCTCTGCAGCTGGCTGTAATTGTTTTTTGAAACGTGTTTGGACCACTGCCGCTAATGTGTATACTACCAAAATATACCATATTCGCCATTGGATGTTGTCGTTACTTTATCTTTTTGTCGTACTCGGCCGCATCTTTACAAAACCTTCAGATATGCCCAAATTCACCATAAAAATGACATTTAGGGGGTGGAGGAGATGTGCCTTCTCCTGATGGACCTGCATTCCACCGGGCTTGTCCAAAATTATTTGACCGTCCTCCTCGATATTTCTTGTATCCCTGGTACGGGGTATTCCTCATCTATGGTGGTACATAATGGCTGGCCGGTTGTCCTTGTTCCTGAATGATGGCATTAATAGCTACTCTGTTCTGTACTTTTGCATTATACGGACAAGACTCTCTGGTGTGGTCTGTTGTATGGCAAATGGCACAATACATTTGATTCAGCGGGCATGTTGAGCTGCTGTGCCCTAGATTTTTGCATTCGGTACAGTATATCTATTTCAAAGGATCCTCGTTGGATTGCTTGGACGCTTTCAGCCACTCTAGATCTTCGGTGAATCCACCCACTTTGTTTTTTAATTGTAATGCCATAGCGATGACGGCATCCAAAGTCATTCCACCCACACACCGTATGATCATGATCTATTTGATGGAGAGTGTTAATCTCCAAAAGAACAAGTTAACCTTGAATTTAGATCACCTCTATATCAAGATCAACTTTAGACTCCACCTAATTTAGAGAATCTTCACCAAATTATCAGAAAATTGATTATTCTGAAAATTTCAGTTTCTTCAGAAAAGTCTGCTGCAGATTAGTCACTCATTGACTAATCAATCCTGTAAAGTTTTTTATAAAACTTTGCACAACACTTCGCCTTAAGGTTGCGCAACTTTGCCAAGTTAAATCTCTCAAAAAGATTAACCATACACTGAGAAATGTGTGAAACACTTTACCTATGTCTGAAAGTGCTTCTCTGCAATGGCGACTTTGACACCTGCAACTTCTTAGCACTGGTTCTCCCAAAGTAAATCCCGTTTGATCAAGATCTTTTAGCCATAGATAGCTTACCTTCCAACTTAGATTTTAAGCCCTCACTTGTGTAAAACTTTACACTGTAGCTGAGCAATGATCATTTCATTAAAGATGAAATGTGCGCCAGATTTCTCGACTGTTAGAACATTCTTACATATGAATGTTCCTAATCAAAATTCTCACAGCCTGATTACAATTAACCTCTCAAATTCTAGCCATAGATAGATTAGCTATGGACTTAGATACGTGCAAAAGGATTTCTCAAAAGATTAAACACAGAGGGAGCAGACAGCAAAATATCGGGCGCAAAATTTTTCGATTTCTCAGAAAATTTACATCTAAGTGAGGATGGACAATTCACTCACTCTTCATGTGTCTAATGACACTAATTTCTCTCTCTCTATTCTCAAAATCTCTTTTGCTCTACTTGCCCGACATTTTCAAACATATTTATAGATGAATATATACAAGTGTATGACTTAAACAAAGATATAAGTCAGCTAATGTACATATGTGTACATGTCTTTTGATTTTTCTGAATATCTCCTTCCTTCAATCACCTGACTTTGTTTTCTTCTTGACTCCTTGTCTTCATTCCTCCATAATTCTTCAATTGATGATTGTCATGCACCAACAGCTCCCCCTCAATCATTAATTGAGGTTCTTCTCTATCTTCTTTACTCCAGCCATATCCTTGAATCTTTGTAGTTTTGGTCCATCTAGACTTTTAGTCATCATATCTGCAACTTGATCTTTTGTGGGAGTGTGTATGACTTCAATCTCCTTCTCAATGACCTTCTCTCTCAGAAAATGATACTGTATTTCAATATGCTTAGTTCTAGCATGAAATACAGGATTAGCTGCCAAGTATAATGAACTCATATTGTCTCCACAAATAATAGGAGTACTCTGAATCACATCAAAAACTTTCAAAAGTGTCTTTAGCCATATTACCTCTTTTGCAGCTTCCACCATACCTTTATATTCTGCCTCTGTAGATGACAAAGCAACTGTATGTTGCTTCTTGGAACACCATGAAATCAATTTGTCTCCTACATAGCACAAGTATCCATGTGTTGATCTTCTATCATCAACATTACCTGCCCAATCTGCATCACTATATATCTTGATTCTTGTATCTGAAGCAAATCCATAGTACAACCCTTCTTTGAGTGTACCCTTGATGTACCTAAGTACTCTTTGTCCTGCAATCCAATGTTCCTTTCTAGGACAATGCATGAATTGTGAAAGCACACCAACTGCATATGACAAGTCAGGCCTTGTCAATGTAGCATAAATCAAGCTACCAACCAAACTTTGATAGAGTTTCATATCTCTGAACTCTTCTCCTCCAAACCTAGACAATTTATGGTTCACTTCCAAAGGTGTAGGTGCAACCCTGCAATCTTCCATTTTAAATTTGGTTAGCAAATTTTTAAGATACCTTTCTTGGGTCACATATACTCCATGTTGAGTATAAGAAATCTCCATTCCCAAGAAGAATGATAGGTTCCCCAAATCACTGATTTTGAACTCTTTCTCCATCTGCTTTTTGATCATTTGTATCCCCTTATCATCTGTTCCTGTAAGTATTATGTCATCAACATAAATACACACATAAATGAACCCATCTTCACTTGCTTTGACTAGCAAGCTACTATCTGCCTTTGTTGCTTGAAATCCAAGATCATTCAAGAATTTCACAAGCCTATAATTCCAAGCCCTTGGGGCTTGTTTCAACCCATACAAAGCTCTCTTGAGCTTACACACATAATTTGGACTCACTTGATCTTTGAACCCATCTGGTTGCTCCATGTAGACTTCATCTGAAATGTAACCATTCAAGAAAGCATTTTTAACATCTAATTGAGACAACTTCCAACCTTTACAAGCAGCAATTGCAATGAGTGTCCTGATGGTTGTCATCTTTGCCACAGGACTATAAGTCTCATCATAGTCCACTCCATATGTCTGTGCATACCCTTTCACAACAAGTCTAGCTTTGTACCTAGACACACTTCCATCTGCAAATCTTTTAGTCTTGTAAACCCACTTACAACCAATGATTTTCTAGCTATTAGGTTTAGGAACCAAATCCCATGTTTGATTTTCTATCAATGCATCATACTCCTCTTGCATAGCATCTTCCCAATTCTTCTTCCCTTTGGCTTCTTCATATGTAGAAGGGTCTTCATCTGCTTTTACCAAATAAGCATAATCTTTAGTAGTTAAGAATGAAGTGTCATAGCTATACCTTGTAGGTTGCCATTTGTGCCTAGATGATCTCCTAACTTCTGCACTTCTTGAAGTTTCTGGTTCATCACCTTCTGGATCAAACCTTGGCCTCTCTTCAACTTCAACCTGCACTTCATTACTCTCACTTTCATCAAATAACTGAACCTTTGCTTTACCTTTCCTTTGATCCACCACTTCTTCATCATCTGCATGTACATTATATTTACCTGCATACCAAGTACCTTGCTCATCAAATGTAACATCCTTGGATACAATAAATTTCTTTGTGGATGGACTCCACAACCTGTATCCCATTTGCTTATCATCATAACCAATGAATACATACTTCTCTGCCTTAGGCTCCAACTTATGCCTCAATTGAGATGGCACATATGCATATGCCAAGCATCCAAATATTCTGCAATGATCCAAGGTAGGTTTCTTACCCCACCAAGCTTCATATGGTGTCATACCCTGCAAAGCTTTACAAGGCAATCTATTAACCAAATATGTAGCTGTATTAACAGCCTCAGCCCACAAATAATTTGGGCAATTCTTCTCTTTCATCATGGACCTTGCAAACTCAACAAGAGTCCTATTTCTTCTTTCTGCTACCCCATTTTGTTGAGGAGAGTACCTGCAAGTAACTTCTCTCTTTATACCTGCATTCCACAAATAATCATTGAACTCATTTGAAAAATACTCTCCCCCTCCATCTGACCTTAGTCTCCTCAATTTTTGACCTGTAATCCTTTCTGCATATGCATGATAGTGTTTAAATGTATTAAACACTTCTGACTTTTCCTTAATCACATAAATTGTGATCCACCTGGTAGCATCATCAACATATATGACATAATATCTTGAACCATTTATACTAAAGTCCTTTGAAGGACCCCACACATCTGTATGCACCAATTCAAGTCTTTCTGAATACATAAACCCATGCTTGGAATAGGATTGCTTATGAGCCTTACCTAATTGACATGCCTCACATCTGTATGTCATGTGTTGACCTGCAATGTTAGGCATTCCAAGCACTGAATCATTGTTAATCATTTCTTTGATACCTCTTTCATTAAAGTGTCCAAGTCTTTTGTGCCAAAGATCCAATTCTGACACCTTCTGCTCTCCATAAGTGAACATAGCATGTCCAACATTTCCTTGTACCTTCAATGTGAAAAGCCTTCCTTCTTTCTTTCCTGCAATAACTTGTTTATACCCTTGACTAGGGTCTTCCACATAAACTCCATCATTTGTAAACCTTACCTCATATCCTTTTTCCACAATTTGACCTACACTGATCAAATTCTTTGGAATTGTGGGAACATAGAGTACCTTACTCAGAAGAGTGCTCCCATCCTTAGCTTTGACTGAACCAATTGACTTTACCTTATGCTTTGTATTATCACCTGTCTGCACTGTATGATTAATTGCATTATGATCTAGGTCAGTCATCAAAGCAATATTTCCACTTAAGTGATTACTACATCCTGAATCAATATAGAACACTCTCATGTCCTCATGTGAGGTTTCACATGTATTCATAATGAGAGTCGAATCCTCCTTTTGATCTGATGCATAGTTGTAGTAGGTGTTATTATAGGATTGATTTTGGAAGCTTCTTCCTCCACCTCTTCCAAAAGAATTCCTACCACCTCTACCTCTGAAATTTCCTCTCTGAAATCTACCACCTCTTGCTCTTTGATTAAAGTTCTGATAATTACCATTGTTTTGATTATTGTGCCAACAATCATGAGATAGATGATTGGTCTTACCACATATCCAACAAGCTCTTGCATTCTCTTTGTTGTTTCTGCCTCTTCCTCTACTTCTGCCATTTCCTCTTCCTCTCATGAAGTTTGCTTGGTTTGATGTACCTTCTTCTTCACCTGATTGTTGCTTTCCTTTGTTGGCTTTCTTCTTGTCTTTAGAATACATTGCATGACCTGCACTCTTATCAACATCTCCTTTGATATCATTCTCAAAAGTTAGCATATGTCCTAATAATTGATTCAAATCAGGAGTAAAGTGATCTAATGAAAGTTCTGTAGATAAAATGAAAGGCTTCCACTTCTCATCTCCTCTTAGCCCTGTGAGTATTTGTCTTACCAATTTGTCTTCTTCAATGTCTTCATCAACTGCACCTAAAGAATCTGCAATGTCCTTCATCTTTGTCACATAATCAGAGATTGATTGTGAGGCCTTCTTCTTGAAGGTTGTAAACTCTGCCCATAGTGAAGCCTTCCTTGACTTGGTTGTATTTTGGAAATGTTCTTCCAAAGCATTCCAAATGTCACAAGCACTCTCAAGTCCTCTAATGTGAGGAAGCAAATAGTCATTGACTGCCATGTAGATGATGCTTCTTGCTTGAGCATCCTTCTTCATCCAATTCTTCAAATCTGCAAGCTCCTCCCTAGTTGGAACACTAGGATCTCTGAATTCTGGCTTTTCTTCATCTCCTGTGATGTATCCTATCAGATCTTTGCTCATAAGGTGAGCTTCCATCCTCATAGACCATGCAGGATAGTTCTCTCTATCCAGCTTTTCAATTTGGAGACTATCTCCCATCTTTGATTCACCTGTAGTCTCAAAACTTTAACCTTTACAGATAATGAATGTACCTTTACTTCGATTGTTGCTCCTTCTGATCCTTTTGATGCTCTTTGTATGTCTTCCTTTGATCTTTCTTCAACCTTTACCCTTCTGCACCTTCAAAATGTAAAGTTTTGTATTTCTGCAATAGTCGGAGTCTTCTTCACTTCAATTTTGACACAACCTGCTCTGATACCACTGATGGAGAGTGTTAATCTCCAAAAGAACAAGTTAACCTTGAATTTAGATCACCTCTATATCAAGATCAACTTTAGACTCCACCTAATTTAGAGAATCTTCACCAAATTATCAGAAAATTGATTATTCTGAAAATTTCAGTTTCTTCAGAAAAGTCTGCTGCAGATTAGTCACTCATTGACTAATCAATCCTGTAAAGTTTTTTATAAAACTTTGCACAACACTTCGCCTTAAGGTTGCGCAACTTTGCCAAGTTAAATCTCTCAAAAAGATTAACCATACACTGAGAAATGTGTGAAACACTTTACCTATGTCTGAAAGTGCTTCTCTGCAATGGCGACTTTGACACCTGCAACTTCTTAGCACTGGTTCTCCCAAAGTAAATCCCGTTTGATCAAGATCTTTTAGCCATAGATAGCTTACCTTCCAACTTAGATTTTAAGCCCTCACTTGTGTAAAACTTTACACTGTAGACTGAGCAATGATCATTTCATTAAAGATGAAATGTGCGCCAGATTTCTCGTCTGTTAGAACATTCTTACATATGAATGTTCCTAATCAAAATTCTCACAGCCTGATTACAATTAACCTCTCAAATTCTAGCCATAGATAGATTAGCTATGGACTTAGATACGTGCAAAAGGATTTCTCAAAAGATTAAACACAGAGGGAGCAGACAGCAAAATATCGGGCGCAAAATTTTTCGATTTCTCAGAAAATTTACATCTAAGTGAGGATGGACAATTCACTCACTCTTCATGTGTCTAATGACACTAATTTCTCTCTCTCTATTCTCAAAATCTCTTCTGCTCTACTTGCCCGACATTTTCAAACATATTTATAGATGAATATATACAAGTGTATGACTTAAACAAAGATATAAGTCAGCTAATGTACATATGTGTACATGTCTTTTGATTTTTCTGAATATCTCCTTCCTTCAATCACCTGACTTTGTTTTCTTCTTGACTCCTTGTCTTCATTCCTCCATAATTCTTCAATTGATGATTGTCATGCACCAACACTATTTTAGTTGGGGCTTTAATCCGTTGATGAACCACTGAGTGATAACATCGTCCGGTAAATTCGCATGTGCTTGTGGTAGCTGCCGTAAATGAGTCCGAAATAGCGTGGCATAATCCTGTACATTTTGGTGTGGCTTCTGCCTATTATTCTGTAGGTAATCAAAGATTTTGACTGGGTTTTTCTTTAGCCAGAATCGTTGCAGAAAGGCCTCCTTCACATCATCATACTGCCGGAAGTGGTTCAAATCATATTCAGTTAGCCATCGTGCAGCTTCATTAACAAGAGTCGACAGGAACACAATAGCTTTATACACAGGGTCTGCTGGGCAATTCAGAACTGCATAATTAATCTCAAAGGTCTGCACATGCGCATCGGGATCATCCCCCGAAAAACCTCCAAATTTTGTATACGTGACTTCGGCTGGCACCAGACACGGTGGAACAATCTCTTTCTATTGTTGTTGTTGCTGTTGTTGAACTTGTTGTGAGCCACTCATGGTACTCTTGTTATTGATGTTGTTGTTGTTACCCTAATTTTGGGGAGGTATCTCTTGATATTCCTGGACTGTATAGTCAACCTGCTCACTTTCCTGTCCTAAAATATCGTTGAACCGATTGCTTAGCTCAAACTCTAACAACCCTTCCTCAACTTTAGTGTCAAAATTGGCTAAACTTGCGCTAAAAAATGGTGGGTGCAGTAAGTTTCCAAACAACATAGCAGTCTCACCGAAAAGCTTCAAATGGCCACCAGATACCACCGAACTCTCACCAAAAATCGCCGAATTCTCACCGGACCAGGCTGCACTGTCACCGAAAGTGTTCTCACCGGATAACGTGAACCTATCACCGAAAGCGATCAAATTTTGACCGGACAATGAGGAACTGTCTTCGCACTGCGCTGTTGTACAACCAAAAATCACCGTACTTTCTTCAGAAGGGATCAGACTCTCACCGGAACGCATCGGATTCCCACCGTGCACTACCGAACTGCCACCGGAATTGCCGCTGACTGGCTGGGCTGATCCTTCTGCCACTGGACTTAATTGTCCTGCACTTCTACTACCAGGGGGTGTTCCTAATAAGTTCGAAACTGCCCAGGGATGTTGATCTCTGTGGTATTTAGGGTACGATTCGCCGGAACGTGTTACCGACATCTATCAAAGAATTCTTCGTCAATCTTTAATCTTCTATACAACTGGCTACTTCATTTCCCACAGATGTCGCCAGTGTTAAACCTTTACTGTTTAAAGTTAATTCAACTCTAGGTTCTTCGGATGGTTAGGGGTCTGTAAAACAGAGGCACTGTTTGTATTTTCCCCAATCTACACGTTCATTATATCCAACTTCACAGACTTTCACGCATTAACCCGAAACTACTATCTATCTGTGTATTACAACATCCTTTAGTATAAAGTAATTAACTACGTCGTACAATGTTTGTTGATATATTTAGGTAGTGATGTGTGTGAACACTCTAGGACCGCCGGGGCACTTTTTTCCCTCTTTACGAGGTTTTTTTCCCTCGGCTTGTATATACGCCTATTGCCCTAATGGGCTACTTTATCTTTGTACATTCTCTAGTAATACATTCAATATTGTGTGTTTGTGCTCCAAGCTTCTTCTTCCTCCTTGTGCTGTTCGCGTGCTTCCGCAGACGTCTATCTCCAACAATTGGTATCAGAGCAGGTCGTCGCTTCTTCTAGGGCGCCGTCGACACTCCTCCGTTTGCAGTCTCAGATTCGCATGAAATTTGGTGAGCATACTCAGGGTGTTTCCGAGATCAAAACAGCTTCGCTATGTGGTGCCGAAATCGCGATCTGAGCTCGTTTCGGCCTCCGAACGCACTATCGCAGCGCTTGTGCAGGCTATTTCGTCCTTTTTTGCCAAAGGTATATACCAGTTTCTGTTTGCCAGTTTAAGCGTCTCGAAGTCTGCTACAGGTCTAGTAGAACTCGTCTGGGCAGTTCCGTTCAACTTTTTGAGATACAGTCAATTTTCTGCATCAAGGTATTTTAGTCACCGGCCATGGCTGAAAGCAATGATGTATTCCGTATGTTGGCTGTTGAGGATAAGTTGGATGGTACCAACTACCCATTATGGGCTTATATGATGCGACATGTACTGGTTGCAAAATGATTGTGGAACATTGTGCAGGGTGTTGAAAGACGTCGTGTTACACCTGTAACGACAGGTACTGCAAATACAGGTGTTGGAGCTGATGAAGATGGTGTCAAAGATGATATTCCGCAGATTCCTGTTCATGCTGCTGTTTCTGTTGCACCTACTGCAGAGTAGATTCGTAGGGATGGCAGAGATGCCCAGGCACATGCATTGATAGCTTTGTCTGTCAAACGTGCCATTATTCCTCACATTCGCTCTTGCAGAACAGCAAAGGATGCTTGGGATATACTTACCACTTTGTACCAGGCTAGGAATGAGGCTCGTGTTGCTTACCTCCGAAAACAGTTGGAGAGTGAGCACATGAATGAAGGTGATTCTATGGACAGTTTTCTTACAAAGATCAAAGACCTGAAGGAACAATTGATTTCTGCTCATGAGGTTATACCAGATAGCTCACTTGTGCAGACCGTTCTGAATGGTCTTCCTGATTCATATCAGAGTTTTGCCTCTACTCTTCGGTTGGTGATGAAAGGCAATCCGAATGCCTTGTCATTTGAGGAATTAGTCTCTGTTCTGTTGCAGGAAGATCAGTCCAGGCAGAACAGGTCCATTATGCGTGTTGCAGATCAAGCTTTCCTGGCTAGTCAGAAGGGCAAAGGAAAATGGAGCTCTTCTACTAGTAAGCAAAAATCTGCAAATGCTGCACAATCGAAGAACCAGGATAAAGATGAGAAGAAATCAGAAAAGCAGAAATTGTTCTGCAAGTAGTGTAAAGGAAATGATCATATTATAAAGAACTGTCCAAAACTGGCTGCTAAAGAGGCAAAGAAAAAAGAGGTTGGAATGGTTGTTGCAGAGGCCTCTACACCAAAAACAGAGTCTGCAAATCTTGTGCAGGAAGAAGAATGGGTGTTTACTACTGTCTGCAGTTTTGACCCATCTTCTCATGATCAATGCATGTCTGCAGTAGACTCAGATGTCTGGTACTTTGATAGTGGGGCGACCAAACATATTACCTCGCAGCGTAGTTTCTTCTCTTCACTCGAGCCTGCCCCTACAGGGAATACTGTCACATGCACCAATAACTCCTCTTATCCTGTTATGGGAGTTGGTAAGATCATTTTGACTACTGTTGATGGTAGTTCTTTCACTTTGTCAGATGCTTTATTTGTGCCAGGGATCAAAAAGAACCTCTTATCAGTTTCTGCATTAGCCAAGATTGGCTTGGTTGTGAAATTCGTTGATGATAGGTATACAATCCATGATCTCTCAAATGGCGATGTGATTATTGCTTCTGGCATTTTATGTCGTGGGCTGTATAAGCTCATAGACTATGAAAGATCTGTGAATGATTCGGCATGTGCAGTTCATGATTCTCAGGCTATGTCAGATGCAAAGCTTTGGCATGCACACTTTGGTCATCTGAATTTCGCTAGTTTGTTACGCCTGCAGAAATCTGAAATGGTGTCTTCTTTGCCCAAACTTGAGGCACCTAGAAAACATGTTTGTGAAGGCTGTATTTTGGGCAAAATGCAGCGTTCTTCCTTTCCAAAAGATGGTTCAGTTCGGGCTACGCAGAAATTGGAGCTTGTACATAGTGATGTCTGTGGTCCTATGCAGACACCCTCTTTTGGAAACTACCTTTACTTTGTGACTTTCATTGATGATTTTTCTAGGCATGCATGGGTATATCCACTCAAAGCAAAGTCTTGAAGTGTTCATGTGCTTCAAAAAGTTTTTGGTTTTGGCTGAAAATCTGTCAGCATGTAAAATGGGCACCCTCCGTTCTGATCGAGGGGGCGAATATATGTCTTCAGATTTTAATGCATTTCTGGCTGAACGTGGGATAAAACACCAGTGTACAGCGCCGTATACACCTCAACAGAATGGAGTTGCTGAACGAAAGAACAGGTCACTCATGGAGATGGCGAGGTGCATGGTCAAAAGTCAGGCTTTATCACATAGTTTCTGGCTTGAGGCTGTCATGTGTGCAGCATATGTAGTGAACAGGTGTCCCACTAAAGCGTTGCAGTCTATCACTCCATATGAGGCTTGGCATGACCGCAAGCCATCTGTTGCTCATCTGCGTGTTTTTGGTTGTTTGGCATATGTATTAGTGCCTGAACAACATCGCAGAAAATTGGATGATAAGATAGTAAAATGTATTTTTGTTGGGTACAGTTCTGAAAGTAAAGGCTATCGTCTGTATCATCCACAGACTAAACGCATTCTGGTTAGTCGTGATGTTGTCTTTGTGGAAGATGCTATTCAGCCATTGCTTTCATGTACTAAGGAGACATTTGTTAGCTCTAAAGACATGTATGATACTTTGATGCCTCTTTTTACAGGTGGACAGGCTAGTGCTGGTCCTAATGAGGCAACTTCTCAGCCTTTGCAGGTTTCATATGATGATGCAGATCATTCCATTTCTGATGCAGATTTACATGATGCACTTGTTGATGAGAGAGCTGATATTGAGCAGGCAAAAACTATGCCAAAATGGCTGGTGCAGACTTTGCGTGACAACAAATTAGATGCACCTTTGTCATATTGTACTCGTTCAGGCTCTCATAGTGCCTCCTTTGCATCAGATTGCTATGCTATGGCTTCATCTAGTCTCTGTGATGAGAATGAGCCTGTTTCTTTTGATGAAGCACAAAATTCAGAAAATTGGATGGCTGCTATGCAATCTGAATATGATGCTATAATGAAGAATGGTACATGGTCTTTATGTGACTTGCCTCCTGGCAAGAAGGCCATTGGCACTAAGTGGGTATACAAGCTGAAGCGTAAATCTGATGGTACAGTTGACAGGTATAAGGCTAAGCTTGTTGCAAAGGGTTATGCACAGAAAAGAGGCATTGATTTTGATGAGACCTTTGCACCTACATGCCGTATGACTACTGTTCGGAGCATTTGTGCACTTGCAGCCCATCATGGTTGGAATGTACATCAGTTGGACATTAAAACAACATTTCTGAATGGTGACTTGCATGAAGAAGTGTATGTTTTTCAGCCCCGGGGCTTTGTGCAGAAAGGGCATGAAAACCAGGTTTGCAGGTTAAAGAAGGTATTATATGGTTTAAAGCAAGCACCACGTGCTTGGTATGAGAAGATACATGCCTATCTAATTGCACATGGTTTTGAGAACAGTCCAATTGAAAGCACCTTATATGTTAAACGTGCTAATGATGTGCTTCTGATCATTGTTGTCTATGTTGATGACATGCTGCTCACTGGTCCTATTGAGACACATATTGCTGATTTTAAGGCTGATTTGCATGCCTCATTTGAGATGTCTGATTTGGGGCATTTGCATCACTATTTGGGCATTCAGTTTATGCACGTTGATGGTGGAATGGCTTTGTGTCAAACAAAATATATTGACACATTATTGCAGCGTTTTCGCCTTGAAGACTGTAAGCCTATTGCCACTCCTATGGAGACAGGTTTACGATTGAGTCTTCATGATGCTGGAGATGCATTTGATGCTGTTCTCTATCAGCAGGCTGTTGGATGCTTGATTTACTTATGCATTACTCGGCAAGATATTCAGTTTGCTGTCTCACAGATGAGCAGGTTTATGCATTGCCCAGGAGTCACGCATTGGAAAGCGGTTAAGCGCATCTTTCGCTACTTGAGTGGTACTCAGCTTCTTGGGTTGTTTTATCCCAAGGGGGGATCACTACCGCTGTGGGAGCGAAAGCGACGGTCGGTGGATCAGGGCGACCGCCAAAAAAATACGGCGCACGCGGGGTGCTTGTCGCAACCTCAGATAATTGAAGACTCAAAGAAAGAGATGTTTAGCAGATCAATTGTAGAATTTTAATATAGACTCTTTCATTTAGGAAACATATAAATCATCATATTTGTTCTTTTCTTTTCATGACAAAAGAGCACAATCTTATTAATCACTTTTGTAATAGAATTTGTGAAAGCATTCATTTTTATCATTGCAAGAGACTATAGCAAAAAAAAAAAAAAAAAAATTACTTGAATTCAACGAAAGTTCCATATGCTATATACTTGAAAGGATGTGGGTTTGTTTCAATTTTTCCAAATACCTTAATATATAAATAGGTATGAAATAATCAATACTTACATGCATGTAACAAGCATATTAACATTATTTTTGGATTCAATCAAAACCTTTCAAAGAAAAATTGATTCATACAACAAACTCATAATGTTTCGCCAACAGGTCAAGAGATGCAAAATTATACGATTTTCCCATCAAAACTTTCAGGTGGTTAAGAATGCAGAGACATAGGCGCAATTCCAAACTTCTACCATCTGACAACGAAAGCAGAGTTGAACACAGATAATTTCATTGGCTAGAAGGGCGAAACAGAATACTAGATAGACAGTGGCTGTAATATTAGAAGAATGTTATCCTGGTCCGAGATCCTTGTGCAAGGCAAAACAAACAAATAGTTCTGTAGATCTCACAGTGAAATCCACGCATACTATTTCCACATTTGTGTTATATGAATTTATTACATTGAATCTAAGCATATCTTATTGTATCATTAACAGACGACTTATTTTCGTTGTTGCTCACGATGAAGCAAAAGATATGCATCACGTTGGACAAAAAGATCAGAGAACTACATGATCTATGGGATAACAAAACTGGATGCATGGAAATTAAAACAGAAGCAATGGATGCATAGACCATGAGATATTATCATGCGTGTTACACCAAGTGGAGTAGAATATCTGCCGCACTCTTAAATCCTTTTCATAAACCTCATGGCGCAGGTTCGAAAACAATTTGACGGAGCAATGAATGGAGTGTTTTCGCAATTAAACAAAACACTTACAAATCTTCAACTGTAGATGACATAATCTTTGAATAAGTTTAGTTATTATAATCATGATAATCAGCTATTGTCCGAGAGCTTTTCAGGCGACAAACTGGTTGTAGTCATAACATCATCAAACCATTGATTAAAATAGAATCATCATCGCTTGTCAGAAACGAACGGACTCGTTGATATTTATCAGTTGCAGGCATCAGTGAATAGTGCATTTTACCGTGTTAACTCACATTGAAATCATAGTCATCAGATATCTTCAGATCATCATCACTTCTCTGCGTGTCTTCTTCTCTTCAAGAGGGTAGTGCAGAGCAACAGAGTGACGCTTGGCGCAGCAACATCAGAATCAAACACCATGGCAGAAGAAATCACGATGCGAATTTCCCTTCTCGACTTCCCATAGCCATCAATTCATGTCTCTTCAAATCTCTCTCCATCCCTTTGTAGTTGTTCGCAGATCATATGCATTCTCCCCTTCTCTGCATCGCAACTACGAGTGCTTCCGTCAGAACAGTACCCTTCTCTCTCTCCTTGCATGTCCTACTTCCGCATACAACAGTGCGTGTATATATTGACCTCTGTGTATTGCTCTCCCTCTAAAATTCAGTACTCCTCAAATATCACAGAGCATCGTCTGCAAATCTTCAATTATCCAGCGCCTTGAACTCTCATCTCCGTGCGTGTGCTCCCCCGATGGCTGCAGTAATCGTTCCTAATTAATCAGATGAAGATCTTCGCCCCTTGAAACATGTAATATGGCCTCCCTTTTGTGTCGCAGCGCTCTACCCGTTCTTGTTTGAGTCGTTGCCCTCCCATCTGCATGGCGCGTTTTTTTTCAGCCTCTGCATGGTACTACTTTTGTATATGCCACTCTTTTCATGCATAGCGCAGCCTTCCTCCTTTGATAGACATGAGTTCTCTAAATATGTTGACCTCCAAAAAAAAGTATTTCAATTAGCACTAATAATAATTAACTTCATAGCCATTGCGAGACGGCATTATATATAAAACCTTCCGAAAAATCATCAAAGCATTTCATATATCAAGATAGCCACACTTATTGGAACATCCAAAGATCGCTCCATGATTAATTCTGCATTCATCTCTCCTCTTCTCGGAATTGCTTGCTCTACCAAATTTGCACAACTGTTTAAAAATGCTATTCACATAGAGAATATGATACATCATCCTCATGCCCTCTTTGGTTGGAGTTTGAAAATACGTAAAATCTTTCTATTGATAATTTGCACTCATCCTCGTGATCTGACATTTCTAGCATCCAAATCGGGAGAGAGAATCTCTCCGTCACTCACCCCCACCAAACCTGTGCATCCTCCGGATGCGCCAAATAACCTGAGAATAAACCTGTTTTCTGCTTCATGATAAAAGTCAATTTCATAGCATAATATGTGCATGGGTTTTTAAAATCAAAGTGCCTTATGCACGGCTGCGTAATTAGCCCTATTTATATGCACACTTTGAAAATGCATGTATAAAATTAATGGTGCAATCAATAAAGAGAATGGCTTCTGATGGTGAGGCTTGTGCACTCACTCACATACATATCAATGTGATTATCCATTCATCCTTACAGTCTCTCATATGTGCATGGGCATAGATCCGATCGTGACTAGATGCATGGTCATGGAGTGTGACCGTACTATGCATACTTTTGATGCATTAGAAAAACAAATGGTGCATAAATAGGGTACTTGGTTGTCGATGTAGAGGCTTTCTATCTCCTATACTTAGAACTTTTTCACAGATTTCATAATGCATTGTTACAATTTGATAATGGTGCAAATGAACGTGCACCTAAGGGCAAACTCCATATGTGTTCATACATAATTTAATGCATACTTGAAATGCACGCTTAAATAAATGGTGCAAAAATGGAAGTAAATGGTTTTCATATTCTACTCTTGAAGAAAATCTTGGTTGTCCATAAATTCCCATTCTTCATCTTGAACCTGAAAAATATCTTGTAAACAACTCGTGAAAAAAAACATAAGTATTCGCATAATTACACCAAAATATATCAATTCAAAACTTTTAGATAATCCATCTATAAAGAACCGAAGTAATATTAAGTCATATTTTGGAACTTCCATCAATTCGTCCTTTCTTGCTTGATCTGCATTAAATCACTCAAAACATTGATTAGAAAAGCCATATTTGATTCATTAATGAAAGTCAACAAAATCCATATTCATACCTTTTTGATGAGGAAGTAGGTTGTAACTCCCATATAAATACCTTTTTGATGAGGAAGTAGGTTGTAACTCCCATATAAATACCTTTTTGATGAGGAAGTAGGTTGTAACTCCCATATAAATACCTTTTTGATGAGGAAGTAGGTTGTAACTCCCATATAAAGACCTTTTTGATGAGGAAGTAGGTTGTAACTCCCATATAAATATTCTTCATGGATAGAAAACATTCACAAAATTTCATAAACTATTATTCATCATAATTATAAAAAAGAATGTGGACTATTTCTCGGTTTGAATGTGTCATCTGAATGCAATAATAATTTTATAAAAAACTTCTCATCAAATTCCTTTTCATAAGAAAACCAAAACTATTCTTGTCAAATATATTAATCATTTCTTAGTTTAATCATTTCTTAATTTAATCATTTCTTCTATTTTCTTCAATGGTACATTCTTAGTTTTCTTGTTAAGTTTTAAAGGTTTTGAGTGTTGTGAATTTATATTCATTTTGGTTTTGATTTGTTTAATTATATGATCAAGAAGTTGCTTGTCTATTTCATTTGTTTGTTTGTTTTGATTCATAATACTTTGTTTGGTCTCTTCTTGTTTAATTCCTTCTTCTTTAATTTGACTATATTCATGTTTATGAAATTGAGTTTGAAGTTGTTTAAGCTTGACTTGATCAAACAAATTCTCATTAGAAAGGAGCATTGGATCAAGTGAAATCTGTACATTATTAAGTTTCATTGCTCCTACTTGTATTTCATGTTCAAAATCACCTAGATCAATTTCCAATTGCTCTTCTATAATCGATTTTTGATCTTCTTCCTTTAGTTTTATCATTTTGATTTCTTCTTTTAACTCGTGTTTTTGGTTTGATGTCCTCTCTCTTATTTCTTCTTTTGTTTGAATGTTCATATGTATGATAGGCTTCCATACTTTTTTACTTTCACATGGATTAGGTTTAGTTTGATTTTCCTTAAATAGTTCTTTCATTCCTCCCCTTCCTAGATTTAATTTTAAAGGTGATCGATCCTGATAATTACAAATTTTCCTTTCAAATTCAACCACTAGTTTCCGTCTTCGTGCATCTTCATACGACTTGCAATTCCAAAATGCATGGCCATATTGATCGCACCAAAAACACTGCAAAGGTCTCATTCGAATCCTATTTGATGGTCTTAATGAATGTCTACAACTCGATTTACTAAAATCATTAGCATGTGTTATAGATGAAGGAGTTTTAAACAAACTTTGGCTCATTCCCTCCTTTTCATGCTCACATTTAGCTAGCTCTAAATCTTGTATTCGTTTAGATAATATTTCATACTTCTGGTTCATTTCTTGAAACTCAGCATTCATTTTCTCTTTCCAAGTTCTAAGACTAGTTCTTAATACTTGTAAAGTCTCTGGCATAGCTTTAAACGTATCATTTAAAGTCAAAATAATGCTAAATGTCTTTTGTAGAGCTTCATTGGCCTTGTTTTCCCTTTCTATGCATTTATCTTCCCATTTTCTCAAATGTTGATCTATCAATGCGTTCACATATGCTTCATCAATAACAATACTCGTTGAATTATGCTCTTGTAAATTAATTGCAACAGCTTCTTTACATTGATTTATATTTTTCATGTTTGTACGTTGCTTTTTGCCCATAACTCACTCTTGAATATCAAAGAAGCACCACATAAACGAAAAACGAGCTATGAGGTTATACATACATCAAACATACATTACTTGGCATTAATTTGAGACAAAAGTGCGTACCTGAGCTGCAAGGCCGTTTGTTCACGTCGGGTTCAAAGTGTGGGAGCGAAAGCGACGGTCGGTGGATCAGGGCGACCGCCAAAAAAATACGGCGCACGCGGGGTGCTTGTCGCAACCTCAGATAATTGAAGACTCAAAGAAAGAGATGTTTAGCAGATCAATTGTAGAATTTTAATATAGACTCTTTCATTTAGGAAACATATAAATCATCATATTTGTTCTTTTCTTTTCATGACAAAAGAGCACAATCTTATTAATCACTTTTGTAATAGAATTTGTGAAAGCATTCATTTTTATCATTGCAAGAGACTATAGCAAAAAAAAAAAAAAAAATTACTTGAATTCAACGAAAGTTCCATATGCTATATACTTGAAAGGATGTGGGTTTGTTTCAATTTTTCCAAATACCTTAATATATAAATAGGTATGATATAATCAATACTTACATGCATGTAACAAGCATATTAACATTATTTTTGGATTCAATCAAAACCTTTCAAAGAAAAATTGATTCATACAACAAACTCATAATGTTTCGCCAACAGGTCAAGAGATGCAAAATTATACGATTTTCCCATCAAAACTTTCAGGTGGTTAAGAATGCAGAGACATAGGCGCAATTCCAAACTTCTACCATCTGACAACGAAAGCAGAGTTGAACACAGATAATTTCATTGGCTAGAAGGGCGAAACAGAATACTAGATAGACAGTGGCTGTAATATTAGAAGAATGTTATCCTGGTCCGAGATCCTTGTGCAAGGCAAAACAAACAAATAGTTCTGTAGATCTCACAGTGAAATCCACGCATACTATTTCCACATTTGTGTTATATGAATTTATTACATTGAATCTAAGCATATCTTATTGTATCATTAACATACGACTTATTTTCGTTGTTGCTCACGATGAAGCAAAAGATATGCATCACGTTGGACAAAAAGATCAGAGAACTACATGATCTATGGGATAACAAAACTGGATGCATGGAAATTAAAACAGAAGCAATGGATGCATAGACCATGACATATTATCATGCGTGTTACACCAAGTGGAGTAGAATATCTGCCGCACTCTTAAATCCTTTTCATAAACCTCATGGTGCAGGTTCGAAAACAATTTGACGGAGCAATGAATGGAGTGTTTTCGCAATTAAACAAAACACTTACAAATCTTCAACTGTAGATGACATAATCTTTGAATAAGTTTAGTTATTATAATCATGATAATCAGCTATTGTCCGAGAGCTTTTCAGGCGACAAACTGGTTGTAGTCATAACATCATCAAACCATTGATTAAAATAGAATCACATCGCTTGTCAGAAACGAACGGACTCGTTGATATTTATCAGTTGCAGGCATCAGAGAATAGTGCATTTTACCGTGTTAACTCACATTGAAATCATAGTCATCAGATATCTTCAGATCATCATCACTTCTCTGCGTGTCTTCTTCTCTTCAAGGGGGTAGTGCAGAGCAACAGAGTGACGCTTGGCGCAGCGACATCAGAATCAAACACCATGGCAGAAGAAATCACAATGCGAATTGCCCTTCTCGACTTCCCATAGCCATCAATTCATGTCTCTTCAAATCTCTCTCCATCCCTTTGTAGTTGTTCGCAGATCATATGCATTCTCCCCTTCTCTACATCGCAACTACGAGTGCTTCCGTCAGAACAGTACCCTTCTCTCTCTCCTTGCATGTCCTACTTCCGCATACAACAGTGCGTGTATATATTGACCTCTGTGTATTGCTCTCCCTCTAAAATTCAGTACTCCTCAAATATCACAGAGCATCGTCTGCAAATCTTCAATTATCCAGCGCCTTGAACTCTCATCTCTGTGCGTGTGCTCCCCCGATGGCTGCAGTAATCATTCCTAATTAATCAGATGAAGATCTTCGCCCCCTGAAACATGTATTATGGCCTCCCTTTTGTGTCGCAGCGCTCTACCCGTTCTTGTTTGAGTCGTTGCCCTCCCATCTGCATGGCGCGTTTTTTTTCAGCCTCTGCATGGTACTACTTTTGTATATGCCACTCTTTTCATGCATAGCGCAGCCTTCCTCCTTTGATAGACATGAGTTCTCTAAATATGTTGACCTCCAAAAAAAAGTATTTCAATTAGCACTAATAATAATTAACTTCATATCCATTGCGAGACGGCATTATATATAAAACCTTCCGAAAAATCATCAAAGCATTTCATATATCAAGATAGCCACACTTATTGGAACATCCAAAGATCGCTCCATGATTAATTATGCATTCATCTCTCCTCTTCTCGGAATTGCTTGCTCTACCAAATTTGCACAATTGTTTAAAAATGCTATTCACATAGAGAATATGATACATCATCCTCATGCCCTCTTTGGTTGGAGTTTGAAAATACGTAAAATCTTTCTATTGATAATTTGCACTCATCCTCGTGATCTGACATTTCTAGCATCCAAATCGGGAGAGAGAATCTCTCCGACACCGCCAGATTTGCATGCTTTTTCTGACTCAGATTGGGCTGGTTGCTATGACACTCGTGTGTCCACCAGTGGTTTTTGCTTCATGCTTGGTAGGTCATGTATATCTTGGTTGAGCAAGAAGCAGCCTACTGTGGCCACTTCCAGTTTTGAGGCTGAGTATAGGGCAGCTTTCAGAGCGACTGTTGAGTGTGTGTGGCTCAGACGCCTTATGGCTGATTTGGGTGTTGGCCAGTCTTCTGCCACCACCATCTTCACTGATAGTCAGAGCGCATTGGCAGTTGCGAGGAACCCTGTGTTCCATGCTCGCACTAAGCACATTGAGGTGCATTATCACTATGTCAGGGAGAGGTTCTCTGCTGGGGAGATCAGCTTGGCATATGTGCCCACGCAGGAGAACATTGCAGACCTTTTCACGAAGGCTCTGCCTAGGGAGAAGTTTGAAGCTTTCCGCAAAGCTTTGGGCTTACTTCCTTTTGTGGAGTGATTTCCACATAGCTTGGCAGTTCCTTATACATGAGTGCCAGCTCCTTGTTCACCGCATCACTCCCAGGGGGGATTTGTTGATATATTTAGGTAGTGATGTGTGTGAACACTCTAGGACTGCCGTGGCACTTTTTTCCCTCTTTAGGAGGTTTTTTTCCCCCGGCTTGTATATATGCCTATTGCCCTAATGGGCTACTTATCTTTGTACATTCTCTAGTAATACATTCAGTATTGTGTGTTTGTGCTCCAAGCTTCTTCTTCCTCCTTGTGCTGTTTGCGTGCTTCTGCAGACGTCTATCTCCAACAATGTTCTCCACCATTCAGACATATATCCGAGCAGTTCATAGCATCACCGGAACCTTGGTTAACTTAATACTTCAATAAACTTAATTACTGATTTGAACTTAACTAACAGAATTGACGAGATACTCAGTATACACAAAATTTCGGCAAACCCGTGCTCCATTGCAGGATCTTGCCCAGACGAATAGTCCGGCGACACACGCCAACTGTTTCATGTGACTCTTCTTTCATTAAATTTGTCAAGAGTTACAACTTTTGCGCTACACCTTATGCGTGCGACTTTTCAGGGTATATTACAAAATTAAGGAGTTCCTTTCCAGTGGCTTACACTTTGAATCTACAAAGCTTTATTCCATCCTTTCCGGTGGCTTACACTTTGAATCTACAAAGCTTTATTCCATCAAGTGCCTTCGTCATCATATCTGCTACTTGCTTTTCAGTTGGAACAAAAGAAATGCCAATCTCCTTTGCCATGAGCTTCTCTCTGATGAAGTGGTAATGAACCTCTATGTGTTTGGTTATTGCATGGAAAATAGGGTTTTCCACTAGATGCATGGAACTTAAATTATCTCCAAATATGTGAGGTTTGGAACTCACAAGTCCCAAATCTATAGACAATGTCTTTAACCATTTTGCCTCTTGAGTTGCTATGGTCATACCTCTGTACTCTGCTTCAGTCAAGGATAAATCAACTATTGGTTGCTTCTTGGAACTCCATGACATTAGCTTTGAACCTGCAAATGCTAAGTAACCAGAAGTACTTCTTCTATCATCCTTAGCTCTCACCCAATCTGCATCTAAATAGATTTTGATATCCAAATCTGAAGAGTAAGGATAGAATATACCTTCGTTGATTGTACCTTTGAGATACTTAAGTACTCTCTTAGCCGCATCCATCTGTGGTCTTCTTGGTGAGTGCATGAATTGACTAAGCACTCCCACACTATATGAGATGTCTACCCTTGTATGAGTAGCATATATCAAGCTACCTACCAAGCTTTGATACTCTTTAATGTCTTCAATTTCTTCACCTTCATAAACACTAAGTTTATGATTCATCTCCAAAGGTGTACTTGTAGGTTTAGTGTTCTCCATTTTGAACTTGAGAAGTAGATCTTGAATGTATCTTCTTTGCATCAAATACATTCCTTCATCTGTGTATATCAACTGCATACCTAGGAAATATGTGAGCTCACCTAGGTCACTGATTTTGAACTCCTCTTGCATGTGTCTCTTGATCCTTTGAATGCCATTTAGATCATCACCTATCACAATAATATCATCTACATATACACATAGATAGATAACCTCATCGTGATCCCTTTTGATGAATAGAGAAGGATATGAGCTGCTAGGTTTGAACCCTTGATCTTGAAGATATGTAACCAACCTGTAATTCCAAGCTCTAGGAGCTTGCTTCAATCCGTACAATGCTTTCTTAAGTTTGCAAACATAAGATGGATGATTATGGTTTTGAAAACCTGGTGGTTGTGACATGTATACCTCTTCGCTTTTCCAACCATTTAAGAATGCATTTTTCACATCAAGTTGGAGGAGTCTCCAATTCCTTGCAGCAACTACACTTATCAATTTTTTGATTGTAGTCATCTTTGCAGCTGGTGACAATGTTTCCTCATAGTCTATACCATGTGTTTGTCAGCATCCTTTGGCAACTAATCTTGCCTTGTACCTGCAAAATGATCCATCTGATTTTTTTTTAAATTTATATACCCATCTGCAGCCGATTACCTTTTGATTCGACGACATTGGAACCAAATCCCAAGTGTCCATCTCCTTCAATGCATCTATTTCTTCTTTCATGGCCTTTTCCCAATTAGGGTTTCCCTTTGCCTCTTCATACGTTGAGGTTTCCTCTGAAATAGAGTGTTTCGCCAAGCAGATTGAATTCTTCGTAACAAATGTGGAATCATATCCATACCTTTCTGGTTATTTATTCTCTCTTGTTGATATTCTAGGTGCTTGTTTGGGGCATTCTCCAACCTCTTGCATCTTTGCTTTGCCTCTTGACTTCCATAGCTTGTAATCCTCTTCCCTTTCATCTTGGTCATCGTCTGTATCACTTCTTGGATCCATGAACTGTGTATCATGCTTGCTTCCTAATTGATGAGAATCAGATTCAAGATCATATGGTAGAGTTACCTTTTGTTTGTCTTCATCATACCAAGACCTATGTTCTTCAAACACAACATCTCTACTTGTAGTGAATTGCTTGGTTGAAGGATTATAGAACCTGTAACCCATATGAGTTGAATCGTATCCAATAACACTGCCTTCGTTGCCCTTTCATCTAGCTTACCTCTTATTTGTGATGGTATATGAACATAAGCTAAACAACCAAAAACCTTGCAATGTCCAAGACTAGGTTTTCTTCCATGCCATGCTTCATAAGGAGTCATACCTTGAAGTGATTTGGATGGTAGTCTATTGACAAGGTACACAGTAGTTGAAATAGCTTCTGCCCATAGATAATATGGCACCTACTTCTCTTCAAGCATTGTTCTGGCTAATCCAACCAATTTCTTGTTTCTCCTCTCTGCAATTCCATTTAGTTGAGGAGAGTACCTAGTAGTCACTTCCCTTTTGATACCTTTTTCCTGCAAGAACTCATCAAACTCTTTGGAGAAGTATTCTCCCCCTCCATCAGATCTGAGCTTCTTGAGTGATCTACCTATATGATTCTCTACATGTGCTAGATACTTTTAGAAGAAATCAAACACTTCATTCGTGTTGATATATTTAGGTAGTGATGTGTGTGAACACACTAGGACTGCCGGGGCACTTTTTTCCCTCTTTAGGAGGTTTTCTCCCCCGGCTTGTATATATGCCTATTGCCCTAATGGGCTACTTATCTTTGTACATTCTCTACTAATACATTCAGTATGGTGTGTTGTGCTCCAAGCTTCTTCTCCTTCCTTGTGCTGTTTGCGTGCTTCCGCAGATGTCTATCTCCAACAATTGGTATCAGAGCAGTTCGTCGCTTCATCGAGGGTGCCATCGACACTCCTTCGGTTGCAGTCTCAGAATTGCATACTCAGTGTGTTTTCGGGATCAAAACAGCTTCGCCTTGTGGTGCCAAAATTGCGATCTAAACTCGCTTTGGCCTCCGAATGCACTATCGCATCGATTGTGTAGGCTATTTCATCTTTTTGTGCCAAAGGTATATACCAGTTTGTGTTCGCCAGTATAAGCGTCTCGAAGTCTGCTACAGGTCTAGCAGAATTCGACTTGGCAGTTTTGTTCAACTTTTTGAGATACAATCAATTTTTTGCATCAAGGTATTTTAGTCACTGGCCATGGTTGAAAGCAGTGATATATTCCGTATGTTGGCTGTTGAGGATAAGTTGGATGGTACCAACTACCCATTATGGGCTTATATGATGCGAAATGTATTGGTTGCAAAAGGACTGTGGAACATTGTGCAGGGTGTTGAAAAATGTCCTATCACACCTGCAACTGTTACAACTGCAGGTACAAAAGCTGAGGCAGAAGGTATCGAAGATGATGATATTCTGCATATTCCTGTTTGTGCTACGGTTTTTGCTGCACCTACTACAGAGCAAATTCATTGGGATGGCATAGATGCCCATGCACATGCATTGATAGCTTTGTCTGTCAAACGTGCCATTATTCCTCACATTCGCTCTTGCAGAACAGCTAAGGATGCTCAGGATACACTTACCACATTATACCATGTTGGAAGCAGCCAGAGGCACAGACGACGTGGAAGCATGTAACGACGGAGCAGGAAGCTAGGCAAATCTTTTTTCAAAGACTTATGTTTTAAAATACTTTTCAAAAACCTCCAACAGTGATTTTCATCACTATTGTAACATATGTAACATAGAAAACCCCATTTTTGTAATCCATAGCTCCATTTTGTGCAAGCCGAGGAATCCTCGAGCTTGAGGAGCTTAGGTAGAACAAGCGTATCAATTTTCGTTATTTTTAGACATCGTTTACCCTTCCAAATAGCATCTAGGACCTAATTTTTAACTAGGCCGGTCACTAGATGTGAAACCGGTCAAAACTAGTCTAGAAACTATAAAAAGAGCTAGAGAGCTCATTTTTGAGGTTAGCTTGTTGGAGTAGAGAAGAGCTTAGAGCTATTTTGAGCTTGTAATAGTGTTCTTGAGTAATAGAGTTGATTCCTCACCTTCCATTGTGTCTTGCTTGTCTCTTCGTAGTGTGTGTGTATGTGTGTGTGCATTTCTATGCTTCTCACCTTCACTCTCACTTCATCTCACATTCACGATCTTCATATCACTCCTATCTCTTTCGCGGATTGACATTAAGGAGGTGAAGCTTCTTAACGTGGTTCTCACCATTGTGCTAGAGCAACACCAAATTTGGCGCCGTTGCCGGGGATCGAGTCTAGGACGAATGTGTGATGGTAAGAGTATAGCAAGAAGTGGCGTTGGAAGGTAAAAATTTCAGTTTTTGTTGTTGTTTTTACTTAGTTTTTAGCGTTTTTCACCTCCCCCACACTCCATTTTCATCACCGCATCATCATCTTCATCTCCAAAAAAATCAGAAAATTCACCATATCCACCCATTCTCCTCATTTCCCCTCATTTGTGCATGCGAGAGAGTGAGAGAGAGCTTTTGTGCTTGTGTGTGCTTTTGCTTTCTTGAGTTTTCTTGCAGGTACAGTACTCCAGTGCATCAGGAAGGCTGCAAAAAGGTAAGAAAATCACCTTCTGTCAGAATTCTGCCGAGTGTGTCAGACCATCGCGATGGTCTGCAACCTTCGGTATTTTTGGTAGGCGACCACACCACGAGGTAGGCGACCCTTGCGCTTGCACGAATCCTTAGGCGCATCTCAAAAAATCATACTTTGGTGGACCATCGCGACGGTCTCAGACCATCGCGATTGTGTCACACCATCGCGATAGGCTCACGCCATCGCGACGGCTCGGCCGGACCATCGCGACGGTCTCACGCCATCGCGGCGGTTCATTTGGACCATCGCGACGGTTCGCGGACCATCGCGATTGTTCGGTTGACCCCACACCATCGCGATTGGCTCACACCATCGCGCCGACGGTGCCACGTGGCAAGCTAGACCATCGTGACGGCTCGCACTTAACGCCATCGCGACAACCCGAAATTTTGGACCATCGCGATTGGCTCACGCCATCGCGCCCAGACCATCGCGATTGGCTCAAGCCATCGCATCTGTGACCATCGCGACGGTTCACTTTGGACCATCGCGATTGTTCACGTTGACCGTTGACTGACGCCATCGCGATTGTCCGCCTGATCGAGCCATCGCAACGGTTCGCTTTCACGCCATCGCGATTGTCCACTTTCACGCCATCGCGATTGTCCACTTTCACGCCATCGCGACGGTTCACACTCATGCCATCGCGACGGTGCACTTCAGACCATCGCGACGGTTCACACTCACGCCATCGCGACGGTGCACTTCAGACCATCGCGATTGTTCACCCTCACGCCATCGCGACGGTCCCAGACCATCGCGATCATCTCAGACCATCGCGATCATCTCAGACCATCGCGATTGTGCACCCCCATCGCAAATTTTAGGGTTTCATTTTTTGGCCAATTTTGGGGCTATTTTTGGGAAATTTTTGGGTGGTTAGACTCATAGGAGACCCTTAGCTCATATTTGGAGAAACACCGGTTTGTCAGTTTTTACCCCCTAGGGCCTGAACGGTCATAACTTTTTCATCCGAAGTCCGTTTTTTGAGCCAGGGGGCAAACATTGAAAAGTTGGGCAAAAGGGAAGGGACTTAAAAGGTGTATATACTCAAGTGCTTGATCATCCAACTGTGAATTGGTCTAATATTGGATTTTTCCAGGTCTAGCAAGGGCAATCAAAGGCAACCAAAGCAAGGCAGTGAAGGGCATAAAGCTTGGGAAGCGCAGCTTCTTGGGCATCAGAGCAACCAGAAAAGCTGACTCGAGGTTGGAAGATTACTCAACCCTCTCAGTCAATTCTTAGCTTAGGATAAACAGTAGCTTTTGTGGATTTAAGACGATAGGAACGCCTCAAGTTCAAGAGAATTAAATTTATCAAGTTCAAGACTAAAGTAAAGGTGTGTGACACGAAAACCTAAAGGAAAGAACCTAAGTCTTGTTGGAGTTAGACGTCTGTGGAAGCACGCGAACAGCACAAGGAAGAAGAAGAAGCTTGGAGCACAACACACAAGACTGAATGTATTACTAGAGAATGTACAAAGATAAGTAGCCCATTAGGGCAATAGGCGTATATACAAGCCGGGGGAAAAAAACCTCCTAAAGAGGGAAAAAAGTGCCCCGGCGGTCCTAGAGTGCTCACACACATCACTACCTAAATATATCAACAAATCCCCCCTGGGAGTGATGCGGTGAACAAGGAGCTGGCACTCATGTATAAGGAAGTGCCGAGCTATGTGGAAATCACTCCACAAAAGGAAGTAAGCCCAAAGCTTTGCGGAAAGCTTCAAACTTCTCCCTAGGCAGAGCCTTCGTGAAAAGGTCTGCAATGTTCTCCTGCGTGGGCACATATGCCAAGCTGATCTCCCCAGCAGAGAACCTCTCCCTGACATAGTGATAATGCACCTCAATGTGCTTAGTGCGAGCATGGAACACAGGGTTCCTCGCAACTGCCAATGCGCTCTGACTGTCAGTGAAGATGGTGGTGGCAGAAGACTGGCCAACACCCAAATCAGCCATAAGGCGTCTGAGCCACACACACTCAACAGTCGCTGTGAAAGCTGCCCTATAATCAGCCTCACAACTGGAAGTGGCCACAGTAGGCTGCTTCTTGGTCAACCAAGATATACATGAGCTACCAAGCATGAAGCAAAAACCACTGGTGGACACACGAGTGTCATAGCAACCAGCCCAATCTGAGTCAGAAAAAGCATGCAAATCTGGCGGTAGTGATCCTCCCTTGGGATAAAACAACCCAAGTAGCCGAGTACCACTCAAGTAGCGAAAGATGCGCTTAACCGCTTTCCAATGCGTGACTCCTGGGCAATGCATAAACCTGCTCATCTGTGAGACAGCAAACTGAATATCTGGCCGAGTAATGCATAAGTAAATCAAGCATCCAACAGCCTGCTGATAGAGAACAGCATCAAATGCATCTCCAGCATCATGAAGACTCAATCGTAAACCTGTCTCCATAGGAGTGGCAATAGGCTTACAGTCTTCAAGGCCAAAACGCTGCAATAATGTGTCAATATATTTCGTTTGACACAAAGCCATTCCACCATCAACTTGCATAAACTGAATGCCCAAATAGTGATGCAAATGCCCCAAATCAGACATCTCAAATGAGGCATGCAAATCAGCCTTGAAATCAGCAATATGCTTCTCAAGAGGACCAGTGAGCAGCATGTCGTCTACATAGACAACAATGATCAAAAGCACATCATTAGCACGCTTAACATATAAGGTGCTTTCAGTTGGACTGTTCTCAAAACCATGTGCAATCAGATAGGCATGTATTTTCTCATACCAAGCACGTGGTGCTTGCTTTAAACCATATAACACCTTCTTTAACCTGCACACCTGGTTTTCATGCCCTTTCTGCACAAAGCCACGGGGCTGAAAAACATACACTTCTTCATGCAAGTCACCATTCAGAAATGCTGTTTTAATGTCCAACTGATGTACATTCCAACCATGATGGGCTGCAAGTGCACAAATGCTCCGAACAGTAGTCATACGACATGTAGGTGCAAAGGTCTCATCAAAATCAATGCCTCTTTCCTGCGCATAACCCTTTGCAACAAGCCTAGCCTTATACCTGTCAACTGTACCATCAGGTTTACGCTTCAGCTTGTATACCCACTTAGTGCCAATGGCCTTCTTGCCAGGAGGCAAGTCACATAAAGACCATGTACCATTCTTCATTATAGCATCATATTCAGATTGCATAGCAGCCATCCAATTTTCTGAATTTTGTGCTTCATCAAAAGAAACAGGCTCATTCTCATCACAGAGACTAGATGCAGCCATAGCAAGGAGGTACTATGAGAGCCTGAACGAGTACGATATGACAAAGGTGCATCTAATTTGCTGTCACGCAAAGTCTGCACCAGCCATTTTGGCATAGTTTTTGCCTGTTCAATATCAGCTCTCTCATCAACAAGTGCATCATGTAAATCTGCATCAGAAATGGCATGATCTGCATCATCATATGAAACATGCAAAGGCTGAGAAGTTGCCTCATTAGGACCAGCGCTAGCCTGTCCACCTGTAAAAAGAGGCATCAAAGTATCATACATGTCTTTGGAGCTAACAGATGTCTCCTTAGTACATGAAAGCAATGGCTGAATAGCATCTTCCACAAAGACAACATCACGGCTAACCAGAATGCGTTTAGTCTGTGGATGATACAGACGATAGCCTTTACTTTCAGAACTGTACCCAACAAAAATACATTTTACTGCCTTATCATCCAATTTTCTGCGATGTTGTTTAGGCACTAATGCATATGCCAAACAACCAAAAACACGCAGATGAGCAACAGATGGCTTGCGGTCATGCCAAGCCTCATATGGAGTGATAGACTGCAACGCTTTCGTGGGACACCTGTTCAGTACATATGCTGCACACATGACAGCCTCAAGCCAGAAACTATGTGGTAAAGCCTGACTTTTGACCATGCACCTCGCCATCTCCATGAGTGACCTGTTCTTTCGTTCAGCAACTCCATTCTGTTGAGGTGTATACGGCACTGTACACTGGTGTTTTATCCCACGTTCAGCCAGAAATGCATTAAAATGTGAAGACATATATTCCCCCCCTCGATCAGAACGGAGGGTGCCCATTTACATGTTGACAGATTTTCAGCCAAAACCAAAAACTGTTTGAAGCACATGAACACTTCGGACTTTGCTTTGAGTGGATATACCCATGCATGCCTGGAAAAATCAGCAATGAAAGTCACGAAGTAAAGGTAATTTCCAAAAGAGGGTGTCTGCATAGGACCACAGACATCACTATGTACAAGCTTCAATTTCTGCATAGCCCGAACTGAACCATCTTTTGGAAAGGAAGAACGCTGCATTTTGCCCAAAATACAGCCTTCACAAACATGTTTTCCAGGTGCCTCAAGTTTGGGCAAAGAGGACACCGTTTCAGATTACTGCAGGCGTAACAAACTAGCAAAATTCAGATGACCAAAGCGTGCATGCCAAAGCTTTGCATCTGACATAGCCTGAGAATCATGAACTGCACATGCCGAATCATTCACAGATTTTTCATAGTCTATGAGCTTATACAGCCCACGACATAAAATGCCAGAAGCAATAATGACATCGCCATTTGAGAGATCATGGACTGTATACCTGTCATCAACGAATTTCACAACCAAGCCAATCTTGGCTAATGCAGAAACTGATAACAGGTTCTTTTTGATCCCTGGCACAAATAAAGCATCTGACAAAGTGAAAGAACTACCATCAGCAGTAGTCAGAATGATCTTACCAACTCCCATAACAGGATAAGAGGAGTTACTGGCGCATGTGACAGTATTCCCTGTAGGGGCAGGCTCGAGTGAAGAGAAGAAACTGCGCTGCGAGGTAATATGTTTGGTTGCCCCACTGTCAAAGTACCAAACATCTGAGTCTACTGCAGACATGCACTGATCATGAGAAGATGGGTCAAAACTGCAAACAGTAGTAAACGCCCATTCTTCTTCCTGCACAAGATTTGCAGACTCTGTTTTTGGTGTAGAGGCCTCTGCAACAACCATTCCAGCCTCTTTCTTCTTTGCCTCTTTAGCAGCCAGTTTTGGACAGTTCTTTATAATATGATCATTTCCTATACAGTACTTGCAGAACAATTTCTGCTTTTCTGATTTCTTCTCATCTTTATCCTGGTTCTTCGATTGTGCAGCATTTGCAGATTTCTGCTTACTAGTAGAAGAGCTCCATTTTCCTTTGCCCTTCTGACTAGCCAGGAAAGCTTGATCTGCAACACGCATAATGGACCTGTTCTGCCTGGACTGATCTTCCTGCAACAGAACAGAGACTAATTCCTCAAATGACAAGGCATTCGGATTGCCTTTCATCATCAATCGAAGAGTAGAGGCAAAACTCTGATATGAATCAGGAAGGCCATTCAGAACGGTCTGCACAAGTGAGCTATCTGGTATAACCTCATTAGCAGAAATCAATTGTTCCTTCAGGTCTTTGATCTTTGTAAGAAAACTGTCCATCGAATCACCTTCATTCATGTGCTCACTCTCCAACTGTTTTCGGAGGTAAGCAACACAAGCCTCATTCCTAGCCTAGTACAAAGTGGTAAGTACAAAGTGATACACCTGGAAAGGTTGTATACCTGGATGAGACTTCAGAAAGAGTCTTTGTGGTACCTGACCGCGCTAAAAACACATACACATGGAGAGGTGAATTGGTATTCCCTCCATCTAGGACGAACATGAATACAAATCAACAAGGGGCAGGAACATCCTCAGCCCATGGAAATCAAAGAGAGGGAATTAAAGAGAGACCGGAAGTAAGCTTTAATCACCCAGTAGGGAGAGATAGAACAACCACGGACACTAATAGAGCGGATAGACAAAGAGATCATGGAATACCAGGTGGTAGAGATGATTTTCCTCTACCTAGACCACGTGAACACGCAAGAATACTGAGACCCACTCAATTAGTAAAATCAATGAAGAATTACTTTGATGGGACAGGAGATCCCTATGACCACGTCGCAGAATTCAAGCAAGTACTAAGAGCAGAACAAGTCGAAGACATGTTCACGCAATACAACGCATTTGGACTAACGTTAAAGAATACCGCTTTAACTTGGTTCCAACCTCTGCAACAGAGGCAATTTAGAGACATCCATCACTTTTTAGAGTCATTCATGACTGAATTCTCTAAAAGTGGGATTAGACATGACACGTCTTCGTTGATTCATAGCTTTAAACAGACCCCTCAGGAAACAGTAAGACTGGCAGGACGTAGGTTTAGACAATATGTTGAACGATGTCCAATGCAAGAGCTACCCTCACAAGCCAAGCAAGTGTCATTGTTTCTAGATGGCTTGTTGAGCTCTAAACTGCGCTCCTACGTGTACCTAAAAGAACCCAGAACGCTAGAGCAATGTATAAGAATTTGTATAGACATTGAGGACAACTTAGGAGATGAGTTGGAACTCTCCAAGGTCTATAAGGACTCAGACTGTTCATCTCTAGCATCCACAAAATTGTCTAGCTCAATAGAAGACCTTGCAGAAAAAGTGGCACAGAAACTAGGAGTTTCTAGCAAACCTAGGGTACTAATGAACAAGCGCTGTTACACTTGTGGTGGTGATCATATGGCAAATGTGTGCCCCAATGCACCACAACCACAAGCCAACCCTAGTGGCCAATACTGTACAATTGAGAGAAGATACACGAATCATACGGCTCAGGACTGCCCATACAACAAGCAAACCGTGAGACAGAACTACCCGCAAGCATACCCGCAGCCAGGTAGGTATCAAGGCCAATACAATGCTCAGCCTTATTACTATAGGCCTCCTCAGAACTACCCATACCAGGCTCAACAGAGACCTCAACCCGTCTTAGCTCAGCAGCCACCCTCACCAGCGAATGTCATCTCAGTCAAATACGCTGCTGCAGAAGAGAACCTAAGTAGGGCTTTAGTGCCTTCTTCACCTTTGATCACAGAAAGTGACCCGAATTCGAACAGCTTTGACTCTACGCATGTAGATAGTCCACCCGCATATTACACAGAGTCACCAGAACACGTAGAAACATATCATTATGATAGTCCACCAGTGGAACCTAGTTGGGAGCCAGACTATGCTAATGTGATGTACACAAATCAAAATCCACGGCCCCAATTGAGACAACAAAGACCACAGGGCCCTAGAGGACCATGCTTTAGGTGCCAAGGAGATCATTTCATAAAGGATTTTCCACATTCCCCTATAGCAGGACAATCACAGTACTATAACATCCAAGGCTTTTGCGCCGACTGTGGCAAAGAGCACATAATCAAAGATTGTCGTAAGAATCTAGTTAACGCATCAAGACACCGATCAATGTGATAGGTATTGTAAATAACGCAGATGGATCCAACCCTACATACGTGCCTATCCAAGCTATAACAAGAGCCCAGACGCTCTTACAGAACCAAAAGCTTAATCAGGAGAAAGTAGTCGGAAGTAGTGAAGTTGCAGAATCTAGTAGTAAAAAGACGAAATCCTGGAAAGATTCTAGAGAAAGAATTAAGAGAAAATGGAGTAAAAAGATAACGGAGTTGGAAGGAAGTTTGAAGGAATCTAGAGCCAAAATCCTAGAATTGACTTCACAGGAATTGAATCAAGAGAATCCAGCTCAAAAATCAGGATCGGTTTTAGCGGAACCCATACCAGAAAATCTAGACATGATGTTTCGTGCATATCAGGCTAGATTAAAGGAGGGACCTCAGGTAGCTGAAATGAGCAAAAACTACCCTCGAGCTGATCTAGAAATTGAGAGAACTAAACTTTGCATGAAGATGGTAGAACTAGCACAAGCTTTGTTCGAAGCCTCTAGATATCTTAATTGGAATAACATGGCAAAACCGGAACTACACTTTCAAGGACTAATGGAGAGGCTAGAATATTTGATTGAAAGCAAAGAGAAAAAGGATCAGCCTAGGAACCCTATTGTCCCAGAGACACAGGAAAGGAATGCGCCATCCCTGTCTCAAGTACCCAACTCAGAAAGTCAAGACAATTTGTCTTCCATACATAAATATTCACATGAAATTTTGAGAGAGATCCAAGAAGAGAAATGGAGAAAGGAACAAGGAACCCATCCTCCTATTCAAGAAATAGATGACTTGCAGGAACAATTTCCCCAAGACATTCCCTCTATTTACGATGGTGTAGAGGAAGAACAACTGAGTGAAAACACAAGATTTGGATCTAATTCTCTACAAGAATTACCTCAGTTCACAAGACCTTGGGAAGCAAAGTCTATTAGTATGAGAGCACCCATGATAATAGTGAGGAATGAAGAATCAGTAATCCCTAGAAACACGGAAGTGATCAAGAACACTAAAGTACAGTGTAACCTTACTCTGGAGGAGTTATTGAAGGTAAAACCAGAATTGTGGAAGCATGTAGCAAATCAATTCCCTGAGCTTGCTACTACTCCCTCACAAATAGGATCACAAAATAACGTACCAGAAATACCCGTAGAAAAGATTGGAGATGTAAGCGAAGGAGAGGAAGGTAACACTTATCTTCCGATAACCCATCAGGGCTACACCACGAAAGCCATCTTAGATTCAGGAGCCGGAGTAGCCATAGCTACCACCGCTTTATGGAAACGTTGGGGTAAGCCAGCACTCAGACCTACCAGGATGAAGCTACAAATGGCTGACGGACACATAGAAAAACCATTAGGCTTACTAGAAGGAATATCTCTCACCACTTGTGGTGTAGAATTTGAGCATACCTTTGCCATTTGTGATTTTTCAAAAAATCATGCTTATGAGATGATATTGGGACGACCATTCATGCGTCAGTTGCAAATTGTACAAGATTGGGGAACTAATTCTTTGTACTTGCAACATTTAGGAGTGACTACCAAAGTCAATCTTAAAGACTATTCACATAGAGATGTACCCCCAATACAATGGAATACCATCCATAAGACATCAGTAGAAACGGAATCCGTGCACTCATTAGAATCAGATCCTTCTTGGTTGCACGAGGATACTCACTTATGGATGTGTAAAGTTGCAAAACTTTAGAATCAATTATCATGGACCCACCCTTTGCATCAGAGGAAGAATATTTTTTCGAGGTAGAGACTCACACTTAGAGACACGAGGAAATTACGAATGAGGTAAGGTTAGCCACTCAAGTGACTACTAAGAGTGAAGGCAAGAAAAGAAAGAAGAAAGAAACCATGTCAGAAAAAGAAGAATCTTTGTTTGAAGTACCCAAGAACTTCAAGAAATATGAAATCGAAGATAGAAGGATCATGGTACGAATGCCTAATAGAAAAGCGAATGACGAACAAGTATATGATAACCGAGAGAAAACCAAGAAAATAATAGTTGCTATCGAAGGAGAAGAAGAAAAATGTACATACATAGGGCATGATTTGACAACTGAAGAAGAAGAAGAGCTAGTTGCCCTATTGCGCGAATATAGAGATGTTTTTGCTTGGAGTTACAAAGATTTGAAAGGAGTAGATCCAGATATATGTTTTCATAGAATCCCTATGACTCCAGATGCAAAACCGACAAAACAGAAACCTTACACGTACAATGATAACTACGCTGCGAAGATTAAAGAGGAGATAGATCGCTTGATAGAAGCAGGATTCATTTACGAAATTGAGCATACCGAATGGGTATCTCCCATTGTGGTAGTGCCCAAGAAGAATGGGAAATTGCGTGTGTGTATTAACCTTAAAAAAGTTAATGCCGCAACGATTAGAGATAGTTATCCTCTTCCTATCACGGAACATCTATTGGAAAGAGTTGCGGGCAAGGAAGTTTACAGCTTTCTTGATGGATTTTCAGGCTATAATCAAGTAGCTATTGCTCCAGAAGACCAACACAAGACGGCATTTGCCACTGAATGGGGCATATTTGCATTTCGTGTAATGCCATTTCGCTTAACAAATGCACCCGCCACTTTCCAGCGACTCATGTGTCATGTTTTTAAGGAATTCTTACGCAAGAGTTTGGAAGTTTATGTCGATGACTTATGTGCACATTCGAATGTAAGACAGACACATATCCCAGAGTTAAGACAAATATTTGACAAATGTCGAGAATATCAGGTTTGTTTGAACCCAGAAAAATGCGTTTTCATGGTCAGACAAGGTAAAATTCTAGGACACATTGTGTCAAAAAATGGAATCTCTACGGATGAAGAAAAGGTGAAGGTAATTGCAGATTTACCTAGAACAACTAATGTGAAAGAGGTACAGGCATTTATGGGCCATTGCGGATATTATAGGAGATTCATACACATGTATGCAATCATAGCCAAGCCTTTGTACTCTCTTTTAACCAGTTTCGAATGGACAAATGAATGTGAAAATTCATTCAATGAACTCAAACGACGCTTGTGCTCAGCACCTATATTGACTACACCAGATTGGAGTAAGCCATTCCATGTACATGTGGATGCATCCAACTATGCCATAGGATGTGTGTTAGCACAACCCACGAATGAAGGTAACATAGATCTCCCCATAGCTTACGCTAGTAGACAATTGAACGTAGCAGAAAGAAATTACACCACGACGGAACGAGAAGGATTAGGGATGATCTATGCAGTAAAGAAGTTTAGGCACTACTTGTTGGCCAACAAATTCAAGTTCTTTACGGATCATCAAGCCCTATTGTACTTAGTCAACAAACCATGTAACACAGGACGACTGATACGTGTAAGGAATTGAACTCACAACCTCTTGGTTAGGAATGTGATGGGCTAACCACTTGCCCCAAAAGCCATGGTTGAGGATTACTTCCTAATCCTCTCTCTTAGGGTGTGGTTCAACCATCTCCTACCAGGATTATGTTACATTCTTCCCCCCTTGAACTCCTAGGGAATGTACCCTGACCAGCTATGGGACTGGCAGGATGTACCCTGGATGTACCCTGGCAGGATGTACCCTGACCAGCTATGGGACTGGCAGGATGTACTCAATCAAGTTCCATCCAAGGATTCCCAAGGAATTCACACATTGCAAGCTAGCTCATTGGAAAGTTCGTTCCGAGAGCTTTCCAACGGTATATTACACGCCTCAATCCGACCTACGGATTGGGAGATACACCCCAATCATTGTAAGGTCCATCATTGAAATCGACGCGCGCCTTCCACAATTCCTACCCTTTCACATGGAGGATGCCCAAGCGCCTTTTTTAGAGGCCATTGGGTCATTCCACTTTGCCCAAGCCTACTTCCTAGGCTTTGATACCAATGTAAGGAATTGAACTCACAACCTCTTGGTTAGGAATGTGATGGGCTAACCACTTACCCCAAAAGCCATGGTTGAGGATTACTTCCTAATCCTCTCTCTTAGGGTGTGGTTCAACCATCTCCTACCAGGATTATGTTACAATACGTTGGTTTCTATTACTCATGGAGTACGATTTTGAAGTAGTAGTCAGGAAAGGAAAGACACATCTTAGAGCTGACCACCTTTCAAGATTAACCTCAGGAGAAGCTTCTCAAGGAGTAGTGGATGATCTACCAGACGCATATTTGTTTAATCTTGAGATAGCACCAGAATGGGCTAAGCCTATAGTCCCCGTTCTCACATATGGACCCAAGAATCCTAGGATAAAAATCAAAGAGGGAGAGATTACCAAGTCTCAGAGATACCAAATAATGGCAGGAAGTATATATAAACAGGATAATCAAAAGATTCTTGCTTGTTGTGTAGATGAATCAGAACATGCGAATTGGTTGCAATTTGCACACATAGGTGCATTAAAGCAACATCATTCAAAACATCGAACATTACAAACTCTGCATAGACTAGGAGTATATTATCCTTTGATGGAAGCAGATGTCTACAAGTTGTGTAAGGAATGCCATGTTTGTTGTGAAAGACCACCAGTAGAGCATGCTACATTATATCACGTGTCTCTCACACCAGACTGGAGTGAACCTTTAGTGACGTACTTGAGGACGAACACATTCCCTCAAGGAATGACCTTAGCTCGACAACGCAGTCTAGAGCAGGAAGCTCACGACTATTCACTTATTGGCGATAACCTCTACAAAAGAGGACGAGATGGATATCTAAGACAATGTGTTCATGAGAGCGATTATCTGAGCATACTAGAGACTGCACACCAAGGTGTTGCAGGAGGTCATTTTGGACCCGATAGGATAATCAAAGCCATCCTCTTTGCAGGATTATGGTGGCCCACTCTTCACATGGATGCTCATACCTATGTAAAGAGATGTGATGTGTGCCAAAGAACTCAGTTTCCTACTCGCAGAGATGAAATGCCATTGAAACCCATGATGGGCGGACGTGCATTTTCAAAGTGGGTATAGACTTTGTAGGACCCATTAAACCCCCTGCAAAAGGTACACATGCTGAATACATTATTGTTGCCACAGATTATCTTACGAAATGGGTAGAGGCAAAAGCCACGAAAAAGAATGATGCACACACAACTGCAAAATTCTTATTTGAAAATGTCTTTACAAGATATGGATTGCCTATAGAGTTAGTGAGCGATCGAGGCACTCACTTTCTAAATCAAGTCATTGAATATTTGTTACAGGATTTTATGGTGATTCACAAGAAATCCGCACCATATCATCCTCAGGCCAATGGTCAGGCTGAAAGCACTAATAAGATCCTTTGTAACGTACTGACGAAACTCGTGAACAACAAACGTTCAGATTGGGACAAACAGTTACACCACGTTGTTTGGGCATATCGAGTGGCCTACAAGACCGTACTCAATGCAACTCCCTTTCAGATGGTTTTTGGTCAGAATGCTGTGCTTCCTTTGGACTTCTTGATACCGACCCTTAAGGTTGCACAAGAACATCAGTGGACCAGCCATGAATTATCAGCAAGAATAATGGACTTGGAACGATTAGGAGAAACCAGGCTAAAGGCAGCAACAGGAATATATGCAGCGAAGAAGCGACAGAAAGCGTATTTTGATGCACATGTGAAAAATAAAGGCTTAAAAGAAGGAGATTTAGTTCTAGTATATACGCTGAAACAACACGCACGTAAGTTAGAAAAGCGAGGTTATGGACCTATGATCATTAACAGACTCTCAACAAGTGGAGCAGTACAATTAGCCACTTTAGAAGGAGATATAATGCCTAATTATATTAGTGGCTGTAGAGTCAAGCTATATCAGGAACCTCTTACTGAGGATATGCTTAGACGACTCACGTTGGCAAAGAAGCGTAAGGAGGAAGAAAATAGAATACGAGCGGAAGCTCACGCAGAAGCAATAGAACGCATTAAACGCATGAAGTTAAGAAGACAAGGACTAGGGAGAGAACATTATAACCATCTGGAAACTACAACCAGATACCCCATGGCCATGTGTCCAGTGAAGTCAACCACTCATCCTAGTATAGTGGACAGGAGACCATTCATTACAGTCAGGCTAGAGCACGACAACCCTTGCCAAGAGCTCAGGGCTTTAATTGACTCCGGTGCTGCGACTAGTGCGATTAGATGGTCCCACTATAAGGATTCAAGCATAGAAATGCGGCCAATTGAGGCATACCTCGTAGGGCTAGGAGGCATGGAAACCCCTTGCATGGGTGAGGTGGACCTTCCTATCCTCATTGAGGATGTGACCATGACAGCGAAGCTACTAGTGTGCCATGATGACGACCTGATAGAACCCCTAATCCTTGGCCAAGTTTGGCTATACGATCACTCAGTGGACCTAAGTCTTAGACAAGGCTCCTTACAGATTGGAACCTTAGAACAGAAGCGAGTGATACCGCTTGACTTCCCTAATTGCATTCTGATTGAGGTTTGTAACGCTAGACCCTATGAAACCCTAGACCCTATGAAACCCTAGACCCTATGAAAACCATGCGACGGAAGACCAGAAGATCTTGGGTCAGACCAGTCACGTTACGTCTACACCAACCCACTCGGGCTTGGCTAGGGACAATTGTCAATCAGAAGAACGACAGGAGATCTTCCCTGGGACTTCCTGCAAACTAGAAGGGGCAACTACCCAACCGCTAGGGCAGATGAACACAATCAGCGGTCAGGTGGGTTGCATCAGCGGCCAAATGAGCACAACACCCTGCGGTGCTCATCCTTCCAAACTTGCTGCGGACTGGCCTAGATTAAAGATAAATAACGAATCACTTCCTAATGGGCAGGTCACGCAAGTGTTGGATCTCCCTTCTTTTCCAAAGCAGAGCGTCCAATGGACCTCTCAAACTCAACCTCGAAGGAGTCAACCACAACAGAGGAACCCAGACCGACGACACCACCAGACAAGGCAAGGAAAGCAGCAGTATCAACATCACAGAACAAGTGGCACGAAACAAATATGGGTGCCAAAAGGACAGCAACCACAGGCTATTGGCAACACTGGAGACGAGAACAGGACAAAGTTTCAACAAAAGCAGAGTCAGCATCCAAAGTCCCCTCGATCTTTTTCTACAAATACTCGACAGATTTGGATCGCCAAGAAATACCTTATCCATAGACCCACACCCATGCAGATTTGGGTACCCAAACAATGTATTATAGCCCAACCCTCTAGCCATGTAATATATACCCCTCAGAAATCTTTCCATCCTTCAATACCACTAAACCCGATACCACTTTTTGTCCCTCAGCAGAAACATACCACCCACTCCAAGACTCTTAGGAAATGGATACCGAAACGTATCCAAACGTCTTCTTGTACCCCATTATCTAACAATTCTCCCACCCCGTTTAAACTCCACCCTTGTAATAATTCACCCTCAACCAAACCTTGTATAAATTCATACACCTAAACCCCACATCATGCATAATAAAAGCTCATCAAGAATTGTAGGCATAATCTGAACCATGTAGGTGTCTAGAGACCTGCATTAGCTCTGCAAAAAGATCATTGCATCAATCACTTCACGACACTTGGCTACACGGGTTACACATCGGTTATGGAAAGGGATTGCGGTCTCACCTTATTGGGATCATAATTAATTTCCATGCTAATGTGTTAATCTTTTGTAGCAGATCTTTTCCATTAGCTCATCAGTCATCATGCAAACCGAAGCAGGACCATCAGAAGCTGGCCCTAGTGCACCGATGGCCACTATTGGAGAATTACTAGCGGAATCTTATCCGACGATGCAACCACCAGAGTTTCAAGGTTTTCCAGGACCCATGCCAATCGATGATCCTCCTAGAGGATATACCGAGAAGATTCATCGTAATTCTCATTGGTTCCAAGGCCTAGCAGGACCATTAGCAGACGCAGATTTCATATTTGAGGCCAATTTGGCATTTGATCTTCGCACATGGACCAAGTACCAGTTCTTGTCAAGAGAATTTGAAGGACTACAGAATACACAAGATCTAACACACGTTTGGGCACGAGCGGGATTCTCAGAGTATTTTAGCGACCCTCTACCTAAACCTGATTTTTACAGATGTTTTTACTTGGTAACCACCTTAACGGCTTCAGAGGACAAGGATCTACCCGGCACATTCATGTTACCATCCTTGGTAAATGATCCTCCATTCAGAAGGTTTTATTTGTCTAAAGATTTAATTCGCGTAGCTCTAAAAATACATGGAACACACACTGCGACGGAGAGAGAACGGCTAGTCCCAGAGCAGATGAAACGTGGTGACGTAACTAAATGGGAGGATATTTCTGCTATAACACCTGAGCTCTCTAAGCCATTACGGATATGCATGCAGCACTTTGCTTTCCCAGCTCAGGATCGTTTTACCATGCCTCACAAGAGAATCTGGTTTGGATTGTACTTAGCATGTACTGGACCTCAAACTGTTGATCTAGCCAGCTGGATCATTGATCAGCTCTATTTGGCACAACATAGGTGGGAGCGAAAGAAGGTAATCAATGGGTGCTGCGCCCTCACCAGGATCATATATATGTGCTTGGCGTATGACTTACCAATTGAGCGTGCCATGACCAATGAGGAACTGAAAGCATTTAAAGGCACCACTAGGAAGGCTAGAAAGTCTAGCAAAGGCAGAGCCGAAAAGCGGATGAGAGGTACTATCCCCTGCCTACAAGTCCCAGAATCACCCTCGCCACAACCATCTCCAGAGCAGTCACCAACAGCAGCCACTCCCACGGTACCACCAATTCGTATACGGTTATCAAGACCAGTTACGCCGGAGGGCACCACCAGTACTGTTGCACCCCAAGCAGCCACAACCACAGAACCTATCACCACAGCAGCTGAACTTCCCACCACTATTGGTGCGGAAGCTTTCTCTTTTCCAATACCCCATTTAGAAGCAGGACAAGCAGAGCCACTGGACCAAACTTTTGATTTTGAGATGCCTGATGCATTCTCCAATGAGTTCCAGTTTTCAGAAGGACAATTGTTTTCTCAAGAATTTGAAAGGCCTAGCTACCCTACCACACCCAGGGATCAACCACAAGGACAGATCGTGTCCAGCTCTGATGACGAAAGAACAGCAACCGATGACGACGAAGGAGACGATGAAGCTAGCCAGGGAACTCAGGAATCCCAAGAGCATGAACAGACAGATGGCCAAGGCCAACAAACAGACACACATGGTGATACAAGTACCCATGAAGATGAAACTTACGAAGCAGCGGCTTACACACTAGCTATCAAGAAGCTGTATAGAACAATGGAAAAAGTTTGGGCACGCAAAAAGCTGACAGAGGAAGAGAGTCAAACACTAATAGAACAAGAACTTGTCACAGGCGGATTCGAAGACGCATACATCAAAGGATTCAGAGAGTTAGTCAAATCAGTAGGCTCCAACAAAGCCCTCAGGTACTTGCAACGAAAGCCACTACCACAGTTTGACCCCCACAGGGTACGACTACTTTCAAAGCCCGGCGAATACATTTGTGTACCAACCGGAGCACAATCTTCAGAACAAGCCAGGGAGGCACGCCTCGTCCCCGAAAGTTTGTTGGCTGTAGAAACCATCTTTGTAGATTCCACACCCCGCGCTACAGCTGCACAAACCTCAGTAGTCACTGAAGTACCGACCACCCCAACCGCTCCTCTCTCACTGCCCGTCCATCCAGCCTCCCCTCTTCACCCTCCTTCCCCCAGACCAACATCTTCATTCGTCGGTGGTGTTGCAGAAATTGTCTTTACGACCACTAACCCCACGATTCCCGCACCAATTAGCCCTAGTCTACCTCCTCCCACACCCACCTTTCTATCCAACCCATTCCTTCATCAATCTCTTCCACCTTTCCCCACAACTCCAAGACCCCTTTTCCCATTCCCACCGCCATTAACCTTCTCCCCCGTCTCACCTCCCCGACCCACTGTAACCCCTCTTTCCCCTTTCCACCAAGCTGCTCCAGCCAGCCCCCCTATAAATTACCCCTCAACCTTTGTAAATCCCGTATTTACACCAGCACGAGTACCCACGATCACACCCATATTCACGGTCACCGCACTAGATACGTCCACTGACATGGACATCTCACCACCCACTGCACCATCACTCACTTCACTCACGACACAAACATTTTTAGGCACATCACAATTTTCAACAATCACTACATCATCCACCTTCCCACCCCCATTCCCCATTCCTGTTGCATCTACACCAACTGCATCTTCATTTAGCACCCCATTAATACTATCACCCACTGTAGATAATGTATTCCGACAGATGTTCATGTGTATGACGCAAGTAAGAGATGAGTTCACATCTCTTGGTGATAATTATCAGCAGCTGCAGAGGACAACCAATGACTTACAATCGCAGCTTAATTTATTGTCTATTGAGAATGCCTCTCTGAACACCCGATACCAGGAATTACGTGAGGCTTATCACAAATTGGAACTAGAAAGCGAAGAAAAGACCAAGGAAGCCACTGCTGACCTGGATAACTTATTAAGAGCCCAGACAGTCCGCAATGCAACGCTAACACGAAACATGGGCTTACTACGAAGACACCTAGCAGCCGCCAAGGAAGAAAACCAGCGCGTACAGGATCAGAACCGAGAAAACTTAGAAGCAGCGCTCGACCACCCAGACCAACCACTCAGCCCTAGCAGGTTCAAGCCATCCCTTCAGACTCAATGAGGATGCTGCTAGACGATCATGTAAGATTGCTAGATGAATATGACCGCATGAACGAGGAGTTACAGAAACTCAAAGAAGATCACAATTTACTCCAGTTACGAGAACCGGCACACCAAGACATACCAGCACCTGTGGACCCCTCTCCTGACCTCCTAGAGGAACTCAACTCATTACGGGCCCAGGTATCGAACCTTGAATCAAGGATTGCGGTATATGAAGCACCACCAAGGCCAGATTCCCCACCTGAGCTACCAGCTGAGGAAGAAACTGTCACCATCCCGGTGGAGGAAACGTTTGACGAAGCATACGAGCCACAACCCATCCCAGGCAGACGCGTCACGGCCGAGGGCCAGGTGACGTACGAACTTTTGACCCCCGCGTGGATGAAGACTATTGAGGAACTTGGAACAACGCACTCAGCGAGAGTAGAGGCACAATTACATGCCATGGTGATGATAGAAGAAAGGATTTTACAGTCTCCATTCTTTGCTCAGTTGGCCCCGCGACGATACATATCTGGGCATGAGCTCCAGTATAAACCGTATTTCATGTTAATGGCCGAATACCAGTTAGCCATTGAGAAAGAGACAGGTAAGAAACCATCGCATGCAACTCAATTCGAGGCGGATGATTTGCCACTAGATGCACAACAAGGAAGGATCTATCAACTAGAGTGGCGAAAAGATTTACTACAGCAGTATCCAGAAATGATGAGTACATGGGTAAAGGCACCTTTGCATTTGAAGTATAACCCGTGTTGGGGACCAGTACCATGACGCCGCTCCTGGACTGCCTTTGCTATTAAGGTACAAAACAATAAGTAGTGCCAAGACTGGTTGAATTACCCCTATTTTAAGCCACCCATTGAGTTACCAACTGTTGGCTACATGATGGCTACAATTCGCCACTGGCTCCCTAGATTAAAGCATATGGATGATATAGCGGTGCATATGACTGTCAAAATCTTTGACATGATGCAAATGATTTTTAAAGTCTTCCGACGCGTCAAGGCACCACATGTCAACACCCCGGGCTTTGAGCATGGCAATTTCGATCTGGTATATGATATGAGTACAACGCCATCGCTACGGGTGTGTTATGCCTGGCATTGCAGAATAAAATACCTACCGGCGTGCTACAAGCAGACGTTCGAAGAGATGTTCACAACCGGCTTCTGGGAATACCATTAAGAGGTATTCATAAGCAGGCCTACACATTTATTACAATTATTTGCCTGTGAACGAATGGTCTATTCCACACACTATCAGCTCCCGCCACCGGAAGAACCGCAACCAATCGACTGGGAGAAACTCGAGGCAGATCTGGCCCGAGGCATTCGTATCTCCGAGCACACCCTCGCTCAAGACCTCCTACAGAACTATATCCGGCAGACCTCACAACAAGGTTCTGTCAGGGATGACAGAAGCGAGAGGGAGGGGGGTGTTGGAAGCAGCCAGAGGCACAGACGACGCGGAAGCATGTAACGACGGAGCAGGAAGCCAGGCAAATCTTTTTTTAAAGACTTATGTTTTAAAATACTTTTCAAAAACCTCCAACAGTGATTTTCATCACTATTGTAACATATGTAACATAGAAAACCCCATTTTTGTAATCCATAGCTCCATTTTGTGCAAGCCGAGGAGTCCTCGAGCTTGAGGAGCTTAGGTAGAACAAGCGTATCAATTTTCGTTATTTTTAGACATCATTTACCCTTCCAAATAGCATCTAGGACCTAATTTTTAACTAGGCCGGTCACTAGATGTGAAACTGGTCAAAACTAGTCTAGAAACTATAAAAAGAGCTAGAGAGCTCATTTTTGAGGTTAGCTTGTTGGAGTAGAGAAGAGCTTAGAGCTATTTTGAGCTTTTAATAGTGTTCTTGAGTAATAGAGTTGATTCCTCACCTTCCATTGTGTCTTGCTTGTCTCTTCGTAGTGTGTGTGTATGTGTGTGTGCATTTCTATGCTTCTCACCTTCACTGTCACTTCATCTCACATTCACGATCTTCATATCACTCCTATCTCTTCCGCGGATTGACAACATGGTTCTCACCATTGTGCTAGAGCAACATACCAAGCTAGGAATGAGGCTCGTGTTGCTTACCTCCAAAAACAGTTGGAGAGTGAGCACATGAATGAAGGTGATTCTATGGACAATTTTCTAACAAAGATCAAAGACTTGAAGGAACAATTGATTTCTGTTGATGAGGTTATACCAGATAGCTCTCTTGTACAGACCGTTCTGAATGGTCTTCCTGATTCATATTAGAGTTTTGCTTCTACTCTTCGGTTGATGATGAAAGGCGATCCAAATGCCTTGTCATTCGAGGAGTTAGTCTCTGTTTTGTTGCAGGAAGATCGGTCCAGGCAGAACAGGTCAATTATGCGTGTTGCAGATCAAGCTTTCTTGGCTAGTCAGAAGGGCAAAAGAAAATGGAGCTCTTCAACTAGTAAGCAGAAATTTGCAAATGCTGCACATTTGAAGAAGGAAGATAAAGATGAGAAGAAATCAGAAAAGCTGAAATTGTTTTGCAAGTACTGTAAAGGGAGTGATATTTTGACAGTGGGGGGACCAAACATATTACCTCACAGCATAGTTTCTTCTCTGCACTCGAGCTTGCCCCTACAGGGAATACTGTTATACGTGCCAACAACTCCTCTTATCCTGTTATGGGACTTGGTAAGATCATTTTGACTACTACTGATGGTAGTTCTTTCACTTTGTCAGATGCTTTATTTGTGTTAGGGATCAAGAAGAACCTGTTATCAGTTTCTACATTAGCCAAGATTGGCTTGGTTGTGAAATTTGTTGATGACAGGTGTACAATTCATGATCTGTCAAATGGTGATGTGATTATTGCTTCTGGCATTTTATGTCGTGGGTTGTATAAGCTCATAGACTATGAAAGATCTGTGAATGATTCGGCATGTGCAGTACATGATTCTCACGCTATGTCAGATGCAAAGCTTTGGCATGCATGCTTTCGTCATCTGAATTTTGCTAGTTTGCTATGCCTGCAGAAATCTGAAATGGTGTCCTTTTTGCCCAAACTTGAGGCACCTGGAAAACATGTTTGTGAAGGCTGTATTTTGGGCAAAATGCAGCACAGTAAAATGTATTTTTGTTGGGAACAATTCTAAAAGTAAAGGCTATCATCTATATCATCCACAGACTAAACGCATTCTGGTTAGCAGTGATGTTCTTTTTGTGGAAGATGCTATTCAGCTATTGCTTTCATGTACTAAGGAGACATTTGTTAGCTCCAAAGACATGTATAATACTCTGCTGCCTCTTTCTACAGGTGGATAGTCTAGCGCTGGTCCTAATGAGGAAAATTCTGAGCCTTTGTAGGTTTCATGTGATGATGCAGATCATTCCATTTCTGATGCAGATTTACATGATGCACTAGTTGATGAGAGAGCTGATATTGAGCATGCAAAAGCTATGCCAAAATGGATGGTGCAGACTTTGCGTGATAGCAAATTAGATGCACCTCTATCATATCACACTCGTTCAGGCTCTCATAGTGCCTCTTTTGCATCAGATTGCTATGCTATAGCTGCATCTAGTCTCTGTGATGAGAATGAGCCTGTTTCATTTGATGAAGCACGAAATTCAGAAAATTGGATGGCTTCTATGCAATCTGAATATGATGCTATAATAAAGAATGGTACTTGGTCTTTATGTGACTTGCCTCCTAGCAAGAAGGCCATTGGGACTAAGTGGGTATACAAACTGAAGCATAAGCCTGATGGTACAGTTGACAGGTATAAGGCTAGACTTGTTGCGAAGGGTTATGCGCAGGAAAGAGGCATTGATTTTGATGAGACCTTTGCACCTACTTGCCGAATGACTACAATTCATAGCATCTATACACTTGCAGCTCATCATGGTTGGAATGTACATCAATTGGACATTAAAAAAGTATTTCTGAATGGCGACTTGCATGAAGAAGTGTATGTTTTTTAGCCCCGTGGCTTTGTGCAAAAAGGGCATGAAAACCAGGTGTGCAGGTTAAGGAAGGCATTATATGGTTTAAAGCAAGCACCACATGCTTGGTATAAGAAGATACATGCCTATCTGATTGCACATGGTTTTGAGAAGAGTCCAACTAAAAGCACCTTATATGTTAAGTGTGCTAATGATGTACTTCTGATCATTGTGGTTTATGTTGATGACATGCTGCTCATTGGTCCTCATGAGAGGCATATTGCTGATTTTAAGGCTGATTTGCATGCCTCATTTGAGATGCCTAATTCGGGGCATTTGCATCACTATTTGGGCATTCAGTTCATGCAAGTTGATGGTGGAATTGCTTTGTGTCAAACGAAATATATTGACACATTATTGCAACTTTTTGACCTTGAAGATTGTAAGCCTATTGCCACTCCTATGGAGACAGGTTTACGATTGAGTCTTCACGATGCTAGAGATTTATTTGATGCTATTCTCTATGAGCAGGCTGTTGGATGCTTGATTTACTTATGCATTACTCAGCCAGATATTCAGTTTGTTGTCTCACAGATGAGCAGATTTATGCATTGCCCAAAAGTCAAGCATTGGTAGGCGGTTAAGCGCATCTTTTGCTACTTGAGTGGTACTCGGCTACTTGGGTTGTTTTATCCCAAGGGGGGATCACTACTGCTAGATTTGCATGCTTTTTCTGACTCTGATTGGGCTGGTTGCTATGACACTCGTGTGTCTACTAGTGGCTTTTGCTTCATGCTTGGTAGCTCATGTATATCTTGTTGAGCAAGAAGCAGCCGACTGTGGCCACTTCCAGTTGTGAGGCTGAGTATAGGGTAGCTTTCACAGTGACTATTGAGTGTGTGTGGCTCAGAGGCCTTATGGCTGATTTGGGTTTTGGTAAGTCTTCTGCCACCGCCATCTTCACTGACAGCCAGAGCGTATTGGTAGTTGAAAGGAACCCTGTGTTTCATGGTCGCACTAAGTAGATTGAGGTGCATTATCACTATGTCAAGGAAAGGTTCTCTGTTGGGGAGATGAGCTTGGCATATGTGCCCACGCACGAGAACATTACAGACCTTTTCAAGAAGGCTCTACCTAGGGAGAAGTTTGAAGCTTTCCACAAAGCTTTGGGCTTACTTCCTTTTGTGGAGTGATTTCCACATAGCTTGGCACTTCCTTATATATAAGTGCCAGCTCCTTGTTCACCGCATCACTCATAGGGGGGATTTGTTGATATATTTAGGTAGTGATGTGTGTGAACACACTAGGACCGTCGGGGCACTTTTTTCCCCCCTGGCTTGTATATACGCCTATTGCCCTAATGGGCTACTTATCTTCGTACATTCTCTAATAATACATTTAGTATTGTGTGTTGTGCTCCAAGCTTCTTCTCCTTCCTTGTGCTGTTTGCGTGCTTTCGCAGACATCTATTTCCAACAATTCTTACTCTTGATAAAGTAAAGAATAGTCCATCTACTATGGTTGTCAATAAATGAGACGTAATACCTTGATCTTGCAAATGAAGGTTCTTGACTTGGTCCCCATACATATGTATGTACTAATTCCAATAAGTTGTTGTGGATGTGGCCTTTGTGGTTGAATGGTTATCTCTCTGCCTTCCCAATTTGACATGCATCACACCTATTGATCATGCGTTGCTTTGATATGTTTGGTAGTCCTAGAACACTTTGAGCCCTGCATATATCCTTCAAGGTTCTTTCATTCACATAATCAAGTCTCTTATGCCACACCTCAAGCTCACTTAGGGTTTGAGACCCAAAGTAGAATAGAGCTATGTTCTTGGTTTCTCCTACTTCAAAAGTAAAGAGCCTACCATGCTTCTCACCTCTGGCTATCTTCTTGAAGCCTTGACATGGATCTTCCACAAAAGCTCCATGTTGGGTGAACCTAACTTGCAAGCCTTTTTCAACTATTTGGCCTACACTTATTAGGTTTTTAGTGATAGTGGGTACATAGAGAACCTTACTCAGAATGTTTGTCCTGCCATTGGAAGCTTTGAAATTACAAATATTCTCCACATTGTGCTTTGTGTCATCCCATGTCTGCACTTCATGTCTATGCTTTGGACTTTCCAAATTAGATAGAAGAGCAATGTTGCCTGCAACATGATTCGAACATCTTGAATCTATGTAGAACAAATGATCATCTTCTTTACCTTCTTTGTGGCTGAGATTCATGAGTAGCAATGAGTCTTCATGTGGTTGATCTTTTGAATAATTGTTGAAGTCCCTTCTATTATAGCCTCTATTTTTATTGTTGAAGTTGTCTCCACCTCTGCCTCTATTGCTACCATATCCACCTCTTCTGCTTGCTTTCTAGGTCTTCCCATTGAACCAACAAATTTGAGTGGTGTGGTTGGCCTTATCGTAGATGGCACAAGGTTGAACATTATGACCTTTGGCTTTGTCTTTCTTTGGTCCTTTCTTCTTCCCTTTCCACTTGCTCTTGCTTGCGAAGTTGGCTTGAGAAGTCTCTTCTTCATCTTCTTCCTACTTCTTGCCTTTCTGCTTCTTATCCTTCTTATCTACATATAGAGCACTAGTTGAATTACCATCATAGGATTTACCTTACTTTATGCTATTGTTGGCCTCTTGATTGAAGAGTTGTCCAAGATAGATGTTGAAGTCTGGAGTCTGCACATCCTTGATGAGATGATAAGCGGTCGTGAAAGATTACCATTGCTTATCACTTCGAATGCCATTGAGAATTTGCCTCATGATAGCCTCTTCTTCAATCAGCTCTCCAATGGATGCTAACTGATCTGCAGCCTCCTTGACCTTGGTAATAAACTCTATGATGGTTTTTTTAGGTGTCTTCTTCATTTGGTTGAACTCGTTCCAAAGATGATTCTTTCGTGCTTTGATACTAGCAGAAAAGAAAGTCTCGAGGGCATCCCAAGTCTCTTGAGATGTCTTGCATCCTCTAATATGTGGTAATAGAAAGTCAGAGATAGAGTTTATTATGTACAACCTTGATTGAGCATTCATTGCACATGAAAGTGTGAGCTTATTTGTCTCCTCTTGTGTAGGTCCACCTTTGGATCATGGAATAGGCATAGCTTCATCACCTGCTACAATGCCATAAAGATTTATACCTTGCAAATAGGCCGCTGCTTTGATTTTCCAAGCCGCGTAGTTGTGTCAATCAAGCTTCTCGATCATTGAGGAAAGGCCATCACCCATTTTGATCTAGCTCTAATACCAATGAAAGAACTTGGAGAAGCTTGTAGGAGGTAGAAAAGTGCATTTCGAAGCGATGAATTTTGGTCTAGCCAACCGGCACAAGACCAGCCCTTGAGCTTATGGAGACTCAAATAGACCTTATAGGCATGCAATAAGTGCAAAGAAATGCACTATGTACTTTGGAGCATCAAGGAGAAGAAGTCGATACAAAATAGATAGGTTCGTGAGTTGACTAGCTCAAAAAACTTACTATCTATGGAAGAGACAATGAACTTCAAATGCCCATAGCGAGCAGCGTGATTAAAATTAGAAAAAATCCTTTTATGGGAGTGATACACATAGGCTTGAGTGTATATAATGCATAAAGTTATAAGGGATATGAAAAATATGCTATAGGAATGAATCAAACACTCAATGGTGGTACCTCCTATTTTTCAGGAATATGCAGAGATTGACCCCGAGATAGAAAAACTACGATTTCTCCCAATCTACTAAACCAAATGTTATGATAATTTATAGGCATAAACTAGCCGCTAATACCTTTCCAATTATCTATGTTGCACTCAATTTAGAGCGAGAGAGAGAGAGAGAGAGAGAGAGAGAGAGAGAGAGAGAGAGAGAGAGAGAGAGAGAGAGAGAGAGAGAGAGAGAGAGAGAGAGAGAGAGAGAGAGAGAGAGAGAGAGAGAGAGAGAGAGAGAGAGAGAGAGAGAGAGAGAGAGAGAGAGAGAGAGAGAGAGAGAGAGAGAGCAAAAGCCTTTGCAAGATTACAAAAAATTGAAGGAGCAAGACAATGATGGGCACAAGTGTATGTATATTGCTTCCATGTATTGTACAAGTGATTTCAAGTCTTTATATAGACTCTAGGAGTGTTTCCTGAATTCTACAAGTGGATTTTGAATTCAAATGAAGGTGGGAATGGTTGTTGGAGGGAATCAATTTACTTCCCTACAATCTAGGAAAAGTGAAGATCTAGTTTGATCTACTTTTAAGTAATTGATTGCTTGATTGAATGCAACTCAACCACCACGAATTTGTGGGATTTAGGCTCTATCTTTCTACTTTTACATGTTTAAAGCTCAAGGTTTTTACAATGGTAAAAGATCCATGAAAAATCTTTTTTAAAAAAATACAATACGTGAGCATAGGAAAAAGAATTCTCCAATGGATATCCTTTTGACACGATAGTCTTTGATGTAGATCAAATCCACCTCAAGCATAGTGTAAGCTTGATGTTCCAACAACAGCAACTATCTATATACCACACCTCATCATGTGGTTGACCTTCACTACTATGCTTCATAGCTAACAAATGCTCACTTTCTGAATTGGTTGAGGAGTTAGCATAATTACCTTGCCCTTTGTAATTGTTCCCACCTTGCTTTTGCCAACAATCTTTGGCATAGTGTCCTTGCTTCTCACAATTGAAGCATCCATTTGAGTTGGAGTAGCCTCTACCTCCATATCTCCCTCCTCTACATCTTCCTCTTCCTCTTGATGATTGAGCTTCATCTTGTATTGATTGACTCCCTTGATAGCCTTGGCTGCCTTGTTGATAGTTGCTTCTACCTCTTCCTCTTGAACCACCTCTGTTGCCTTTTCTTCTTCCTCCTTTGCCTACATAGAAGAGTTGTTCTTGGCTGCCCTTTGACTTGTTGCCTCCATGGTTGAATGCCTAAGGCACCATAAGAGAAGTAAGTTGCTAAAAATCTGGTAATGAATCCATTACATGCAAAGAGGTTGTGAATGCCTTCCAATTATCATCTTATCTAAGCCCATTAAGTGTGTGGAAAACTAGTTTATCATCATCTACAACGCATCCTATTGAACCAAGTGCATAAAAAATCTCTTTTACTTTGAGTATGAAGTCATTAATACTCTGATTAGATGACTTCCTAAGGTTTTTGAGCTCACTCTTGAGCTGAATCTTTCTAGCCTTTGTAGATGTAGAGTACAACCTTTCTAAACACTTGCAAACCTTCTTGGATGTATCTAGGTCTTGGATATGACCTATCATGGAGTTGCTTATGTGTTCAAATAGAATGAAGATCACTCTCCTATCCATTTCTTCCCTCTCTCTAATGGCTCTCTATCACTCTAGCACAATGGTGAGTACCAACGTGAGAAGATTCACCTCATAATTGTCAATCCGTGGAGACGTGAGGACTAGTATGAAGACTATGAGCAAGTGAAGGCACAAGTGTGTGAGTGAGAAGCACACAAGCATGCACACACATACACACACACGTGCACACAAGGAAAAACAAGGAGAGGAACAATAAAGTTCTTTGCATTAGTCAAAAAGTCTCTTACATAAGCTCAATTCACAAACAATCTAATCTCAAAAATGAGCTCTCTAGCTCTTTTTATAGTTTTCTCACTAGCTTTGGCCTTGTCCAGACCTAGTGTCCGACCTAGTTAAAAATTAGGTTCTAGAGCCTATTTGAGGGCTCAAATGGAGTCTAAAAATTAAGAAAATTGGTATGTAGCTAATTCTAATACTCCTCAAGCTCAAGGACTCCTCGGCTTGAACAAAATGGAGTCTATTCTACCAAAAACAGAATTTACAATGTTTGTGTAGTGATTAAAATCACTTGAGTTGTGAATGATCCATGGAAAAAATGATTAGGCCTTGTTGCCGTATTATGCATGACTGCTGTATTGTACCTGTATGCTCTTCATATGACATGTATGCCAACATTCTCCCCCCTTCCTAGCGTCTGTCGCCCCTGACAGACCTATGTTCTATCGGGTGGTCGATATAGTATTGGATGACATTGGTGGCAAGTTCGTGTTCTCCTATCCTTAAGCCTCTTGCTAGATCAGCTTCCAATGCATCCCAATTTATTGCACCGGGGACCTCTGGTTGCGGTGTGGTGTAGTACTCAAAGTACATGGCTTGTTCACAAGCAAAGAGATGGAGCAGGTGTGTTGGCTTCAGTGCGAAGACCTCCGAGTGATACTCCCAGAAACCTGATCTGAACATTTCTTCGAATGTCTGTTTGTAACATGCAGGGAGGTATTTGATGCGTGCATGCCAAGCGTAAGCCACACGAATACTGGGGGTGGTGCTCATGTCATACACTAAATCGTAGTTTCCATTAGTGAACCCCGGTAGACGTACCTGTGGTGCGGCTACATTTCTAAAGGTTTTCAGTACTATCTGCATCATATCTAAAATCTTAAGCATCATTTGAGCTGCCACATCTAGCATGGGCTTCAATCGTGGCATCCAATGTCGAATTGTTCCCATCATGTACGCTACTGACGGTGGTCCCTGTGGTGGCGCAATGTATGGATAATTGAGCCATTCCTTGCATTGTGCATTATTCTGGACCTTTATGTTGAATGCTTTCCATGAGCGGCGTCGTGGAACAGGGCCATAGCATGGATTATAGAGGAGATGTAATGGCGCATTGTTCCAGGTGCGGAGCATTTCAGGATAGGTTTCAAGAAGTTTCTGCCGCCATGTTGGTTGACGGATCTTGCCTTTTTGCACCTCTGGAGGAAGGTCTTCGGGTTGAGATTGGGTTGCGAAGGAAGGTATCTTCCCTGTGACTCTCTGTATTTCTGTGTTATAATCTGCTAAAATGATATAGTAAGGCCTGTATTGGAGTTCGGATGAGAGGATAAGGTGTCTCGATGACAGGTTTTTGAAGTAATTGGATTGTAATACAGTCTCCTCTATGACTCTCATAGCTTGATTTTGCACGACAATTTGCTCTTCATGTGAACTCCTGATTTCCTCCACTTGTCGTAGCCATGGGGGTCATGGTGCTTCAAATATGTCTTGACCTTCTTCCGTTTGTTGACCTCTTGGGAAGGGTTGTGGGTCGTATTCTTCTTCAAATGTTTGTTCCACAGGAATTTGTACTATTTCTTCGTCGGTGGGAGCCTCTGGAGGGGAAGGTGGTCTTTCATATTGTAGTAGGCGTGCTTGCAACTCTGTGACCTGTTTCTGGAGATCTTTTAAGGCCTCTGAGTCTGTGAGAAGTGAAGCCGCAGAGGAGGTGGTTTGAGAGGCAGCTGTAGTTTCTTTTTGGTGTTTCTGCTTCAGTTGACCCAGTTCCTCTGACAACTGGTCATGTGCTTCAAGCAGCAAGGCATAGTCCTCCAATATGATCTTGATATTGTCGGGGGTCACTGCTTGGAACTTTGATGGGCTGATGGGTGCCCCTGGTGTGCTTTCGATGGCTGCTTCTAAGTTCTCTTGGTTCTGTTGTTGTAGGCATCGATTCTCCTCGTGAGCAGCTGCAAGGTGTCTTCTAAGAAGTGCCATATTTTGTTGAAGTCTTGAATTGCGTTCTAGTTGTGTTTTTAGATGGCCTTCTACCACTTGTATTGCTTCTTGGTCTATATTCTATAAATGTACTTCCAATACACTATGAGCCTCTTGTAAAGTTTGGAATTGTGTATGGAGGCGAGCATTCTCCTCTTCTACTGCTGCAAGACGATTTTGTAGCACCTCCGAGTGCTCTTGCAGTCGTGCGTTATGTTGCTGGAGCTGATTGTACTCTGTCCTTAACTGTGATATACATGTGAGCATGGTGTCCAATGCATTTCCTATGGATGAGGGTGTGGTTTGTACAATGGAGGATGCATGGGAAGGGAATTGGGGAAGGGGAAGAGTGAATGATGTGTCTAATGGAGATGTGTGTGTCGATGAAATTGGTGGGGGGGGAATGGGAGAAGGTGGAAGTGTGGGGGGTGGGGGAGGTGCCGTGGGTGGTGAAATGTCCATACTTTCAAGAGTGGATGCGAGTGTGGGGTCTACCATATACATTGGAATGGTAGGTGGTGTGTGTGTGAAAGTGGTGAATAGATGAGAAGTGGGGTTGGGAGCTGAAAATAAAGGGAATGGGAGAACTGGGTTGAAAAGTTCTAGCAAGGAAGGCATGGAGGGATTGCAGAAGTGGAGGGATGGGGGTTGGGGGTTGAGTTGTAGAGGTGGGGAGGTCATGAAAGGTGGTGTTGTAGTAGGGAAACCCATGAATATGGATCTAGAGTCAGGATGACCTATGGCTGAGGGCATGGGGGATGGTTGTCCTAGGGCAGGCTCTATGAGCGATTCGGTGGATTGTGTGGTGATGGTGGTTGCTTCATAGATTGGGTTTTCAAAGGTGGAGAATAGGGTTGAACTAGAGGTGGGAGTACGGAAGATGAAGGTTTGTTCGGTGGGTTGAGTGGTCGAGGTGATCTCCACGGCTTCTGTTCTAGGAGGCGATGGTGGGGATGTGGGTGGTAGTGGCTCGGTTGATTCATCATGGGTGACTGGGTGCTCTTGGCTAGCGGTCTCTGCTGCTTGGGAGGTTGTATCAATGGGTTCAGATGTAATAATCGGCCCTTCTGCCGTTGTAATGGGGATCTGGATGTTTTTACCTGACCGTGGTCGTGTGTGGAATCTTCGTGGATCATATTGAACTGGCGATCTCCTAATGGCGGTCCGAACTGCTTCTACTACCCCATATGTTTCTGCCATTAATAAGAGACCTTCACTATATTCTGAGTCAACTCCTGCTTCTTCCAACAGCTGAGTCATGAGTACCCTACTGCTCTGTTCGGTGAGCAGTTGTTGCGATCGCACTCGTTCCATGATTTGATACAGCCTTCGGAGTTCTGCTGTATAAGTTGGGGCTTCAGTGGCCTCCTCTTCGTCTGCTCCTTCTTCTTCTAGGTGTCCTTGTTGTTGACCTTGCTAATCATCACTCCAATGTACATGGCGACCTTCTGTGGATTTTCTTCTTCTTTGTGAAGATGTGCCTTGTTCTTTTGTATCTGAATAAAACTCTACATCAAAGAGTTGTGTACTTTGTAAGAATGCTTCGAAGTCCTGGGGATCCATTCCTTCAGCATCTCCAGTTGTAGCAAATTCTTTTGTGCGGTTGTGTGAAGCGGTCTTGACCGGGGAAAGCGAAATGTTGCATGCACATACGGAGAGGGATGGACACATTTGGTGTGAGTGCTGCCATGTCTTTAAGCTTCAGTAGTTTCCTATCCTTCATGTTAGTAGGAACGAGAGCATCCTTCTCAGAAGGTACATGTGTGCCGTGCATATTCAAAGTAGAGCTCACCAACTCCAAGGTAAGTTCAAACCTCTTTAACTCGTTGTTGCCCAGCAAGGAAGGAAGAACAAATGATCCTGGTTTGTCCTTTTCTACATTAGCCTGTAGTGTTGAGACCAGGTAGTAGCATCGGAGGAGGTCTGGTTTGGGTAATGGTGCCTCGAAGTACTCAGCTAGCCCTGCACGTTGCCATATGGTCTGAAGATCCTGCATGTTCTGTAGAGTCTCAAAGTCCTTGGAGAAGAATTGGAATCTGACCCAAGATATGTCATACTCGCACTTAGACTCCCATATATACTTGGCCTCTCCTAATGGGCCTGGCATGCCATTGAACCAATGAGAATTGGCATGGACTCTTTCTGTGATCCCTGTGGGTGGATCCGGTACCGGGATCTGCTGAAGGTGTTGCAGCTCCACAGGTCGTTCAGTTGGAGGCACATCAATAGGTAGACTATCCACATCAATTCCTGCAGTAATTATTCCTGCCTGTGAGCTCGGACCTGTTGCTTCTGCCATGAGAGTGCTTGTAGTTGCTGATGCTTATCTGCTAGAAGAAGAGAGAGGCACATTAGCATTGCATTGGAAACAGGATGTTATGGTGTTCCCTCCACAATACCAACATGACATTCCGAGTGGTTAGAGGTTAGTGGGTGAAGTGTTCGTGATGTGTGTACAAGTGGGTTAGTAGGTTAGGGTTCACCCTAAATGCATACTTTGGTTGTGCAATGTTCTCAGAATGCACCTACACCAGAGGGAAAGGATTTACAGAGGTGGGTCAAGGGGTTCGATATGGGGTTTAGGTCTCCAAACTTTGATGCTGGAATCGTTGCTTTTATTGGCGATGATGTGTGAAGGTTTGCGGACTGGAGTGTGTTGGGTTTGGGGCCTTTTGGGTACCCATTTCCAAACATTCCGAGGCGTGACCGAGAATGTGGTGGTGTGGAGTGTAGATGTTTGCCTTTGGATGGGAGCCAATAGGACTCCTGAGTGTTGGTTTGATCTAGTGATTGGAGGTGAAGTTATTTGAGCTGGTAAGCAGGTCTTGGGCACCCATATTTGTCTAGCCTTTGGGATAGCCTTCATTGACTGCTTTGGAACCCAAATAGAAATGGTTTGTCTAGATTGATGCCTAGGGTACTCCTTCGCCGTAGTCCTCGACACTGTAGCTTGCTTGATGCCTCTTTGGAATCCTATCTCCAAAGCCGAGGGTTGTTCACCTTTGCGTATCCAGATCTGCTTCATGCCATGGGGTATTCTGTATTGTACTAGTTGGTGTTCATTCTTCGTGGTCCTCGGGCTCCTCTGTATCTTGTATTTTCCGTCTTGATTTCCTTGAATTCTCTTTGGAAAAGAAGGGAGATCCTTGTTGACTTCTGTACCTTCGTCATGAGTGGCAATCCTTTGCACCATCGAACTTTGGTCAAGAGTAGCATGGTTCATTTCAGGTGGACTCCTGGAAGGACTAGGATTCGGTGCCACTTCTAGCGGCCTATGTGCTTGATTTTCTAATTCAATCGTGATGTGGTTTTGGCCTATCCATGCCTGAAGAAGTCCGCTTCTTAGGTTGAGGCTGACTGCATGATCATAGATCCAATCTTGGCCTAGGACAAGAGGTTCGGTAAGATCCTCATCTTCACACACTAGCACTTTGACTGCCATTAGCACCTCTTGAATGCAGAGGGGAAGTTCCACCTCACCAATGCAAGGGGTTTCCACACCTCCCAATCCTATGAGATATGCCTCTATAGGATTGATTTGTAATTGCAGCTCTTGGCAGTAAGAAAGTCGAACTGCACTAGTGGCTGCCCCTGAGTCAATTAAAGCTCTCACTGTCCTTACACTCTCTCCTTGTCCTACTTCTAGGGTTACAAAAGGCCGTCGGTTGATTATTCTATGGGAACGACCACCTGAAGCCTCGCACATGGCCATAGGATAGCCTACAGATTCTTGAGTGTCAGGCATAGGCGGGTCTCTGCCTTGTCTCCTCAATTTCATTCGTCGGTTGCCTTCTAAAGCTTCTGCCTGTGCTTCTTCTGTAATTCGTTTCTCTTCTTCTTTACGTTTCTTGGCAGTGTTGAGTCGATTTAGCATCTCTTCAGTCAAGGGTTCTTGATATAACTTGATTCTGCATCCACTTATGTAACTTGGTAGAATATCACCCCCTAGAGTGGCTAGTTGAACTGCTCCACTTGTGGAGATTCTATTGATAATCATTGGCCCGTAACCTCTCTTCTCTAACTTCCGTGCATGTTGCTTCAAGGTGTAGACTAGGACTAGGTCTCCTGCTTTCAAGCCCTTATCCTTGACGTGTGCATCGAAATATGCCTTTTGCCTCTTCTTGGCTTCATAAATTCCTGCTGCAGCCCTCAATCATGTTTCACCTAGTCGTTCAAGATCGAAGATTCTAGAGGACAACTCATGGCCTGTCCAATCATGCTCTTGTGCTACTTTCAAGGTTGGTATAAAAAATTCCAATGGTAGCACTGCATTCTGGCCGAAAACCATTTGAAAGGGCGTGGCTTGGAGTACCGTTTTATAGGCAACTCTGTATGCCCAAACAACATGGTGTAGCTGTTTGTCCCAATCCGAGCATTTGTTATTCACTAATTTGGTTAGCACATTGCATAGAATCTTATTTGTGCTTTCGGCTTGTCCATTAGCTTGTGGGTGATAGGGGGCAGTCTTCTTGTGTATCACCAAGAACTCTTGAAGAAGATTTTCAATGACTTCATTCAAGAAGTGAGTCCCTCTATCACTTACTAGCTCTATGGGTAGCCCGTATCGAGTGAACACATTCTCATATAAGAATTTAGCGGTCGTTTGGGCATCATTCTTCGATGTGGCTTGCACTTCTACCCACTTGGTTAGATAATCCGTGGCCACAATGATATACTCAGCATGTGAACCCTTAGCTGGGGGATTAATAGGACCAACAAAGTATATTCCCCACTTAGAAAATGCACGTCCACCCATCATAGGTTTCAGTGGCATCTCATCCTTGCGTATAGGATACTGAGTTCTCTGACAAACATCACACCGTTTGACATAGGTATGTGCATCCATGTGAAGGGTCGGCCACCAGAAGCCTGCAAATAGTATTGCCTTGATCACCCGATCTGGTCCAAAGTGTCCTCCTGCTACACCTTGGTGAGTAGTTTCCAAGATCTTGAGATATTCACTCTCATGGACACATAGTATGAGGTGACCATCTTTACCACGCTTGTATAAATTATCACCAATGATTGAGTAATCTAGGGCTTCTTGTTCTAGACTTCTTTGTCTCGTCAGGGTCATATCTGGAGGGAATGTTTTCGTCCTCAAGAAGGCTACTAATGGTTCACTCCAATCTGGCACTATGGACACTTGGTAAAGAGTGGCATGTTCCACAGGTGGTTTAGTGCAACAGATTGGGCATTCTTTACACATCTTATGTACATCAGCTTCCATAGTAGCCCAATGCACTCCGAGTCTCCTTAGTGTCTGTAGGGTTCGTTGTTTTGAGTAGTGTTGCTCTAATGCACCTACGTGTGCCAACTGCAACCATTTAGCGTACTCATCTCTTCCACACAACAAGCCAATATCCCTTGATCTGTCTGTTTGTACATACTTCCTGCCATGATATGGTACTTCTGGGCTTTTACTACCTCTCTATCTTGAGTGTTTATGAATGGGTGACTAGGCCCGTATGTCAATACTGGCACTAATGGCTTAGCCCGCTGAGGTACAACTTCCAAATTAAACAAGTAATCATCAGGAAGGTCATCTGATACTCCTTGTGGGGCTTCTCCCGATGTGAGCCTAGAGAGATGATCTGCTCTAAAATGAGTCTTGTGTTTTCTCACCACTACCTCAAAGTCATATTCCATTAGTAAGAGGAACCATCTCACCAATCTACCTGTGTTGCATGGCTTGTTCACCAAGTAAAGTAGAGCTTGATGATCAGTAAAAAATTTAAACTTATTTGCAAGCAAGTAATGTCTAAACTTTTTAATTGCATATACCATGCCTAGTCCTTCTCTCTCAGTCGTGGTATAATTTCGTTCAGCTGCATTCAGTTGTCTACTAGCATAGGCAATTGGAAGATCCATATTACCTTCACCAGTAGGTTGTGCAAGCACACATCCAATGGTATAATTGGATGCATCCACATGCACATGGAAGGGCTTATTCCAATCTGGTGTAGTCAAGATTGGTGCTGAACACAATCTTCTTTTGAGTTCATTAAAGGAGTCCTCACACTCATTAGTCCACTCAAAGTTAGTCAGAAGTCCGTACAGAGGCTTTGCTATGATGGCATACATGTGTATAAACCGTCGGTAATAACCACAATGCCCCATGAAGGCTTGTACTTCCTTGACATTCCTTGGCCTAGGTAGCTCTGCTATGGCTCTCACTTTCTCTTCATCAGTGGATATGCCATTCTTTGACACTACGTGTCCTAGAATCTTGCCTTGCCTGACCATAAAAACACACTTTTCTGGGTTCAGGCAGACTTGATATTCTCTACATTTGTCAAAGATTTGTCTAAGTTCAGGAATATGGGTTTGTCTAATGTTGGAATGAGCACAAAGATCATCAACATAGACTTCTAAGTTCTTCCTCAGGAACTCTTTAAATACATGGCACATCAGCCTCTGGAAGGTAGCACGAGCATTGGTAAGCCCGAATGGCATTACCCTAAAAGCGAATATGCCCCACTCTGTGGCAAAAGCCGTCTTATGCTGATCTTCTGGTGCAATGGCCACTTGATTGTAGCCAGAGAACCCATCCAGGAAGCTGTATACATCCTTGCCTGCTACCCTTTCTAATAGATGCTCGGTGATTGGAAGCGGATAACTATCTCTGATAGTAGCTGCGTTAACCTTCTTCAAGTTAATGCATATGCGTAATTTACCATTCTTTTTGGGCACCACTACAATGGGGGACACCCATTCAGTGTGCTCAATTTCATAGATAAATCCAGCTTCAACCAAGCGGTCTATCTCGTCTTTGATCTTGGCAGCATAGTTGTCATTGTATGTGTATGGCTTTTGTTTAGAAGATCTGGCCTCTGTGGTCATGGGAATCGTATGGGCTATCAGCTCATGCTCTCTTAGCAAAGCTATCAGCTCATGCTCCTCTTCCTCAGTGAGGTCATGTCCTATGTAAGTGCACCTCTCTTCTCCTTCTTCAATGGCTACCACTACCTTCTTGGTGGTTTCTTTCTTATCATAGGCCTCTCCTGCTTGTGCATCACGTTTTGGCATTCTTACCATGACTCTCCTATCTTCTATTGCATACTTCTTGAAATTTTCAGGGACCTCAAACAGGGATTCTTCCTCCTCTAGTGCGGCTTCTCTCTTCGTCCTTTTCTTTCCTTCACTCTTAGTGGTCACTCGTGTGGTTAATCTCACATCATTAGTGAGCTCTTCATGTCTCTGAGGGTAAACTTCTACTTCATAGAAATATTCTTTGTCTGATGCAAAGGGTGGGTCCATGATGATTGACTCAAGATCGGAGTCACTTGCATCTTCAAATGCATCAGGGCTAGGTTCGCATTCTTCTAAAATTGCATCTCCCATGATTGGCTCTATGGAGAAGACCGAAATGTCATAGCCATCTTCATCACAGTGGGGTGTCCATTGCTCTTCATTGATGGCTACATCCATAGTGGCTAGAATTTCTGCCCAGCCGTGGGGTTCAAATTCTTTGTCCGGAAATACTACAGGTGCATAGGCTGGGTCTTGAACTGATCTATGTGTTTCCTTCACACCTACCTCTCTGGCTTTTTCTCTTTCCTCCTCTTCCACTGCCACTTTACACATCCATAAGTATGTGTCTTCATGCATCCATGAGGATCCTGATCCTATGGAATGCACCGATTCCGTATCATCTTTGGCTCTATGGATGGGGTTCCATTGGATAGGAGGGACATCTCTATGAGAGTAATCCTTGAGATTGACTTTGGTTGTAACACCTAACTGTTGTAAATACAAGGAATTGGTTCCCCAATCCTATACCACTTGCAACTGCCGCATAAATGGTCTCCCCAAAATCATCTCGTAGGCTTGGTTTTTGCTAAAGTCGCATATAGCAAAAGTATGCTCGAACTCAACACCACATGTAGTGAGAGTTATTCCTTCTAGCAATCCTAAGGGCCTCTCAATATGACCATCGGCCATCTGCAAATTCTCGTTGGCCTGAGTGCTGGCTTGCCCCAATGCTTCCATAGGGAAGTGGTAGCAATTGCAACTCCTGCACCTGAGTCTAGAATGGCCTTGGTGGTGTAGCCCTGATGAGTGATGGGGAGATAGGTGTTTCCTTCTTCTCCCTCGCTCATGTCTCCTATCTTATCCAAGGGTATTTCTGGCACTGTTCTCTCGGATCCTACCTGGGGACGCGGTTTTGCTACTTCGGGCACTTGATTGGCTACATGTTTCCACACTTTTGGTCTAACCTTAAGCAGCTCTTCCAAAGTGAGATTGCACTGCACCTTAGTGTTCTCCACTACCTCCGTGTTCCTAGGTATGACTGAATCTTCGTTTCTTACCATGACTGTGGGTGTTCTCATACAAGTGGACTTTGCTTCCCATGGGCCTGTGAAATGTGGTAACTCTTGCAAAGAATTAGACTCAAAGTCTAACCTCTCATGAGAGTGGGCACTTTCCCGTTCTTCATAAATAGAAGGGATGTCCTGTGGGAACTGATCATGTGCGTCATCCACAAGTTCTATGGGAGGAGGGACTTCACTTTCTTTAGCCCATTTGTCCTCTTGAATCTCTCGTAGGAATTCGGGTGTGAACCGATTCATAGAAGATGATGTGTCTAGCTCCGTAGAGTTAGGCACATAGGCTTCCTGGGGAGGAATGCTTATTCTATCACTTGCCTTCTCCTTAGCCTGGGAGTTGGATCCTTTTCCAGACTTTGCAATTAACATCTCCAATCTGTCTAACAGACCATCAAAATGCAATGGTGTTCTAGTGGAGCTAGAGCAAGTGAAAAGGCGACTGGTCTCAAACATGGCTTGAGCCAATTCCACCATCTTGGTACACAACTTAGTTCGTTCAAGCTCTAGGTCAGCTCTAGGGTAACATTTCTCATGATCTGTTACATTGGTCCCTTCTTGGATTCTGGCCTGATATGCTTTAAGCATCATGTCTAGATCTTCAGGAGTGGGATCGGCTAAGACTAATCCTACTCGGGGTGGTGGGTGGGTTACGTGTGGTGGATTGGTGGGTGGAGGAATGAAGGGTGAAGGGGATGGTAGTGGTGGGGATGTGTGAGAGTGCGTTTGAGATGTGATTTCTATGATTTTGGCTTTGGTTTCTTGTAGACTTTCCTCAAGTTCGCTCATCTTTCTTGCCCATTGCCTTTTTATCCGTTCATGGCTATCTCTCCAAGCTCTTGTCCTCTTCTTATTCTGACTCTCAGTCTCGCTAACCTCCACAGTCTTCTCCTGGCCTAAGTCTTGGTTTTGCTTAAGTGCCTGAGCTCTCGTGATGACTTGTACTGGAGCCGTGGAAGTCACACTTCCCGTGGAGTCCACCACTAGCGGGATGACATTGATAGGAGCAATTTTTGGTATATTGGCGGGGTTCTTGGGTAGAGTCACTAGTTTCTGAGTCTAGCGCGTAGGGGTAATCACTCAATTGTTGGGCCCAAGATCTGGCTGTATGGTTGACGCTAGCCTCGGATGATCTAACACTTTGACGGTCTCTCCCTAGGTGTCTACCTGATCTCAGGTTCATATGCCCTTTGTACGTTGCGGATTCTTTGGTACCAATCACTTGTTCCTTTTAAGTTCCTTTGGATGTGTTTTTCTTGTTTTTTAATTAAGCGTCGTCAGGAGCACTTTAGTGTGTCGTACTTGATGTTCTGCGTCTGCTTAGTTTAAGTTCTTTTCCTTTAAGTTATCCCTTGACTGCAATTTAGCCTATCCTTGCACTTGAGAAATTAAGGGCTCTTCAAACTTGAATGTTCCTATCGTACCCCTAGTCACTCAGGACAACTACTCGCACTTAGCCTATGCTAACAATGGACTGAGGGGGTTAAGAGATGTTCCAACCTCAAGTTGCTCCTCCTGGTGATGCTTGTCTACCCAGGAAGCACGTTCCCAAGCTTGTTCGCCTTGGCACTTACTTTGCTTTCTCCAAAAGTTCTCGATGATCCTGTAAGAACCTCAAGTTTAGCTTCAATTTGATCCTTCAATTGACAGACAATTTATTTCAGACACTTTTTAATGACCCTTGTTCCCCCTTTTTTATTGCTAAAAAAAAACTTCCTCTAGAGCTCCCTTGGTGTACCTACCCCTCAGTGTGTCAACTTCAAAATATCATCTCTGAAAATCAACGCATTATCTTTATAAAAAACAGTTGAGAGCGTGTAGTATATGCCACGAGCTTTCCGACAAGCCCTAGAGCTCAAAAGCTGGATTTTGTATGAAAAAGTTATGACCATTTAGGGTTTAGGGGGTTAAACAGACAAACAGAACCTTTCAAGAGTTTTAATGCATTTCTTCTAAGGCCTTTGTAAGTGTATGAGTATGAGTATGCAAATATGCCCAAAATTTAGCCTAAATTTCCCAAAAAATTACCCCTTACTTTTTTTGCCGAAAATGTCTGTCTATCACGATAGATGATGTCTGTCCCAATAGAGTGGTCTATTGCGATAGACGGTGTCTGTCGCGATAGACTGGTCTGTCGCGATAGATGGTGTCTGCCGCGATAGACGGTGTCTGTCGCGATAGACGGTGTCTGTCGCGATAGACGGTGTCTGTCGCGATAGACGGTGTCTGTCGCGATAGACGATGTCTGTCGCGATAGACGGTGTCTATCGTCTGTCGTGGTTTTGGTCTGTCGCGATAGACGGTGTCTGTCGCGATAGACGGTGTCTATCGTCTGTCGTGGTTTTGGTCTGTCGCGATAGACGGTGTCTGTCGCGATAGAGTGGTCTGTCGCGATAGATGGGTCTGTCGCGATAGAGTGGTCTGTCACGATAGATGGTGTCTATCGTCTGTCGTGCTTTTGGTCTGTCGCGATAGACGGTGTCTGTCACGATAGACGGGGTCTATCGTGGAATTTGGTCTGTCGCGATAGACGGGTGTCTATCGCGATAGACGGTGTCTGTCGCGATAGATGGGTCTATCGCGATAGAGTGGTCTGTCGCGATAGACGGTGTCTGTCGCGATAGATGGTGTCTATCGTCTGTCATGCTTTTGGTCTGTCGCGATAGACGGTGTCTGTCGCGATAGATGGGGTGTGTCGTGGAATTTGGTCTGTTGCGATAGACGGTCTCTATCGTGGGTCTCTGTCTGTCGTGATAGACGGTGTCTGTCGCGATAGACTGAAAAAACGCAAATTTTTGAGAAACTTCTAGTGATTTGGAGTGCTCTAATGGTGTAGGTTACCGTGCCAAACACGCATTCACAAAATATCAAGTTTTTCTTTGTGTCGCGACAGATAGAAGTCGTCGTCCCGGGACCTGTGCAGAGTCTGTCGTACCTGCGCAAACTGCTGGAGAAGGTGGTACAGCTAGTTCCTGCAACAGAAGCTCAAAAAACACACAAAAATAGATCGCATGCATGCTCTCTCTCGCTCTCTCTCACAACGGAATGAGGAAAATGAGGTGGGGAGTGGAATATGACCAAAAAACTGAAAGTTTTGTGGAGATGGAGATGGAGGTGGGAGATGGTGGGGATGATGATGGTGATGCAAAAATAAGAAAAAATGCAGAAAAATAAGGAAAAGAAAGGATATTACCTATAACTCCAATGTCTCAACCATCACACGCTCGTCCTCGAAGCTCTCTCCCTGGCAATGGCGCCAAATTTGGTGTCACTCTAGCACAATGGTGAGTACCAACGTGAGAAGATTCACCTCATAATTGTCAATCCGTGGAGACGTGAGGACTAGTATGAAGACTATGAGCAAGTGAAGGCACAAGTGTGTGATTGAGAAGCACACAAGCATGCACATACATACACACACACGCGCACACAAGGCAAAACAAGGAGAGGAACAATGGAGTTCTTTGCATTAGTCAAAAAGTCTCTTACATAAGCTCAATTCACAAACAATCTAACCTCAAAAATGAGCTCTCTAGCTCTTTTTATAGTTTTCTCACTAGCTTTGGCCTTGTCCAGACCTAGTGTCCGACCTAGTTAAAAATTAGGTTCTAGAGCCTATTTGAGGGCTCAAACGGAGTCTAAAAATTAAGAAAATTGGTATGTAGCTAATTCTAATACTCCTCAAGCTCGAGGACTCCTCGGCTTGAACAAAATGGAGTCTATTCTACCAAAAACGGAATTTACAATGTTTGTATAGTGATTAAAATCACTTGAGTTGTGAATGATCCATGGAAAAAATGATTAGGCCTTGTTGCCGTATTATGCATGACTGCTCTATTGTACCTGTATGCTCTTCATATGACCTGTATGCCAACACTCTCCTTTGATTCTTAGTAGGTTTATGTGGATCTATGTATGACTTCACCTCAATACCACTAACCAACCCCCAAAGACCCTTTCCCATGAGAAAGTTAGAGATTCTAAACTTCCAAGGTTTGTAATGGTCTTTTCAAGCTTCTCAATTTGAGTATTATAGTCTCCTATTATGTATGCGACTATAAAAACGGTTCCTAATCCCTCCTTAGATTGTTATATATGTGAGAAAGAATGATATGTTCCCTTCCCACAAGAGCCTCCACTTGTCTTGAACCTTGGATGATGATAGAAGCTCCCCCTTACTTCAAATCCTTCTTCAAATCCTCCTAGTCTTTGCTTCAATCCTTGGCTCTCAAGCAACATTAAGGCCTCCTCTTGATGTCCTCAATGCTCGATGATGAGATATGATACCAGTGATGGAGTATATCCACTCCTATTTGTAGCAAAAGAATGATAGGCCCTTCCTAGGACCAAACAATTCACTACCACAGTCCTCCCAAAATTGAATTGCTCTTTGGACATGAAGATTGAACCTATATAATTTTGCACCGTAAAAATAGATAGTATGATCACTAAATTCAAAGATCACTAAATTTGGAGAATGTGAGGGGTATCAACCTCCTTCCACAAGAGAGACCAGAAATTGTCCAAATAGGCAGCTTGCACCTATGTGTACCTTCCTACACACATACACGGGAATATACAGAGATCAAAATAGAGAGATTTCAAGCTCAATATAATCAATAATAGTGAACAGTTAATACTAAGATTATATCCAATAGAAATCTTACAATCATAGGAAAGAAATGAGCTATCTTGCAAATGAATAAGACGACTACACAAAAAGATATGAATGGTCAAAGATCGCTCCCTATGAGAAAATTCTAGCACGCAAGGGGCTTGTTTAGACATGGAGTAAACACTCCTAATGAGATCCTAAAAATGCTCAAATTGTGGAGGAAGATAGCTTGAATTTGCTCCATGTGTTTGCTTATATAATGCTCAAAGAGATAGTTGTAAATTTGAATTCAAAATTACCCTCCAAATGATCCCGGCTTTTCTCCATCAATTAGTTGAGTAATGAGCTGAGAGAATTCATGGAAAAGTGTTTGTATACCCTAACAAAAGTGTGAGTGATGTGGCACTTCAATTTAGCATGAGTTCTCACACTTGAGATTGCTAAAATTCTAACACTACTTTGCTAGCTATGTATCCTTATGCTTGATTCAAAGTAACATCGAATTCATACATCTAGACGTTTCCTAGGATTAGCTATTCCAATAAATTAGAGTCGTGAAAGAGTAAGAGTTTATTTTGCATTGTCTTGCTCCCTCAATGCAAAGATAGGGTTACTTCTCCTAAGCACTTAATATGATTACCTCCTATTCCAATCATATATGCTTCTGTAGGAGTCATTGCCATCTTTGGTTTTTTGATTAAGGAGGCACACAAAGCTTCTTAAATATGCTTCTATGTCAATCAATGAATCCACTAGGTGGGTTTCCTCTTTCCAATTCCTAGGTTTAGGTGTTCTTCTCTTGCGATGCTACCCAATGTCTTGATATTTGTGGCATTATAATTCACTAGGGGAATGGATTCTTCACCTTTTCTCTCTAATCCATTCTTTTCATCTCCTGATTCTCTCTAGGGATTTTTTTCTAGCTTCTTCCTTAATTATCTATTCTTCCTTCTTTTTGAGCTCTTAAGAGTCTCATTAGCATTTTCTCTGTGATTGTCTCCATATACTTCTTTACTCAACATCCACTGATGTAGTTAGATAAGATACCTCCATCCAATGTGGCTAAGTTAATAGTTCCACCAGAGGAAATACGATTGATGATTAAAGGACCATATCCTCATTGTTTGAGTTTCTTTGCATGTTTCTTTAAATTTTATACCAAACTAACTCTCCAACTCTAAGACCTTTGTCTTTTATGTGAGCATCATAATATGCTTTTTTCCTTCTTTTGGTAGCATAGATATGTGCTATTGTTTGTAACTTGGTTTCATGTAATTTTTAAAAATAATCAAAAGATTGTTCATGTCGTGTCCATTTGTACATCTTAACTACTTGAAGAGTAGGAATTAAGAAATCAATTGTTAGTATTGCATTTTGTTCATACACTAGGTTAAATGGCATAGTTCCAATAGCTATTCTGTAAGCTACTCGAAAAGCCCAAGCTGCATGGTGCAACTACTTGTCCCAATATAACCTACCATTATTGACTTATTTTGTCAAAATTGTCCATAATACCTTATTGGAACTTTCAGCTTTTCCATTGGCTTATGGGTGATAAGGCATCAACTTTTTATGAATTGCCAAGAACGCATTCATGAGGGACTTAGTGACTTCATTTACAAAGTCCTCTATCACTCATTATCTCAATGGACAATCCAAACCTAGTGAAAATGTTCCCAAATAAGAATTTTGTAGTTGTTTGTGCATCATTTTTCTTAGTGGCTTTGGCTTCTAACCACTTGCTTAAGTAGTTTGTAGCCACAATCATATATTCTACATTAGAGCCTCTTGCTCGGGGGACTAAAGGGTCCAATAAATTCAATTCTCGATTGAGAGAAAGCTCTTACAAAAACTATAGGTCTATGAGGCATGTCATCTCTCCTAATGGGGTACTTGGTTCTTTGAAATATGTCACAACTTACATAAGTTTCTGTATACATGTGTAGGGTTTGCCACCATAAGCCTTCAAAGAGGATCATGTTTATAGTCTTATCAGCTACAAAACGACCTCCAACTACTCCAACCTGTGCCATTTCTGATATAGGAAGGTACTCTCCCTTGTGAATGCATATTCTTAATTGATTATCCTTTCCTCATTTGAAAAGTTATTTTCCCATGATCCCATAATCTTTTGTTTGATCTTTTAGAGCTCTCTTTCTCGCTTGGTGAGCACCTTTTGGGTATGTTTGTGAGTTCAAAATCTCAACTAGTTTCTTACTCCAATTGAGTGGTATTGTCAATAGCACAAAGATGAATGTTCCTCAAGTGACAAGATTTGGCATAAATTGCAATTAGACACATATTCATGTGCATACTTTTGCATATCCAACCAATATACTCCTAAGCTCTATAGTTCTTGAGTTGTTCTGCTTACACGTTTGTGCACTCTCCATTTATTTTCATGAGCTTGCTAGATCAAATTCGTTCTCTCCTCATCTTCTGCACATCTTATAAGCACTCTGTTAGAATCTTTGAAATATAAGCTTCCTATCATAATGTGGTGGTTCCTTATTTTCCAAAGCCCTTTGCCTTTTTTTGAATTGATTCTATGCCTAGATCCATGTGTGAGAATAGGTACCAATGTTTTAGCCCATGGTGGACATCCTTCCAAGTTGAACAAGTAAGTATCTTGCAATTCATCAGCTACTCCTGTTCTTGGCTCTCCATGAGTCATTCTAGACAAATGGTTGGCTCTAATATGTGTGTTTCCCTTTTTGAAAACTACTTCAAAAGCAAAGTACATTAACAAAAGATACCATTTTGCTAGCCTTCCCATCTTGCAAGGTTTATTGACCAAGTACAATAAATCTTGGTGATCAATAAAAAAACTTGGACGTGTTGGCTAGCAACTGCATAGACGATCCCCAGTCCTTCTTTTTCGGTTGTAGTGTAGCTTCATTCAACTTGGTTTGATTGTCTACTTGCATATGTGATAGGGTGATCTAATTTTCCTTCATCAATTGGTTGTGCAATCACACATTCAATAGTAGAATTAGAGGCATCCACATAAATATTGAAAGGTTTATTCCAATAAGGCACTTTCAATATGGGTGCTAAACTCAATATTGTTTTCAATTCATTGAATGCTTGCTCACATTCATCACTCCATTTTAATTGAGTCAATAATCCATACAACGGCTTACCTATATTTCCATAGATATTTCTAAATTGATTATACTATCCACAATGGCCCATAAAGTCTTGCAATTCTTTGACATTCTTGGATATGGGAAATCTTAAAATTACCTTGATTTTATCTTCATCTATAGAGATACCATTCTTTAACATGATGTGTGCAAGTATCTTTCCTTGCCTCACCATAAAAACACACTTTTCAAGATTCAAATATACTCAATATTGTGTGCATTTATCAAATGTGCCTCTCAACTCTAGTAGACGAGCAGATCATTGAAAGTACATAGGTAATCTATATAGAATTCCATACTCTTCCTTGAAAATTCCTTAAAAACATGAAACATTTATCTCTAAAAAAGGTTAGGTCATTAGTGTAACCAAAAGGCAGAGCCCTAAAAGCATATACTCCCCATTCAGTAGCAAAAGTTATCTTATGCTAATCTTCAATAGCAATAGATACTTGATTATATGCTAAAAAACCAACAAGGAAGTTGTACACTTCCTTGCATGTTAACCTTTCCAAAAGATGATCAATGACAGGTAGAAGATAAGTATCTCTGATAGTGGCAACATTAACCTTTTTCAAGTCAATAAACACCCTTAATTTTCCATTTTTCCTTGGTATCACAACTAATGGAGAAACTCGCTCTCTATGTTCAATCTCATTTATGAATCAAGTTGCCAATAGCTTCTATATCTTCTTTGATCTTAGCTCAGTGGAAATGATTATATGTGTATGGTCTTTATTTTGAAGGCTTTCCTTTAGCAGTCATAGGGATCTTATGAGAGCAAATTTTCATATCTAATCCTTTCAATTTCTCATAAGTCCACACGAAATCATCTCGATAATCTTGTAGTAACCCTATTAATCTTGTTAATTTTCCATAGATACATCTTTGACTATAAAATTGCATCTATCCTCGTTATTCTCTCAAGTCACTATGATATTCTTAGTTTGCTCCTTGTTGTCATATACTACTCCTTGCAACTCTCTCTTAGGCATTGAATAGCGATTTTTTCTCTCTTATACCTCATATCTTCTAAAATGTCCGAGAACTTCTAAATGGTTCTATTGTTGATATTCTTCCTTTGTTTCATTAGTTTCCTTATTGGGGTTTTTTGGGTATTATGCTATGAAAAAGATACTACAATTTTCCATAGGATTATTAATTTCAACTTCTTTTAAATATTGTTCTTCTTAATCCAATTTAGGCCCCATTATGATACTTTCATAATCCTTGTCTTTTCCTTTTCCACTTTCTCACCTTCATCTGCTTCTTGGATTACTAGATGTATAGAATTAGGTCATATCCTTCTTCATCTATGCATTCATTCATGGTCTATACTTCCTTGTTTATGCATACATTGTTAGGGGAGCACTAGATTGTGCTCTCTGACTATAGTAGACAAGATTTCGGAAATATATTTCTGATTACAAGAACACCCACGAAGGGAAAACGATACAAGAATACTGACTGATACAAGATTTCCCACAACTCGGGACTGATAGGTATGAATAACTCGACTAGAGATGATACAGGAGATCCCACAACCCGGGATCGTAAGTATGAAACAAGATATTTGGATTACAAGAACTCCCTTCTAGGAGATGAACTAGATACAAGAAAGAACTCGACAAGATCTCATACTATGAGATTACAAGAGGACAGGATAGGAGGCCCAAGAACTAGACTAGAACAAGGAACAAGAAAAGAACTGGAACTAGAACCTGGAGAGTACTTACTTGGCAGTCACGACTCCTTGAGCTCCCAAGACTGGTATTGGCAAGACTAAGAATGAATGTGGCCAAGCCCTCCTTATATAGGTTTTCCAAGGGTGGTTCAAGGGGCAGTTACAAATTGATGATGTCATCAATTCGAAGCATTATCTCTGGATGTCAGAATCAAGCAAGAAGATAATTGATCTTAAGGTTTGGGCACGTTCTAGAGGCAATGGAAGCATGGGTATCTCCTAATTCTGAACCAATCATGAGATATAGGACTCACATGGAATCTGAGATTCAGGATGGTTTCCTTTGTCCATGACATCACCTCCCCCTCAAGCGACGAGTTCCACGAGGAGCGGTCAACTTCTCTAGTCTCGACTTCATTGGATTTTTTTTATGGAATTCTCGAACCTTGATTGGTGCTCTTTGAAGGTTTTCTGCAGGTTCCCAAGTACGATCACTGATGTCATACCCTTTCCAATGAATAAGGTACTCTAATCTTCCTGAGGATATTCTCGAATCTAGGACATGCTCTACTTCAAATTCTTCATGATCATCAATCTCGATAGGCGGTGAAGGACTAGGTCTCTCCCCCCTCAATGGTGAAATATGATATGGTTCCAACATGGATACATGGAAAACTGGATGTATTCTCATGGTACTTGGTAGCTAAAGCTTGAAGATGACTCGATTAATCTTGGCCAAGATGGTAAATGGACGAGATCTTTGATCTAACTTTGCACAAGGCCTTGAAGTTTGCAAATTGTTTTTGAGTAACCATACTTTATCCCCAATTTGATACGATGGATTCTAGACACGATGTTGATCTGCATTGTACTTATAATGTTATTGAGATTTATGGATCTCTTCCTTGAGTTCTTTGTGATTGTCCATCAGGTACTGGGCCTTGTCTCTGGCAGCTGGGTTCTTGACATGATTTGAGAGTTGTATATCCATCCTTGGATGTTGTCCATATTTTGCAAAGAAGGGATTTTGCTTAGTAGATGCATGAACACTATTGTTATAGGCAAACTCTACAAAGGGTAACAACTTAAACCAATAATTTTGGTGATAGTTGCTAGTGCAATGGAGGTATTTCTTTAAGACTTGATTCACTCGTTCTGTTTGTCCATCATTCTATGGATGATTTGTTGTAGATAGTTTAACTTGAACACCAAGGAGCTTGCAAAGACTGTTCCAAAAGCCGGATATGAACTGTGGACCTGGATCACTAACAATATCATCAGGCAATCCATGGAGCCTAAGGATGTATCTGAGAAAAATTCTAGCAGTGGCTGCACCTGTGATTGCCTTTGTAGTTGGACTGAAGTGTGCCATCTTTGTAAATCTATCCACAATAACAAGAATGGCATCATACTTATCTCACGTTGGTAGATCTATGATGAAATTCAATGACAATGAAGCCCATGGCCTTTCTGGAATAGGTAAAGGTTGCAAGAGGCCATGAGGTTTATGTTGCGGTACCTTAGATTTATTGCAAGTTTCACATGTTGGACTATATTCTTTGACTTCCTTCCACATTTGAGGCCACAAAAATCCCTTGATATGAGTTCTATTGTTTTATTTACTTTGAAATGTCCTGCTGCAAGGTTGTCATGACGTTGTTGAAGTACTTGGATCCTGGGATTTCTTGGAGGGCATACAATAGGTTCTTATAGAATAGTAATCCATCCTTTTCCTGAAATTCATTTACTTCTTGGAATTTTCCTTCTTGATTTTTCTGCTTAACATTACAAAACAATTCATCTTGTGGTAGATTCTCACAGATCAAATGATTCAAGGCTGAATCTTCATGATGGGTTGAAGAGATAGCTGCTAACTGGAGATGCTTAGGCTTGAGTAATACACTCTCTTGTTGATCAAAGGCCTCTTCACCCTTCTTTGGTGCAAGGTAAGATCTTATGGACAAGGCATCTGACTGACATTGTTGACATCCTAGACGGTATGTGATGACAAAGTCGAATCTGGATAGAAAGTTACTCCATCGAGATTGTCTTCTATTAAGGATGCGGGTGGTCATAAAATACTCTAGGTTCTTGTGATCTGTATACACAGTAACTTTATGTGCTACTCCTTCTAGATGGTGATGCCAAGTATCAAATGTGTCCACTATGGCAAGAAGTTCTTTATCATGAATTTCACAATTAATTTCTGGAGGGGAAAATTTCCTTGAATGATATGCAATTGGATGTAGGTGCCCATCATCTCCATATTGGGAAAGAATGGCCCCTAGGGCAAAGTCTGATGCATCTGTCTCTAGGAAGAAGGGCTTACTAGAATCAAGATGAACTAGAATTGGAGCAGTAGTGAATGATGATTTCAAGGTTTGAAAGGCTTTTTCTGCTTCTTCGATCCATGAGAGTTTGGAGTTCCCTATAAGCTTGGTAAGAGGTGTCACTATCTTGGAGTAATCTCTAATGAATATCCTATAGAAGTTGTCAAACCCAAAAAACATTGTACATCTCGAACACATGAAGGTGGTTGCCAATCAAGGATTGTCTCAATGTTCTTAGGATCCATAAAAATTCCTTTTCTGATACAATGTACCCTAAAAATTCCACTTCTGTCTTATGGAAAGAGCACTTGTCCAATTTTGCATATAATCCGTTTTCTCTTAGTTTCTCTAGGACTATCTTTACATGATATTCATGATCCTCTAGATTTTTGGAGAATATCAAGATATCGTCAAGGTATATTACAACAAAATCATCTAAATATTCTCGAAAGATATCATTCATTATATGTTGGAAGACAGTGTTGGAAATAGACGTCTGTGGAAGCACGCGAACAACACAAGGAAGAAGAAGAAGCTTGGAGCACAACACACAATACTAAATGTATTACTAGAGAACATACAAAGATAAGTAGCCCATTAGGGTAAAAGCCGTATATACAAGCCGGGGGAAAAAAACCTCCTAAAGAGGGAAAAAAGTGCCCCAATGGTCCTAGTGTGTTCACACACATCACTACCTAAATATATCAACAAATCCCCCCTACGAGTGATGCGGTGAACAAGTAGCTGGCGCTCATGTATAAGGAAGTGCCAAGCTATGTGGAAATCACTCCACAAAAGGAAGTAAGCCCAAAGCTTTGTGGAAAGCTTCAAACTTCTCCCTAGGCAGAGCCTTCGTGAAAAGGTCTACAATGTTCTTCTGCGTGGGCACATATGCCAAGCTGATCTCCCCAGTAGAGAACCTCTCCCTGAGATAATGATAATGAACCTCAATGTGCTTAGTGCGAGCATGGAACACAGGGTTTCTCGCAACTGCCAATGCGCTCTGATTGTCAGTGAAGATGGTGGTGACAGAAGACTGACCAACACCCAAATCAACCATAAGGTGTCTGAGCCACACACACTCAACAGTCACTGCGAAAGCTGCCCTATACTAAGCCTCACAACTGGAAGTGGCCACAGTAGGCTGCTTCTTCCTCAACCAAGATATACATGAGCTACCAAGCATGAAGCAAAAGCCACTAGTGGACACACAAGTGTCATAGCAACCAGCCCAACCAGAGTCAGAAAAAGCATGCAAATCTGGCGGTAGTGATCCACTCTTGGGATAAAACAACCCAAGTAGCCGAGTACCACTCAAGTAGCGAAAGATATGCTTAACCGCCTGCCAATGCTTGACTCCTGGGCAATGCATAAACTTGCTCATCTGTGAGACAACAAAATGAATATCTGGCCGAGTTATGCATAAGTAAATCAAGCATCCAATAGCCTTGTGATAGAGAACAGCATCAAATGCATCTCCAGCATCATGAAGACTCAATCGTAAACCTGTCTCCATAGGAGTGGCAATAGGCTTACAGTCTTCAAGGCCAAAATGCTGCAATAATGTGTCAATATATTTCATTTGACACAAAAACATTCCACCATCAACGTGCATAAATTGAATGCCTAAATAATGATGCAAATGCCCCAAATCAGGCATCTCAAATGAGGCATGCAAATTAGCCTTAAAATCAGCAATATGCTTCTTAATAGGACCAATGAGCAGCATGTCGTCAACATAGACAACAATGATCAGAAGTACATCATTAGCATGCTTAACATATAAGGTGCTTTCAGTTGGACTGTTCTCAAAACCATGTGCAATCAGATAGGCATGTATCTTCTCATACCAAGCACGTGGTGCTTCCTTTAAACCATATAATGCCTTCTTTAACTTGCACACCTAGTTTCATGCCCTTTCTGCACAAAGTCACGGGGTTGGAAAACATACACTTCTTCATGCAAGTCACCATTCAGAAATGCTGTTTTAATGTCCAATTGATGTACATTCCAACCACGATGAGTTGCAAGTGCACATATGCTCCGAACAGTAGTCATACGACATGTAGGTGCAAAGGTCTCATCAAAATCAATGCCTCTTTCCTGTGCATAACCCTTCGCAACAAGCCTAGCCTTATACCTATCGACTGTACCATCTGGTTTACGCTTCAGCTTGTATACCCACTTAGTGCCAATGGCCTTCTTGCGTGGAGGCAAGTCACATAAAGGCCAAGTACCATTCTTCATTATAGCATCATATTGAGATTGCATATCAACCATCCAATTTTCTGAATTTTGTGCTTCATCAAACGAAACAAGCTCAGTCTCATCACAGAGACTAGATGCAGCCATAGCATAGCAATCTGATGCAAAAGAGGCACTGAGAGCCTGATCCAGTACGATATGATAGAGGTGCATCTAATTTGCTATCACGCAAGGTCTGCACTAGGCATTTTGGCATAGTTCTTGCCTGCTCAATATCAGCTCTCTCATCAATAAGTGCATCATGTAAATCTGCATGTGAAATGGAATGATCTGCATCATCACATTAAACTTGCAAAGGCTGAGAAGTTGCATTATTAGGACCAGCACTAGACTGTCCACCTGTAAAAAGAGGCAGCAAAGTATCATACATGTCTTTGGAGCTAACAAATGTCTCCTTAGTACATGAAAGCAATGGCTGAATAGCATCTTCCACAAAAACAACATCACAGCTAACCAGAATGTGTTTAGTTTGTGGATGATACAAACGATAGTCTTTACTTTCCGAACTGTACCCAAAAAAAAATACATTTTACTGCTTTATCATCCAATTTTCTGCGATGTTGTTCAGGCACTAATGCATATGCCAAACAACCAAAAACATGCAGATGAGCAACAGATGGCTTGCAATCATGCCAAGCCTCATATGGAGTGATAGACTGCAGTGCTTTAGTGGGACACCTATTCAGTACATATGCTGCACACATGACAGCCTCAAGCTAGAAACTATATGGTAAAGCCTGATCTTGACCATACACCTCGCCATCTCCATGAGTGACCTGTTCTTTCGTTGAGCAACTCCATTTTGTTCAGGTGTATACGACACTGTACACTGGTGTTTTATCCCACGTTCATCCAGAAATGCATTAAAATCCGAAGACATATATTCCCCCCCTCGATCAGGACGGAGGGTGCCCATTTTACATGCTGACAGATTTTCAGCCAAAACCAAAAACTGTTCGAAGCACATGAACACTTCGGACTTTGCCTTCAATGGATATACCTATGCATGCCTGGAAAAATCATCGATGAGAGTCACGAAGTAAACATAATTCCCAAAAGAACCACAACCAAGCCAATCTTGGCTAATGCAGAAACTGATAACAGGTTCTTCTTGATCCCTGTCACAAATAAAGCATCTGACAAAGTGAAAGAACTACCATCAGCAGTAGTCGAAATGATCTTACCAACTCCCATAATAGGATAACAGGAGTTGTTGGCACATGTAACAGTATTCCCTGTAGGGGCAGGCTCGAGTGAAGAGAAGAAACTGCATTGTGAGGTAATATGTGTGGTCGCCCCACTAGCAAAATACTGGCAAACATCTGAGTCTACTGCAGACATGCACGACTCATGAGAAGATGGGTCAAAACTGCAGACAATAATGAACACCCATTCTTCTTCCTGCACAATATTAGCAGACTCAGTTTTTGGTATAGAGGCCTCTGCAACAACCATTCCAACCTCTTTCTTCTTTGCCTCTTTAGCAGCCAGTTTTGGACAGTTCTTTATGATATGATCATTCCCTTTACAATACTTACAAAACAATTTCTGCTTTTCTGATTTCTTTGCATCTTTATCTTCCTTCTTCCAATATGCAGAATTAGCAGATTTCTGCTTACTAGTTGAAGAGCTCCATTTTCCTTTGCCCTTCTGACTAGCTAGGAAAGCTTGATCTACAACTCGCATAATGGACCTGTTCTGCGTGGACTGATCTTCCTGCAACAGAACAGAGACTAACTCCTCAAGTGATAAGGCATTTGGATTGCCTTTCATCATCAACCAAAGAGTAGAAGCAAAACTCTGATATGAATCAGGAAGACCATTCAGAATGGTCTGCACAAGTGAGCTATCTAGTATAACCTCATCAATAGAAATCAATTGTTCCTTCAAGTCTTTGATCTTCATTACGAAATTGTCCATAGAATCACCTTCATTCATGTGCTCACTCTCCAACTGTTTTCGGAGGTAAGCAACACGAGCCTCATTCCTAGCTTGGTCACAATGTGGTAAGTGTATCCCAAGCATCCTTAGCTCTTTTGCAAGAGCGAATGTGAGGAATAATGGCACGTTTGATAGACAAAGCTATCAATGCATGTGCCTGGGTATCTCTGCCATCCCAACGAATCTGCTCTGTAATAGGTGCAGCAGAAATCGCAACACGAACAGGAATATGCAGAATATCACCATCTTTGACACCTTCTACATCAGCTTCAGTACCTGCACTTATAACAGTTGCAGGTGTGATAGGACGTTTTTCGATACCCTGTACAATGTTCCACAGTCCTTTTGCAACCAACACATGTCGCATCATATAAGCCCATAACGGGTAGTTGGTACCATCCAACTTATCCTCAACAAATCTCCAAAAGTGGTTTGATAGTGCTAAAGTTTGAACCATAGCCCTTGGATGAACTCAAAGATCCAAAAGCTTATGTCAAATGTCAAAAAAAAGTTAGCATACATTTTTTTCCCTTGGATGTGAAAAAGATCTCATGGTGTAGATTCAAACTCATGAAGAAACGCACCGTCAAATATGTTCCGTTGGATGTTGCTAGAAACCAATGATTGAGATTAAATGTTTTGAATTTTGGGACACTTTTAATGCTATCCATTGGATCCTTGCTAGATCGAATGGTTGTGAGGGAATATCTTTGAGAAGACCTCAAGATTCTTTATCAGCCTTTTGATCTTTGGCCCATCGAACGGTCCCCAAATCTACCCCACCACGAAACTACGTCGATCGATTTGTGATTTTTTGCCAGTCCACAAACTCCCATTCCTCATTTAGTGCATCTTGTTTTGTCATCTTTTGACAAGTATACCCTCCCTAATCGTGGCCGTTCGTGTCATCTAATCTAATGGATAGAAATACCCATGATTGCTCATATTCTAGAACACGTTTTGTCTTCTTGTGACAGGCATACTGGCCTTCATCTTAGCTGTCCATGAGATTTTATCTAAGGGATGTGAATGTCCACGAATCCCTTCAAACTGAGCACATATTTTGATACATTATTTTATTGCAAAAACCACTAGTGGTTTTTTTCTGGCCCCTAATCCCATGTTTTATTGATCTTAATCCCTAAAACTTAGGGATCCTTACAAGGCCAATGCAGGGTTCCCTTTTTCCCCTAATGAATAATTGGTAAATAGGTTTTGGAGCCCCACTCACACTTAGTACGCTTGATAGACCTTGAAAATCACCAAAACAACATAAAAATGGTCCAAGATGACTTTTTTTTTTCTAAATGGCCTATCTACCATGATAGATTGGTCTACCTCAATAGGAACATTTGTCATGATACAATGATCTATCATAAAGAGTTGGTCTATTGTGATAGAGGGGTCTGTCACAATAGAGTGGTCTATCCCAATAGACTGGTATGTTGTGATAGAGTGGTCTATCATGATAGCATGGTCTATTGCAATAGTGTTCTATTTAGATATAAGTCTATCATGATAGAGGGGTCTATCATGATAGAATGGTCTATCATGATAGAATGGTCTATCATGATAGAAGATGTCTTTAGCAAAAGAGAGGCTCGATCACGCTTGTTTGTCATTATATATTGACCTTTTCATGATAGAACAACTCTATTGCAATAGAGGGTGTCTGTCATAGGTTTTTGTTGTCATGATCGATAGGTCTATCATAATAAAGGATCGGTTCATCGAGTTGGTCTGTCATGATAGAGCTGGTCTATCATGATACAACTGATTTGTTGTGAGTATAGCTTGATGCGATAGAATGAAAAACATGGAATCTTTTTTATGCATCTAGTGTGTTTGGAAGGTTTGGGCATTGAGACCAAACCTGCTACAATAGGATGTCCAAAACTATTTGACTTGAAGATTGAATTAGAGTAGATGCAAAACCTCAAGATGCATAAATAATTATGGTATATAATGAAATTATGAAAGATATGGGATCACATCCAAGTTAAGTCACTGAACAATACATCATATTGGCTAAGAAATCAAACTATGAAGAGAGGTATCTATTGTTGGAAATCAATCTCACATCAATCCAAAATCCTATTAGGGCAAAAACCCTAATTTTGGTACTTAGTCATTTTTGGCATAAAATTTGGGTAAAATTTGTATGAGACTATCTTGTAGATCTTGATGAGAGCTTTCTAATGCTATATGACATACAATCATCAGAGATCAAATTTGGGAGAAAACCCTAACCCTAATTTTCTACTGATTTACCTCATTTGATAGCTCTCAGCTTGCATGTCATAAAAATGTCAACAGTTTATTCATCAGGTGGTCAAAATGACTAAAAAGCTGGTCAAAAGGTGTTTTTAGCAATAGCTAAAAAGCAACATTAAATTAAAGCCAATTTTAGTGACAGCTTTTCATCCAAACAGTGATCCCAACTTTTTATTACGATTAGCTTTATTTTTAAATCAGATTTTCGCATGGAGTTTGAGGGCTATATAAACAAGCCTACAGTCACTTGTTTGGATATCCAATGCCACAATTTGCTAATTGTTGAGGTGGTTGTGCTGTAGCACAAATGGGAAAACCATTATGCAATATAGGGCAGCTATGGAGCATATATGTTCCCTCAAAGAATTCTTGGATTGTCAATTCAGAGCTACTTGCTATATGATAAGTTGTAGAGAAGTATTTTTCTTCTTTACCTAACTCTTGAGGTAAAAGAGTATTTGTAGCAGATGTTGGAGACTTGGAGTAAGGTTTTCTTGTTTAGAAAAGTTACCTCATATTTTGTATATTCAATATATTCAAAAAATTCAGAGCTTTTCAGGATGAAAATTAAGAAAATTCAATATTATTGAAATTTCTAAATTTTCAAAATTTTAGTATTTTCAGGATTTCAATATTTTCAGAAAATTCAAAAAATTCAGTATTTTCAAAAAATTGAGAAAATATAGTAATTTAAAAAAAAATCAGAAAAATTCACATTTTTTGATGTACCAGTCACATGGAGAATCTACTTTCTATGTTTGTCTTGACTTTTGGATACATGCTTGTATTAAAAAAAACGTGTTCCATTAGATTCTATCACTTGATTCAGAAGTAGAGTTAACCAAAAGAAAGTCCAGGCTTTTGGAGTTCTCAAGGTGAGAGTTTGTCCACTTATGTTTCAATAGGATTTACAGATTCTTGAGAAGGATTTAGTTGAAGAAAAGTTTTACAACTTTATGTAAGAAGCATGGACACTTAGAGACATTCAGGTAGCAAATCAAACATTCAATCATAAAGGTTTGAGAAAATTGGAGAGAGCAGATTCTTGACAAGTATTTTGTTGGAGAGAACTTGAATGAAGATCTTGAGTAATTTTTGAGTCAGATGGCTATCCTTTGTTTGTCAAATTCTTAGCATTGGAAGAAGTAAGTCAAATATTCAGATTCTATCAGATTAGTGTTGCAGGGAAATAGAAGAAGATATTTGTTATGTTGCAAAAAGATTATGAATCCTAAAGTGCTTCCAGCAAAGGTTTTTGTTATCGTGTAATAGATCAGCTAACCTTATTCTATAATATGGGAAGCTAAGGAGTGACAATGGAAGCTATTGGCAACTCCAATGCTAATAAAAGGGTTTAGATATTGTGTTTCAAACACAGGTATTGATGATATGATAACAATGCTAAATCACTAAAGATCAAATTTATTGAAAGAAGGAAGACGTTCCAGATTTCATAAAGTTTGATATACTTTGAAGAATTTTGGATATTAGTGTTAAATCATCCAGGGGGGTGATGAAACATGAACACTTATTTTCAGCCTTATGTGAAAGAATGCAGAGTCATACCTACACGTATTCCTATATATCCTTTGTCAGTTTCTCTTTATGTTCCAACTTTTGAAGAAGAAGGAAGAAGGAGAATGTTTGGAGAAAGTTCCTGTTAGGTGTTCCTGTTCGGGAGAAAGTTTCAGAGTCCTATTGCAGAGAAACTTGATATTTCAGAGAGGTATGTTACTTATGAGGTGTGCACAGATATGATTATACCAGACTTTGAAGAAAAGAGGTAAGAAGGACTTACAGATAGAACAAGGATGAAGACAAGACAACGTCATAAATATAAAATTTTGGTGAGACTCTCATGAGTTGAGTTGAGTACAATCAGAGATGAACTAGCTAGTGTTCATAATACACTAAGTTGTGAATTCTCAGTCACAAGTCCCAGGATGGATTCAGTTTTTTGATTTTGTTTAGTGTATCTACATTATTGGGATAGATGGATGGGCACTCCAAGAAATGAGTAGGTACTGCCAAATCTTGCTTTGTACCAGCCCCTTGTAGCTTCAGAGTTGAGGTGTGGGCCTTCTTAGCTTTCCAATGACACTATACAAGTCCCTATGTACTTTGGAAATGATGTAAGAAAAGATTGAATCAAAACAGACTACTTCCAAATAGAATGATCAAAGAAAACCTTCTATTTTTTTATCACACACATGCTGCTTGTTATGCTCAGTGCTACCAGTACAGTAGGAATTAGAAAAATCCCTTTTAGAGATATCTAATTAACTTAGTAAGCTAATGATTCCAAGTGGAGTAACTTGAAATGATGCACTATACATAGAGCAATCAATTTAGGACCTCTGCAGAGTTTGACCAGTGAGTGCTTCGACACGCTTTTCTCCAAATCGGCTTAATGGATTCCCTTAAAAATTTGTGAGCATGTAGATAACTTGGTAGGATTCCAACAAGCTATAGATCATTGAAATTGGTGGAGAATTGACTAAGATATGAGCAGCACAAGTTGACAGTTATGAATCACTATAAAAGAGTGGTCATAGATGAACAATGTAGATGTATTGTATTAATGAACAATGTTGTACAAGATCATAGGCTTGAAAATCACAGCTTAATGATGGGGAGTAGTGTAGGCTACAATGTATGCCTCACACTCTTACAAAATGACAATGAAGAACTCGGGAATGGAGACTTCTAACAGTGACTTTTTCAAGTCACTTTATATAAGTGTTACATTCAAATTTGAATATGAATTCAAATTTTGGCTCTCTCTAAAAGTAGTCCTTCAATTTAGGAAATATTCCCTCAATGAAAAAATTACTTTTCTAACTAACAAGTCCACGAGTTTTTGGTAGGTGATTACAAATATTCTCTCAAGTCAAAAGATGACTTTTACAAATGGTAAAGATGAAAAATCTTTCTAGCAATGGTTTCCATGGAGCTTCATATGTTTATGGACTTCAAGCCAAATGTGTAGGCTTGTAATTTGCACCAACATACAGGACACAACAAAAGTATGTTGAGAAACCTTTCTTAAGGTAAATGCAAATATGTGGATCCTAGTGTCTGCTTACAAGTTTGAGAAGATAGGAGATAGTAGATTCAGAGCTAATTCATGCTACATATGTTGTCAAGCAATGATTGCTTGATGTATGCTAACACTACTGGATATCTAGTTTGCATATTTTCTCAGGTATTATGGTTCACATTCAGCAAATTCAGATTTTTGAAGTTTGAAGAAGTTCAAATTCAATTTTGAAGAAGACTTTTGAAGATAAAGTTTAAAAGTCAATCTTGAAGGACAAGTTTGAAGGCGCTTATGTCAGTTTGCAGATGAATGAAGTCGCATATCCAGTTCAATTTGTACCAATATGACATTGCAGGGGGGATTGTTGGAAATCAATGTCACATCAGTCCAAAATCCTATTAGGGCACAAACCCTAATGTTGGTACTTAAGTCATTTTTGGCACAAAATTTGGGTAAAATTCTTATGAGCCTATCTTGTAGAGTTTGATGAGAGCTTTCTAATGGTATATGATATGCAATCATCAGAGATCAGATTTGAGAGAAAACCCTAACCCTAATTTTTTTGCTAATTTAGGGTTTTTACCTCATTTGATAGCTTTCAACTTGCAGGTCATAAAAATGTCAAGAATTTATTCATCATGTGGTCAAAAGGACTAAAAAGCTGATCAAAATGTGTTTTTAGCAATAGCTAAGAAGCAACATTAAATTAAAGCCAATTTTAGCAATAGCTTTTCATCCAAACAACAATCCCAACTTTTTATTATGATTAGCTTTATTTTTAAATCAGATTTTTGCATGGAGTTTGAGGGCTGTATAAACAAGCCTACAGTCACTTGTTTGGACATACAACGCCACAATTTTCTACTTGTTGAGGTGGTTGTGCTGTAGCACACATGGGGCAGCCATGGTGCACATATGAGGCAGCTATGGAGCTATCTTGAAGCACATAAGGAGCAGTCATGGAGTTCTTCTTGGAGAAGAGTGTGCTAACACTCTTACTTATGGAGAAGACTTACTTATCAACATATTGGTGGTGTGGATCATCCATCTACATGATGTATTTGAAGATTGTCTTCTACATGAAGATTTTGGTGTACTTCAAAGACATTGGATGGCGCTTAATATAAGATTGCATCTTATGTTAACTATTCAGGTACATATTCTCTTTATGCACAGAGGTACTACTTGAAGCTTACGGAGGCAGTGGCATCCATATCTGGAGGAGTCCTATTCAGCATACATGGAGGCAGTGGCATCCATAAAGGAGAACATGCATGCTACATGGATCAGATGACATGTTAGAGAAGGTGTTTTCACATGAGTATGAGGATTTCTATCAACAACATATTAGCATTCTCTGCTAATTCTGTAAGTATGTGATCTTTCACACACACATCTGATTTAGGGTCTTACATAGCCTAAATCACATTAGGGTTTGTTGAATATCAGTTTTGAACTAATCTTTCCTCTTTCTATCACTCATATACACTCTTCTACAACCTATCAGGTCATACATCTCATACATATTCAAATTTCTATCCCTACATCTGAATATTCTTGTAAATGTTGTACATACACTCTTCCATCTATTTCTCTTCACATAGAGTGGTTGAGATTTTGACTCCCACATTGTAAACTGACATTTGTATATATGATGGTGTGAGTAAGCAGTGGCTTACATAACACTTTGAACATGTTTTCTAATCCCTATCTATCTTTGTCTCATCTTTGTATGATTAATTGTTTATGTTCATGTTTGTCAATATTGGAAGATGTTTGAATCCGTGCTGTAGATCCTGGAAACCTATGGGACAGGTGGAATTAATTATGGGCCTACCTAATTTCCAACATCTCTCTGATGAGAGAGCGATTACCTGAGAGAGAATATTTCTAAGAAATCATGTATTGATGTGAGCATCATGATTGAGTTTTTTAGAAAAATGGGTGTACATATATAATACATCTTGTAATCTTTGTAAACCAACATGAATTGCTGAATATGGCTGCCTACACTAAGAGAAACACTCTTTTTATTGAGAGATTGTCAAGACAAGTGACTAGCTCTTCTAAAAATAGAGACCACTACTTTCATTCAGGCTTTTAACTAATTTTTCTCTAAGTTTAAGCAGAACTCCATGAAACCAAATTATTACTTGCAAATATCAAATATCTTCGTGTACTCCTATCATCCTTATTTCTAGCCCAATCTGCATCATTGTATGCTTTCAAATCCATAACTTCATGATATTTATAGCTCAAACCTTCACTTAATGTGCCCTTCAAATATCTCAAGAACGTTTTAGCTACTTGTATATGTACATCCATGGGTTTGTTCATAAACTGATACAACATACTTACACTAAATGTAATGTCACACCTTGTTAACGTTACATATAGAAAATAATAAAAAAAAAACTCTAGATAAGTGGATCTTCAAAAGATTCACCATCTTCAATAGCGTACTTCACATAAGGTTCCATCATATTATTAATATTCTTAAAATGCTCTATGACATAGTCCGAGATATACTTCCTTTGTAGAAGATATATGTCATCTTCTTTCTTCATGAATTCGATTCCAAGAATGCAGGTTAATTCTCCTAAATTTGAGATTTTAAATTCAAATCCAAATTCTACTTTGATCTTGGCTATTTCACCTTCATCATTTATTATCATTATCAAATCATTCACATATATTGATACATAAATTATCAAAGATCCTTCAACCTTGAAATACAATGAAGTATCTGCATTCAAACGTTTGTATCCCTACTTTTCAAGAAACTTTACTAATCTAGAACTCCAAGCCCTAAGAGCTTGTTTAAGAATATATACTGCTTTCAAGAGTCTATATACATGTGTAGGCTTCTTGGAATTTTTATAACCAACCAATTGCTCCATGTATACATCTTCTTCCAAATCACCATTGAAAATGCATTTTTGATATCCAATTGATAAAGATTCCATACCTTGCTTGCAACACTTATTAATGTCCTTATTGTTGAATATTTGACAATGAGAGAAAATGTCTCATCATAATGGATGCCATAACTTTGTGCATAGCCTTTACAAACAGGCCTTGCTTTATATCTACTTATTGAACCATCATGATTTCTCTTCATCTTGTACACCCATTTGTTATTGATTACCTTCATTTCAAGTTGCCTTGGTACTAAATTCCATGTATGTTTTCTCATACAAAGCTGCCATTTCTTCATCCATTGCCTTCACCCATTTCTTTACCTTTGATGCTTGTTTATAAGTTGTTGGTTCTTGGTCTTCAAAAATGTTTTCCATATAAGCTTTATGAGAAAATCTTTGTGGCTGCATTCTTTCCTTACTGGATACCTTGATTGACTTCTTGTCCTACCATGGTTCTCTTGCCTTTGAGATTGGGTTCTTCTTGATGTAGACACTTCACTTTGTTCTTCCTATTATTCAATTTCCTTTGAAAGTAAATCTAGAATTCACTTCAACTTGTGATTGCAGGGAGTTACTTCTTCATGTGTAATCTGAGTTTCACATGAGTGCGAATAACTTGGAACAATGCCAAGAATTCTTATATTTTCTTCTTCATCTAACTGCACTTCATGCTGATGCAAAAACCAACATCTCTTTAACTTCTACATGTTTTCAAATCTTTGTCATCCACTCCATCTTCTCCTTTATATTTTGATATTCTAGCTACCGACACTAAGATGGATCCTCCATTAAAGAACAAACAATCTTTCTTGAATATAATGGTCACCAAGAAGGTGAGTATTGTGCCAAATGTGGTACTATACCCTATTGCACAAAAAGGTTATTACTTTCCCCACACCAAACTAGTTTTCATGAGAGGAGAGGTTAATGTTCATCTTGTGAAAATATTATTTAATGCAGGATCTACACATAATGTTATTAACTCTTCTTTGGTGAAGAAATTAAAGTTAAATACCATTCCACCTAAGTACATGTAAATGATAGAATTAACAAATGGCATGGGATGTGGGACCTAGGATCAATGAGTGGTCATGTTTCCACTCTAGATTTAGCCCTATAAAGATGAGTATGACTTCAAAATCACTCAGCTAGTTAGATTTCATCTCGTTAGCAAACAGTGCCATGCAAGTAAGAATCCCATTAAAGATTTTGGGACTCATGTCTATCAATTCTATCATAGTGGTTGTTGCAGCATTATTCATGGATAGCCTGATGTTCAAAATTACAAAAGGATGTCTACCTCTACCATGGTAAAAGTAGAGTATAAGTATCTTACTTTCTTGTATTCTGAATGAAAAGAGTTTTTATCTTTACAAATTCAAACTAGTTTGGATGCTCCGCTAGCTTCTAAAATGAAAATTGAATTTCCATACGTTTTTCTTTCAGAATTGCCTACATGTCTTCCACCTCATAGAAAAAGGGAGCACATGATTGAGCTAGTACCAAGCGCACATCCATCGACCAGACAACCATCTTGAATGATTCTACAAGATGAGGAAAAATTATGTCATACAATCGAGGAGTATCTCAACAAAGGACATATCATATTGAGTTATGATGGAATTCAATCCCTCATATTTGCACACTAGAAGTGAAATGAACCCAATTCCTAGGTTCCTTCATACACCTTTTCTGCTACCTTGCAGCAAACCTCTGATTCACCTACCTTACACTGATCCAAATCACCTAATGTTTTAGCCTCACTTATTGTGGTTCATATGCTTTGCAACAAGCTATAGATCACCTCAAATGGATCTCTTTAGGACAATCAACAACTCTCTACAAGATAGAATATGGAGAAATGTAGGATATGCAAAAATTAGGGTTATAATAGAGATACACCTATTTCCTTGCACATAAAAATGATTTCAAGAAGCCCTCTGACAAAAAGTAAGATACATACATAAGCTATATAGTGCACTTTAAATCTCTAAAATTGGATCTATACACAAAGAGTTACAACTATTACAAGCAGACTATGTCTATACCTATAGGAGAATAGAGGGGGTGCGGGATTGATAGCTCCTCCTCACTCCTCCTCTATGCATATAATGTCCTCCTCTATGTTTTTCCTAGCTTGGACTACTATTTTTCAGCTTCTTGAGCCTTGGATGACTCTCTCCTTGAGCCTCCTTGAGTAAATGTATCCTAGTCTTTAATGACCTACAAAAATTCCATGCATTTGATGATTCTTCACCTTCTTTTATAGCTTTTGGATGCCTCTCCCGACATTTCCACCACCTTAGAACTGCCTTGACCAAACTTTGGACCACCCTAAGTGATTTGAGTCATGACTTCTGTCCACAATAAGGTATCTTGACCGCTTTATCCACCTAAAGCTTGGATAGCTCACATTTTCAACACTCCCACCCAAGCTTAAGGTGGTAGTATCCATATCAAGAAAGTTCATAGCCTTTGAAAACTTTTTTAACTTGGTCATATCCAAGCTTTGTTAACAGCAAAAGGAAGAAGAAGAAACTTGGAGCACAACACACAATACTAAATGTATTACCAAGAGAATGTACAAAGATTAGCGACTCATTAGGGTTATAGGCATATATACAAGCTAAGGGAAAAAACCTCCTAACAAGGGGAAAACGTGCCCTGTAAGCTGCCGGAAAGAAACTCATATTTCTTGTAAATTATATCCTGAAAAGTTGCACGCATGATGTAAAGGCATAGCGCAACGTTGTACCCTTTGAAAAAGATTAATGAAAGAGTCGCGTAAGGCAGAGGATGACCTGCCGGACTGTTTGTCTGGGCGAGGAGCCAGAAGCGAGTGCTGTTGCAGAACTCTGTGTAACTGAGTCTGTCTCATTGATTAAGTTTAATCATGAAGTGAAGTTAATTGAAGTGTTAAGTAATTTGATTAACGCGCTACGTGAAGGAGTTAAACGGTAAAATTTCTGACGTGAAAGTGTTTAAACAAATGTATTCCGAGTAGTATTGGAAGATAATATGTTAACGCTCAGTTCAGTGAAGTCATATAATCTTAATCTAGAGTTTGGGAAAATATAAATAGGGCCTCTATTTACAGACCCCTGACCATCCCAAGAACCAAGTCGTGAATTAAACCTTAAACAGTAAAAAGGTTTTAACATTTAACACTGGCGCCGTCTGTGGGAAATGGAGTAGCCGTTTGCAACAAAGATTAGAGATTGAGGAAGAATTCTTTGATATATGCCTGTAATACGTTCCGGCGAATCATATCCTAAATAGAGATCAACATCCCTGGGCAGTTCCGAACTTATTAGGAACACCCCTTGGTGGTAGAAGTAAAGGACAATTAAGTTCAGTTGCAGAAGGTTTGGTACAACCAGCCAACATCAATTCTAGTGGTATTTCAGTAGTACATGAGGAGATTCCGGTGAATTCCGGTGCAAGCTCGATATGTGTGGGAGAAAGTACGGTGATTTTTGGGTATATAGAGACACAATGCGGAGTCAATTCCGCACTATTGGGTCAGAATTCGGTCACTTTTGGTGATAGGTTTGCGTTATCCAGTGAGCACATTTACGGTAATAGTGCAGTCTGGTCCGGTGAGAATTTGACGAGTTTCGGTGAGAGTTCGCTATTACCTGGTAGCAATTCGAAGCTTTTCGGTGAAACTGTGATGCTGATCGGTGGTCACTTATTGCGTTCACCACTTTTCGGTGCAAGTCTAGCTAATTTCGACATCAAAGTTGAGGAAGGGCTGAAAGATTTGGAGTTAAGCAAACGGTTCAATGACATTTTAGGACAGGAAGGTGAGCAAGTTGACCATACAGCTCAGGAAGATCAAGAGATATCTCCCCAAGATTCAGGTAGCAACAACACCACCAACAACAGCACCATGAGTGGCTCACAACAACAACAACGAACACCTCCACAGCCGCAACCGCAACATCAGCAGCAACAGGTTATCCCACCGTGTCCGGTACCAACAGGGGTCACGTATACAAAATTTGGAGGATTTTTGGGGGATAATCCAGATGCGCATGTACGGACCTTTGAGATTAATTATGCAGTTCTGAACTATCCAACAGACCCTGCCTACAAAGCTATTGTGTTCCAGGCAACCCTGGTTAATGAAGATGCACGATGGCTAACTGAATACGGTTTGAACCACTTTCGACAGTATGATGATGTAAAGGATGCCTTTCTACAAAGGTTTCGATTAAAGAAGAACCCCGTTATCCAGTGATACCTTGACACACCTGTACCATTTATGCTGTTGCTTTTCTAAGTGTCGGGAATATCGCTCGTGTTTGAACCCGAATAAATCGGTGTTCTCTGTTTCCTGTGGTAAGTTGCTTGGGCATGTTATTTCCAAACAAGGCATTCAGGTGGATCCAGACAAAGTGAAGGCCGTCTTGGAGGCTTCTGCTCCTAAGACACCTAAAGACGTGATGCGGTTTTTAGGCCAAATCTGATGGCATGGGTGGCATCTGCATTGGCTTGCTCATCTGGCTATACCACTTAATCCTTTGATAACCAGTAGCCTGCATCAGTTCGAATGGACCGAAGAGTGTCAACTTTCTTTTGACCGACTGAAAACACTGTTAACTCCGGCTCCCATTTTACAAGCACCAAATTGGGAATTGTCATTTCATGTTTTTATGGATGCCTCCGACAATGCTCATTAGGAAAAAAGGTGAACCCTGGATGGGCCTTTTAGTTTAAGGAGTGATTAGTGATGGACCAATCAGAAAAGGGTGGTGGCCATGGTCTATACCCTATAAAATACTAGGCTGAAGGGGGAAGAGGGGACAAGATTCCTCTATGTTCAGTGTTGTGTTCTAGAGAGAGAAGAAATCTCGTAATCAAGCTGAGCCCAAAAATTCAAAATTTTTAAAAAAGTTGTAAAACTCATCATAATACCATTAAATGACCTCCATATCACTTTTCAGGGTCAAAAGTGCTATTTTTGACTTCTAATTCAAAATCCGTGCATGTTTTTGAGCTAAAAAAGTGAATTTTTTCAAAATAACTCAAAAAACTCTACTTTCCCTCTTCAAACTCCCATTTTCATACCCAAAACTCAAAAAGTCATATTTTTCACCTCTATTCCCTCCATACCATACAACAGAAGCGTTGTTTCTCCTCCTACCATTCTCCCAACTTTTGCAGTAATGACAACAACTCTTACTCCCATGGGAAGCTCCAGAGCTCGTAGGAGACCAAAAGACGAAGTTCACACAATGACGTGCCACAACATCAAAACAATGGAAGGAAGTTGGCTACCACAAGAGTTTTGCAAAGGTGCATGGGTGTACATGCAGCCATCTGGACTTGGTCCTCAGCGTGTTCGAGATCGTGGAAATTTGGATCTTCACTGGAAAGGTAAGCTCTTAGGCTTCAAGCAGCAAACACATGGTGGGATGCTTGCTATTGTACAACATGTCTTCACAGTTTCAACCATGAAGTTAGAAAACTCCAATAGAATTAGATATCCAATCCATTGTGAGTATTTCTATTTTTTCAATGCTTCATGGTGTTAAATGTCTTAATTACTCATCTCATATATTTTTCATTGCTACAGACATATTTCCTTCTAGTTTAGTGGAAGAGCAACCACTTCATAGTCTTACAGGAACTTTCCAAGCATTACATGCAGACATTGGGGCATTAGTGTTTCCAGATGACCTCCTGCTAAACTTATTCGTGAAAGGATCTTCTTTTACACTCACAAGTACATTGTTCCTTCCACAGATGGTGAATATGGAAGGTTGGAGATTATCAAAGTTGATTTTCTTCTTAGTTTAGAGTGGCCAAAACCTGATTTTTGGTCCATATCATCTTTCAAGCGTAAGATGGTGATGGACATACATAACTCTTTGAAATTCATGCGAGTGTCTAGATCAATAGGTCTTCATTGGACTCTACCAATCCATTGCTTTGTTTTCATATTTCAAGGCATTCCTTTTGTAGTAACTCCTACAATGTTCCTATGTAAAGATATTACATACGAAGTAGTAGAAGGATTGTTAGGGGAAAATTGGGGTTATGTAGAAGGATTTTCAAAAGGGGATAGATATCATTGTAGAATTGGTGACACATGTATAGGGTTTTGCTATTTAAAACATCGCACCTCTTTGTACATTAGATTTTATTATGATCATTGGATGTGTAAACTAGGAGAGTGGATACCTTTGCAAAGCTCGGAGGGATCTTTAGCTTCATTTGAAATTAATGTGAAGTTATCAAACAATGATTTGGATTTGGTTTTAGTTAATCAACATTGGAACTTGGCCAACTTGAGAGAGCACTTACTTATCATGGGATATGATGATCTTCATGATTTCAAATTTCGAATACAAGGGAACAAGGTATGAGTTGTATTCCATATATACATATAGATATATATATATATCTTATTCTATCACTATTGTTCATGATTTGAAAATGTTTTACTCTTTTATGAATTGTCCACAGATTGGAAAGAGATTGGAAGACAAAATCAAGGTTCTTGCAGATTGGAGCATGGATGGAACTGAAATTTCATTGTCATAGCTCTTTTTTGTAAAGATACTGTGAAACCCATAAACAAACCTATTTTTGCAATGAAAAAATTTTCACATTTGCTTCAAGGATATTTTGGCCACATTCTACTTGTATCTGTACATTCTCAAGGTTTTTCTTGAAAGAGCATTCTTGTTGTTTATTTTCTTTGATGTGATCTCAAATGTCAAGGTTTTCCTTTCCAAGACTCTTATGTTTTAATTTAAGGAAAAGTCACTTCTATGAGAAAGTGGGACCCATGACTTAAAAATTCTAGAAAAGTTATAAATAGGAGTCCTCTCTCCTCATTTCTCACTTTTGCAACTACATTGAGTGATAGAGCAATCCGCATTTGCAAGCTATGGCTTTCACCTCTGTACCTACTAAGAGTGCACGCCACAAGTTTCTAGAATTTTTGGAGGATTCAGATTATAAAGGTCAACATGACCTATATGATCTTATCTCCAAGGTTCCTGACCTCCATGGAACCGTGCAAATGAATGCCAATGCTTTGGAGGAGCTACTTCAATATATGCAAGTTCATATATTGCGTTTCTCCATTGAAATACCACAATATGATGGAACCTGGGTTCCATGTGACCTTCTCACCTACATTCACAAAGGTGATGAGGAATTTGCAAAACAATTGAAACGGTTCCAGGTAATTGCAGAGGAAGCAGGGCACCTTCTTGATGAAACTGTGCCACTTATAAGGAGATTAAATAGGAAATGCAAGATGGGTGCAAAATAGCTTTCATTCATTGCTGCCACAATTTTCTTTGTGAATGAGGAACCAAAACCAATTCCTCATGAGATCCCTCATCTTCTTACAAGTGGTTTTGTCGATGATAAAAAGGAACCACCTCAAGAACCCTTGAATCTCCTATTAGAGAGAGAAGCTATTGAGAAAACTTATCCTCTTGGTGTGGATGATAAGTTGAAAGAAGTGCCTAAGCCATCCACCTCTTCGGATCCAGAAGCAACTATTCCAGAGGTGGAGATTGAAGCTTTTTCAGTGGTTCTTGTCGAGGGACAAGAATATTTGTTTTTACATGATGTAGAGAAGGCATTCGGGCTACGACTGGATGAATGCCTAAGTTTGTTTTGTACTTTGTCAGAGTGTCCTTTGGATAGTACCTCTAACTTGTTGGAGAAAAAGTGTTTGCCATTTGGTGACTCAGTGGCCGACACAATAAAATTGGTTTGCAATGACATACTTACAAGTGAACATCAACATATCACAGAAGAACAATTTAGTAATGCACAAGAAAGGATATTGGAATCAAAAGTTCCCGCCTCACGAGTAATCGAGCAGAGTGGGATGTCCCACTTCAGCATTAATTTACATCTTCAAGAGAGAGGAGAAGAAGAAGATAGAGTTCAAGATGTAAGTATCTTCAATTCCTCTCATTCATTCTTACAAACACATGCAGCTACTAATCATAAAACTTTGTGTAGGAGGTGATTGAAGTCGACAAGTTTGCAGCAAGGAGTGGAGGTGATCGAGTGGCTCGTGGAGGTGGCTCATCCCTTGCAAACTACATTGGGAAACTTCCCAAAGAACATTTTGTAATTATCCATAAAGAGTTCAGTCCGCAAGGCCACTTCATGACATGGTGCCTAAAGGCCTTAAGTAAATTACTTTTCTTATCAACCATTACGCAGGGGAGTAATTGTATCTTTTTAGTTAAGAAATCCCTTGTAACTATAACCTTAGGTTCCAACTTCCGTGGAAAGGTCTTAGGTCCTAGCTAACTGTATGTCCTTTGATTGTATAGTGACTCGCTTAGCTAAGAAGTAGAGTGATCCACTGAGGGAAGGGGTATTCATAGGTCCACAAAGGTTCATGTGGACTAGGACTAAAGGATTCCTAGCTCTTATGACAGCCTCCTTGGGAATCGGAGCCCTGTGTTACTTACCTTGGGTGCAAGCTTGGCAAACATCATTGACTTTCTCAATCTTGGAAAATCCTTTAACTATTTAAGAGGAGGAAATCCTTGGTAAATATGAAGTGTGGCGATGCCTTTGATGCCACTGACTATAAAGTGACTCCTTAGATAGAAAGCAAGAGAGTTTGTAGATCCCTTTTTCTTCTACACCTTGTGCAATGATGTCTTTGGTTTTAGGGTCAATCATCTTAACTGCAGTGTTATCAAATAACATTTGTTTATCATGATCGCTGATGGCCTTGACTGATAGTAAATTCATGCACAAGTTAGAAACAAATAAGACATTGGATAATGATTTGCACTCCCCTCGATCATTGATGATTTGTACTTTGCCTTTGCCTTCGATGGGAGGCTCTTGTTGTTGCCTATGTAAACTTTGCCAGTATGGTCCTCAATCTCCAAAAGAATCCCAATCCTTACACGTGTGATGTCGCTCCACTATCAAAGATCCATTCTTGAGATGAACTTAATGCTTTCACTCTCATCTGTAATTGATGAGACTCATTCACTAAGATTGCATTTCTTTCTTCTAATTGTTGATAGTCCTATTTGAGTTGTGATACACATTGAATCATAGTATTGAATGTATTATGTACAGAAGTAGATGCCAAAGTGATAGGGGTGAAGCTAGGGTGAATGAGAAGGGGTCTGGGAGTTGTGAGTGCTATGTCTGATAGTGGTGATGTTAGTGGAGGGGAGATAGGGGACTGTGGAAGTGTGGTGAGAGGGGCTGGCGTTGTGGCCAGTGATATGTCCCTAGGATCAGACAGTGTCATGCATGTTGGTGCTACCATGAAAGTAGGAATGGTAGGTGTAGTGCATGTGTTATTTGTGAAAATGATTGTATCACGGCATTTCCCTCCCTATCTCTTTTTCTCTCTCTCTTCTCTCTCTCTTTTCCCCACCACCCCCCCGCCCCCACCGTCACCTCGACCCCCTCCAACCCCACCGTCCCCTCCTCTTTCCTCCACCACCCCCGCGGCCCCCACCATCACCACGACCCCCTCCAACTCCACTGTCCCCTCCTTTTCCCCCACCACCCCCGCGGCCCCCACCATCACCACAGCCCTCCACCACTCCACACCACCCCACAGCCTTCCACTACTCCACACCACCCCACGGCCCTCCACCACTCCACACCACCCCACGGCCCTCCACCACTCCACACCACCCCATGGCCCTCCACCACTCCACACCACCCCACGGCCCTCCACCACTCCACACCACTCCACGGCCCTCCACCACTCCACACCACTCCACGACCCCCCACACAACTCCACACCACCCCACAGCCCTCCACCACTCCACACCACTCCATAGCCCTCCACCACTCCACACCACCCCACGGCCCTCCACCACTCCAAACCATCCCACAGCCCTCCACCACACCACACCACCCCACAGCCCTCCACCACTCCACACCACCCCACAGCCCTCCACCACTCCACACCACCCCAAATCCCTCCACCACTCCACACCACCCCACAGCCCTCCACCACTCCACACCACCCCACGGCCCTCCACCACTCCACACCACTCCACGACCCCCCACACAACTCCACACCACCCCACAGCCCTCCACCACTCCACACCACTCCACAGCCCTCCACCACTCCACACCACCCCACGGCCCTCCACCACTCCAAACCATCCCACAGCCCTCCACCACTCCACACCACCCCACAGCCCTCCACCACTCCACACCACCCCATAGCCCTCCACTACTCCACACCACCCCACAGCCCTCCACCATTCCACACCACCCCACATCCCTCCACCACTCCACACCACCCCACGGCCCTCCACCACTCCACACCACCCCACAGCCCTCCACCACTCCACGACCCCCCACACAACTCCACACCACCCCACAGCCCTCCACCACTCCACACCACCCCATAGCCCTCCACCACTCCACACCACCCCACGGCCCTCCACCACTCCACACCACCCCACAGCCCTCCATCACTCCACGACCCCCCACACAACTCCACACCACCCCACAACCCTCCACCACTCCACACCACCCCACAGCCCTCCACCACTCCATACCACCCCACGGCCCTCCACCACTCCACACCACCCCAGAGCCCTCCACCACTCCACACCACCCTACGGCCCTCCACCACTCCCCACCACCCCACGGCCCTCCACCACTCCACACCACCCCACGGCCCTCCACCACTCCACACCACTCCACGACCCCCCAAACAACTCCACACCACCCCACAGCCCTCCACCACTCCACACCACCCCACAGCCCTCCACCACTCCACACCACCCCACAGCCCTCCACCACTCCAGGACCCCCCACACAACTCCACACCACCCCACAGCCCTCCACCACTCCACACCACCCCACAGCCCTCCACCACTCCACACCACCCCACGGCCCTCCACCACTCCACACCACCCCACAGCCCTCCACCACTCCACACCACCCCACGGCCCTCCACCACTCAACACCACCCCACGGCCCTCCACCACTCCACACCACCCCACGGCCCTCCACCACTCCACACCACTCCATAGCCCTCCACCACTCCACACCACCCCACGGCCCTCCACCACTCCACACCACCCCACAACCCTCCACCACTCCACACCACCCCACGGCCCTCCACCACTCCACACCACCCCACGGCCCTCCACCACTCCACACCACCCCACGGCCCTCCACCACTCCACACCACTCCACGACCCCCTCCACCACTCCACACCACCCCACAGCCCTCCACCACTCCACACCACCCCACGGCCCTCCACCACCCCATAGCCCTCCACCACTCCACACCACCCCATTGCCCTCCACCACTCCACACCACCCCATGGCCCTCCACCACTCCACACCACCCCATGGCCCTCCACCACTCCATGCCACCCCACAACCCTCCACCACTCCACACCATCCCACAGCCCTCCACCACTCCACACCACCACATGGCCCTCCACCACTCCACACCACCCCATGGCCCTCCACCACTCCACACCACCCCACAGCCCTCCACCACTCCACGACCCCCCACAAACTCCACAAGCCCCACAACCCCCCCACAAACCCCACAAATCCCTCATTTTTCCACGACCTCACATAAGGCTCTCATACCGTTTTGGATGGATATTTGGAGGATCATTTTTTAACCAAACCCTACAGTGTTATATATCGTTGGAAAGCTCTCGACGAGTACTTTCCAATGATGCAATAATAACTTTGAAATCTTGGATCAATTTTTGACCACACCCCAAAAACCCCCACAACTCCCCATAACTCACCCCTATTCCCACCCAACACACAAACCCCACAAACCCCACACAACTCCACACAACTCCACACCCCTCCACGACCCTCCACAAACCCCATAATCTCTCTCAACTCCCCACAACTCACCTCCCATATTGCCCACTTAATATGAAGGATCAAAAGCTACTACAAAAATTAGGTGAAGGATGTGCTTCTCAGGGTCATTCAAACATCACGGGCGGCATAAAATGAGGATCTCAGCTTGCATTCAAAAGTGAGAGTAAAGGTGTAAGTGGTAAAAGTAAAAGTGGAGAATGAGTGTTGCCACCAACCATTGATGACGACTGCCTATTTTTGAGGATTCAGTTCAAATCAAGTGGCATATTTGATTTACCCCTCCAATCTTGGGCAATCAATCGGTGCATGATCAGTGGACGTGAGGAATCGGCAAGGCACTCTTGGCCTATTGGAGTCTATAAAAGCAATGGATTTGTGTTCATTTGGATACATTCAGATACACACATTTACATACGTACGTACAGAGGTCCTCTCTTTGCACTTTGTGGCATCAAGCCTACTGTAGGAAGTCACTCTGTGGTGAGGATACAGAGCGTGGGCTTCCCAGTGAGGGCTATTAGCACTATAGTGTGAAGAGAGTGGCTTGGTTTTGTCATTCAGTGCGAGTCATTGGTATTTCATGCTCTTCCCCTTAGAGCAAGTCTTCATACTTTGTATTGATCAGTGCGAGTCTACATCTAGTTGGGTCCATTGTACGGATTGGAAGAATCTCTTGCAATGATGTTATTTAGTTCTGGAGTGGCATGTTAGCCCAGAGCATAAACATTTGAGCATCTCTTTTGCCTATTTTGTAATCATCTGATTCAAACTAAGGAGCGGATGGTCTTCCATTATTGTCAATTTGTCATTAATACTTTCTTTAGTATTCACAACTCCGTGCAATCATTGATATCTGCCTGCTCACAGAAGTGTTAAAGGGTATATTTCCCTAAGGAGAACCTCCCTTGAGTAGGTGAAGTACTGGAATGCTTGCTACATGCTCCTATTAAAAGTAGATACCCTAGTACCTCCTCTACAGTTTGGCACGCACGGTGGGACCTTTGCATTTCTGTGAGAGGTATTTTTGCCCTATTACATTGGCAAGTAGGTACATGACCCATACACGAGCAGATAAGGAGTCTCTTCGTGTTCGGAGGAGCCTTAACAAGTTAGCAATAACCATGGCTAGTGAGTCTACCTCCCCTCTGCCTTCCCTAAATTTATCTATTGATTTGGGTACGACACCATTGTCAAAAGAGAGGTATAGGAGAACCCTAGACTTCTCCTCAGATACGTCCGAAGAAACACCAGTACAAATGGAGGACCTCTCTCATTTGCTCTCCAGATTAAACATCAAATTCCCTACCTTCAAGGGACAAGCTTATGAGGATGCTGATGATCATGTGAGGAGATTCATCTCTTTATGCCGTGGAAGAGGTCTGCAAAATAGAGAGGATGCAATGCTGGCACTTTTTCCATCCACATTGGAGGGTCTTGCAGATAAATGGTATAGTCAATATGTAGATGGCCATTTCACTACATGGGAGGCTCTGAAGGCGGCATTCTCACAGATATTCCGACCAAGTGATTCCTCAGAAAGAGCTCTAGATCAGCTAGAGAATTTGAAGCTAAGATCAGGTGAATCTTTTCATGAACTTCACACTAGAACAAAAGCACTTGTTGCACGTCTGCCACATGCTCCAGGTGACTTTTTGGTTAAAAAGTGGATAGAGAAGGCTCTGCCCAGGTCATCTCAGCAGAAGCTTCGTGAGTCTCTTAGATTGGATGCCACCCTCAATGATTTTGTTGCAGCGGCATCACGCATTGAAGAAGCAAGGCAACATTTTGAAGGGGATACACAACCTAAGTATGCTGCAGACCTGGATCCTATTGAGCAACTAAGGAGGGAACTGGAGGCATTAAAAATGCAACAAAATCAACAAGAAGAGAAGGTCTTGCCACCACTGCGTCGCACGGATGATGAAGTAGCCCAACTTCGCCGTGAGTTAGAAGATTTGAAGACCACACAAGATATAAGGAGACAAATTTGGTGCACGATCTGTAACAACAATGGACATTCCAATGCTAATTGCCCTAACAAGGTAAGCTGTCAATTTTGTGGAAAGGATGGTCATGAAGCTAGAGATTGCTACTACCTCAAGGGTACACAGCAAAGAAGTAACCCTCAAACTTTGGATTCATACTATGCTAGTACTTCAAATACATCTAATAGAGAGGAGAATCGGCCTGCAAAGCCTAGGTATAATAGACCTTTGATGTGCTATCGTTGTGGTGAGTACAGCCACATGCAAAACAGGTGTTCTCTTCCAGAAGATGCACCTCCTTGTCAACATTGTCCAGAGGCCAAGGATCATTATACCAAAGATTGCCCAAGAGGTCGTCCTACTCCAATTCACATGATTGTAGTCTCTCCACATGAAGAAGGAAAAACCACTCAGACTTATGCTGTTTCATCCTCTGCAATGCCCATGATGACTAGAGCTAGGCAAGCAACTACAACCCAGAGAGATGAACAACAAGGATTTCAGGATAAAGAGGAAGAAAAGGAGTCTGGATGGAAGGACCAAGCAGAAATTGAAGGAGCTTATAATAAGATGACTACTTCTCTAAAGGGCCAACCAACAAGTCTGCAAGAAAACACTCAGGAGGTAAACATTGACCAGATCTTGAAAGGTATTCATCACAAGGTTAGTCTATATGAACTTATAAGGATGGATTCAAAAATAAAAAGTGACTTACTGAAGATTATACACTCTGCTCACTTGGTCCAATCACCTAGTATAGATGGTTTCATGGTTGATTTTCCCCCTGCACCCTTAGCAGACTACCAAAGCTCAAGATTATCTGTTTGTATAAAGGATGAAACTCTCAAAGGTGTGATCATAGATGGAGGCTCTGGTATCAATTTGATGCCATATTTCACAATGAAGAAACTGAATTTGAACCCCACCAAAATGGCACCATTTACAGTTACACTAGCAGATCAACATCGGGTTGCGCCTCTTGGCATTATTGAAAAGGTACGGATGATAGTACAGGGTTGCCACTTTGTGTTGGATTTTGTTGTTATTGCACTTCCACAGGAGACTTCTTACCCTTTACTCCTGGGGAGACCTTGGCTGAGACAAGCAAAAGCTTTGCAAGATTGGGGGAAAAACAAACTATGGATTTCAACAAGCACCAATAGCCAACTACAATTACATTTGGAAGAGGGATTCGACTCAGGAAAAACCACTGGATATACTGTGGATACTCAGGTAATGCCCTCTATACCCCAAGAAGATGATACATTGTTAAATTGGATGATGGGAAGTGCAGAGTGTTGCACAATGGAGATCAATGAAATTGAGGAAGAAGTTGTAGATAAGGTAAATGAAGACCACAAGATATTGGAGAATGAGCAATTGCAGGAAAATACTAGCTTTGAGGAGGCAACCAATATAAAAGTATCGGAGGGAGAAGGTTATGAATTTAAGAGCAGAGAAGATCTTCCTTTTGCAGATATACCTCAAGGATGGATGGAAGAACATGTTGCAGAATATAAATTAAAATCCACTCCTGCATATAGTGGAGATGATTTCTCATACAAGACCAGTCCTGAAACATTGGTTCAAGGAGTAAATTTAGGAAATGAAGAGAACCCTCAAGTAGTCCACTTAGCATCCTGGATGTGGCATTATCCTCCTTTGCTACTGAAGGTAACTTCTTTGCTTTTTACTTACAAAAGTGTCTTCGCATGGTCCTACAAAGATCTAATAGGGATACCAGAAGAGCTTGGGTTACATCGGATACCCTTAGTTGAGGGAGCCGCGCCAATAAGAAGTAGACCATATCGACTCAATCCGAAATATGCAGAGGCTGTAAAAGCAGAAATTACAAAGCTAGAAGAAGCTCGTATAATTGTTCCAGTAGAACATTCCAGGTGGCTTTCTTCCATGGTTATTGTACCCAAGAAAAATAGTGGAAAAATAAGAGTATGTGTTGATTTTCGTGCTTTGAATAAAGTGACTGTTCAAGATGGATTTCCTCAGCCCTTCACAGAGCAAGTACTTGAGGAAGTAGCTGGTCACACTTTGTATAGTTTCTTGGATGGTTTTAGTGGCTACAATCAGATAGTGATCCATCCTGATGATAGGGACAAAACAGCCTTTGTCACTCCCTAGGGCACTTATGTCTATACTCGAATGGCTTTTGGTTTGAAGAATGCACCAACTTCATTTAATAGAACGATGTATCTGATATTGGGCAAATGGTTAACAACCTTTCTACTCATTTTCATGGATAACTTTTCAGTATTTTCAGGTACAGATAGAAGGGCAGCAGTTCAAGATTTCCATGACCATTTGGAAAATCTAAAAGAAATTTTTGAGCAATGTCTCAAAACAGGTTTGAAATTGAATCCTGATAAATGTCACTTTTGGTCACTAAGGGCACTCTTCTTGGTCACATAGTATCTGCTGAAGGTATAACTGTTGACCCTGCAAAGGTTACAACTATTCTTTCCATGCCAATTCCACAAAGCCCAAAGGAAGTGCAAAGTTTCTTGGGCCATGCAAGGTATCACAGAAGATTCATTAGGATGTATTCAGAAATTGCTAAGCCCTTGTCAAGGCTTACCAGTAAAAAGATCCCTTTCTCATGGAGTGTTGAAGCCGACAAAGCATTTTGTGAACTAAAGTTGAGGCTATGTATTGCTCCACTTTTAAGTGTTCCTAATTGGTCATTGGAATTTCATGTGCATACAGATGCTAGTCTTCATGCTGTTGGTGCAGTTCTAGCTCAACCATCATCTCACAAAGTGGATAGACCTATCTCTTATGCAAGCAGACTACTCAACCAAGCTGAAAGAAATTACAGTACAACGGAAAGAGAAGGTTTGGCTATCGTATTTGCTCTTCAGAAGTTCGGACATTATCTCCTTGGTGTACATTTCATTGTTATTTCTGATCATCAGCCCTTGAAGTATTTGATAAACAAGCCTAGAGTAGCTGGAAGGATTTGGAGATGGTTACTCCTATTTCAAGAATTTAATTTTGATATTCATATTAAGCCAGGAAAAGAGCACTACATGGCAGATCAAGTGTCCAGGACGGCAATGAGCGAGAAGGCAACAGGTATCAATGACGAACTGGTCGATAGCAATCTCTTCGTGATAGCAATTCAGACTGGTTGGTATGATGAAATTCTCCTAGTTCTTACTATTGGAAAGATCCCAGAACACTTGACACCTGTAGAAAAGAGAAGATTGCTCCTGAAAACCAAAGCATATTCTCTTATAAATGGAAATTTATATAAATACTGTCAGGATGATATATTGAGAAGGTGTGTCTATCCAGAAGAGGTAAATCTTTTGCTGGAGGCTGCACACAATGAAGGACACCTAAAGGGGGAAGAATTGGCTCATAGAATCATCCACAAAGGGTTATGGTGGCCTCATATTTTCAAGGATGCAATCAAGTTTGCAAAAGAATGCCACATCTGTCAGAGATGTGCTCCCGCGCCAACCAGATTGAATTTCCAACCATTAGTCATATCTACCGGATGGCTTCCATTTGAACGATGGGGTCTTGATTTCATAGGGCCAATTAGCCCAACTGGGCAACCAGGAGGTAAAAAGTATATTTTGTTGGCCACATGTTATGCCACTAAATGGATAGAGGCTAAAGCTACTGTGGACTGCACGGCTTTAACAGTAGCCAAATTCTTGTATAAACGTATTTTCTCAAGATTTGGTTGCCCACTGGAAATTACTAGTGATAGGGGCACACATTTTGTAAATCAATTGCTCCAGTTTATATTTGACAGGTACAAAGTCTTCCATAAAAAATCTTGTGCCTACTACCCCAGGGCAAATGGCCAAGCAGAGAGTTCCAATAAGATTTTGATTGGACTGCTTCGCAAATTATCTTTCGATCATCAAAGCTCCTGGCCGCTAGCACTGATCGGTGCAATTTGGGCTTTCAGAACCACGAAGAGGGGAACCACAGGCGAGACTCCATTTCGTTTAGTTTATGGGAAAGAGGCATTGGCACCGTTCGAATTCATTATCAAAAAGGAAATAGGAACCAAAACCATTGGAATTGAACCTCCCATTGAGAGATTGGTGGCATTAGAAGAATACAGAGAAGGAGCAATGCAAAAACTTCAGGTAACACAAGAAGAGCGCAAAAGACTGCATGATAGGTATCTGAGGTCCAATGAAGTACAGGAAGGATCCATGGTTTTAGTGCATCAGGTCCCAACAATTCCAACCAAACTGGCACCCAAATGGATAGGACCTTACACGGTGGTAAAGGTATTACCTCATGGAGCAGTACATCTGGAGGATTTGCAGGGTAAGAGGATACCCCTGGTCAATATTTCCAGGGTGAAGAAGTACCTGAATTAAGGTAAATAGGAAGCATATCATTCACCGTACCTACTGTATTTCATTTGGTGATTGCAGTTATTAAAAAAAAAAAGTGTGAAAAAGAAAGTGTGAAAATATATATATATATATATATATATATATATATATATATATATATATATATATATATATATATATATATATATATATATGTATATATATATATATATATATATATATATATATATATATATATATATATATATATATATATATATATATATATATTCTATTTTTATTTCTCCAGGGTGAAGGATTATCTGAGTCAAGTCAAGAAAGAAGAACTTCCTTCACTATCTTGTTTTCAGCTTCGGGAATTGCACCGAGACGGTGCAAAGACTTGATGTGGGGGTCTGTATCACGGCATTTCCCTCCCTATCTCTTTTTCTCTCTCTCTTCTCTCTCTCTTTTCCCCACCACCCCCCGCCCCCATCGTCACCTCGACCCCCTCCAACCCCACCGTTCCCTCCTCTTTCCTCCACCACCCCCGCGGCCCCCACCATCACCACGACCCCCTCAAACTCCACTATCCCCTCCTTTTCCCCCACCACCCCCGCGGCCCCCACCATCACCACAGCCCTCCACCACTCCACACCACCCCACAGCCTTCCACCACTCCACACCACCCCACGGCCCTCCACCACTCCACACCACCCCACAGCCCTCCACCACTCCACCCCACCCCACGGCCCTCCACCACTCCACACCACCCCATAGCCCTCCACCACTCCACACCACCCCACGGCCCTCCACCACTCCACACCACCCCACGGCCCTCCACCACTCCACACCACTCCACGACCCCCCACACAACTCCACACCACCCCACAACCCTCCACCACTCTACACCACTCCACAGCCCTCCACCACTCCACACCACCCCACGGCCCTCCACCACTCCAAACCATCCCACAACCCTCCACCACTCCACACCACCCCACAGCCCTCCACCACTCCACACCACCCCACAGCCCTCCACCACTCCACACCACCCCACAGCCCTCCACCACTCCACACCACCCCACAGCCCTCCACCACTCCACACCACCCCATGGCCCTCCACCACTCCACACCACCCCACAACCCTCCACCACTCCAAACCACTCCACAACCCCCCACACAACTCCACACCACCCCACAGCCCTCCACCACTCCACACCACTCCACAGCCCTCCACCACTCCACACCACCCCACGGCCCTCCACCACTCCAAACCATCCCACAGCCCTCCACCACTCCACACCACCCCACAACCCTCCACCACTCCACACCACCCCATAGCCCTCCACCACTCCACACCACCCCACAGCCCTCCACCATTCCACACCACCCCACATCCCTCCACCACTCCACACCCCCCCACGGCCCTCCACCACTCCACACCACCCCACAGCCCTCCACCACTCCACGACCCCCCACACAACTCCACGCCACCCCACAGCCCTCCACCACTCCACACCACCCCACAGCCCTCCACCACTCAACACCACCGCACGGCCCTCCACCACTCCACACCACCCCACAGCCCTCCACCACTCCACGACCCCCCACACAACTCCACACCACCCCACAACCCTCCACCACTCCACACCACCCCACAGCCCTCCACCACTCCACACCACCCCACGGCCCTCCACCACTCCACACCACCCCACGGCCCTCCACCACTCCACACCACCCCACGGCCCTCCACCACTCCACACCACCCCACGGCCCTCCACCACTCCACACCACTCCACGACCCCCCAAACAACTCCACACCACCCCACAACCCTCCACCACTCCACACCACCCCACACCCCTCCACCACTCCACACCACCCCACGGCCCTCCACCACTCCACACCACCCCACAGCCCTCCACCACTCCACGACCCCCCACACAACTCCACACCACCCCACAGCCCTCCACCACTCCACACCACCCCACAGCCCTCCACCACTCCACACCACCCCACGGCCCTCCACCACTCCACACCACCCCACAGCCCTCCACCACTCCACACCACCCCACGGCCCTCCACCACTCCACACCACCCCACGGCCCTCCACCACTCCACACCACCCCACGGCCCTCCACCACTCCACACCACTCCACACCACCCCACGGCCCTCCACCACTCCACACCACCCCACCCCACGGCCCTCCACCACTCCACACCACCCCAGGGCCCTCCACCACTCCACACCACTCCACAGCCCTCCACCACTCCACACCACCCCACGGCCCTCCACCACTCCACACCACCCCACAACCCTCCACCACTCCACACCACCCCACGGCCCTCCACCACTCCACACCACCCCACGGCCCTCCACCACTCCACACCACCCCACGGCCCTCCACCACTCCACACCACTCCACGACCCCCCAAACAACTCCACACCACCCCACAGCCCTCCACCACTCCACACCACCCCACGGCCCTCCACCACCCCATAGCCCTCCACCACTCCACACCACCCCACTGCCCTCCACCACTCCACACCACCCCACGGCCCTCCACCACTCCACACCACCCCATGGCCCTCCACCACTCCATGCCACCCCACAACCCTCCACCACTCCACACCACCCCACAGCCCTCCACCACTCCACACCACCACACGGCCCTCCACCACTCCACACCACCCCATGGCCCTCCACCACTCCACACCACCCCACAGCCCTCCACCACTCCACGACCCCCCACAAACTCCACAAGCCCCACAACCCCCCCACAAACCCCACAAATCCCACATTTTTCCACGACCTCACATAAGGCTCTCATACCGTTTTGGATGGATATTTGGAGGATCATTTCTTAACCAAACCCTACAGTGTTATATATTGTTGGAAAGCTCTCGACGAGTACTTTCCAATGATGCAATAATAACTTTGAAATATTGGATCAATTTTCGACCACACCCCAAAAACCCCCACAACTCCCCATAACTCACCCCTATTCCCACCCAACACACAAACCCCACAAACCCCACACAACTCCACACAACTCCACACCCCTCCACGACCCTCCACAAACCCCATAATCTCTCTCAACTCCCCACAACTCACCTCCCATATTGCCCACTTAATGTGAAGGATCAAATGCTACTATAAAAATTAGGTGAAGGATGTGCTTCTCAGGGTCATTCAAACATCACGGGCGGCATAAAATGAGGATCTCAGCTTGCATTCAAAAGTGACAGTAAAGGTGTAAGTGGTAAAAGTAAAAGTGGAGAAATGAGTGTTGCCACCAACCATTCATGACGACTGCCTATTTTTGAGGATCCAATTCAAATCAAGTGGCATATTTGATTTACCCCTCCAATCTTGGGCAATCAATCGGCGCATGATCAGTGGACGTGAGGAATCGGCAAGGCACTCTTGGCCTATTGGATTCTATAAAAGCAATGGATTTGTGTTGATTTGGATACATTCAGATACACACATTCACATACGTACGTACAGACGTCCTCTCTTTGCACTTTGTGGCATCAAGCCTACTGTAGGAAGTCACTCTGTGGTGAGGATACAGAGCGTGGGCTTGCCAGTGAGGGTATTAGCACTATAGTGTGAAGAGAGTGGCTTGGTTTTGTCATTCAGTGTGAGTCATTGGTATTTCGTGCTCTTCCCCTTAGAGCAAGTCTTCATACTTTGTATTGATCAGTGCAAGTCTACATCTAGTTGGGTCCATTGTACGGATTGGAAGAATCTCTTGCAATGATGTTATTTACTTCTGGAGTGGCATGTTAGCCCAGAGCATGAACATTCGAGCATCTCTTTTGCCTATGTTGTAATCATCTGATTCGAACTAAGGAGCGGATGGTCTTCCATTATTGTCATTTTGTCATTAATACTTTCTTTAGTATTCACAACTCCGTGCAATCATTGATATCTGCCTGCTCACAGAAGTGTTAAAGGGTATATTTGTTAAGGAGACACTCACGAATTTGACGCAACAAACAAAGAGAAAAACAGAATCTTCCGGAAAATCAGTGCACAGGTGTACAGTATGCGAAGTTAGTGCGCGGTGTCCGCATAACAGAGCAATTAACCGCGGCGGGCGCGTAAGGCGCGCATAACGCGAATTGAAGAATGACAGGGCAGAAGAGCGCCAAAGAAATTGTATATATATATACAGCAAGATTTGAAGAACGCGACGCAGATATACACGGAGAGGGCATCGTAGATGATACATAGAGGAGAACGAGAGACTGAGAGAAGACGCCATAGATCGCGTATAAGTGAAGAAAGTTAGAAGTTCTCAGAAGACGCCATAGATCGCGTATGTACAGATGAATAAGACAAGCCTCAAGTGTCGGGTCTTTTCATCTGAAGAGAGATGGTAATAAGGAACTACTCATTGTAGGAGAGTTTCTGTAGCTTGAGCAAGAAGAGGCCAAGCTTACTTGTACACATCTTCTCTAATTGAAAACACATGTTCATGTGGATGTCTGCGCGCAATCTTTACTTGTGAAGAATCTGAAGTTATTTCGTGTTACGGTAGAAAGTTCCGTTTATCGTTAACTGTCACGACTCGTTACTAAACGTGCTTCAGTACCTTCTCTGTAAACGCATGTTTCGGTGTATAACAGTTTATTCAGTAAACATGTTTCAGTAATTTTCGGTCAGTTACAGTTTCTCAGAAAATAAGAATTTTTCGGTAGAACAACGAAGTATAACTCGCAACAGAGTTCGAAGTTTTGTATGAGAGATAGCTCATCTTGTAGCTAGACATCTCTACTTTAAGCTGATCAAAGTTTCCGGTGGAATGAAGATGTACACACAGTACAAAAGTTAACCGGAAAGTAGCACTTCAGAACTGTGAAGTTTCCAGAAGGAAGTTCATTCGGTGAAGGAAGCTCACACACTACTTCCTTACTTCACATAAGTTCATCTGAAGCAATTACGAACAGAACTAAGTTTATTTCGGTGAAGTTCCGGTACGACTACGGTGTCAGTCCAGTAACAGTCTGGTGAAGTTCCGGTGGAACTTGAGTCGCAGAATAACACAGTTAAGCGACGTTATTTAGGCTAAGCTACTGTTGATTACAGAGGTGTTCTGAATCACTCTAGTTTAGCACTCTACTACGGTGGCGCGACATTTTCCGCAGGCCTGACAGAGTTCAAGCCTTGTCGCGAAACTCACCTTCAGGGCGAAAGTATTTCCGCAACAGAAGGCGTTAGAGCCGAAGTTTTCGCCAACATTTGGTATCAGAGCTGGTTAATCTCCCAACAGTTGGTATCAGGGCCGGTTAGTTTTTCAACAATCGGTATAAGAGCCGGATCATTCCACGAGAGGAAGAAGATCATGGCAGATCATGTCCAAATTGATAAACTGGACAGAGATAATTATCCTGCATGGGTAATGCGCATGGAAGCCTTACTTATGAGTAAGGACTTAATGACGTACGTGACCGGAGAAGAAAAGAAACCGACCTTCGAAGATGATAGTCAACCGGAAAAGGAAGAACTAGACGCCCTAAAGCTGTGGCAGAAGAAAGATGCAACGGCAAGAGCCTACATCTACAACACTGTTTCAGATCATCTACTACCGCACATTAGAGGTCTGGAGAAAGCAGAGGACATATGGAACGCATTGGAAGATCACTTCCAGAATACTACGAAAGCTAGGAAGGCCAGCCTATGGTCCGAGTTCACAACGTTCAAAAAGAAGCCGAGTCAAAGCATCAGTGACTACGTCACTAAAATGAAGGATCTAGCAGATAGTCTTGGATCCATAAATGAAGAAGTCGAAGATCATAGATTGATAGCGCAAGTGCTCACAGGGTTGAGAGGAGATGAAAGGTGGAAACCTTTCGTACTATCAACTGAACTCTCCCTAAATCATTTTGTACCAGAGTTAAATCAGTTGCTTGGTTTGATGCTCACATATGAGCAAGACCTGAAAGGAGACGCAGACAAAGGACATAGCTCTGCGATGTACATGAAGAACAAGAAGAAAGACAAAGGCAAGTCAAAAGATGAAGAAGAGTCGAGCTCTCAGGCCTATTACGCAAGAGGTAAAAGCACTGGCAGAGGAAGAGCAAGAGGAAGAAGCCGCCAGAATACCACCAAGAAAGCTTGCTGGATTTGTGGACTAAGTAACCATCTGGCGCATGATTGTTGGCACAATCAACAAGGATCAAATCAAAGCCAGAACAATAATAGCAGAGGCAATAGCGGAAGAAATCAAAGTAACTTCCAAAGAGGAAGACAAAGCCAAAGAGGAGGCTACAGTAGAGGTGGAGCAAGAAGTTGGGGACAGAGCCAATCCTACAACACCACCTACAACAACTACGCAAATGACACACAGAATGAAAGCCATACATCATTGATGATGAACTCAATCAGCACATCTGATAACGAAGATCTAAAGGTGTTTTACATTGACTCTGGATGTTCTAATCATTTGTCAGGAAATATAGAACTAATGTCAGAACTAGAGAAAGGTAGTTCTAGTCACACTGTTCAAACAGGTGACAATACAAGACACAAAGTACAATCAATCGGAAAAGTGAAATGCAAGAGTGGAGCAGATTTGCTAACCAATGTTTTGTATGTTCCAACAATACCGAAAAATCTGATCAGTGTGGGACAGATAGTCGAAAAAGGTTTTCAGGTCAGATTTACAAACAAAGGAGTATTTGTAGAAGATCCTAAGAACGGATATTATCAGATCGTTTCTGGTAAGAAAGAAGGCAGACTCTTTACCTTAAGAGTACAAGGGAACATTGGCCAAGCGCTGCTCACACATGATGAAAAGGTAATTACGGAACTTGATCTCTGGCACAAGAGATTAAGTCACTTTCACGAAAAAGGAATTAAAGCTATGATAGCGAATCAGTCTGTACTGGGATTACCGAACGTACAGAACCAACATATGATTCACAAATGCGAAGCCTGTCAGATGGGAAAAGCCCACAGGTTACCTTTCCAGAAGAAAGGATTCAAACATGACAGTGTGCTGGAACTCATACATACAGATGTATGGGGACCAACGAAAGAAGGATCAATCAGCGGATCAAGGTACTATGTTTTATTCATTGATGATGCAACAAGGTGGATAACTCTTTATGTTTTGAAAGAAAAGTCAGAGGTGTTCGGAGCTTTCAGGCATTTTCATGCATATGATGAAAGACTCACCGGACGAAAGCTTAAAAGACTGAGGTCTGATGGAGGAGGAGAATACTTCTCCCGAGAATTCAATGATTATCTTTGGAATGCAGGTATTAAGAGAGAAATAACCTGCAGATATACACCACAACAGAATGGTGTAGCAGAAAGGAGAAACCGAACTCTAGTCGAGTTTGCACGAGCTATGCTAAAAGAAAAGAATTGCCCGGATTATCTTTGGGCTGAAGCTGTAAATACAGCTACATACTTGGTAAACAGATTACCATGTACAACCTTAGAAGGAATGACCCCTTATGAAGCCTGGTGGGGAAAGAAGCCAACACTTGATCACTGCAAAGTGTTTGGATCAGTAGCGTATGCTTATGTACCGTCTCAACTGAGACATAAGCTTGAACCAAAAGCAGAGAAATATGTATTCGTCGGATATGATGAGAAACAGATGGGTTACAGGTTATGGAGTCCTCTAACCAAACATTTTACTGTTTCCAGGGATGTAACATTTGATGAACAGAAAAGCTGGTATGCAGATCAGAGTCATACAGCTGAAGAATTTGAAGAAGAGATAAAAAGAAGAGAGAAAGGAAAATCAATTGTTCAGGTAAACAAAGATGAAGAGGCAAGTACGTCCAGGACCGGAACAGGTATAAGGAACGAAGATGAAGACGGGTACTCAGACACACACGAAGAATATGAGCTAAGAAGGTCAAACAGAGTAAGAAGACAACCGGAAAGATACTCGTATGATACATCGTATATAACTAAGAACGATTATGCATACATGGTAAAGGACGATGATGAACCTCAGAGCTATGACGAAGCTAAAGGCAAGAAGCAATGGCAAGAAGCAATGAAAGAAGAATTCACCGCACTGGAAGAGAACAAGACATGGGAGCTTGTTCCTAAACCGAATGGTAAGAAAGTAATTGGAAGTAAATGGGTGTTCAAAATAAAGAAACTTGCAGATGGAAGGATAGCCAGACATAAAGCGAGACTGGTTATCAAGGGCTATGCTCAGACGCATGGCATAGACTATGACGAGACGTTCAGTCCGGTGGCAAAGATGTCAACCATAAGAACAGTGATTGCTATAGCAGCATCAAAAGGATGGAAGCTAAGTCAGCTAGATATAAAGAATGCATTCCTGAATGGATATATATCAGATGAAGTATATATGGAACAACCGGAAGGGTTTATAAGTTCTAGATACCCAAACTTTGTTTGCAGGTTAAGAAAAGCACTTTATGGACTGAAGCAAGCTCCAAGAGCTTGGAACTACAGACTCGTGAAGTATCTGAACGAACTTGGATACCAAAGTTCGAAGGCAGATGCAAGTCTACTCATCAAAAGAACAGAAGAAGGAATGATCTACATTTGTATCTATGTAGATGACATAATAATTACAGGAACCTCAGATGCAGGAATCACAGAAGTAAAGAAACTGCTAGAAAAGGAATTCAAGATCAGTGACCTAGGAAAGTTATCATACTTTGTAGGAATGGAAATCTCATATACAGATCATGGTGTATATGTCACACAAGAAAGGTATCTCCTGAACTTACTGAAAAAGTTCAAAATAGAGAATTGCAGAGAAGCTTCAACACCGCTTGAAGTAAACCATAAACTCAGTAAATATAGTGGTACAGAGTTTAAAGATATGAAGAAGTATCAATCGTTAGTAGGAAGCTTAATATATGCTACGCTAACAAGACCGGATCTCAGTTTTCCGGTGGGAGTCCTTTCACAGTTTATGCATTGTCCGACAGAGCAACATTGGATTGCAGGACAAAGAGTTCTCAGATATATCAAAGGAACTATAAAGGAAGGATTATATTATCCTTTTACGTCAGATATAAAGCTCAGAGCATATAGTGACTCAGATTGGGCAGGAAGTCAAGATGACCGAAGATCAACGCACGGGTATATGATATACCTAGGAGATAAGCTGGTAAGCTGGTGTTCGAAGAAGCAACACACAGTAGCTTTATCGTCAACAGAAGCAGAATACAAAGGACTGGTAGAAGCAGCAAAAGAAGTAATATGGATGCAGACGTTACTTAAAAGCATGGGTATAGATCAAAGTATACCGATCATACATGGAGATAATATGAGCTCGCTGTATCTTGCAGCGAATCCTGTGTTTCATGCAAGAACAAAACACATAGAGATTCAGTATCATTTCCTAAGGGAAAAGGTAATGGAGAAAGAGATAGAAATAGTCTACACTCCTACGAAAGATCAGATTGCAGATATTCTGACAAAGAGCTTGGATGGAACAAAGACAAACAGATTCAAAGAGATGGCAGGTATAAAAGAAAGAAAGATATATGAAAGACCGGAAGATGTCAAATTAGTGATTGAGGGGGAGCTGTTAAGGAGACACTCACGAATTTGACGCAACAAACAAAGAGAAAAACAAAATCTTCCGGAAAATCAGTGCACAGGTGTACAGTATGCGAAGTTAGTGCGCGGTGTCCGCATAACAGAGCAATTAACCGCGGCGGGCGCGTAAGGCGCGCATAACGCGAATTGAAGAATGACAGGGCGGAAGAGCGCCAAAGAAATTGTATATATATATATACAGCAAGATTTGAAGAACGCGACGCAGATATACACGGAGAGGGCATCGTAGATGATACATAGAGGAGAACGAGAGACTGAGAGAAGACGCCATAGATCGCGTATAAGTGAAGAGAGTTAGAAGTTCTCAGAAGACGCCATAGATCGCGTATGTACAGATGAATAAGACAAGCCTGAAGTGTCGGGTCTTTTCATCTGAAGAGAGATGGTAATAAGGAACTACTCATTGTAGGAGAGTTTCTGTAGCTTGAGCAAGAAGAGGCCAAGCTTACTTGTACACATCTTCTCTAATCGAAAACACATGTTCATGTGGATGTCTGCGCGCAATCTTTACTTGTGAAGAATCTGAAGTTATTTCGTGTTACGGTAGAAAGTTCCGTTTATCGTTAACTGTCATGACTCGTTACTAAACGTGCTTCAGTACCTTCTCTGTAAACGCATGTTTCGGTGTATAACAGTTTATTCAATAAACATGTTTCAGTAATTTTCGGTCAGTTACAGTTTCTCAGAAAATAAGAATTTTTCGGTAGAACAACGAAGTATAACTCGCAACAGAGTTCGAAGTTTTGTATGAGAGATAGCTCATCTTGTAGCTAGACATCTCTACTTTAAGCTGATCAAAGTTTCCGGTGGAATGAAGATGTACACACAGTACAAAAGTTAACCGGAAAGTAGCACTTCAGAACTGTGAAGTTTCCAGAAGGAAGTTCATTCGGTGAAGGAAGCTCACACACTACTTCCTTACTTCACATAAGTTCATCTGAAGCAATTACGAACAGAACTAAGTTTATTTCGGTGAAGTTCCGGTACGACTACGGTGTCAGTCCAGTAACAGTCTGGTGAAGTTCCGGTGGAACTTGAGTCGCAGAATAACACAGTTAAGCGACGTTATTTAGGCTAAGCTACTGTTGATTACAGAGGTGTTCTGAATCACTCTAGTTTAGCACTCTACTACGGTGGCGCGACATTTTCCGCAGGCCTGACAGAGTTCAAGCCTTGTCGCGAAACTCACCTTTAGGGCGAAAGTATTTCCGCAACAGAAGGCGTTAGAGCCGAAGTTTTCGCCAACAATATTTCCCTAAGGAGAACCTCCCTTGAGTAGGTGAAGTACTGGAATGCTTGCTACATGCTCCTATTAAAAGTAGATACCCCAGTACCTCCTCTACAATGATGTTATAAGAGAGTTCAGACCCATAGAGAATGATGCAAAAGGTTCATCAGGGGCTTCCATGCAGGGAAACTAGAATGGGTGTATGGTAGGGGGTCAGAGGGTTGAGTAATATAGATCGGAAGTGAAGGAGAACTATGTGTGAGGGGCTGTAGGGGTATCCAATGATGCTATAGATGGGTCGAGGGTGACCTGCTATGCTGTTTACAACTTGATGGCCAACAACAAGTTCCAAAAGATCGGCCATGGTGGTGTAGAGAGGGTTAGTAATGGAGGAAAATAGGTCAGATTGGGATATTGGTTTGTGCAAGCTAAAAGATGATGTGGAGGTGATGGGTTTGGTATGGTGTTGGCAGCAGTCAGGGAACCGAAGGAGCCACAAGACGAAGAGAGTCAGAGTGAAGGGACAGCACAAGCAGACATGGCAGTCAAAGAAGATCTGGCAAGTAGGCCATCTAAATTTTTCAGACATCAAGGAGTTGAGCACACAAGAAGAAAGAGCAAGTAGGGAGCTCAAAGGTATGTATGACAAATCAATAGAGAAAATCCCTACACAAATAGTGATTTTCGTCACTAAAAACCATTGTAAATATCATTTCGTATTTTTGTAGCTTCATTTTGTGCAAGCCAAGGAGTCCTTGAGCTTGAGGAGCTTTAGAAGTATCTACCTGCCAATTTTCATATTTTTTAGATCTCGTTTGAGCCCTCTAATAAGCCCTGGAACCTAATTTTTAACTAGGCCGGACACTAGGTCTGAACAGGGCCAAAGCTAGTCAAAAACTATAAAAGGAGCTAGAGAGCTTATTTTTGAGGGTAGATTGTAATTGAAATGAACTTGTAAGAGCTTTTTGAAAGTAATCTAACAACTCCGTTGCTTCTCACTCTTTGTCTTGCCGTGTGTGCGCGTGTGCGTGTATTTGTGTGCATGCTTGTGTGCTTCTCACTCACGCACTTGTGCCTCCACTTGCTCGAGGTCTTCATACCATCCTCACATCTTCCCGGATTGACATTAAAGGAGGTGCTACTCATCACTGAGCTACACCAAATTTTGGCGCCGTTGCCGGGGATCGAGCTTTGAGGACGAGCGTGTGATGGTAAGACGTAGATTGGAGACGTTGGCATTGTAGGTAATTTCTTTACTTTTCTTATTTTTCTCTTTCTTACCTTACCACCATCATCACCATCATCATCATCACCATCTTCCACCTCCATTTCCATCATCGTGAAAATTTCAGTTTTTTGATCATATCACCTTCTCCACCTCATTTCCCTCATTTCACTTGTGAGAGAGAGCGAGAGAGCGAAATTGTGTGTGCTGTTTTTGCATGTTTCTTGAGCTGTCTTGCAGGTACAGGCCGCATCATCGTTCCCAGCACTCTGCGCAAGTACGAAATTCTCGGTAACTGTCTGTGTGTTGCCGACCTCTGTCAATCGCGATCGACAGAAAAAATGCTCAAATTGCCAAACAAAGTGCAAAACCATGATCTACAGGCCTAGAGCTTCCCAAAAATATGCTTAGATTTTTGAAACTCCTTAGATTTTTGTCAATTGCGATTGCTCTGTCAATCGCGATCGACAAACCACGACGGACAGACCTGTCAATCGCGATCGATCAGTCAATCGCGACTGACAGCCCACGATGGCTCTGTCAATCGCGACCGACAGAGTCAACGACCGATTGACCACGACTGATGGATCATACGCGTGACACGTGTCAATCATGATCGAGTCATCAATCGCGATCGACCCATCAATCGCGACTGACAGCCCATGACGGCTCTGTCAATCGCGACCGACACAGTCAACGATTGTTTGACCACGACGGACAGACCCTCGCGACCGACCTGTCAATTGCGATAGACCCATCAATCGCGACCGACAGAGTCAACGATTGTTTGACCACGACGGACAGACCCTCGCGATCGACCTATCAATCGCGATCGACCCATCAATCGCGACTGACAGAGTCAACAACCCTTTGACCACGATTGATTGACTTTTCGAACCACCTGTCAATCGCGATCGACACATCAATCGCGACTGACAGCCACGATGGACCTGTCAATCGCGATCGACAGAACTTGCGAACGCGTTAGAAGGGTAAATTTGGCCAATTTTCTAGGGTAAAGAATAGGGGGCTAACTTGGCCAATTTGTGGGACAAACACTCAGGGTTAGCATTGCATGTTGAGGCCGCAACCCAAGTAATTCAAGAATTTCTGCCTGCTTGATTAAACTGTTTTGAAGCCTGTTTTAATCCCTGAAGCCTGAACTGACATAACTTCCTCATACGAAATCCAATTGCTGTGATTCTTGTTTTGTTGGAAAGCTCGTGGGAATTACAACCAAAACTTCCACTGGTTATGTGAAAATTAAGATCAGGATTATTAGATAGGGTTTCTTGAAGCTAACCATACCCGAGGTAGGAAAACTGAGGGATCCTTGGGATTGTTTTTTATAAAGGGCAAGAGATAAGTTGGTCAGTAAATCACATGCATGAAAGTGGTCTAGTCTGTCATTTGAATTTAAGTCTGGAGCTAATCTTGGGACTGATGCAGGTCTATTGAGAAGCAATTGAGCGCGTCCAAGCAAGGGCTTTGTGCAAGCTTGAGAATCAACTTCTCGAGCACTAAAGAGCAAGGATCAGCAAGAAAGGTCGGAATACTCTCAATTCCCCTTCGTCAATTCCTAGCTTAGGCTAAGAACGACTAGAGGTAGGAGTAAGTCAGGGCGACGATAGGCAATTATCAAGTTGAAGCAGACCTAAACTCTCAAGTTCAAGCTAAGGACATAATCTTTGTACTATCGAGAACTTTAAAGGAAAAGAAGTTAACGTGGAACGATCAACTTTAAGTGCGGAACTACACTCAAATATACCTTACGACGTGATATCAGACAAGAATTTTAACACGGGAATCAACTAAAAAGAATCAAGTAACTGATACAAAAGGACTCTGCAACGAGGTTGTACTTGGGCAAATTTGGGCTATTCAATTAGGCTTATGAACCTTAGATCAGGGCGACATCTAGTAAGGGATAGACAAAGCCTTAGGTCTTCAGAGGCTAGTGTCAACCACACTGCTAGGTCGTGGGCCCAGTAGTTGAGCCACCACTCATACTACCCAAGTTCTGAGACTAGTGAATCGGAGATGACTCAAGGTATGGAGAGACCTACAGGAAGTTCAGGAGTGCCATACTTGCACAGGGTAGAAGGCCCTTACAAAACGCAGTTGGAATACCTTAGGACCAACCGATTAGGTGCGAGCATCTATGAGGACGGCCTAGGAAGATCTGTGGTACAGATTAAGAATCCTGATCAATCCATTGGACTAGAGCGCCCAGCTATCAAGTTTGAAAACGGAGCATACTTGGACAAAGAAGGAACCATATACGTAGTCACCAGTCACCAAGATAGGACGGACGAATTTGGAAATGTGATCCCAGAAGCGGACTTAGGTGACCTAGAGCAAGGAAACATGGGTATAGAACCTAGAACCGCTCGAGGCAAATCGGTTCTCACTAGGATTATCACACCAGAGTGGATTCCCCAGGATAATAAGAGCATAGATTTGCTCCTCAATCGAGAAACTGACGAAGCCTTTTGGAGGTATAAATCTGATCGACCAATTGATATAGGAACAATCATGATCTATGAGTTTAAGGATCCTAATAGCCCAGGCAGAGTGACCTACTTAGATCACGCTTTGGAGAGGATCTTTGTGGTGACAGAAAATGATAGGCATGCTTACACTTGGAAGGGTGAATTCGTTTTCCCCCAACCAAGATCGAATGTGTCCTATGGTCACCCTGGTGCTGGAACATCCCAAGCTCATGGAATTCAAAGAGACAGGAGTAGAGGTAGGCCAGAAGTAAGCTTTGCCAACCCAGGGGGCAGAGAAAGAACGAGAATGGAAACGAATAGAGTAGAACCTGAGATGCTTAGAGCTCACAGGAATCAAAGAAATGCGGATGAGTTCCCTCTACCACGACCTAGAGAGCACACAAGGACCTTGAGACCGACTCAGCTAGTTAAGTCCATGAAGAACTACTTCGATGGCACTGGAGATCCATACGATCATGTGGCTGAGTTTAGACAAGTCCTGAGAGCTGAACAAGTGGAGGATCTATTCACGCAGTACAATGCCTTTGGTCTAACCCTTAGGAACACTGCCCTGACATGGTTTCAGCCACTAAATGAGAGGCAGTTCAGGAGCATAGACCAACTCCTAGAGGATTTCATTATTGAATTCTCTAAGAGTGGCATAAGACATAATACCTCCTCACTGATTCACAGTTTCAAGCAGACCCCGCAAGAGACCGTGAGACTTGCAGGAAGGAGATTTAGGCAATATCTTGAAAGATGCCCTGTCCCTGAGCTACCCACACCAGCTAAGCAAGTGGCTTTATTCTTGGATGGATTGCTAAGTACCAAATTAAGATCATATGTGTACTTGAAGGACCCTAGGACCATAGAAGAGTGTGTACGCATGTGTATTGACATTGAAGATAACCTAGGGGAGGAGTTAGAGCTTTCCAAGATATACAAAGATTCAGATAGTGCCTCTAGCCTCTCTTCCACGCAATCCACATCGATTGAGGAACTTGCAGAGAAAGTTGCTCAGAAACTAGGTGTCTCTAGTAAACAAATCCCAAGGTTCGCCCCTGTAAAAAGATGCTATAATTGTGGAGGCGACCATATGGCAAATGTCTGTCCCATTATGGCTCAACCCCAAGTAAATCCTAGTGGCCAATACTGCACCATAGAACGGAGATACACAAATCACACAGCGCAAGATTGCCCATACAACAAGCAAGCAGTTAGGCAATCCTACCCTCAGACATACCCTCAACAAGGAAGATATCAGAACCAATATCCACCACAATAGTATGCTAAGCCTCAACAAACCTACCAACCCTACCAAAACCAACTGAGACCCCAGCCAGTGCTAGCACAACAACCACCTGCTCCTACTAATGTGATCCCAGTAAAATATGCAACTGCAGAAGAGAACCTGAATAGAGCTATAGTCCCTGTAACATCATTGCTTTCTGAAAGTGACCCGAGTAACCATAGCTTTGATTCTACACATGTTGATAGCCCCCAGGCCTACTACATGCAATCTCTTGAACATGGTGAGTCCTACTATAGTGAAGAGCCAAATGAACCCAGTTGGGAACCGGAGTACACCAACGTCATGTATGCAAACCCCGACCCTAGGCCTCAACCTAAGCAAGTAAGACCCCCATTCCCTAAAGGACCATGCTACAGATGTCAGGGAGATCATCTCATTCGTGATTGTCCCTTACCTCCACCTATGCAACCCCAGTCAGTAACAATTCAAGGCTTTTGCCAAGAGTGTGGAAAGGAGCATTTCTTACGAGACTGCCCTAAGAATCCTAATAATATGCCAAAAATCACTCCTATTAATGTTATTGGGTTAGTGGTAGATTCCACAAGAAGTGTCACTTCCACTGCACCCGTACAGGTAGTTCTTCTATGAATCAATACACACCAGAATTCTTGCGAGAGATTCAAGAAGAGAAATGGGCTAAAGAGAGTGAAGTTCCTCCTCCCATTGAACTGGTGGATGACACACACGATCAATTCCCACAAGACCTTCCTTCCATTTATGGAGAGCAGGAGAGTGCCCAATCTCAAGAAAGATTAGACTTCGAGTCTAATTCTTTACAAGAACTACCCCATTTCACAAGCCCATGGGAAGCAAAGTCCACCTGTATGAGAGCACCTACAGTCATGGTAAGAAACGAAGATTCAGTCATACCTAGGAACACAGAGGTAGTGAAGAACACCAAAGTGCAGTGCAATCTCACTTTGGAAGAGCTGCTTAAGGTTAGACCAGAAGTGTGGAAACATGTAGCCACTCAAGTGCCCGAGATAGCAAAACCTTGTTCCCAGGTAGGATCACATAGGACAGTGCCAGAGATACCCTTGGATAAGATAGGAGATATGTGTGAAGGTGAAGAAGGGAACACCTATCTTCCCATTACCTACCAGGAGTACACCACCAAGGCAATTTTGGACTCAGGGTGCAGGAGTTGCAATTGCCACCACTTCCCTATGGAAGCGTTGGGACAAGCCAGCACTCAAACCAACGAGAATGAAATTGCAGATGGCGGATGGTCATATTGAGAGGCCCTTAGGATTGCTAGAAGGAATAACTCTCACCACCTGTGGTGTCGAGTTCGAGCATACCTTTGCCATATGTGATTTTAGCAAGAACCATGCCTATGAAATGATCTTGGGACAACCCTTTATGCGACAGTTGCAAGTGGTACAGGATTGGGGAACCAATTCTTTGTACCTGCAGCACTTAGGTGTTACGACCAAAGTCAATCTCAAGGATTACTCTCATAGAGATGTCCCTCCCATCCAATGGAACCCCATCCATAGAGCCAAAGATGATACGGAATCGGTGCATTCCCTAGGATCAGGATCCTCATGGATGCATGAAGACACTCACTTATGGATGTGTAAGGTAGCAATAGAAGAAGAGAAGAGAGAAAAAGCCAGGGAGATAGGTGCAAAAGAAACCCATAGATCAATCCAAGACCCAGCCTATGCACCTGTAGTTTTTCCAGACGAAGAATTCGAACCTCACGGCTGGGCAGAAATTCTAGCAACCATGGATGTAGCCATCAATGAGGAACAATGGACACCTCACTGTGATGAGGATGGCTATGACATTTCAGTCTTCTCCATAGAGCCAATCATGGGAGAGGCAGTTCTAGAAGAATGCGAACCTAGCCCTGATGCATTTGAGGATGCAAGTGACTCCGATCTAGAGTCAATCATTATGGACCCACCTTTTGCATCAGATGAAGAATACTTCCATGAAGTAGAATTTCAACCCCAGAGGCATGGAGAGCTGACAAATGATGTAAGATTAGCCACACATGTGACCCCGAAGGAAGAAGGAAAGAAACGAAAGAAGAGAGAAGTCTCACCAGAAGAGGAAGAATCTTTGTTTGAGGTCCCGGAAAATTTTAAGAAGTATGAGATAGACGACAGGAGAGTCATGATAAGAATGCCTAAACGAGAGGCACAATCAGGAGAGGCCTATGATAACAAAGAAACCACCAAGAAAATAGTAGTGGCCCTAGAAGAAGGAGAGGAGAGATGCACGTACATAGTCCATGACCTAATAGAGGAAGAAGAGCATGCGTTAATAGCCTTGCTAAGAGAATACAGAGATGTATTCGCTTGGAGTTACAAGGATTTGAAAGGTGTTGACCCTGACATATGCTCACACACTATCCCCATGACCTCAGATGCTAAACCCTCTAAGCAAAAGCCCTATACATATAACGATAATTACGCTGCCAAGATTAAAGAGGAGATAGATAGACTGGTTGAAGCTGGATTTATCTATGAAATTGAGCACACTGAGTGGGTATCCCCCATCGTAGTGGTGCCCAAGAAGAATGGCAAGCTGCGTGTATGCATTAACTTGAAGAAGGTCAATGCAGCCACAATTTGAGATAACTATCCGCTTCCCATCACAGAACATCTCTTAGAAAGAGTAGCAGACAAGGAAGTGTACAGCTTCCTCGATGGATTTTCGGGCTACAATCAAGTAGCCATAGCTCCAGAAGATCAGCATAAGACAGCTTTTGCCACAGACTGGGGTATATTTGCCTTTCGTGTAATGCCATTTGGGCTTACCAATGCACCAGCTACCTTCTAGAGACTAATGTGCCATGTATTTAAGGAGTTCCTGAGGAAGAATTTAGAAGTCTATGTTGATGACCTTTGTGCTCATTCCAACATCAGACAAACCCATATTCCTGAACTGAGACAAATCTTTGACAAATGTAGAGAATATCAAGTGTGCCTAAACCCAGAAAAGTGCATCTTTATGGTTAGGCAAGGCAAGATTCTGGGACACATAGTGTCAAAGAATGGCATATCCACTGATGAAGAGAAAGTGAGAGCCATAGAAGAGTTACCTAGGCCAAAGAACGTCAAGGAAGTACAGGCTTTCATGGGGCATTGTGGGTACTACTGCCGGTTCATTCACATGTATGCTGTCATTGCAAAGCCCATGTACGGACTTCTGACTAACTTTGAGTGGACTGATGAATGTGAGAATTCCTTCAATGAGCTTAAACAGCGATTATGTTCAGCACCGATCTTGACCACACCAGATTGGAACAAGCCATTCCATGTTCACGTGGATGCATCCAATTATGCTATTGGATGTGTACTCGCACAACCTACGGGTGAAGGTAATATGGATCTTCCAATTGCCTATGCTAGTAGATAATTGAATGCAGCTGAACGAAATTACACCACTACTGAGAGAGAAGGCTTAGGCATGGTATATGCAGTTAAGAAATTTAGACACTATTTGCTTGCAAACAAGTTTAAATTTTTTACTGACCACCAAGCATTGTTATATCTCGTGAAGAAGCCATGCAATACAAGAAGATTGGTAAGATGGTTTCTCTTGCTAATGGAATATGATTTTGAGGTTGTGGTAAGGAAAGGGACGACTCATTTGAGAGCAGATCACCTTTCTAGGCTCACATCTGGAGAAGCCCCACAAGGAGTGTCAGATGACCTTCCTGATGCTTACTTGTTTAATATGGAATACCTCAGTGGGCTAAGCCATTAGTGCCAGTATTGACATACGGACCTAACCATCCAGTAATAAACACACAGGATAGAGAGGTAGTAAAAGCCCAAAAGTATCACATCATGGTAGGAAGTATGTACAAGCACACAGATCAAGGGATCTTGGCTTGTTGTGTAGAAGAGGACGAGTACACTAAATGGTTGCATTTAGCACATGTAGGTGCATTAGAGCAACACTACTCAAAGCAACGAACCTTACAGACACTAAGGAGACTAGGAGTACATTGGCCAACTATGGAAGCTGATGTCCAAAAGTTGTGCAAGGACTGCCCAATTTGCTGCACTAAACCACCTGTGGAACATGCCACTCTTTATCAAGTGTCCATAGTGCCAGATTGGAGTGAACCACTAGTATCCTTCCTGAGGACAAAAACATTCCCTCCAGACATGACTCTGGCTAGGAAAAGGAGTTTAGAACAAGAAGCCCAGGATTACTCACTTATTGGTGATAATCTATACAAACGTGGTAAAGACGGTTACCTGAGACTATGTGTCCATGAGAGTGAGTATCTCAAGATCTTGGACACTGCTCACCAAGGTGTAGTAGGAGGACACTTTGGACCAGATCGGGTGATCAAGTCAATACTATTTGCGGGCTTCTGGTGGCCGACCCTTCACATGGATGCACATACCTATGTGAAACGCTGTGATGTCTGTCAGAGAACTCAATATCCTATACGTAAAGATGAGATGCCACTGAAACCTATGATGGGTGGACGTGCATTCTCTAAGTGGGGAATAGACTTCGTAGGTCCTATTAATCCCCCAGCTAAGGGTTCCCATGCAGAATATATCATTGTTTCGACAGACTATCTAACAAAGTGGGTAGAGGTAAAAGCCACAACGAAGAACGATGCTCAAACAACAGCTAAGTTTTTATTTGAGAATGTATTCACTAGATACGGGCTACCCATAGAGCTAGTTAGCGATAGAGGCACTCACTTCTTGAATGAAGTTATTGAAAATCTGCTCCACGAATTTTTGGTAGTACATAAGAAGTCTGCCCCCTATCACCCTCAAGCTAATGGCCAGGCTGAGAGCACCAATAAGATCTTATGCAATGTACTGATGAAATTAGTAAACAATAAACGCTCTGATTGGGACAAACAGTTACACCATGCTGTTTGGGCATACCGAGTCGCATACAAAACGGTACTCCAAGCCACCCCCTTTCAGATGGCATTTGGCCAAAATGTCGTGCTACCTTTGGACTTCTTAATACCTACATTGAAAGTAGCACAAGAACACGAATGGACGGGTCATGAACTATCCTCTAGAATTTTTGACCTTGAACGATTAGGAGAAACAAGACTGAGGGCAGCTACAGGGATATATGCAGCAAAGAAACGACAGAAGGCATACTTTGATGCCCACGTTAAGGATAAAGGTTTAAAGGCAGGCGACTTAGTTTTAGTCTACACATTGAAGCAACATGCGAGGAAACTGGAGAAGAGAGGCTACGGACCCATGATCATTAACAGAATCTCAACAAGTGGAGCAGTGCAACTAGCCACATTAGAAGGCGATGTTCTCCCAAGTTATATCAGCGGATGCAGAGTCAAGTTGTATCAGGAACCTCTCACAGAGGAAATGCTAAGTCGACTCAATACTGCTAAGAAACGCAAAGAGGAAGAAAAGCAAATTCGAGAAGAAGCTCAAGCAGAAGCCCTAGAGCGCATACGGAGAATGAAATTAAGAAGACAAGGTAGAGAGCACCCTAGGCAAGATGCATATGCAGATCAAGGATATGACGTGGCTATGTGTGAAGTTTCAGGTGTTAGCTCACATAGGATAACTGATCGACGTCCTTTCATAACCTTAGATATAGGACAAGGAAAGAGTGCAAGGACTGTAAGAGCCTTGATTGACTCAGGTGCAGCCACTAGTGCTGTTAAATTGTCTTACTGTCAAGAGTTGCAATTAACTGTCAATCCTGTGGAAGCATATGTCATAGGATTGGGAGGCGTGGAAACCCCTTGCATGGGCGAGGTGGAACTTCCCCTCTATATTCATGATGAGGCAATGACAGTTAAAGTACTAGTATGTCAAGATGAGGATCTCACTGAACCCCTTGTCTTGGGTCAAGACTGGATCTATGACCAAGCAGTCAACTTAAACCTAAGAAGTGGACTTCTTCAGGTATGGGTGAATCAAACTAGAATTACAATTGAGTTAAATAATGGAGCACTCAAGGAACTAGAAAAGGCACGGACTCCTGGTCCCTCCAGGGGTACACATGAAGTTGACCATGCTGTTCTTGTCCAAGGCTATGTGATGCAGAAGAATGAAGATCTCAAAAAAGGAGTCAGAACCACAATGGAACTCCCTTCTTTTCCAAAGGCTAGAAGGAGGCAGCAACTAAGGGCAGATCAATCACTGAAGACTCTCCAGGCGAGAGACCAAAAGAATGCGCGAAGCAGAACAACTCAGCCGATGAAACAAATGTGGGTGCGAAAGGGCGAGCTGCCGACTGTAACCAAGTCACAACAACGGTCTCAACTTCCTATTAGTAATCCACGACTTGATACTAATAAGAAGACTCCTAAAACCTCTGTTGAGAAAGTGAAATCTATTTGGGTAGCCAAGAGGTTGATGAAGGCTAGGCCACAATCAAGACAAATTTGGGTGCCTAAGGCTTACTTGTGGGCTCAAATATCTATCCAGACACCACCCCCTGTACAACATGGTCCATCTCCTCTCACCTCTGATACTCATTCTTATACCTCACACACAAACACACATTCACCTGTAAGCACGAGAAGAATCATGTGGAAATGGATTCCTAAAAAGCCTCATTTCCAAGCCGATACCCTCACTGTGCTTTCAAGCCCTTCCACCAAACCACGACACAAAACCATACGTTGTGTCTGGCATCCTAAGATGTGTGACAAACCCCTGACCCTTCCTTGTAAATTCACGTCCAACTACTAACTACATCACTCAGACACCATAGCTTTCCATTTAAGCTCTTCTCTTCACTAACTGCACACACACTCATCGAGCACTCACTGACCCACTGACTCATCATCTACCTCATGTTAATGTTGTAACGGGGACAACAACGGTTTTATTCTGTCCATTACAATGTTAACACATGGTTCTATATTCTCACAGTACCAACAAGCAAGCAGTGCCATGGCAGAAGCTGGAGGTTCCAGTTCTCACGCCGGATCGAGCGCACAGATTGTGGATATAGAAACACTCCTCCTCGAACCACATCTCACCGAAAGACCGCAAGAACTTCAAGCTGTGCATGTGCTCCCAGTTCAGGATCCTCCTCAGGGACACACCTCTCAAGTGGGCAAACACGCTCATTGGTTCAGTGATGTTGTAGGACCAGTGGGTGATGGAACCTATTTTTGGGAAGCTGAATTGGAGTTTAATGGTAAATGGGGATGCTACCATTTTTTTATGCGCGAATTTGAGAGCTATCAGAATGCCGAAGTAATGCGTTCGGTATGGACCAAAGCGGGCCTGGACAGTTATTTCAGGGCCCACTTACCGAAGCCAGATTTCTTATGTTGTTCTTATCTTATCAGTACCATCACTCCTAGCAGGGCCAAGGGAGGCGACAACACTTTTGTGTTACCCTCACTGTTGCCGGGCCACGAACTTAAAAGATTCAAACTGACCCTCAATCTGGTACGAGAAGCATTGGACATGCATGGTATGCACATTCCTACTGAAAAGGAAACAATGGTTCCAGGCAGAATGAAACATAAAGATCTCAATAAGCTGAAGGATATGGTAGCAATGACACCGACCATCGCTCTTCACCTACGGACCGTCATGCAGCATTTTGCTTTTCCAGCCCAGGAAAGATTCACCATGCCACCAAAGAAGATATGGTTTAGCTTGTATTTGGCAGAGACAGAAAACCTCCCTATCAACGTACCACATTGGATCATAGATCAGATCCACCTAGCCCATCAACGGTGGAACAAGAAGCAGAAAAATGTGCTCCACGGGTGTTGTGCTCTGACCAAAATAATCTATCGATGTCTAGCCTATGACGTGCCTATTCAGCGGGCACTCGTATGGTCCTAGGCCCAGGAGTTCCAGAGAAGGCTATCAACGGCAGGTCCTCCATCAAAGAAGATGAGAGGGGGAGTCCAATTACCCTGCGCTCAACCAAGGGGAGCCACCACTACACCAGAGATTACCCCTCCCCAGACACGATGCATTAGACCATTCACCATTCGGCTACCAAGACCTAGTACAGAGGGACCCAATCTGGTGTTTCCACCCGTCCCATCAGACTTGGAATTTCCACAGGGCTTTACTCTCAATGATCTCACTGATGAAGAAGTGGCTAGACTGATCTACGACTCTAATCTCGGAAACAGAGCGAGCTCAGGAACCACAAACCCATACAACAACGTCAGCCCCCACCCGACCGCAAGTTGTAGAAGTCGACGTAGATGAACAAGAGACCGAACAAGAGGAAGAAGCCTATGAAGAACAAGAGTATGATGAACTTTCAGAGTTAGCAAGTGCCCCAACGTATTCGGCACAAATAAAAAGACTATATCGAACCATGAAGCTAGTTCAAGAACAGCATAAAATGTCACTTGAAGCAGGCAAGAAACTCATGAACCAATTGCTGGCAGAGGAAGGTGTGGATGATATGTTCATCGAGTCCATCAACCTACATGCCGATGCAGTAGGATTGGATGAGGCCATTCATGAGGCAATGGCCTACATTCACCGATTTGAGAAAGGAGTTCCCGCCCGTCCCATGAGATCCGGGAAACAAATTTATATCAACGTATCAGCACCAGGAAATACAACGCAAACAGACGAACATCAGGAAGCACCACTGTCACCACCCTCCCCACCCCTCACTACACAACTTACTCCACCACGTGACACTATCGCCACCACGTCCACTATCACCACAATCGTCATGGGAATTCCACTCTCTCCGGGAATCCAATTCGGGGGAGTCACTACGCCCACCTTCACCACTCTCTTCACTAACGTCACATCCACCCCACCCACGGTCCCCATCTACACGGTCACTCAAACATTTGACACTATGGAAACATCTCCTGCCACAGCACCACTCCCTTCCCCCATGCAACCTCCGTCCCCCATACCCCCTCCACCCACATCTCCACTTGACTCCACATCATTCACAACTCCCTTTCCCGTCCCCATTTCCCCTGCATCTTCATCTCTCCCTGCATCATTTAATGTAAATAGTATATTTCTAGCTTTAAATCAATGTGTCTATCAACTTCAAAATGAGTATCGAGCTCTCGACGATCGTTATCATCAAGTGATCACTACCAATCAGAAACTTCAGAGCCGCGTCACAGCGATCGAGGAAGAAAATGCAGAACTCAACCAACGTTACACCACGCTCGAACATGCCCACCAAACACTCCTAGAAACTCCCCAACCATCACAACAGCCGGGCACCAAACAACTCGAGGCCTTGCTGGACGTATACCAAGCTGATAATCTCAGAGTCCGGCGTAACTTGGCACTCCTCAGAAAACACATGGCAGCTGCCCTTGAAGAGAACAAGAGACTGCAGCAGCAAAATGAAGCAAATCTAGAAGCAGCAATGGAAGGCTCTCCCTACGAAATTGATCCAGAGCAGTTTAAAGCCGTACCCTCAGAGACAATGAAGACCATCTTGGAAAGCTATGCAGATCTATTAGATGCTCATGATGAGTTGGAAAGGGAACGTGATGAGCTACGTGGCCAGCTCAAGAAACAGGAGGCTCCAACCAAGGTAATAGAACCAGCCTCGACTTCAGAGGAAGTGAAGGCATTGACAGAGCAGGTGGTTGAGCTCCAGAAAAAGTTACTAGAGTATGAAAGGCAACCCTCTCCAGTTATAGAACCTGAGCCAAAAGACTTGGTTCCCATTGAGGTAGATGATTCGTACGAGGAACCATACATTCCTATGCCAATGCCAGGAGGGCAACAAACCTCAGAGGGAATGGATACCTTAGAAGTGGAAGCACCTGAATGGCTTCAGTCATTAGAGAAGATAGCGAACACCCAGGATGAACGAGTAGCAATACAAATCCAATCATTAGCCAAATTAGAAGACACTATCATCAAGTCCGAGTATTTCAGACGTATGTCCCATCATAGGTGGATAGGGACCAATGATGATCAGTATGTGCCATATTGCATATTATTGGCTGATTACAACGCAGAGATCCAACGACAATGTGGGAAGGCCCCCACGTTTGCCACCCAGTTTGGCCCCGACGATATACCAGAGAGTGCAAAAAGAGGATCTATTCATCAACCCACTTGGAGGATCCGTCTCTTGGAGACTCATCCTGAAATGGTACGAACCTGGAATAACATGCCCCTCTTTATTAAGTACAATCCTTGTTATGCCCCAGTCCTACGAAGACGCACATGGCCCAAATTCACCATTGCTGTCAAGAACATCAAGGACTGTGCCAAGTGGCTAAATTATGTTTATTTAGCACCTCCACGAGGACCTCTCACTGTAAATTACATGATTTCTACTATCAGACACTGGAGCACTCAACTACGCAATACACCCGATGTGATGGCACAAATGTGTATGAAAATATTTGAATTAATGCTGATCACATTCAGGACATTTAAAAACATTAAGGATCCCCACTTCTCAGGAGCAGGATTCGTTACAGGCAACCAAGACCTAGTTTACGGCATGAGCACCACCCCATCAATAGAAGTAATATATGCTTGGCACGCCAGAATAAAGTACCTCCCCGCTTGTTTTAAACAGACTTTCGAGGAGATGTTCATAACGGGATTCTGGGAATATCACTCAGAAATTTTTGTACCCAGGCCTTCACGTCTCCTCCACTTATTCGCTGTGGAGAGAACCATACATTCAGAACAACTGCGGGTGCCACACCTGGACGTACCAGGACCAGTGAATTGGGACGCATTATTAACAGATCTAGCACGGGGGCTCAGATTAGAAGAACATCACCTCGCTTCTAACGTCGTCCAATACTACGTTCAATGAACATCTAGACAAGGGTCTGTCAAGGGCGTCAGACGCGAGAGTGGGGGGGGGTGTTGGCAGCAGTCAGGGAACCGAAGGAGCCACAAGACGAAGAGAGTCAGAGCGAAGGGACAACACAAGCAGACATGGTAGTCAAAGAAGATCTGGCAAGTAGGCCATCTAAATTTTTCAGACATCAAGGAGTTGAGCACACAAGAAGAAAGAGCAAGTAGGGAGCTCAAAGGTATGTATGACAAATCAATAGAGAAAATCCCTACACAAATAGTGATTTTCATCACTAAAAACCATTGTAAATATCATTTCGTATTTTTGTAGCTCAATTTTGTGCAAGCCAAGGAGTCCTTGAGCTTGAGGAGCTTTAGAAGTATCTACCTGCCAATTTTCATATTTTTTAGATCTCGTTTGAGCCCTCTAATAAGCCCTGGAACCTAATTTTTAACTAGGCCGGACACTAGGTCTGAACAGGGCCAAAGCTAGTCAAAAACTATAAAAGGAGCTAGAGAGCTCATTTTTGAGGGTAGATTGTAATTGAAATGAACTTGTAAGAGCTTTTTGAAAGTAATCTAACAACTCCGTTGCTTCTCACTCTTTGTCTTGCCGTGTGTGCACGTGTGCGTGTATGTGTGTGCATGCTTGTGTGCTTCTCACTCACGCACTTGTGCCTCCACTTGCTCGAGGTCTTCATACCATCCTCACATCTTCCCGGATTGACATTAAAGGAGGTGCTACTCATCACTGAGCTACATATGGGGTGGGGAATGGGGAGAGGTCTGGTAGATAGGTTCTCTAGTTTCCATGGTGGTAGTGGTTTCAGTGGTGGTATGTACATCAGTCCTTGAAGGAAGGGATGGAGGTTGCTGAGGTGAGATTGGAGATGTGTGAACAAATTTTTTCGATGTCAGATCAATGGTGGAAATTGAGGTAGCCTCTTGCACTATAGTGGTTTCATGTTCGAATATAGGAATTTGTATATTTTTGGCAGTACATTCTCAAGTCTCCACACACCTTTGATCATAGCAAGGCACATGCTTTTGTACCATGGTGTTAACTACTTGAGTGACTCCCAAGGATTCAAATAGAAGTTGGAGTGCTAGGATGAAGTGTGGGTCCAGTCCTTCCTCACTAAGAATATGCTCAATTAATGCTCTACATGTATTGAAGGAGAGGTGGTGTGTTTCTTTCACACTCATAATAATGTCATAGAGAAATGTTACATGCACATCCTAAGGTGCACTGCGATATTGGGTGTCATGGCCACCATGTCAACTTCGGCAAATTCTGATTCTTCATGTTTTATGTGACCAATCATTCTTTCTTGATGGGAATATGCATCCCTCTCATATCTAGGGCTTCTCACACTAAGTTATTAGTTAGAAGAAATCACTTCAACTCATTCCCACATGTTAACGATGGAACTACAAACGTACTTGAAGCTTTGGGGTCTTGGGCGGGAGTGAGTGAGTGATGAGATAAAAGCACTCCATGGAATTTGGTTTCAGTAGCATGGCAATAAAACATTTTTCCAAGCTTGCCTTCTACCACACTAGCCTTAAGTCTGCTGCATTCTATAACTTCTCAAATTCTCTGGGAAAGAAGTGGTACTTTCCCCATGTGTTGTTGTTTTCAGGCTCAACTTCCCACATATATGCATCTTCTCCTAACAACCTACCATCTCGCTTAACCAGTGCGAGTTCTTACTAAGACACATAGTGTGACCCATGGGTAGATCTTGTATCAGGATAATTTGTACTGCTAGCATCTCCTCTACCCATTCCTTAGATTCATCTAATATGGGCAAGCTCTCTATGTCAACTGTTTGATAAGTAGTTCCAGCTTGCGAACTTGTTCCTATTGTATGTGCCATTGTGCTAGTGATTATGGTTGCACTTGAATTTGTTAGAAGCAAGAATATCATATTTGCATTGCATTGGATACTAGATGATGCCTTATCACCTCTACAATACCAACATGATAGTCATTGCAGTTAATATGTTAGTAATGGTTTGGTGTGGTGCTGATGTGAGTGTAGGTTAAGTGGTTAATCACTTCCCTAGATGCGTACTTGGGTTGTACAATGTACTTAGAATGCATCTACATTTTGCAAGGGGATTTTTACATGGTTGATCAGGGGGTTTAGTACAAGGTTTGACTCACCAAACAACCCTTATGTTGATGGCGTTGAAAGTTTCTTATGGTAACTCTACCGGGCTTTTAAGGTACCCATTTCCAGGTAGTCCTAGGTAGGATTTGATGTGCTTATCTAGTGGTAATGGATGCCCTTCATGAAGTGTGTGAAGTGAGTGTCTGTGAGCATCGACTTAGGCCTATAAGCTCATGTGCAACTAATTGAGCACGTAAGCTGTTCTTTGGCACCCAGATTTGTCATGTATTGGGGTCAGCCTTCATCAACCACTTTGGTATCCAAATAGAAATAAGTCATTGAGGTTAGCTCTTATAGACTTCAGCTTTGATTTTCTATGACTACCTCATTTGTTTTGTATGTACTAGGGAGCCAAGGATTGATCACCCTTGCATATCTAGATTTGATTCACTCTAGTTGTCACTTTATTTCGAATTGGCTTCTGATCATAAGATTTCATGGTCTTCTTTATCTGCTTCTTAGGCTTTCTTGCTCGTTGTGCCTCGATCATCTTTGGAAAAGAAGGGAGTTTCATGTTTACTTTTCCTACTCCTTCTCAAGTTGCTTCCTTCTCCATCATAGAGCTTTAGACAAGAACATCATCATTATCTTCATGTGTGCTCTTGGAAGAACCATGAGTTGGTGCCTTTCCTAGTTCCTTGAGTGTTTAATTCACTAATTCAATTGTGATAAATTTTTTTTGGTTCATCCAAACCTAAATAAGTCCACTTCTTAGGTCTAATTTCACCGCATGGTCATAGATCCAAACTTGACCCAAGACAAGGGATTCCGTAAGGTCATCATCTTAACACACTAGTACCTTGACTCTCATTGGTACATCATGAATGGAGATGGGAAGTACCACTTCACCAAGGCAAGGGGTTTCCACTCCTCCCAATCCTATGAGATAAGCTTCAACAGGATGGATGCTCAATTGCAAACTTTGATAGTAGGAAAATCTAACTGCACCAATGGCCACACCTAAATCAATCAAGGCTTTTATAGTCCGTGCTACGAAAGGACATCTATCTATGATTCATGATGAGTTCAATTCTTTGTTTTGCACATAGCCATGTGGTATCTTGGTGCTGCATAAGCAAGTTGCCTAGGTTGGTCTCTACCTTGTCTTCTTAACTTCATATGCCAAATGCATTCCAGAGCTTTTGCTTGAGCCTTTTCTCTAATCTATTTTTCTTCTTCTTTTCATTTCTTGGCTATGTTGAGTTGATTATCCTCCATGAGGTGTTCTTGAGATAATTTGACTCTTCATCCATTCATGTAAGTAGCTAGGATATCGTCTTCTAGAGGGGCTTATTGGATAGCTCCATTGGTTGATATTCTATAAATTCATGGATCCATAGCCACATTTCTGCAATTTCCTCGCATGTTGTTTTAGTGTATATACCAAGACTAAATCTCTTGCCTTTAATCCATTATCTTTTACATGTGTGTCAAATTAGGCCTTTTGTCTTTTCTTGGTTGTGTAAATCCAAGTAGCTACTCTCAATCTATTTTCTCCTAGTCGTTCAAGATCAAATATCCTAGATAACTTGTGTCCAGTCCACTCATGTTCTTGGCTACTTTCAGAGTGGCTATCAAAAAATCTAGTGGCAATGCTGCATTTTGACCAAACACCATCTGAAATGGTGTAGCTTGGACTACCGTTTTAAAGTCAACTCTATATGCCCAAACAACATGATGTAACTATTTGTCCCAATCAAAACTTTTATTATTCACCAAATTTGTTAGCATAGTGAATAAGATCTCATTTGTACTTTCTACTTGTTCATTTTCTTGTGGGTGGTAATGGGGCTAATTTCTTATGAAAGACCATGAATTCTTGTAACAAGTACTCGATGACCTCATTCAAGAAATGGGCACCATGATCATTGACCAATTCTATTGGCAAACCATATCTTGTAAACACATTCTCGAAGAGAAACTTGGCAACAATTTGTACATTGTTCTTCTTAGTGTCTTTCACTTCTACCCATTTGGTTAGATTATCGGTGGCAATGATAATGAGCAAGCATTTGAACTCTTAGTTGGAGGATTAATAGGACCAACGAAGCACAGGGAGAAATAAATGGGTGTCCAAGTCGAGAGATTATTGCTCATCGATGCAGAGATTGCCGAAATGAAGCTACGGCATGATGCGCCACTCGCCAATGACTTCTATCTCCAAGAAGCCTTTTTGCAAAGTCAGGCCGAAGCCTTACTCTCCCAAGTAATCGCGTCTAGCTCTGTGCAAACTGATGCACATCTGGTTGAACCCCAAATTTTGAAGGAGATGTTAGAATCCCTTAAGCAGAAAATAACCCGAGCCTTTAAATTAGCCAGAACCATGTATATCCAAGGAATCATTGATGGTTCCTAAATTTTGTATTTTAACCTCCTAGGTTCGAGTCCACTATGTGTGCCAATGTAAGGCCGCCGGAATATTACTTAGAAGAATCCTTGTAATTAGAAAAGTCGCGCACTGAAAGGGTGTACTGCAAATGTTGTATCGTTCCTTTCTAATCAATAGAGTATGCACGGAAGAGATGAGAGATGCATCGCTAGCCTGTTCGATCTGGGCGATGGTCTAGAATTGATTCCATTTTGAACTTATATCAATTGCAGAGTTGTCTATATCAGACCCCTGACCATCCCAAGAACCCACACGTAAGAACAGAATAATTGTAACTTTAACATATCCATTAAGAAGCTTCAAAGTTTTCCTTCACATAAAAGTCACATTCATCTCTTCTTTCCTTGAACCATGTGAAGCCCAAAAAGTATACTTTATCACGAGGTTAAACTTACATTACGGTATGAAGTGATTTATGTGACATCAATTTTTCACGTCATTTAACTTGCAAATATCTCAACACTTAGGTCATGTTCTAGATAGGGCTTTGGAACTTTTAGGTCATGTTCTAGATACGACTTTGGAACTGCTCATCATTTTCACTCCGATTTGAGAATTCAGAAATGGTTGATCTTGAAATTTTGGAGATGTAGGAAACCCAACTTAAGCCTTTTGTTTCCAATGTGTTTGAAGAAGATTACGATGTTCCCCCTTGAATTTGAGATGATTAATGGTGCTACTCCTAGAAAGTTTAATGTTTCCCTATGAATCATATAAGATGCTACAATTTAGCCATGATTTTAGTCCAAGTGCAATATTCTCACTCAAAGATGTCGATAAAGTAACCGGCACAAGGTTTTTAATGTGGATTCACAAAGCTAAAGATCAAATCATCCTAGATACAAAAAGGGAATTTGACCATCAATACAATGACTTGTCAAAGCATAATAGGATAGAAATAGAACATGAAAGGGTATCCTTGTTTCTATGAGTGATAGATATGAAGGCTCATGAAGAGCTTCTTCCACAATTGCAAGACATGGAAACAAAATCTAGAATTACAAAAGATTGGGATGCGGCGGAAGGAGAAGTAAAGAAGTACATAGAAAAGAAAAGAACTATGGTAAAATTCATGCAAGATTGGCAAGACTTACAAGATGAGCAAATATAGGCATCACATCAGCCTGCCCAAAATGCTCAGGCCAATGTACTGACTGGGAAGGATGTTGTACCTTCGAACACCATGGAGGAAATGTTGAAGAGATTTAGGGATCTGAGGATTCATAGTGTTAAACAGTTGATAGAATCCCAATCCCCACAAACAACTATCAATAAAACCCTGAAAACTATTGAAATTAAGAGGTGCATTTGGTGTGACTCCTTGGAACACAAAAGATACTCTTGCAAAAGCTTTAAAGAAGCATTGGCCAAAAACTAAGTATTCATGAAAGAAAAAATGATCTATGACTCAAAAATCGGGGAAAAGATAAACATAAATGGTCGAGGTGGCATGAAAGTGTTCTTCCTTGGCACTTCTGGAAATGTTGCTTCAACTTCCCATACATCTACATATGAATGTCAAATAATCGATGATAATAGTGATCCGCAATCATGGTCCAAGGAAATGAAATCCCTAGACTGGGGGAAAATGCATCAAGAGATTTTAAAGATGGCAAGCAATGCGATTCGAGGTATAACTGGATGGAAAGATCCCATTGATACTTTTACAATGGCCACATCTTAAAGTGCCATATATGCACAAAGCTTGATGATGGGAGGAGCAAAGCAAGATGTGGAAGCTAAACAGATCAAAATCAAATCAATATTGAACGTACATAAAAACGAAAATAAACAAAACCCACCAAGAAAACAACATGAGGCTTCCCATAATTTGATAGAATCTTCGCTTCTAAGGGAGGATACTCAAACAAACAAAGAAGCAAAACATGATAGTAACCAAGATTTAAAGATATCTACGAGATGTCAAGGTGATCAAAAAGAGATTGAAAATGAAATACCTCAAGAGACTCCAGTGAATCTGTGTGAAGATCAAGCACAAGATGGTTCCTTAAATGATGACACCAAACAATATCTGAGGAATTATGTGATGCAATGTGATAGTTGAACATTTTCTCAAACATATGATTCAAATATGAATTACGACCAAATGATTGATCTATACAAAGAGAATGCAAGTGGGCATGATGGTAAGCCTATAAATACTCCAAATCAAGATCAAGATCATGAAATAATTTTGAGTGATTCCACATTGGACATATGCTCAGAGATGCAAGACAATGATCCCATTCATAAAGAGGAAAAGGTATTGAATGAATTTCATAATAATGATGTGTATGCAAGTAATGTCACACTCTATGAAGAAATACATTCTGCCATGAGAATGATAATTATAATGAGTTAAGTCCATGTGCTGAAGAGTTTCAACATTAAGGAACGAATGCAACATTCATTGAAATGTATGAGAAATATGATATGGGTACATTAGCTAATGAAAATCAACAAGAAATTATTGAGTTAAATAGCTACATTGATGAAGCTCGAAATGATTTGAATGTATATGTTGAGATTCTCACATATGATGAGACATTTGAGCAAGAGTCAATGACTGAAGAAATCTATGACGAGTATGGCAAAAGCACATACTCTGAAGAGAATGAACAAGAAACAATCAAAATAGAAAAAGGATTATGTGTGGCATTTTGAATAGGGAAATTGGTTTGACATCAAACTATGAACACATGCCTAGAAAGGATTTTTAGGAGATAAGTGTATGTGGAAAATGTAATGTGTTTGACTTGCACAGGTAGGAATCTAGTGATGTTGAGAGCTTGAGTAACTTGAGTTTTGGAGAAGCTGGTGAACCAAGTTTCAAGGCTTCCCACAAAGAGGAAGATGGGTCACTGTTCACCGAATCTTCATGAGTTGAGGATATTCTCACTAGTACTGGTCAGGAAGTAGGAGGGGGTGAGAGAGATGAGGTTGATTAGAGGAGAATGAAAATCATGATGAATTTTGTCCCAAGAATAATATTTTGCATGATGAAGAGTTGAATATATGTGAACACGTGTGTAATGATGATGAGTATGATGAATGCTTGAGTTTGATTGATTGTGGAGAGTTGTTTTCAATGGGAATGTAAGAAAATCTTAAATCTCAAGATGATATTGTTGACTTGATGTATGCTAGTCTAGACTTGCATGATTTTGAATGTACGCAAGTGTTGTAGAGAGCTACGAGCTGAGAAGCAGAGAAAAAAACCCCCAAAATTTTCAATTAAGGGCATTATTTTTGTTCTTCAAATGTCTATCAAAATCTCATGAAGCCATGTAAATGCACTAGAGGAGTCCTCTAGATGCATAAATCCCAAACATTGTATCATAATCCTTGTAACATAGTAGGAGATTAGACTTTTCCAATAAAAGTGCCGATCTCTTGTGTGAAAGGACCATTTTTAGGGCACATGTAAAGTCACTTAGTGACACTTTGTAAAGACTTTTTGCCATTGTGAGTAAGGAGAGAACTTAGATTTTCGAAATTGTCTCTTCTTCCTCTTGTATCACCTTGATTGTGAGCTTGCATGTGTAATTGTAGTTTGGATCGAGTGCATGAAAGTTTTGTCTACCCATTTCATTGCTTTTCTAAAGTGTGTAATGCGTGTGTGAAGCTTGAGGAGGTGTGTGATGAAACTAGGTGAGTTGGGAAGCTCAGCTTTTTGCCCATAACTTGAAGCAAGTCTATCAAAATTAGAGAAGACTATGACCATTGGATGCGTCTCATCGAGAGCTTCAAATCGAACCTGCTATTGACCATATTCTGAGTTTGGAGTTGAGAGAAAAGTCTATTTTTGTACCTACTGCTCTTTCATGTATCACGACACCATTTCCACCTATGTGAGTGATGAATATGAGAGATAACACTCATCTGCATGCAATGGTAGCTATTTCACTTCATTGACCATTGTGTAAGTGCAAGTTTTCATACACTCGGTTAGGTTCAAGATACTGTTTGGATTGATAATTTAAATATGTGATCCCCACTATATGTACTTGTTGGTGATAGAGGAGTAGTCTCTTTCATCACAAGTCCCTAAGTTTTCACTTAGGTACACACATTTTTTGGCACCGTTTCTGGGGAAGTACGAGTCCAACCGAGGTACTTGCGTGATGGTAAGAGCTTCTAGGAGAAGGTATGATTTGTAAAGAGGTGAGTACTCTACTTTGGTAAGTCATTTCTCTTTGCACTTATTTCTTTACACTTGGAAAGTGTGTGTAGTAAGTTGTTAGACTTAGGGAAGTGAGAGTGAGTGAGTAGGAATAGAGAGTAGAGAGGAAGGAGTAGGAGAAGAGTAGGTAGGTAGGTCCCACAAAGTTCCAAAAAAGTTTCATTTTAGTACCTCTCAGCCTTGGGTTATCCCAAGGGTATAAAAACCAAAAACATTCATTTAGCAGTTCACTTGTTTGTGCAAGTATCGTGGAGCTCTTACAACCAGTATCGCGGGTGTTGTATCATGAGTGCTTACAGCCCTCTAAAGCAACCAATCAGTGGAGAAGCCTAGGGAGATCATTAGAGAGGTGAGATTAAGTGGATTTTCAAGTTAAAATCAAATTAAACTTACTTAAAACGTGATTAGGGCTGCGATCCATATTGTTTGAGGAATATCACATGATAGAGGGAAAATTTGATTTCCACAGGCAGATAGGGGTGGAGAGGAGTGCACAGGAGCACATTCATGCAAAATTTTTAAAAACATTCTTTCAATTGAGTGAGATAAGTCCAAGTATCGTGATTGGTCAAGTTCAAGTATCGTGATACTTGAATTCTCGTGTGTCATGATACCTGGCAGGTATCATGTATTGTCGTTATCTATACTCCCCATGTATCGTAATACCTAGGTATCGTGTATCATTGGGTGGAGTATCCTGATACTTGAGTATCGTGATACCTAAGTATCATGTCGCAACACTCAAGTATCGTGTATCGTTTGTACTCATGTGTATCGAGTATCGTTATCGTGGAGGTCACATATTGTGTATCGTGACTACTTGCATAATATCGTGTATCGTGATATCCTGTTATCATGTATCATCAGGATCATTGAGTATCGTGTATCTTGTATTGTCCCAATCCCAAGTATCGTGTATCGTGAATCCCTTGTGTATCATGTATCGTGATCTTTTCTAGGTATCGTGTATCGCTCGAGACTTGTGTATTGTGTATCATCTCAAGTTCAGTATCGTGTATCCTCGAAAGCCAAGTATCATGTATCATGGGAAACTGCAAACTACTTGTAAGTCTAGGAAAATAAAGTTCAATTTAGGCCAAATAAACTCCTAGAATAAACACAAATTAGGGAGACCCACTAATTTGACTTAGGTGTTTAGTGAATGAACGTGCACTCAGCACATGTCCTAAGAAGCCGACATAGTGTCATATCATCAGCTGAAAGTGTAAATCTACCTAGTGCTAATTCCCATTACTTTGACACTTCTAGTGAGTCAGACGAAGAGGCTAGAATGGCTTCTGAAGACATGCATAGCTTTGTGCCCTTGGCAGGATTCATGTCCATAATTGAAAGAGAATATAGGAACTCTCTCGAGTATGTGAACACCAATTAGCATGATTTGCCAATTTACATAGATGGGTTAAATAGATCAGTGGCATGAATGAATAAAGTAAGTAAATCTGAGATTTTTCCTCGACCGGTCGTAAAGTATGAAGGAGGATTCTACATGGACAAAAGAGGAGTAATCTATGCAGTGACAGACTGTCCTAAAATCATAAGTGAACAAATGGAAACTAAGAACATAGGTCACCCTAATGGGGAGAATAACGAAGATAGGATTTGTACACCTCAAGATAAGTCTGAAGTGAGTAGAGTTTGGAGAGGCGACAAGATCCCTCAGGATGAAACATTGATAGACGTGTATATGGTAGTCAGGATGGAGAAATTACTACAAACCCTTCATCTTTGTGGGGATAAAGTATCAACCCTGTCACCACTTATGAGCTACAAGATCTGGAGGATCTCTCTCGAATTACCTATCTTGACTGAAATATCAGAAATTACTGGCCTATTTTGGATTTAGAAAGATCCCGATTAAGACATCAAGGCATTCCAATGTTTCCCCATAGAGATCAAGGAACCACCTCCCATACCCTAATGGAACTTACCAGAGTTATGCCTATCAGAACTTTGGGAAGGCTCAACAACCAAGCATTCTTGTGAGGACTAATATTCAGTTTTCAATTCCACGAACCAACCCCAACTATGAACCCCCATCTAGTGGAAAGCCAAGAAATAGAAACCCTGTTCCAGAGAGACCACCCATAGGCAGGGGGATTGGTGTTTAAGTAAGACATCCAGCCATTCCTGTTATGCCCAGACCACCAGAACCTGGTAGAAGATTGTGACCAATTCAAGTGGCCAAATGTATGAGGAGCCACTGTGATGGGTCTGGCAAACCATATAATCACATAGCTGGATTCAAGCAAGTGATTCGTGCTCAACAAATGGAAGACTTCTTGGTTCAATATGAGTCATTTGGTTTGACCTTTACGGATACTGCCTTAGCTTGGCTCCAACTACTTGAACCCAATAGTTTCCTAAATATGGAAGAAGTATTTTAGGAAATGATTGAAGATTTCATGAAGATTAACATTAAGAATAACTCCATCTTTGATTAACTGCTTCAAACAATCTCCTACAGAGCCAGTTTTTCTTGTAGCTAGGAGGTTTAAGCCAAATGTGGATAGATGTCTCACTGAAGAAAGGCCTACATAGCACAAAATGATCTCATTATTTTTGGAAGGATTAGTCAATGCATCTCTAAGAGCACTAGTCTACGTAAAGAGATTCCAAACATTGAGTGAATGCCTGAAGGAGTGTATAGACTTGGAAGACAACTTGTCAAAAGACTTGAAGATTCCCCAAACAAAGAATAAGAGTGAGGATAATTCTAGCAACATCTCTAGTTTGAACAACAATGTGGAGGAGATTGCAGAATTAGTGACCAAGAAATTAGGTGTGCAAGGACAAAAGAATTACCCCAACCGCCCATTAGGGATGCCTATGCTTAGGAGATGTGTACACTATGGACGGGATCATCCTTCTCATGTGTGCAATAGAGGAATTGTCGCACCAACCCCATATGTTTACAACTGCCCACCAGCACAAAATCAAGCTCAGTACTGTAGTATTGAAGAGAAATACATGAATCACAATATGGAAAATTGTCCTTACAATAGATAACCTAGACTTGTCCAACCACCACAATTCAGGCCATATGGATACCCAATTAGAGACCAAGGAAGGGAATTTCCTAGATATCCTCAGTACCAAAACCCACCTCCAATTCAACATCCCTATGAATACCGAGGATACAATCCATCATAGCCAATGTTAGGACAACACCCACCTCACCCACAGAATGTTGTCCTAGTGAATGTCGTCCTAGTGAAATTTGCCCAAGCAGAAGTGAACACTGAGAGCGCCCTAGTACCGACCACTTCATTGACAGGCCATGATAGCCATAATCAATTCTATGAACAAAACTAGGGAGAATACTATGCATATGAAGGGGATTCTATGAACTATGAGCAAACCTATGAGCAACACCCTTATGGAAAAGAGGCCTATGACAACTCATATGGATATGAAGCTGAATATGCTACATTAATGTATATGAATCCGAGAGCCCAAGCACCTTCTAGACCCTTGATCACACCTCTAGCCCCTAGAGGACCCTATTATCGCTGTGGAGGAGATCATTTCATCAATGAATGCACTTTACCTTACCAACCACCACCTAAGGTTTGGGAAGGGTATTGTAGCAACTGTGGAAAGGAGCATTTATTTAGGGATTGTCCTAAAAACCCTCAAAAGATGAACCAAATGACTCAAGTGAATGTAGTAGAAGTGGTAGATCCTTCTAGAAGTGACAAGGAATATATGGTACCATTGAAGGCGATTACAAGAGCAAGAGCTAAAGAAAGTCCGAAAAGGTTAGATTCAATTGTGCAAGAAACCACCAACCCAGAAACACCGATGCCTCAAATAGTGGTAGATTCAGAGGAGTCTGAAGAAAACTCCAAGGTAAAAAGAACTCAAAGATGGAAAGCTCGATGAGAGAAATTGAGAAGCAAGTGGACTCAAAAGAAGGAGGAAGAGAAGAGCAAAGAAGATCCAAATCAATTTAAGAGTCCAACAAACATTAAGGATTCTAATAAAGAGAAGAAAGAGCAGTAGAAGAAACAAGCTAGGTCAGTTCTAGTTGATCCAATGCCTAAAGATCTAGCCATGTGGATAAACGCATATCAATCGAGATCAAAGCAAGACCAAGTTTTTAACAACACGAATTAAGTTACTTGAGAGGAGATTTGGAAAAAGAAAGGTTAGTGATCTTCAAAAAGTTGAGGAAATCGATCAAAACACACCAGAGAAACCTATCCAAAGCCTTCCAGAAAAAAGGATATCTGATAGAGAATTTCAAGAAGGTTTAGGAGCACATGACCCTTCAGAAGATAGGAGGATTGTAGACAAAGCTGAAAGCATAACCATTGAAATTCATGAAAAAACTTTTGTGATCTTAGAAGTTGAAGCTAATTGGCTTGAGGATCTATGGTCTAGAGTCCAGGAAGAAAGATGGAGGAAAATTGAGGGCATTGATCCGGCTTTTGAAGAATTGGATGCATCCTAGAACCCAGGAATGATGAATCAAGAGATAATCATGCGGAATGTTTGGAAGTGGATAAAGAGGAATCGGAAAGCATGAACCCTCTACCTAACTACATGGGAGAGTACAAGCAGAATTCTGAGCTTTATCATGCCCCAACGATAAGAACGAAAGGAAAGAAATCTCAAGGAGGACATCGGATATAGAACCAAAGTTGAAGGAGACAAAAGTGCAGTGCTCCATAACTTTGGAAGAATTATTGAAAATCAAACCACAAGTATGGACTAAATTGGCCAAGGAAATGGGGCAAAAAGAAGTAAAGGCACTCAATAAGGAGGCCAATGAAGATGCACATACAGTCCAAATCCCAGTAGATAAAGCTGGAGATTTCAGTGAAGGAGATGAAGGTAGCATGCCTACCCATTAGTTTTTGAGGTTACACCACAAAAGCAATCCTAGACACAGGAGCTGAAGTAGGAATAGGCACAAAACAAATATGGGAGAAGTGGGGAAAACTAGCGTTATGACCCACGAGAATGAAATTACAATTGGGTGATGATCACACCAAAAAACCTCTGGGATTGTTAGAGAATGTTGTACTTACAACATGTGGAGTAGACTTCGAGTACACATTAGCCATTTGTCAATTTGAGAGGGCTAGTAACTATGAAATGATCTTGAGAAGACCTTTCATGAGTGTTGAGCCCATAAAAGTCATATTGGGAAAAGTCAACTATAGTCAAAGTCAACTATAGTCAAGGTCAAAAGGTCAAAGTCAAAGCGGTCAAAGTAAACAAGTTCAAGGTCAAAGGTCAACATTGGTGAAGTCAAAGTGTTCAAAGGTCACGTGTCCAAGTCCACAGGTAGTGCACAATGAATTGGTCCACAAAGGGTAAAATGGGAGAAAGTTGGGTGCAGGTTGCAGAGGTATTTCTCTAATTTCCCTAAGGTTCAAAACTGTTTTTAAAGTGTTTTGGAAGGTTCAGGTGAACCCTCTCTTATGTGCATAAGTGAAGAATTAAAAGACGAATGTGAAGGTATGTGAAGCGGCAGTGTACGCAGAAGTGAAAGTATGGCCCCCAAATTAAAATTTTTGTTTTAGTCTAAAGTCACTACAGGACAAAACAGGGATTTGTTGGCTGCCACTTGTGAAGAAAATCTTGGGACATCAAAGTGAGCACCAAGATACTCTTGCAGTTAGGAGCGTATGTGAATCGACACTCAAATCAAGGCAAGGACTATTCTTGGACCATCCTAAGACTAACCAAGGTGAGCATAGTCTAAGTGAGGCAAGAGAGAGAAGTGCAAGCGACACGCACTATGCGACGCAGAGAAGTGAAGTGCAAGGTGTGCATGAAGAGTGACTAAGAAGTGTGCAGAGAAGTGTTAAGCTATTCCCGCGAAGGATCCGAAGGTCTCATTGAAGCTGTGCGCGTGCCGACAGAAGGTGTCCAACCCTCCCCCTTATTGGAAGCTTGGTGCAAGGTGTGCACAAGTGCAGGCTTGGATTAGGTGGAGGTCTGGTGCAGAGAAGGCCGGCAGCAACAAGACCCTTGGGTATTTCGTATTTTGTGATTGATTATTCTGTGGGATTCTGCACAGAAGCATTGGATTGTATTTTGCATCACCATTGTATTTGTCTTCTTATAATCAAATTGACAGAGGCTTCTAGTGTGTATCTTTCTTCTTGTCTTCCCCTCTTCTCCTACAAACACTCAAATCCCTTCTTGTCCAAGAATCCCCCAACAAAATTTGGCATGCATGGTGGGACTCCAAGGAGATTTGAGCATAGGAGATTCCAAGTGCAAAGTGTGGAAGAGGTCGTGTTGACAGTACTACAGTGCCATTTCATTGAGCTAAGAGGTAAATATTCTTATCATTTATCTCATACTAAGGGGACGATGAATAGCCCATGACCGCAACTTGGTACCAAACATTGAGGGACACCTGCAAACAAACAAGAAGGAAGGCTATTAGAAGATCCTCCAGTCCACTTTCGTCAACTTCATCAGTAAAGAGCATGGCGGGACAGGTAGACTTGGAAACCTTACTAGCAAGATTAAATATAAAATTTCCTTCTTTCAAAGGCCTAGCTCAGGAAGATCAGGACGAGCATATTAGAAGGTTTTTGGCACTATGCAAAACTAGAGGCTTAATGGGAAGAGAGGATGCCTTTTTGATACTCTTCCCTGCCACTTTAGAAGGATTAGCAGATAAATGGTTCAGCCAGTTTGCTGAGAACCATTTTATAGCTTGGGACTTAATGAAAGATGCATTCAAAAATCAATTTTAGCATGGAAATACTGCAGAGATCATCATAGAGGAATTAGAAAATTTGAGATTGGGTCGAGGTGAAAAATTTCCAGAGTTTGTAACTAGAGCTAAGGCACTAATGGCTAAGTTACCAGATCCACCACATGATTTTTTTGTTAAGAAATGGTTAGCTAAGCCACTTCCAGTGACCACCCAATGTAAAATCAAGGAATTAGTGTTGCCTACAGCCTCCATAGAGGAATTCATCAACACAGCTACACGACTGGAGCAGATAAGGCAACAGTATGGAGCAATTTCTCCTCAATTACCATATTCTACAGAAATGGAGGATTGAGTAATCTAGCTAAGGAAGGAGCTGGAGGGCTTAAAAAGGAATAAGACCCACAAAGAGGAGGAGAATGTTGTTACTCAGTTGAGGAGGGAGATTGAGGCATTAAAGCTCCTAAAGGAGGAGGAGGCCCAAGCAGAGGAATTGTCTCAGTTGCGGCAGGAGTTGCAAGAACTAAAAGGAGGTGGCATCAAGAGTGGACTTTGGTGTACCATGTGCAGCAAGCAAGGTCATATAATAAGTGAATGCCCTCTGTTAAGTGTGACTTGCCAAATATGCAGGAAAGTTGGCCATGAGGCCCAGGAATGCCAATCAAGAGGAATGCCTGCAACAACATATTGGACACAAGGAGGACCCCTACCACCAGCAAATGTGATGGTGGCTGCACCCAACCAAGGTAACAATTATAACCCTAGACAGAGGGATAACTTTGGAAATGAGCCAAGGAGGCCTATTATTTGTTTCAGATGTGGAGAATGTGGGCACTAGCAAAGTAGGTGCACTCTCCCAGAAAATGCCCCTCCTTGTAGGAACTGCCCAGAGGCTAGAGACCACTATACTAATTGTTGTCCTAAGAACCAAGCATCTTCTACTGGGCCCCACATTCAAATGATTTCTATGTGCAAAGAAGAAGTGGTAGATCAAGCTAGGGTGCCATCACCATCTACCAGGGTGGTACAATTAGAAGAAATTGAATCTTTTACTGTGCAGACAAGAAGCAAGGGGAAGGCTTAAGTGGAAATAGATCAAGAATCAATTATTAATGGATTGAACAAAGACAAAGATGCATCTGAAGACAAAGCCACCACATGTGCAGATACAAGGCAAAAAGAAAATTTCATAGGTACCAATGATGCCATTGGATACGCATTCAACAGGGCTCATGAAAAGTTTGATAAGTCAAATGGAGCGCATGCTCTTAAGGAATCAGAAGCCTCCAGACTACTCAAGTCCATGAAAAAGGAGGTTAGTATTTTTGATTTAATAAAAATGGATGGGAAGTTCAGGTCAGAACTCTTGCAGATAATTGATGAAATGTCCACAACAAGCTTAGTGGCAAAGGCTGCTATTATGCATAAAGATAAAGGTGTAGAGGAAGCACCCCTGACAGATTATAAGAGCCCTCGGCTAACAGTCTCTATCAAAGGTCATGAATTTCAAGGAGCTATTGTGGATGGTGGTTCTGGCATTAACTTGATGCCTGAATATACCATGAAAAAGATTGGACTATACCCTTCAAGACCTGCCAACTTCATTGTAACAATGGCAGACCAAAGCATAGTAAAGCCTATGGGAGTGGTCCCTAGAGTCCTAGTCAAGATACAAGGTACCATCTTTAACTTGGACTTTGTTATTTTAAGGCTGCCACAAGTAGAAGGAAGTTTTCCCCTGTTAATTGGGAGATCTTGGTTAAGACATGCCAATGTGCTGCACGATTGGGGCAAGGACACAATGTGGGTAAAGCAAGAGGGAAAAGAGTTGCAACAGATAATTTTAGAAGAAGTACCAGACAATTAGAGAAATACTAGCATGATGCAGACCATTGGTATTTGTATGGAAGAAGAATTGTTCGACAACCCTGGTGTAGCTCAAGCGTAAGCACCACCTCCTTTACTTGTCAATCCGCGGAGATGTGTGGACCGGTATGAAGACCACGAGCAAGTGAAGGCACAAGTGCATGAGTGAAAGCACACAAACATGCACACACATACACACACACGTGCACAAGGTAGATCAAAGAGAGGAACAATGGAAAGCTTTGATTGCAAAAGAATTCTCTTAAAAAAGCTCTATTCTCTAACAAGCTACCCCCAAAAATGAGCTCTCTAGCTCTTTTTATAGTTTTTTGAGTAGTTTTGGCCGTATCCAGAGCTAGTGTCCGGCCTAGTTAAAAATTAGGTTCCAGGGCTTATTTGAGGGCTCAAACAAAGTCTAAAAATTATGAAAATTGGTACGATGGTACTTCTAATACTCCTCAAGCTCAAGGACTCCTCGGCTTGAACAAAATGGAGTTATAAAAATAGAAAATGGTATTTACAATGGTTTCTAGTGATGAAAATCACTTTTTTTGTAGGGGATTCTTCTGAAAATTTGACATACACTTCTTAGAGCTCCCTACTTGCTCTCTCTTCTTCTATGTCCACTTCTTTGATATGCCTCCATGTTTTATGCTTGACCTTGAGTTCCAACACTCCCCCCCCTCTCGAGTCTGTCGTCCCTGACAGACCCTTGTTGTAGTGGTTGTTCCAAGTAGTGCTTTGAGAGGTAGTGGTTGTTCGGTAGGAACAAGAGCCGCCTTCCTTCCAAATGTGGCAGGGTTGGTTGTCCGATTCTTCATTTGCCACTAAAAGCCTTTGGAAGTTGTTGTCCCTTGGTATGCGCTCCTTCCTTGGATTCCAGCATGATTGTGTTGTTGTGAGTCGCCATTGATGGCCTCTAGATCTTGTTAAGATGATGTTCATAGTAATCATGCCAAGTACCCATAATGACTGATGGGTAAGTGAGTTTGTGCATGGGTTGAGGAAAGTATGTGCCTCATGCATGGCCTTGTAAGGTAGCCCTATGCATGCTTACTTGGAAAATGCATTGGAAGAAGTATGGTGCAAAAATTGGTGTTCTTGAGCTAAGTGCTCAAGGGTATGCCGACGAAGAGGTCTCCTAAGCTATCATGGTTATGATGTTTCCAAAGTAAAGATACTTACCATGGAGAAGGTCGATTGATGTTCATCTCTTCGTGTTGTACACTTGGCCTTTGCAATGGAACATTGTTGATGAATGTCCGTGTTGATGGTCCACTCATGAGATCTTTTGAGTGGCTGATCCTGTCTCCTCTTTTCAAAGCATCATTTGCCAAATACAGAGAATAGAATTTCTTTATATTCCTTGACAAACAACATTTGATAACTACACCAAGCTTAGTTTCACATATTCTCTTTAGCTCACCATAAGCAGGAGTCTTCTTATCTAGTATACATACAAAGATTTGCAGGTTACCAGAACTACCCCTTGCAGATATCTCCCTGGATGCTCTCATACATGTAGTAGATAAGCATCACTCAAGTTACGGACCTTCAAGCTCTTTACTCCTACCATAGTAAGAGGAAACCATAGTTGTGAATGCCATGTTCATGCCAAGTTCTTGACATCTACCAGATAAGGCAGCAATTATATCATCTGCTAGCTGAGACACACTTCTATCCAAACTGATAAATGCCCAGTAATCGAAGGTTCAATTCTTCAACTAAGCATGACTCATTCATGTTTCATGAGCGAAACCTCGAAACAAGTTCTTTTTTTTTTTTTTTTTGAGGTACAATGTCACAAAAAAAAGAAGACAAAGATTAGTATCAAAAAATGGTTTACATGTGTCAATGTGCTCTCGTGCATGGGACTCTCAATTGTGTCTATGCACGGCCATGTAATGTGGCCCTATATTAATGCATACTTTGGAAATGCATGACTTGAATGGTGCAACAGACAAGGTTGTGCAAGGAGCACATGGTTGTCGCTCGTCGAGGCTTTCGATGTTATTTGCAGAGGTTGATGCCGACCTTGGTGGAGGTATCCATTGAGTCTCGAACTGATGTAATCCTCCTTATTGGAGTCCATTTTAGAACAACATTTGGCACTATAGAGATCACTTCAGGCGTCTTCCTCTTTGGATGCTTTCTAAACTGTGGTATCCAGTGTGGTTGGTGCTTTGGTTCGGTGGAGGCTACTTGTACTTTTGGCTTCCAAACCGATATCCTTTTTGCATGTCTTCCTACTATTGTTGAAGAGCTGATTTGATCTTCTTTTGGTCTCTATACGTGGTTCTTACCCTTTTCTCTTTTTGGCTTCTTTGTTGAGACCTTTCGCATGTGGGAGAACATAGATTGTTGTGGATGTAAGAGCTTCTTAGGTACCCACATCTGTAATTGCCCTTGTTGAGCCACAACTAATTTCTTAGGCACCCAAACTTATTGGATACCTTGTGATTGAGCTTGTCCGAGCTTGTGCTTCCTTCGTCTTCTGGCCTGGTTGGCTTGTCTGGATGGGATTTGTGGGGACAAGGCTGGTGGTTGCTCTCCTTTGCATACCCAGATCTGCTTCATGCTCGAAACTGCTTTCTTATCGAATGGTGTCTTTCTATTTGATGTAGCAGTTGTCGTGAACGGTTGTGTTTGCCTGTGTGGTTGACTCACTACTGTGGTTACTTGATTCTTTGGAGAAGAAGAAAGATCCACCAGCCTTCGAACCTGTTCTTCCACGATTGACTCCTTGTGCATCATAGAGCTTTTGACACATAGAACATCTTCTTCCATATGATTAGTCTTGGAAGAACTAAGAGAGTGTGTGGTGCCATGATCTAGGAGCATGCAGTTCTCTAATTCTAATGTAATGCATTGTTCATGTACCCAAACTTGAAGAATTTGACTTCTTAGGTTTAATTAACTGCATTGGAATATCTTGAAGGTAGATGGGAAGTTCCACCTCGCCCAAACAAGGGGTTTCCACACCTCCCAATCCTATGAAATAAGCTTCTATGGGATTGATGTTCAACTGCAAGTCTTGGCAGTAGGAAAGTCTAACTGCACTACTTGTTGCACCTGAGTCAATCAATGCTTTCACAGTCCTTACACCCTTCCCTTGTCCTATCTCTATGGTCACAAAGGGTCTTCGGTCAATGACTTGAGAAGTCGCTATGCCTGATTTTTGGCACATATCCATGTGATATTTTGGGGCTTTTGAGTTGACATCTAGGCCTAGTCACCTTAACTTATTTCGCCTTATGCGCTCTCTAGCCTCTACTTGTGCTTCTTCTCTCACCCTTAACTCCTCTTCTTTTCGCTTCTTAGCAGTGTTGAGTCTTGTAAGCATATCCTCTGTAAGAGGTTCTTGGTATAACTTGAATCTACATCCACTAATATAGTTGGGCAAGATATCACCTTCTAAAGTAGCCAATTGAACTGCACCGCTAGTGGAAATTCTGTTAATGATCATGGGTCCATATCCTCATTTTTCCAACTTACGGGCATGTTGTTTTAGTGTGTAAACCAACACTAGATCTCCCTCTTTCAATCCTTTATCTTTGATGTGTGCATCAAAGTATGCCTTTTGTCTTTTCTTTGCAGCATAGATGCCTGCCGCCGCTCGTAACCTCGTCTCACCTAAGCGTTCTAGATCAAAGATCCTAGAGGACAACTCATGTCCATTCCACTCATGCTCTTGTGCTACCTTTAAAGCTGGGATTAGGAAATCCAATGGTAGCACAACATTCTGTCCGAAGACCATCTGAAATGGGGTGGCGTTGAGTACCATTTTGTAGGCAAGTCGATAAGCCCAAACAGCATGATGAAGTTGTTTGTCCCAATCAGAGCGTTTATTATTTACCAGTTTTGTCATATACGTTATAGAGGATCTTATTGGTGCTCTTGGCTTGTCCATTAGCTTGTGGGTGATAGGGGGCAGACTTCTTATGTATCCCCAAGATGTCATGGAGAAGATTTTCAATGACTTCATTCAAGAAGTGTGTTCCTCTATCGCTCACTCACTCTATTGGTAGTCCATATCTCGTGAACACATTCTCGAATAAGAACTTAGGAGTAGTCTGAGCATCATTCTTTGTTGTGGCTTTCACTTCTACCCACTTCGTAAGGTAATTCGTGGCTACAATAATATACTCTGCATGGGAGTTTCTAGCTGGGGGTTAATAGGACCTACAAAGTCTATACCCCATTTCGAGAATGCACGTCCTTGTTGGGAGTGATGGTTGGATGCACTCAAGAAATGAGTTGGTGCTGCTATACCTGCTTCACACCAGCCCTCCTTTGATTCCAGATATGCTTAGTACACTTGCTTAGCTTCCAAATGACACAAAGAAACCATATATGTACTTTGCAAATGGTTTGTGTAATGATCAAACCAAAACAGATAATTTTGTTCCTTCACAAATCCAAAAAACTTGCTATTTTTGTAATGATACCTGCTCAGTATTATGCTTAGTGTGACCAGCACACTTGCAATTGAAACAATTCCTTTTGGGAGTATTAAATTACCTTGATAAGCTACCATTTTCAAGTGGAATGAGAAGAAATGATAAACCACATCCAGAGAAATTGATTTAGCAAAATTATGATTACCCCCGACTTTTTAGGAGAGTTGCAGAAATAGACCAGAGGTGACTTCGAAGCCGATTTCTCGCAAATGGCTGAATCGAATCTTCTGAAATTTTGTATGCTTGTAGAAGACCTTGAGCTGGTTCCAAAGAGCTATTAAACTCTTGATTTGGTTCAGTGAGCACTGAGAAATGCTCCTTGGAAGTTGACAGACTTGGAGTAGAAAACTCAGACAAAACAGAGATGATGAATGTAAGTATTTGTATTATATCATATGAATGTACATTCCCATTGGCATGATAGACATAGCACAATGGTACTCAGAGGTGTAAGCTATGGAGTAAGCCTTACACACTCAATGAATGGTACAGAATAGCCTCGGGATTGATGATGGACACCCGCGACTTTTTGCTTGTAGTTTTTATAGGAGTTGTACTATGATTTGAATTTGAAATTCAAATGTAGGCTCCCTAGAATATCTCTACTAAAAGTAGGGAGATATTCTCTCCATTAACTCAACTAAGAATCCACTACTAATCAAGTTGGTATGATTACATGAGATGCCAAGTCATTCTAGACTTTTACAAAAAAGTAAATGGTAAGAAACTTTAAGCATAAGTTCCTATGGGTCTTCCCTTATGTGGAGTCTTCAAATCAATTGTCCTAGCCAAGTGTGATGGCTTGAATTGCACCAACAACTCCCCCTCAAGCCAAACACTTTGGCTCAAGTCTTCATCTTCTTCATCTTTAGTCTTCAATCACATCCTGCAATCCAATCATGGATTTAAATCTGCATAACTTGTTTCCATCCAATGCTTTAGTGAGTAAATCTGCACATTGCATATTGGTAGACACATATGTCAATTGAATCTCTTTGCTAACTAACTTTTCTCTCACATAGTGGTAATGAACCTCTATGTGTTTGGTTCTGGCATGATAAATTGGATTAGCTGCAAGGTGAAGAGAGCTAGTGTTATCTCCAAAGATAATTGGTGGCCTTGTATATAGGCCTAACTCTGTATATAGAAGCTTCAGCCAGATAGCTTCTTGAGTGGCATTGGCAAGCCCTCTATACTCTGCTTCAGTGGATGACAATGCTACTGTGGGTTGTTTCTTGGCTGACCAAGAAATAGGCTTATCTCCGGCAAAACAAATGTAGCCTGAGGTGCTCCTCCTATCATCCTTGCATCCTGCCCAATCTGCATCTGAATACACTTTAATGTCAATATCTGATGTAAAGGGAAAGTACAAACCATGACTTTGAGTTCCCTTCAGATACTTCAAGATCTTCTTTGCTGTCTCTAGGTGAGGTACCCTTGGTTTGTGCATGAATTGACTAAGCACACTAACTCCATATGCTATGTCAATTCTTGTCAAGGTAGCATAGTTCAAACTACCTACCATACTTTGATACCCTGTAATGTCTTGAACTTCTTCCCCTTCATGATCACTTAGCTTTAGGTTGATCTCCATTGGAGTAGTTGAGACTGTAGCATCCTGCAAGCCAAACTTCTTGACCATATCCTGTACATACTTCTTTTGAGTGATATATATACCTGAGTTGTTGTAGACTAACTCAAGACCTAAGAAGTACTTCAATAATCCAAGATCACTAATCTTGAATTCTTTCATCATCTGTCCTTTGATGTGCCTAATCCCATTGACATCATTGCCTGTAATGATGATGTCATCAACATAAACACACAAGTAGATTACCTCTGTACTACTTCTCTTTATGAATAGAGAAGTGTTTGATTTACTCATCACAAATCCTTGGTCTTGGAGGTAGGTTGTCAACCTGTAATTCCATGCTCTAGGTGCCTGCTTTAAACCATACAGAGCCTTGGGAAGTCTTCTTCCATATCATAGGGTAGACTAACTTTCCTGCACTCATTCTCATACCATGAGTTATTCTCATCAAAAATGACATCTCTGCTTACCTTGAAACCTTTGTTTGTTGGGTTGTAGAATCTGTATCCCTTTTGGTTCAAATCATAACCAATGAAGATACATTTTTCAACCTTGGGGTCTAGCTTTCCCCTTACCTGTGAGGGAATATGCACATATGCTACACAACCAAAGATTTTGCAATGATCCAGAGAGGGTCTCTTACCATGCCAAGCTTCATATGGTGTCATGCCATCAAGTGATTTGGATGGCAACCTGTTTATGAGATAGGTGGCAGTGGATACACTCTCTGCCCAAAGATAATTTGGTAACTTTTTTTCATTAAGCATAGACCTAGCTGTTTCTACTATGAGTCTATTCCTTCTTTCAGCTACCCCATTTTGTTTAGGTGAGTACCTTGTAGTAATCTCCCTTTTGATGCCTCTTTCCTGCAAGAAATCTTCAAACTCATTGGAGAAGTACTCTCCTCCACCATCTGACCTTAGCATCTTCAAGCTTCTTCCTGTTTGATTTTCAACAAGTGCAAGATACCTCTTGAAACAATTAAACACTTCATCTTTATGCTTCATAAAGTATAAAATGGTCCATCTGCTATAGTCATCAATGAAGGACACATAATACCTTGAACCTGAAATAGAAGGGTCCTTGCTAGGTCCCCAAACATCTGTGTGTACCAAGTCTAGGTAGTCTTCATGCATGAAACCTTTCCTTGAATAGGGTAACCTGTGAGACTTACCAAATTGACATGATCCACACTTGTAAATCATGTGTTGCTTGGACACATTAGGTATCCCAAGCACACATTGATCCCTGCACATTTGCTTTAGGGTTCTTTCACCTATGTGCCCTAATCTCTTGTGCCATATTTCTAACTCTGAAAGTGTCTGATCCTTGTAATTATACAAAGCAATGTTCTTGGTGTCTTCTAGCTCAAAAGTAAACAATCTACCTGATTTCTCCCCTTTGGCTATCCTTCTGAATCCATGTCTTGGGTCCTCGACATATACTCCATGTTGTGTGAATCTGACCTGCAAACCTTTCTCCACAATCTGACCAACACTCATTAGATTCTTGGTGATGGTTGGTACATAGAGTACCCTGCTCAATAGATTCTGGTTACCATCACATGTCTTTACATTTCCAATCTTAACAACAGAATGTTTAGTGTCATCACCTGTCTGCACCTGATGTTTGCCCTTGGGCTCTTCCAAATCAAAAAGTAGTGCCACATTGCCAGCTACATGGTTAGAACATCCTGAGTCAATATAAAATAAATGATCATCATTTGTACCTGCCTTGGAGGTCATATTCATGATCAATAGGGAGTCATCTTGCTCCTCTGTGTAGTTGTTGTAGTCTCTTTTGTTTCTGAATCCACCTTGGTAGTTACCATTGTGGTTGTGATTGTAGTTGTTGTTGTATTGATTGTTGTATCCATTGTAGCTTTGATGTTGGTTGAATCTGCCTCTTCCTTGAGAGTATCCACCTCTTGAGTAGCCTCTTCCTCTCTGATTCTTGTAATTCTTGTAGCATTCATCTGTGGTATGATTAGACAATCCACAAATGTTGCATGGTGATGAGTTGTAGGGTCTCCCCCTACCTGACTTACCTCCTCTGCCTCTTCTTCTAGATGATCTACCTCTCCCTGCATAATTAGCTTGGGAGGTAGAGCCTTCTTCATCCTGTTTCTTCCCTTTACCTTTATCTTTAACTTTCTTATCAGTATAGAGAGCAGAGGGGTTATTACCTTTTGATTGATCTCCTGCCTTTGTAAACTTTGCTTCATGTGTAAATAGTTGGCCCATGAGTGTTGTGAGATCTGGGGTATGCATGTCCATATAGAGGTCCATTGCAGTGGTGAAACTTTCCCACTTATCATCTGCCTTGAGTCCATTTGTTACTTGCCTGACTATTTGCTCCTCTTCAATCTCTTCTCCAATGCTTGCTAATTGGTCTGCCACATCTTTAATCTTAGTCACATACTCTGAGACTGATTGCTTGGGTTGCTTCCTAAGGGTTGTAAATTCAATCCACAGTTGATTCTTCCTGGCCCTTGTGTTGGAAGAAAAGTAGTTTGACAAGGTTTCCCAAGTCTCTTGGGAAGTCTTACAATTCCTTACATGAGGTAAAAGAAAGTCAGATATAGAGTTTAGAAGGTAAGACCTTGCCAAAGCATCCTTTGCACACCATTGGTTGAGTCTCTCATGTTCATCCTTTGTGGGTAGTCCTCTAGTCTTGAATGAGGGCAATTCCTCATCTCCTGATATGTATCCAAATAAACTTCTGCCTTGTAGATAGGTCTTCATTCTCAATGACCAAGCTTGGTAATTGTTCCTGTCCAATTTGTCAATGAATGAAGGAAATCCATCACCCATGTTTACCTTCTTTGCTCTGATACCACTGTTGGGAGTGATGGTTGGATGCACTCAAGAAATGAGTTGGTGCTGCTATACCTGCTTCACACCAGCCCTCCTTTGATTCCAGATATGCTTAGTACACTTGCTTAGCTTCCAAATGACACAAAGAAGCCATATATGTACTTTGCAAATGGTTTGTGTAATGATCAAACCAAAACAGATAATTTTGTTCCTTCACAAATCCAAAAAACTTGCTATTTTTGTAATGATACCTGCTCAGTATTATGCTCAGTGTGACCAGCACACTTGCAATTGAAACAATTCCTTTTGGGAGTATTAAAGTACCTTGATAAGCTACCATTTGCAAGTGGAATGAGAAGAAATGATAAACCACATCCAGAGAAATTGATTTAGCAAAATTATGATTACCAACGACTTTTTAGGAGAGTTGCAGAAATAGACCAGAGGTGACATTTCTCGCAAATGGCTGAATGGAATCTTTTGAAATTTCGTATGTTTGTAGAAGACCTTGAGTTGGTTCCAACGAGCTATTAAACTCTTGATTTGGTTTAGTGAGCACTGAGAAATGCTCCTTGGAAGTTGACAGACTTGGAGTAGAAAACTCAGACAAAACAGAGATGATGAATGTAAGTATTTGTATTATATCATATGAATGTACATTCCCATTGGCATGATAGACATAGCACAATGGTACTCAGAGGTGTAAGCTATGGAGTAAGCCTTACACACTCAATGAATGGTACAGAATAGCCTCGGGATTGATGATGGACACCCGCGGAGTTGTACTATGATTTGAATTTGAAATTCAAATGTAGGCTCCCTAGAATATCTCTACTAAAAGTAGGGAGATATTCTCTCCATTAACTCAACTAAGAATCCACGACTAATCAAGTTGGTATGATTACATGAGATGCTAAGTCATTCTAGACTTTTACAAAAAAGTAAATGGTAAGAAACTTTAAGCATAAGTTCCTATGGGTCTTCCCTTATGTGGAGTCTTCAAATCAATTGTCCTAGCCAAGTGTGATGGCTTGAATTGCACCAACAGTCCTCCCATCATTGGCCTCAAATGCATCTCATCTTTTCTAACTGGATATTGTGCACGTTGGCATGTGTCACATTTCTTCACATAGGTATGTGCATCCATATGGAGAGTGGGCCACCAAAGTCTTGAGAATAGAATGGTCTTGATTACTCGATCAGGACCGAAGTGTCCACCTGCAACACCGTTGTGTGTAGTTTCTAAGACTTTCAAATAGTCTGATTCGTGAACGCGGAACCTTAGATAACCATCTTTGCCTCTTCGGTATAGGTTGTCTCCTACTAAGGCATAGCCTTGAGCCTCTTGCTCCATGCTTCGTCTTCTTGCTAGACTAGCCTCTTTGGGTAATCTTCCTGATCTCATAAACTCTACCAATGGAGCACTCCAATCAGGAATTAATGACACTTGATAAAGGGTGGCATGCTCTATTGGTGGTCTCTCTCTGCACATTGGACAATTCTTAATCCACTCATGTATTTCTTTGTCCATGCTAGGACAATACACTCCTAAACATTTTAGATTCTGCAATGTTAGTTGTTTAGAATATTGATTTCCTAGCAATCCTTCATGGGCTTTTTGCAACCAGCTACTATGTTCATCATCCTCGACACAACAAGCTAATACACCTTCAGTATCTTGTTTGTACATGCTTCCTGCCAATATGTGATATTTTTGTGATTTTACAATTTATTCTTGTGATGTTTTCACATTCTTATTCGCGGGTCTGAAGGTTAGGACTGGTACCAACTTATTTGCCCATTTAGGAAGAACTTCTAAATTGAACAGATAAGCATCAGGCAGTTCATCAAACACTCCTTGAGGTGACTCTCCTGAAGTAATGTGAGAAAGGTGATCTGCCCGGAGGTGGGTTCTACCTTTCCTAACAATGACTTCAAAGTCATATTCCATTAGTAAGAGGAACCATCTTACTAAGCGTCCTGTATTGCAAGGTTTATTGACCAAATATAACAAAGCTTGATGATCAGTGAAAAACTTGAACTTGTTGGCCAATAAATAGTGTCTAAACTTCTTCATAGCATAAACCATGTCTAAGCCCTCTCGCTTAGTTGTGGTATAGTTTTGTTCAGCTGCAGTGAGCTATCTGCTAGCATATGCTATGGGCAAATCTAAGTTTCCTTCACCTGTGGGTTGTGCTAGCACACATCCTATGGCGTGATTTGATGCATTCACATGGACATGGAATCGTTTATTCCAATCAAGGGTGGTCAGTATTGGTGCTGTACGCAAACGTTTCTTCAGTTCATTGAAAGAATTATCGCATTCGTCGTTCCACTCAAAATTAGACAACAAGGCATAAAGGGGTCTAGCCATGATCGCGTACATGTGGATAAACCTTCAGTAATATGCACAATGGCCCATAAAGGCTTGTACCTCTTTAACATTCCTTGGCCTTGGCAGCTTCGCTATGGCTCGTACCTTATCTTCATCTGTTGAGATTCCATTCTTAGAAACAATATAACCTAAGATTTTACCTTGACGCACCATGAACACACACTTTTCTGGGTTCAGACACACTCGATATTCTCTACACTTGTTGAAGATCTGTCTGAGCTCAGGGATGTGAAATCTTCTTTCTTGGGAATGAGCACATAAATCATCCACATACACTTCTAATCTCTTTCGCAAGAACTCTTTGAAGACATGACACATGAGCCTTTGGAATGTTGCATGTGCATTTGTGAGCCCGAATGGCATCACACGAAATGCAAAGATTCCCCACTCTGTGGCAAAAGCTGTTTTGTGTTGATCTTCTCGGGCAATGGCCACTTGATTGTAACCTGAAAATCCATCAAGGAAGCTATAAACTTCCTTGCCTGCAACACGCTCCAATAGGTGTTCTGTGATTGGAAGTGGATAACTATCTCTGATCGTAGTGGCATTAACTTTTTTAAGGTTAATACATACTCACAACTTCCCGTTCTTCTTGGGCACCAATACAATGGGGGACACCCATTCAGTATGCTCAATCTCATAGATGAATCCAGCTTCAATCAGCCTATCAATTTCTTCTTTTATTTTGGTTGCATATGTATCATTATATGTGTAGGGCTTCTGTTTGGTGGGCTTGGCATCAGCAGTCATGGGATAGTATGAGAGCAAATTCTTGGATCTACCCCTTTCAAGTCTCTATAGTGCCACGCAAACACATCCCTATATTCCCTTAGTAGAGCTACGAGCTCCATTTCTTCTCTTGCACTTAGGTCATCTCCTATATATGTGCATCTTTCTTCGTTCTCTTCAATGGTCACTACAATTTTCTTGGTCTTTTCTTTATTATCATATGATTCTCCTATGATGGCCTCTCTCTTAGGCATTCGTACCAAAATTTTGCGGTCGTCAACTTCATATTTCTTGAAGTTTTCTAGTACTTCAAACAATGATTCCTCCTCTTCTTGTTTCACTGTTTTTCTTTTCTTCTTCTTTTGACTGCTCTCACTTCCATCCTGTGAATTTACCATTTTAATACTTGTGAGAGGCTCTTCTTCTTTCTAGGTGAACACTCCTATATCTTCTAGATAGTGTTGCTCTTAGTTAAAGCAACTATCCATCACAATGGACTCTATATCATCGTCATTCTCTTCTTCTTCTATGACATCACTAGGGTCACATTCTTCTAGCAAGGGGCTGACACATGAAAACTGAGATGTCATAACCCTCCTCATCACAATGAGGTGTCCACTGTTCCTTGTTGATAGCAATGTCCATGGTGGCTAAGATTTCAGGCTAGCCATGAGGCTCAAATTCCTCATCTGGAAAGATCATTGGTGTGTAGGCTGGGTCCCTAACTCGTCTATCTCCTGGCGAAGTTCCTTCTTCTCTTGCCTTTAAACGTTTTTCCTCTTCCTCTACGACCTTGCACATCCACAAATGAGTATCTTCATGCAGCCATGATGGATCAGGTGAACTTTCAGAATGCACAGAGATGGAATCTTCTTTCGCTTTGTGGATAGGATTCCACTATAGGGATGGTACATCTCTGAAGGAGTAATCCTTCAAGTTGACCTTGGTGGTGACCCCTAAGTGCTACAAGTACAAGGAGTTGGTTCCCCAATCCTGTACTATTTGCAATTGTCGTAGGAAGGGTCTTCCTAGGATCTTCTCATAAACATTATTTTTCTCAAAGTCACATATAGCAAATGTGTGCTCAAACTCTACACCACAAGTGGTTAGAGTTATCCCTTCCAACAATCCTAGAGGTCTTTCAAAATGACCGTCGGCCATTTGAAGCTTCATTCTAGTTGGTCTTAATGTGGGTTTGCCCCATTGCTTCCACAAGGAGGTGGTTGCAATAGCAACACTGGCACCTGAATCTATGATTGCTTTGGTTGTGTAACCTTGGTAGGTGATTGGAAGATAAGTGTTACCTTCTTCACCCTCACACATGTCCCCTATTTTGTCTAGAGGTATCTCCGGTACTTTCTGCTTAGAGCCTGCTTTTGGCATATTGGACTCAAGTTCTGGGACTTGATCTTTCACATGATTCCATAGCTTAGGTTTTGCTTTGAGCAGCTCTTCTATAGTGAGATGACATTGAACCTTAGTGTTCTTCACCACATCAGTGTTGCTTGGGACCACTGAGTCTTCATGTCTTACCAGTATTGTGGGAGCTCTGATCTGAAGAGATTCAGATTCCCATGGGCCTGGAAATTGAGGCAGTTCTTCTAAGGTATTAGATTCAAAATCTATCCTTTCGTCTTCTTAATGCTCGACTTGATCTCCATAAATGGATGGAATGTCTTGCGAAAATTGATCATGAAGATCATCAATCTCAGAAATAGGAGGGGAATTACCCTTCTCCTTGGCCCATTTCTCCTCTTGTATTTCCCGCAAGAACTCTTGAGAGTACTATTGAATTGAAGGAGGTATTCCAACATCCATGGAATTAGGAACATAAGCTCCCATTGGTGGTGAGCTTCTTCTCTCAAAAACTGGTTGAGCCTGTGGAGGTAAAGAAACTTGTGGTTTGTTTACCAATTGCTCTAATCTTTCTAGTAAGCCCTAGAAATGCAAATCTGGTTTGACAGAGTTTGTCTGATTGAACTTTTGACTAGTCTCAAGTATAGCTTGAGCTTGTTCTACCATTTTCATGCACGTTTTCATCCGTTCAATCTCTAAATCTGCTCTAGGGTAACTCTTGTCTAGGTTTGCAACTGTTGTCCCTTCTTGAAGTCGAGCCTGGTAGGCCTTGTACATCATGTCCAAGCCTTCTGGGGTTGGATCTGCAAGAACAGACCCTGGTTGCGGCTTATTTACAATGGGTGGTGGGAAGGGATGAGGTGGAGTGGATGGAGTGTCGACATGCGAGGGGTTTTGAGATGCGATGTCTTGTATTTTTGTTTTTGCGTCTTTCAAGCTTTCTTCTAGTTCCGATAACTTTTTATTCCACTTGCGATTAGCCTTATCTCTGGTATCTTTCCATGTTCTTATTTTCCTCTTACTAGGCTCTCCTGATTCACTCGACTCCGATTGTTCTGCTGGTTTATCTTGTTTTAATGCTTGTGCCCTAGTAACTGCCTGTACAGGTGCCACATTACTGCTACTAGCACTCGAATCTGCCACTAAGCCTACCACATTAATGGGTGTAATCCTGGGTGCACTGGAGGGGTTTCTTGGACAATCTCTGGGAAGATGGTCTTTGCCACATTCAGGACAAAAAGCTTATATTGTGATAGCCTGACCTTGACTCCGAGATGGTGGGTGAGGACAATCACGAATGAAATGGTCACCTTGACATTTGAAACAAGATCCTCTAGGGGCTTGTGGTCTTATTTGTCTCAATTGGGGCCTAGGGTTAGGATTTGTGTACATGACATTGGAGTATTCTGGCTCCCAATTTTGCTCCATAGGTGGTGCCTCATATTGATACAAGTAAATCTCACTATGTTCAGGTGACTCTGTGTAATAAGCATGTGGACTACCTTCATGGGAGTAGTCTGAACTATGAGCATGAGAGTCATTCTCTGAGATCAGTGGGGTCAGTGGCACCAATGCTCTATTTGGATTTTCCTCTCCCACAGCATACTTGACTGGGATCAAGTTGGCAGGAGCTGGTGGTTGGTTTCCCAAGAATGGTTGTGGCCTATATTGTGCCTGATATTGTTGTTGTGGTCGATAATATGGCTGTTGGTATTGGTTCTGATACCTACCTTGTTGGTAAGGTTGCTGATAAGTTTGTCTAACAGCCTACCTATTGTAGGGACAATCTTGAGCCATGTGGTTCATGTATTTTCTCTCAATAGTGCAATATGGAGCATTCCTTTCTCTAATGTTTTGGTTTTGCATTGGACATACGTTAGCCATGTGGTCCCCTCCACAGGTATAACATCGGTTCAATGAGGTGACTCTTTGTGTTTGTCTATTTTGGACTCCTAGCTTCTTGGCAACTTTCTCAGCTATCTCATCTATTTCCTTGGAGATTTTTGAAGTATGACTAGTAGAACTATCAGAAACCTTATAGAGTTTGGACAATCCTAACTCCTCACCCAAGTTATCTTCTATGTCAATGCATGTCCGCACACACTCTTCTATGGATCTGGCTCTTTCAAGTACACATATGATCCTCAACTTTGTGCTCAGTAAGCCATCTAAGAACAAAGCCACTTATTTGGCTGGTGTGGGTAACTCGAGAGCAGGGCATCTCTCTAAATACTGTCTGAATCTTCTACCTGCTAGTCGCACTGTTTCTTGGGGTGTCTGCTTGAAGCTGTGGATCAGGGATGATGTGTTATGCCTGATACCACTCTTGGAAAATTCTAATGAATTCGTCTAGCAGTTGACCTATATCGCGATAGTTGCGACTAGTCAGTGGTTGAAACCAAGCTAAGGCAGTGCCCTTAAGAGTCAAACCAAATGCCTTGTACTGGGTGAACAAATCCTCAACTTGTTCCGCTCTTAACACTTGTTTGAACTCGGCCACATGATCATAAGGATCTCCTGTCCCGTCAAAATAATTCTTCATTGCCTTGATCACTTGAGTGGGTCTAAGGGTTCTTAGGTGCTCTCGGGGTCTAGGCAATGGAAAATCCTGTTCATCTCTTTGTTGCCTATTTGCTTGATGTCTCTCTCTTTCAGGTCTTTCATTTTCAAATCCTAATCTATTTCTACCCACAGTGTGTGCAAAACTTACCTCAGGTCTCTCTCTATTTCTTTCTCTCTGGGCTTCATGAGCTTGGGATGATCCTACTCCTTGGAGGCCATGGGAAACATTGGATCTTGATGGAGGGAAAATCAATTCACTCTTCCAAGTATATGCATGTCTATCATGTTCTATTACCAAGAACACTTTCTCTGATGTGTTATCCAAGTAGAAAACTTTTCCTAGTATCTCTGGGTCCTTGAAACTCGTAGATGATGACTATGCCCAATTGGCTAGGTTGATCTGGCTTGAATCTCCAAAAGGCTTCCTCAGTTTCTCTATTCAAGAATAGTTCTATGCTTTTGTTATCTTGAGGAATCCAATCTGGAGTGATCACTCTGGTCAAATTTGACTTGCCTCTAGGAATCTGGGGTCCTTGTCCTACATTTCCTTGTTCTAGGTCTCCTATCCCATTCTCAGGAATGATATTTCCAAACTCATCAGTCCTATCTGGTAGGTTGGTGACCACATACATGGTTCCTTCCTTATCAATGTATGAACCCTCTTCGAACTTGACCACTGGGTGTTCAAGTCCAAAGGGTTGATCTGGATTTTTGAGTTGGACCACTAATCGCCTCAAGCCATCCTCATAGATGCGAGCACCTAATCGGTTGGTCCGAATATATTCCAATTGTGTCTTATATGGACCTTCTGGTGTTTGTAAATAGGCTGTTCCTGAATTAGCTGCAGGTTTTCCCATGCTAAAAGACATTTCTGAATCACTTGTATCTGAACTTAGTACGTAAGGATGACCACTTAGTTGTTGTGCCCAAGACTTAGCTGTATGGTTGACACTAGCCTCAGAAGTTCTAATGCTTTGTCTATTCTTGCCTAGGTGTCTACCAGATCTCAGGTTCATAAGATTTGGTTAAGACTCAAAAATTTCCCCTTAGTATGGTTCAAAATCCTTTGGATTCCCCTTGGTTTCTTGGCCCCACCTGAGGGTCAACTTCAAATTATCCTATCTAAAAATCAATGCATTATTCTTATAAAAAATAGTTGAGGCCGTGTAGGATTCAAAACGAGCTTTCCAACGAGCTATAGAGACAAAAAATGGACTTTGGATGAAAAAGTTATGTCAAATCAGGCTCCTGGGGGTCAAAACAAGGAAACAGGACCTTTTGGAAAAAATTGTGATTTTGTGAAATCAAGAGAATCACGATTTTATGAACATCAAGAGAATCGCGATGCTGTGAAATCAGAGAATCGCGATCCTGTGAAACCAAGAGAATCGCGATCTTATGAATATCAAGAAAATCACGATGCTATGAACTTCAAGAGAATCGCGATGCTGTGAAATCAGAGAATCGTGATTCTGTGAAATCAGAGAATCACGATCCTGTGAAACCAAGAGAATCACGATCTTATGAATATCAAGAGAATCGCGATGCTATGAACTTCAAGAGAATCGCGATGCTGTGAAATCAGAGAATCGTGATGCTGTGAAATCAGAGAATCGCGATGCTGTGAAATCAAAGAATCGCGATGCTGTGAAATCAGAGAATCGCGATGCTGTGAAATCAGAGAATCACGTTTTTGAGAATCGCGATTGTCAGCAGAGAATCGTGTTTTCACAGAATCGTGTTTTCACAGAATCGTGTTTTCACAGAATCGTGTTGAAATCGGCTCTAAAGCCCACGGAAAAGGTGATTATACAAGACTTTATTTTGTTCAAATCCCTCGGAATCGATCTACTTAGATTACCTAGAGCCCACAATTATCTCGTAATGGATTCTTCCTATGTCTATGCACTAGCTCATATGTTCCCGGCAAACGCACCAAATGAAAGGCTCTTAAGCCCAAGGAAAAAAAGTGGTTTTACGAGACCTTATTTGATCTAAATTCCCCGGAATCGGTCCACTTGGATTACCTAGAGCCCACAATTATCTCACAATGTATTCTTCTTATGCCTATGCATTAGCTCATATGCTTCCCGGCAAACGCGCCAAATGAATAGCCTCTAACTCAAGGGAAAATATGCACACACACAGTTATGCTCTACCCTTATGAACAATACTTGCAAACCAAAGTGCATGGTTAGACCATGGTATGGAATGCAAATAAAGCTCATAACATGTCCAAGACCAAGAGCAATGTAAGGGGCAAAGTGAAGTGCCTGAAACTTAATCCAAGGTTCACGAATACCACTCACATAGCCCATGATCTTGCCCTCCTATTTGCATACATGAAGTGCAAGGGTAGTTCAATTACACCATTTCATCGAGTAATGGGTATACAACATGGGTGCATATATATGGATTCATACGTTTAATAAAATAGACTTCAAGTTGCTTTATCGTAATATGTGATCCTTTGACGTGGTGCTCATGTAATGTTCAACCTATTGGAATATAATCTTTATCACCCAAAAGCGAAATGGATCATAATAATCAGAGATGCCAAGTGCATATACGCATGGTCACAAAAGGAACATGGGTGTTTTTACATATTGCGTATTTAATCAACATATTAACATATCAAGACTAACGCAATGGCAGGCAAACAGGCCATAATAAGTATTCGGAGATTATATTTAGCTGTGAAAGAAAAATACTGAATGCATTTAAATGCCGCATGGTAACCCTAGAGGAATGATAACTCCTCATAGCAACATCCATATCAGATTGGAAGACTGCGCTAGTTTGTTTCATTGAAAAGACACAATGTACAGAGCATAAAATTGAGCGAAAAATTGCAAGTACAATCAGGGTAGTAACGTTGAATCTGAATCAAGCGCATCTGGCACCTCCCAGCTTTCAACCGGTTATTAGCACAAAATATATCAACCATTACATATGAGTCAACAGTATCATCTGCCGACAACATTGTAGGAATGAAACACTACATAAACAGCGATAGTAAAATGAGGAGAAGTGCAGACGTCTGCGTAAAGGTGTGCATCCGATAACAAAGAAGAGCACGACATCACAGAAAAACTTTGTTGAGGTCAAAGCGTTTGCTTTGGGTAACGTCACTTCCACCAAAAGAACACAACTCGCGAGCGTGGATCAAAAAATAATGTGCACAGAGAACAGATGAGAAGCATGGCGCCTGGGTAGTAATCCTCCAAACATAATACTCAAACCAGGTCATCACCATTTGTCTGAAAAGTCCTAAAGAACAGTAGTTGTTGTCCGGAGCCGATTATTAGGTGCTTTCGCAGAATGTGTGTGTGCCGCTCATAAACAAGTACAGCGTTGTACGATAAAATATGTATGCAATATATATGATATGCATTGATCAGAATGTGCAGAGTTGAGCATTGTACTCACCAGTGCTATAAAATAAATACACACAAAACATTCGTTGATTCTGAAATTCAAAATAGTATTGCACAAACATTTTGAATAGCAGAAAAGCAATAATCGCCTAATCGCGACAGCCATCAAGGAACCGCCAATGCATTTCGGTGTGAAAGTAATGCAGACATGCCATTAAATTAAGATAATCCATCCTGACTGTATGAACAGCGGAGTTCTGTAATCATTACCGCGTCGTAGCAACAAACACAACAATCAAGTACCTGATTCAAAGTGATTAATATTCGCCAAATAGCACTGAGCAATAAACGAACATCCGATCCATTACAAACTGTGGCATAGCACAGGCCACATCACCAAAGTGAGGAAATGGCCGCGCATGGTCGTCAGTACAACTGCCTTCCACCTTGTCAGCCGATAGAGCATAAATGGGTCGATCACGAAGACGGCGTCACATGGTACAAGGAGCTACTGCGCCTCCATGCAACAGGGAAGCGAGGGAGAAAAAATGCATATCGCCATAGCTAAACTCGTAACAACAGAGAAAAAGAGTCGCACGCATTTCTCTGAACCTCCGAAAAAAAAACCCTCGAAATACTTAGCAAATAAGAAGACATCGAAGACCATTTCGGGCGACGAAAATACAGAGAGAGAGATAGCCCCCAAAATGCCAGCCCTCCCCTCCTTATCTTGTGGCAGCCGACTCCCCCTTTTTCCATTCAAATTTGTGGCGCCCCTTTTATTTTTTCTTATCTCCAAAATCTGAAAAACAATATGTACCCTTCTTGATGAGTTTCTAGACTAGTGCATGCATCAACAAGACAAAGGAATGTGAGATGGTTCGGCTTTGTGCCCTCAGCTTGCTTTTGATGGAAAAGGCTTAAAGCCTCCCTAGCACACCCATTACAGGTGCATGAGGTGATCATAGTGCTCCAAGCAACAACATTCTTCACTCGCATTGTTGGAAATGTACTCCTTGCATCATCCATTAGACCACACTTGCCATACATAGAGATAAGTGCCTTTGCAACCAATACATCATTTCCAAGCAGAAGTTTTGTAGACATGAGTGCAATCTCCTTTCAGAGACTCACATTCTAGGACACCTAGGGATAGGTATACGAGGAACTAAGGCATAGCTGGCTGTAGTTACCAAGTGAAAAGTCGAATCGATGAATACGTATGTAGTGTCTGTAATTGAAAGAATGGAGTGAAGAGGTGATTGATCTGTCAAAGGCTAGTGTGTATCTGTTTTGCATGTATGTGTGGGAACAATGGGAAAAGTCCCTTTCTTCCTCTCCCTAATTCTCAGGACTTGGGTGAACTAATTAACTATGAAAAAAAAAACGAAAAGAAAAGAAAAGAAAAAGAAAGTGTGTTGTGTGATCGTACCAATGCGCTATGGTGGACTAGTAGGTGGGTGGATTTATCCTCGCCGGGTGGTTAGGACCACGAGCCGCAGCTAGTTTCGCCATAGGCTTGGGATGTATGTAATTGTGGCTTAGCTACGCGCCATAACGGGTTGGTAGGCAGGTGGAGCCATCGTGGCTGGGTAGTCACGACCACGAGCCGCATCCAGCTTCGTTATGGGCTAGCTGATATATGTTATGTGTGATCATTGTGTGTTTGTGTGTTGTGCGCTGCATTGCGTTGGTAGATGGGTGGAATCAACCTGATCGGGTGGTCAGGTCCACGAATCGCATCCAGCATCAATGTAGGCCAACGTGTGATTAAAATAAAATTTTCATATGAAGTATTCCCCACTCCTGAGGGGGAGAGAAAGAGAGGAGAGGGCGATGATCGCCTGGAAGGGAACGTTATTTGCTTGTGTGATTGGTATGTGTTGGCTTGCGACAGATCAGCTCACTTTGAATCAACATTCTTGAAGGTACAGATATTCTATATGTACTTATGGATGAGGCTTTAGCGAGGTGATGCAACGGTAGTGCTTTATAACTCGTGTGCTCTATCTGAGGGTTTTTCTAGTGTGTGGGACACTCCAGGGTTCTGATGTATGTCTTGACTTGCACTCGAGTTTCGATGATTTTTGTAGGACGACGATGGGGATTCTTCGGGAATGTCTAGTCATGGAATGGTTGTACATAGCGAATAGTAGGTCAATAATGGGGTATGCATTTTGGGTATTTTTGCATCTCCGATTGGATTCATTTCTGTTGTCGTTGTTCGTTTCGGTATTTCCGTTTCTGTTTTCCGCAATGGTAGTTGCATGTAAAGGTGTGCATGTATTATTTTGGCTGAGACCATTTTTCGTAATGGAATGTATGAGCAAAGTAATGCATGGCTGAAATGGAATTGCATATATGTGCATGATCTTGAATCATTTTGGAAGTGATTGATTTGTATGTATTCATGAGTGATTTTTAACACTAATAGCTTCGATGAGTGCAGGTTCAGTGGAAGTGGCGGCTCGATGGAAAGGTATGTGAACTAATTGAACATTGACAAGTTCATGGTTGTTTGAAATTTATTGCAGCAAAAGCGGCTCGTCGAGGACGACTTCGCAAATAAGAAGAGGGAAGTATGTTAGCCCACAAAATGGTTGATTTTTATGCACTAATGCGGTCTTATTTGGCAGGGAAATTTGTTTGATTTCAGGTACTTGCAGAGTTAAATGTCTCATGTAGTCTCACATCGTACTCGCATCCCGACAACTTCCCTAAGGCGAGTCAGGCTCAACTTCGGGAGCTCCGTCATCACTTCCTAGCGTTAGCACGTCTGCCCAAGCCCATGTGATATCGTTTTCCTCGTTAGGCATTTCCCTAGAAGGATCAAAATAGTAGTATCGATCTCCCGCCCATCCTACATGTCGAGCTAGGTACTCCTCAAAACACTCAATGTAAAATGCAACACCCAAATCCTGGTTTATAAAGCATACCAGCCAATGCGCTTCCTCAACATCGTATTCTGTCTCAAAGTTGTCGACATCTATGTCCATGCGAGCGAACGTTTGGTCCGAGAAATATATCGTTAGCTCGTACAAGTAGAGTTGCGTAATTTGGTCTGCCATTTTGTTACTTAGCTCCTAACAGTCTCTGCATAACACAAAAATATTAGAAGTCCAAAATTCTTGAGCTAGCAAGGAAGAATATTTATGACACACAAATCATAGCTTACATATGCGCATATATATATATAACTATACGTCTATGTACAAGGAGTCTACTTCGTCATTTCGTTTGGATCTCGTCTAGCTTCTCCCGTCTTAATATCACTTGAAATATGGTTTAACTCGAAGCGCGTTAACCTTCACGGGAGCATATTCTTCTCCTAAATCTTGAGTTTGCATGGAACCATTGGAATTGAGTTCCACCACCTTAAACGGTCCCGCCCATCTTGTCTGTAACTTCCCCGGGAATTTATAATATTTACTATCATAGACTAGCACCAAATCCCCTTCTTGAATCACATAGGTTTTGAGATTCTTATCATGACTCTCTTTTCGTCTCTTCTGAATAGCTTCCAAGCTTTGTTGTGCGATGAGCCTCTTTTCTTCCAGCTTCACCAGTTGTATGTACCTCTCCTTTAATGACTCTTCCTCGCCCAATCTGGCTTCGATGGCCACTCTTAATGTCGGAACTTCTTTTTCGATGGGGAAGATGGCTTCCTCGCCATATACTAGAGAGAACGGAGTGCTCTTAGTCGTCACTCGGTAGGATGTTCGATATGCCCACAAAGCTTCCAGAAGTCTCTCATCCCAGTCTCTCCTATGCACCGCTACTGTTTTTGTCAGAATCTATTCCAGAATTTTGTTGGTGACCTCCACTTGTCCATTTGCTCTCGGGTAATATGGAGTGCTTTTTCTATGTTTGATCTTGTATAATTCCATTAATTCGTCGATCAGTTCATTGACAAAATGTGTCCCTCTATCACTCACTATTTCCAATGGGCATCCGAATCGAGTGATAATTTGCTCATACAGAAATTTAGCAACATCAATAGCTCGGTCAGTCTTCAGAGCTTTGGCTTCTACCCACTTGGTAACATAGTCAGTACAGACCAAAATATACCTATTGGATCTTCGTCGTGAGGGAGGATCAATAGGCCCCACAAAATCAATTCCCCATTTCTCAAACGGCTTAAGAGCTAACACCGGCGTAAGAGGAGCAGCATGTGCTAATGTGGGTTTGCCCATTCGTTGGCATTTGTCACATTTCTTACAGTATGCATAAGAGTCTTTGAACAATGTTGGCCACCAATACCCTGCTAATAAAATCTTTCTTGCCGTCAATTCACCAGCAAAATGTCCACCGCAAGGTTCGTCATGCAAAGCCCTCAACACTAGATCTGCCTCTTCTTCCTCGAGACACCTCCGATAAATGCTCTCATGAACAAAATATCGATAGAGTTGCCCCCCAATGATGCTATGATGCTTCGCCAATGCTAACAGTTTTTGTTTCTCTCTCTTGCTTGCTCCTGGCGGATATTTAGTAGTGCACAAGAAATTCACCAAGTCGGCATACCAAGGTACCTTCGCATCAACCTGGAATAGATACCCATCAGGAGCATCGTCGGGCACCCCAGAGATTGGCTCCTCATTAACAATTCAAGATAAATGGTCAGCCAATATATGTGCTTTACCTGGTCTGGTTACTACTGTGAACTGAAATTCTTGGAGAAGTAGCATCCACCTCATCAGTCGTCCTGATAACTCTGGTTTATTAATGATATACTTAAGGGCTTCGTGATCCACATAAAAAGTGAAATGCTTTCCCATCAAGTAGTGCCGATACTTGTTCACCGCAAAGATCATCGAGAGACATTCCTTCTCCGTAGTCGTGTAGTTCCTCTCAGTGCTATTCAAATTGCGACTTGCATAGTAAATAGGATGGTCTAACTTCTTTTCGTCGGCTTGGCATAGTACTGCTCCAACTGCAGTATGAGAAGCGTCGGTATGTACATGAAATTCCTTCGTCCAATCAGGTGCTACCAAAATCGGTGCATTTATTAACCTCTCTTTGATCGAGTCGAATGCAACTTGACACTCTCCAGTCCACTGGTATTGTTGGTCCTTCCTCAAAAGAGTCGTCAGTGGTGCCGCGATAGAGGCAAAATTTAATATAAATCGTCGATAGTAATTCGCATGGCCCAAGAATCCTCTGAGTTGTCGCAAATTTTGCGGTGGTGGAAGTTGTCCAATTTTTTCCACTTTATCCTCGTCAACCGCAATCCTTTTTTCAGAAATGACATGACCCAAAAGCAATCCTCTTTGTACTCCAAATGTACACTTTTCAGGATTCAATGCGATGCCTTTTTCGATGCTTCTTCTTAAAATTGCTTCGATCCTCTCCATCATGTTCTCATCGTCGCCTCTGATTGCAAAGTCATCAAGAAATATCTCCATCCAATCCTGCAGGTAGTCTTGATATGCAGCTATCATTGCTCTCTGGAATGTGGCCGGTGCATTGCATAATCCAAATGGCATCACCCGATATGCATACGTACCCCATTCTGTCGTGAAAGTAGTTTTGGATTGATCCTCTTCATGGATTTGGATCTGGTTGTACCCACTGAAACCATCCAAAAATGAGTACAATCTATGGCCAGCCACTCTATCCAAGATTTGATCAGTAAATGGCAAGGGGAAATGATCCTTCTTTGTGCGCTCGTTCAACTTCCGATAATCTATGCAAATACGGATTTTCTTATTTTTCTTTGGAACAACTACAATTGGCGATACCCATTCGCTAGATGCAATGGGGTATATGAATCCTGCCTCCAATAATTTGGTCAATTCCAGTTTGATCAATTCCGAATAGACTGGATTCGTTCGCCTGAGTCGTTGACATATCGGTCGTGTGTCTTCTTCCAAGTCTATATAATGTTGGCAGATTTGGGGATCAATTCCTCTCAGATCACTGTACGACCATGCAAAGGCCTCGCTAAAATTTTTGAGTGTCGTTTTAATGCAGTCTCGTACTCCATCTGGTAGCTCTGACCCTACACTCAAGAACTTTTCTGGAAAGACTTCCCATTTTTCCAATTGAGCTTCTCGCGAATAATCCTTATTTCTCGATGACACTGTGATTGGAATGTGTTCTCCGATCACGCGCGCATGGTTGGCCAGTAACTCATTGTCTTGTTCTCTTTCAATTGAACCTAGTTTCTTCAATTCAGCTTTTGCAATGGCTTCCGACACTTTAGTCTTACTCTTCGATTCTTTTTCCGATTCTCGACTTCTCTTTAGAATCTCTGCTTCTAGCATTCTAACTCTTTCCCTCAACTGTTGCACTTCCATCGCCGCAGCTAACTCTAGTTTCAATTCTTCTTTTGAAGTTCCCTTCTCCAGGGATTGAGTAGCTTTGTTTTTACTTGAGTCTATACTCAACATATAACAATCAAATTCACTTGTATGCGTCAACCATCCTAGCAACTCCTGGTCCGAATCGTCGTTATAGAGCAATGGATTTTGATACTCTCCCATCTTCGTGTCTTGATTCTTAAAGAGCTGCAAGTTGAACCCGTCTTGAAGCAAATTCTTGTAGGTGTCCGTGTTCAAAGAAAACCTAGCTCGTGCACTCTCGTGCCTTGCTTTCTCCTTTTCTTTCTTTTCCATCTCATCGACTATTATTGTCTTCTTCTTGTTGCTCGAGGGTGGGGATACTTGTATTTGAATCCGATCAGACTTTGGCCCTATTGAAATAAAACCTGTGCGCCAGTCATGCACACATTCGGCTTGCACCAGCCATGGCCGTCCAAGTAGGATCGAGAAGGTAGCCTCTGAGGTCCTTGGTCTTACTATCAGATAATCGACTTTAAACTCTAGACCGCCCACAACTGTGCTTACATTCTTCAAAAGACCCGCAGGCTTCACTTGTGTTTGATCCGCCATTCTCAAAGACATCGCCGTCTCTTCCATGTGGTTGAGGCCCAAAGCTTTCATCATGAACTCAGTCATAAGGTTGACTGCGGCTCCACTATCTAACTGAGCACCAGGGACTGCATACCCTTTAATTTCGACCGTCACAGCTCGAGCGTTCGAATCAATTTGCGTCGTGATACTTTGAATGATCCCTTGGACATCCTTGTCTTGTCTCTTTTTATCTCGAGCTTTCCTCGGCTTCTTAATATATTCGTTATAGAATTGTTTCCTGTAAACAGGCGAACATTTTAGCAATGTGCCAATGTCCAGTGTGACTTCAGTGTCAGCAAGTAACTTCACAATATCCACTTCTTCCGAACTTTTTCTTTCCTTTCTAATTTTAGGAGCTTTCAATCTTTCAGGGAATGGTGCTATGCCCGGCACAAATTCTTTGGTTACTGGTGGAAGGATCTCAACCTCCTCCCCATCCTCAAACTCTTGCTGCTCAACAAGTCCTCCAACTTGGTTTTCTACCTCTTCACGTTCAGCTATCCTCTCTTGACTCCCTTCTTCACCTTCGCCTCCTGAATTCTTCTTCGAGTACTCTTGAGTCCTTGTGACTACTGCCACAGTTGGATCTTTGTGTGGTTTCTTGGCCTCGTAAGCATCCACAAAGTGCATTGACGAGCTAGAGCCTTCTTGAGGGTTCGGTGTCTTGAACACTACTCCGATCGTAGGAACGTGCTCTTGAGCTCTTGATGTGGGATGCATCTGAGTATCAACATAGTTTGAGGATCCTACTGGTCCTTTTTCCTTGCCGGCGGCAGCTCTTCGTTTTGGACAATCTTCATCAAAGTGGCCCTCCCCACTACAGTACCTACATAGCGGGGTATAATCAATTGGCTTCTTTTCGTTTGGACATCTAGATTGAGTATGGCCAAAGCCATGACATCTCCAGCACTGGATTGGACCATCTCTTCTTTGATCACGCGGAGCTCCTCTTGGATAGTCTCCTCCTTGACCCTGAGCACCATATCCATAAGTCGGTCTGTTTTCCCAATGAGATGTAGGTGGTACACTTTGAGCAGGCAATCCTGTGTAAGGTCTTTCTCTTGTATCTCCTGATTTCATGGTCCTCTCTTCATAGGCTCTCTTGTTGTAACATCGGTCCTCTGTGTGATTTGTCCTTCCACAAAAAGTACAACGCATCCTAGGTGGCGATCTATCTGTGAATACTCTCGAGACTGTGGGGCATTCTGAAGCCAAATGGCCGTAACCGTGGCACTTCCCACACCATGTATTTGATCGAAACACTTGATTCGGGTTTGTTGTGACCTCTGGTTTTACTGTGTACGTCTCTTGAGTTATCGTGGCAGCTTTTATAGCTTGCGTGACCAATTCTAATATTCGTTCTTCGGTGAGCGCAGGCTTTACTTCGCCTGGAGTGCTAGTGGCAGCTACAAAAGCTGGGGTCGTCAGTGCGGGACTTCCTTGACCCGGATCTTTCATCGGTATATTTCCTGGGCCTCCCATAGGCTCGTATAAGAGCTCCATCTTCCTTTGTTGGCATAATTGGACTTCCTCCCAAAGCCTTGCTTGTTCCTTAGCATCCATTAAGGTCGCAGGTCTTGTCAGGCTGATATGTTGTTGCGCCATAGGATCTCTCAATCCTGAAATGAATCTTCGTTTCAATGTCTCATCATTCGGGGCATTCACGCCCATCTTTCTTACTAATGTTTCCATTCTCGGAATGTAGTTATCGATGCTCTCGTTTACTCCTTGTCGCAAGTAATCCATTTGTTGGGCCAATCTGTCTTGGAAGCCTTGTCGTCGAAACTTTGCCAAGAAGGCTTCCTTGAGCATCTGATAAGTTCCACGCTCTTGTGGTGTCAGATTTCCATACCAATTGGCTGCCTCATCACGGAGAATAGCCGGAAAAATTCTCAACCTTTGATCCTGGTCAACTACATCATTGGCCTCACAGGTAACCTCAAACAACTGGATAAAACTATCCGGATCTTCGTCCCAAGTACCTGAAAACTTGGTGAAGTCCCCCAAGTGAACTGAGATCCGCTGAGCCATTTCGAACAGAGGTGTGATGTCAATATCACTTCGATCCCAAAAATTTAGCACACGTGGCTTCAGGATCCCTCCTTCAAACTTCCGTACTTGACTCGCGACTCTCCTACGGGAGTACACGTTTTTGACTGATTTCTTCGAACTAATCAAGGTCCACTCACCTGGCGGTTCCCACCTTCTCCTTTCTCTTTCAAGGGCTCTTCTCTGAGCGCGTTCCTCTCTTTGAGTTTGTGTTGCTCCTGACGACGAGCTCCCCTCGCTCATGTACTACATCGTGGGGTCCGCAAGCTCGGCCAACCTGTGGCGCTAGGCGAACCTATGGCACTCTCTTATAGAGACGTACCAAGCTATTCCCGGCAAACACACCAAATGAAATCGGCTCTAAAGCCCACGGAAAAGGTGATTATACAAGACTTTATTTTGTTCAAATCCCTCGGAATCGGTCTACTTAGATTACCTAGAGCCCACAATTATCTCGTAATGGATTCTTCCTATGTCTATGCACTAGCTCATATGTTCCCGGCAAACGCACCAAATGAAAGGCTCTTAAGCCCAAGGAAAAAAAGTGGTTTTACGAGACCTTATTTGATCTAAATTCCCCGGAATCGGTCCACTTGGATTACCTAGAGCCCACAATTATCTCACAATGTATTCTTCTTATGCCTATGCATTAGCTCATATGCTTCTCGGCAAACGCGCCAAATGAATAGCCTCTAACTCAAGGGAAAATATGCACACACACAGTTATGCTCTACCCTTATGAACAATACTTGCAAACCAAAGTGCATGGTTAGACCATGGTATGGAATGCAAATAAAGCTCATAACATGTCCAAGACCAAGAGCAATGTAAGGGGCAAAGTGAAGTGCCTGAAACTTAATCCAAGGTTCACGAATACCACTCACATAGCCCATGATCTTGCCCTCCTATTTGCATACATGAAGTGCAAGGGTAGTTCAATTACACCATTTCATCGAGTAATGGGTATACAACATGGGCGCATATATATGGATTCATACGTTTAATAAAATAGACTTCAAGTTGCTTTATCGTAATATGTGATCCTTTGACGTGGTGCTCATGTAATGTTCAACCTATTGGAATATAATCTTTATCACCCAAAAGCGAAATGGATCATAATAATCAGAGATGCCAAGTGCATATACGCATGGTCACAAAAGGAACATGGGTGTTTTTACATATTGCGTATTTAATCAACATATTAACATATCAAGACTAACGCAATGGCAGGCAAACAGGCCATAATAAGTATTCGGAGATTATATTTAGCTGTGAAAGAAAAATACTGAATGCATTTAAATGCCGCATGGTAACCCTAGAGGAATGATAACTCCTCATAGCAACATCCATATCAGATTGGAAGACTGCGCTAGTTTGTTTCATTGAAAAGACACAATGTACAGAGCATAAAATTGAGCGAAAAATTGCAAGTACAATCAGGGTAGTAACGTTGAATCTGAATCAAGCGCATCTGGCACCTCCCAGCTTTCAACCGGTTATTAGCACAAAATATATCAACCATTACATATGAGTCAACAGTATCATCTGCCGACAACATTGTAGGAATGAAACACTACATAAACAGCGATAGTAAAATGAGGAGAAGTGCAGACGTCTGCGTAAAGGTGTGCATCCGATAACAAAGAAGAGCACGACATCACAGAAAAACTTTGTTGAGGTCAAAGCGTTTGCTTTGGGTAACGTCACTTCCACCAAAAGAACACAACTCGCGAGCGTGGATCAAAAAATAATGTGCACAGAGAACAGATGAGAAGCATGGCGCCTGGGCAGTAATCCTCCAAACATAATACTCAAACCAGGTCATCACCATTTGTCTGAAAAGTCCTAAAGAACAGTAGTTGTTGTCCGGAGCCGATTATTAGGTGCTTTCGCAGAATGTGTGTGTGCCGCTCATAAACAAGTACAGCGTTGTACGATAAAATATGTATGCAATATATATGATATGCATTGATCAGAATGTGCAGAGTTGAGCATTGTACTCACCAGTGCTATAAAATAAATACACACAAAACATTCGTTGATTCTGAAATTCAAAATAGTATTGCACAAACATTTTGAATAGCAGAAAAGCAATAATCGCCTAATCGCGACAGCCATCAAGGAACCGCCAATGCATTTCGGTGTGAAAGTAATGCAGACATGCCATTAAATTAAGATAATCCATCCTGACTGTATGAACAGGGGAGTTCTATAATCATTACCGCGTCGTAGCAACAAACACAACAATCAAGTACCTGATTCAAAGTGATTAATATTCGCCAAATAGCACTGAGCAATAAACGAACATCCGATCCATTACAAACTGTGGCATAGCACAGGCCACATCACCAAAGTGAGGAAATGGCCGCGCATGGTCGTCAGTACAACTGCCTTCCACCTTGTCAGCCGATAGAGCATAAATGGGTCGATCACGAAGACGGCGTCACATGGTACAAGGAGCTACTGCGCCTCCATGCAACAGGGAAGCGAGGGAGAAAAAATGCATATCGCCATAGCTAAACTCGTAACAACAGAGAAAAAGAGTCGCACGCATTTCTCTGCACCTCCGAAAAAAAAACCCTCGAAATACTTAGCAAATAAGAAGACATCGAAGACCATTTCGGGCGACGAAAATACAGAGAGAGAGATAGCCCCCAAAATGCCAGCCCTCCCCTCCTTATCTTGTGGCAGCCGACTCCCCCTTTTTCCATTCAAATTTGTGGCGCCCCTTTTATTTTTTCTTATCTCCAAAATCTGAAAAACAATATGTACCCTTCTTGATGAGTTTCTAGACTAGTGCATGCATCAACAAGACAAAGGAATGTGAGATGGTTCGGCTTTGTGCCCTCAGCTTGCTTTTGATGGAAAAGGCTTAAAGCCTCCCTAGCACACCCATTACAGGTGCATGAGGTGATCATAGTGCTCCAAGCAACAACATTCTTCACTCGCATTGTTGGAAATGTACTCCTTGCATCATCCATTAGACCACACTTGCCATACATAGAGATAAGTGCCTTTGCAACCAATACATCATTTCCAAGCAGAAGTTTTGTAGACATGAGTGCAATCTCCTTTCATCCAATTGATTAACTCTGCAAGTACCTGAAATCAAACAAATTTCCCTGCCAAATAAGACCGCATTAGTGCATAAAAATCAACCATTTTGTGGGCTAACACGTATTTAAGAGAACCGTGTTCTAGAGAATCGCGATTTTGTACCTTGGATGAAAATCGTGTTTCTGAAAATCGCGATTGCCAACAGAGAATCGTCTTTTTGAAAATTACGGTTTTGTCTCAGAGAATCGTGGTTTTCAAAAAATTAGAGAATCGCGATTTTGAGCACAACCACAGAATCGCGATTCTGAGAATGACCTCAGAATCCTGTTTCCTTTAGAGGGTTTTGGGCGGGAAATAGAAAATCGTGATTTTTCAAAAAAATTTGAATTTTTCACAGAATCGCGATTTTCTTCAGAGAATCGTATTTCTTGGCAGGAAATTCAAATTTTTTGAGCGCCGAGCAATGGCGAGCTCCATATGTGGAGAAAATCATGAAAAAACACAGCGCTTGCTCTCTCTTGCACTTCCTAACTCCTCCTCGCACAATAATGCATGAAAGATGGTATGAAAATGGTGAAAATGCACTAAAAAACAAGAAATTTCTATGAAGAAGAAGATGGAAGAAGGTGGAGATGATGATGATGATGAAGATGAAGAAGAAAAATCAGAAAATGAACGAAAATGACAGTTTTTTTACCTTCCAACGTTGCAAATCTACAATCTTACCATCACAACTCTCGTCCTCGAAGCTCTCTCCCCGGCAACGGTGCCAAAATTTGGTGTAGCTCAAGCGTAAGCACCACCTCCTTTACTTGTCAATCCGTGAAGACGTGATGACTGATATGAAGACCACGAGCAAGTGAAGGCACAAGTGCGTGAGTGAAAGCACACAAACATGCACACACATACACACACACACACACAAGGTAGATCAAAGAGAGGAACAATGGAAAGCTTTGATTGCAAAAGAGTTCTCTTACAAAAGCTCTATTCTCTAACAAGCTACCCCCAAAAATGAGCTCTCTATCTCTTTTTATAGTTTTTTGAGTAGTTTTGGCCCTGTCCAGACCTAGTGTCCGACCTAGTTAAAAATTAGGTTTCGGGGCTTATTTGAGGGCTCAAATTGTTGGGAGAGGATGGTTGGATGCACTCAGAAGATTGAGTAGGTGCTGCTAATCCTGCTTCACACCAGCCCTCTGTTGGAGATAGACGTCTGCGGAAGCACGCGAACAGCACAAGGAAGTAGAAGAAGCTTGGAGCACAAACACACAATACTGAATGTATTACTAGAGAATGTACAAAGATAAGTAGCCCATTAGGGCAATAGGCGTATATACAAGCCGGGGGAAAAAAACCTCCTAAAGAGGGAAAAAAGTGCCCCGGCGGTCCTAGAGTGTTCACACACATCACTACCTAAATATATCAACAAATCCCCCCTGGGAGTGATGCGGTGAACAAGGAGCTGGCACTCATGTATAAGGAAGTGCCGAGCTATGTGGAAATCACTCCACAAAAGGAAGTAAGCCCAAAGCTTTGCGGAAAGCTTCAAACTTCTCCCTAGGCAGAGCCTTCGTGAAAAGGTCTGCAATGTTCTCCTGCGTGGGCACATATGCCAAGCTGATCTCCCCAGTAGAGAACCTCTCCCTGACATAGTGATAATGCACCTCAATGTGCTTAGTGCGAGCATGGAACACAGGGTTCCTCGCAACTGCCAATGCGCTCTGACTGTCAGTGAAGATGGTGGTGGCAGAAGACTGGCCAACACCCAAATCAGCCATAAGGCGTCTGAGCCACACACACTCAACAGTCACTGTGAAAGCTGCCCTATACACAGCCTCACAACTAGAAGTGGCCACAGTAGGCTGCTTCTTGCTCAACCAAGATATACATGAGCTACCAAGCATGAAGCAAAAACCACTGGTGGACACACGAGTGTCATAGCAACCAGCCCAATCTGAGTCAGAAAAAGCATGCAAATCTGGCGGTAGTGATCCCCCCTTGGGATAAAACAACCCAAGTAGCCGAGTACCACTCAAGTAGCGAAAGATGCGCTTAACCGCTTTCCAATGCGTGACTCCTGGGCAATGCATAAACCTGCTCATCTGTGAGACAGCAAACTGAATATCTGGCCGAGTAATGCGTAAGTAAATCAAGCATCCAACAGCCTGCTGATAGAGAAAAGCATCAAATGCATCTCCAGCATCATGAAGACTCAATCATAAACCTGTCTCCATAGGAGTGGCAATAGGCTTACAGTCTTCAAGGCCAAAACGCTGCAATAATGTGTCAATATATTTCGTTTGACACAAAGCCATTCCACCATCAACTTGCATAAACTGAATGCCCAAATAGTGATGCAAATGCCCCAAATCAGACATCTCAAATGAGGCATGCAAATCAGCCTTGAAATCAGCAATATGCTTCTCAAGAGGACCAGTGAGCAGCATGTCGTCTACATAGACAACAATGATCAAAAGCACATCATTAGCACGCTTAACATATAAGGTGCTTTCAGTTGGACTGTTCTCAAAACCATGTGCAATCAGATAGGCATGTATCTTCTCATACCAAGCACGTGGTGCTTGCTTTAAACCATATAACGCCTTCTTTAATCTGCACACCTGGTTTTCATGCCCTTTCTGTACAAAGCCACGGGGCTGAAAAACATACACTTCTTCATGCAAGTCACCATTCAGAAATGCTGTTTTAATGTCCAACTGATGTACATTCCAACCATGATGGGCTGCAAGTGCACAAATGCTACGAACAGTAGTCATACGGCATGTAGGTGCAAAGGTCTCATCAAAATCAATGCCTCTTTCCTACGCATAACCCTTTGCAACAAGCCTAGCCTTATACCTGTCAACGGTACCATCAGGTTTACGCTTCAACTTGTATACCCACTTAGTGCCAATGGCCTTCTTGCCAGGAGGCAAGTCACATAAGGACCATGTACCATTCTTCATTATAGCATCATATTCAGATTGCATAGCAGCCATCCAATTTTCTGAATTTTGTGCTTCATCAAAAGAAACAAGCTCATTCTCATCAGAGAGACTAGATGCAGCCATAGCATAGCAATCTGATGCAAAGGAGGCACTATGAGAGCATGAACGAGTACGATATGACAAAGGTGCATCTAATTTGCTGTCACGCAAAGTCTGCACCAGGCATTTTGGCATAGTTTTTGCCTGCTCAATATCAGCTCTCTCATCAGCAAGTGCATCATGTAAATCTGCATCAGAAATGGAATGATCTGCATCATCATATGAAACTTGCAAAGGCTGAGAAGTTGCCTCATTAGGACCAACACTAGCCTGTCCACCTGTAAAAAGAGGCATCAAAGTATCATACATGTCTTTGGAGCTAACAGATGTCTCCTTAGTACATGAAAGCAATGGCTGAATAGCATCTTCCACAAAGACAACATCACGGCTAACCAGAATGCGTTTAGTCTGTGGATGATACAGACGATAGCCTTTACTTTCAGAACTGTACCCAACAAAAATACATTTTACTGCCTTATCATCCAATTTTCTGCGATGTTGTTCAGGCACTAATGCATATGCCAAACAACCAAAAACACGCAGATGAGCAACAGATGGCTTCCGGTCATGCCAAGCCTCATATGGAGTGATAGACTGCAATGCTTTAGTGGGACACCTGTTCAGTACATATGCTGCACACATGGCAGCCTCAAGCCAGAAACTATGTGGTAAAGCCTGACTTTTGACCATGCACCTCGCCATCTCCATGAGTGACCTGTTCTTTCGTTCAGCAACTCCATTCTGTTGAGGTGTATACGGTACTGTACACTGGTGTTTTATCCCATGTTCAGCCAGAAATGCATTAAAATCTGAAGACATATATTCCCCCCCTCGATCAGAACGGAGGGTGCCCATTTTACATGCTGACAGATTTTCAGCTAAAACCAAAAACTGTTTGAAGCACATGAACACTTCGGACTTTGCTTTGAGTGGATATACCCATGCATGCCTGGAAAAATCATCAATGAAAGTCACGAAGTAAAGGTAATTTCCAAAAGAGGGTGTCTGCATAGGACCACAGACATCACTATGTACAAGCTGCAATTTCTGCGTAGCCCGAACTGAACCATCTTTTGGAAAGGAAGAACGCTGCATTTTGCCCAAAATACAGCCTTCACAAACATGTTTTCCAGGTGCCTCAAGTTTGGGCAAAGAGGACACCATTTCAGATTTCTGTAGGCGTAACAAACTAGCAAAATTCAGATGACCAAAGCGTGCATGCCAAAGCTTTGCATCTGACATAGCCTGAGAATCATGAACTGCACATGCCGAATCATTCACAGATCTTTCATAGTCTATGAGCTTAGACAGCCCACGACATAAGATGCCAGAAGCAATAATCACATCGCCATTTGAGAGATCATGGACTGTACACATGTCATCAACAAATTTCACAACCAAGCCAATCTTGGCTAATGCAGAAACTGATAACAGGTTCTTTTTGATCCCTGGCACAAATAAAGCATCTGACAAAGTGAAAGAACTACCATCAGCAGTAGTCAGAATGATCTTACCAACTCCCATAACAGGATAAGAGGAGTTATTGGCGCATGTGATAGTATTCCCTGTAGGGGCAGGCTCGAGTGAAGAGAAGAAACTGCGCTGTGAGGTAATATGTTTGGTCGCCCCACTGTCAAAGTACCAAACATCTGAGTCTACTGCAGACATGCACTGATCATGAGAAGATGGGTCAAAACTGCAGACAGTAGTAAACGCCTTCTTCCTGCACAAGATTTGCAGACTCTGTTTTTGGTGTAGAGGCCTCTGCAACAACCATTCCAGTCTCTTTCTTCTTTGCCTCTTTAGCAGCCAGTTTTGGACAATTCTTTATAATATGATCATTTCCTTTACAGTACTTGCAGAACAATTTCTGCTTTTCTGATTTCTTTTCATCTTTATCCTGGTTCTTCGATTGTGCAGCATTTGCAGATTTTTGCTTACTAGTAGAAGAGCTCCATTTTCCTTTGCCCTTTTGACTAGCCAGGAAAGCTTGATCTGCAACACGCATAATGGACCTGTTCTGCCTGGACTGATCTTCCTGCAACAGAACAGAGACTAATTCTTCAAATGACAAGGCATTCGGATTGCCTTTCATCATCAACCGAAGAGTAGAGGCAAAACTCTGATATGAATCAGGAAGACCATTCAGAACGGTCTGCACAAGTGAGCTATCTGGTATAACCTCATCAGCAGAAATCAATTGTTCCTTCAGGTCTTTGATCTTTGTAAGAAAACTGTCCATAGAATCACCTTCATTCATGTGCTCACTCTCCAACTGTTTTCGGAGGTAAGCAACACGAGCCTCATTCCTAGCCTAGTACAAAGTGGTAAGTGTATCCCAAGCATCCTTTGCTGTTCTGCAAGAGTGAATGTGAGGAATAATGGCACGTTTGACAGACAAATCTATCAATGCATGTGCCTGGGCATCTCTGCCATCCCAACGAATCTGCTCTGCAGTAGGTGCAACAGAAACAGCAGCACGAATAGGAATCTACGGAATATCATCTTCGACACCATCTTCATCAGCTCCAACACCTGTATTTGCAGTACCTGTCGTTACAGGTGTAACAGGACGTCTTTCAACACCCTGCACAATGTTCCACAATCCTTTTGCAACCAGTACATGTCGCATCATATAAGCCCATAATGGGTAGTTGGTACCATCCAACTTATCCTCAACAGCCAACATACGGAATACATCACTGCTTTCAGGCATGGCCGGTGACTAAAATACCTTGATGCAGAAAATTGACTGTATCTCAGAAAGTTGAACGGAATTGCCCAGACGAGTTCTACTAGACCTGTAGCAAACTTCGAGACGCTTAAACTGGCGAATAGAAACTGGTATATACCTTTGGCACAAAAGGACAAAATAGCCTGCACAAGCGCTGCGATAGTGTGTTCGGAGGCCGAAACGAGCTCAGATCGCGATTTTGGCACCACAGAACAAAGCTGTTTTGATCTTGGAAACACCCTAAGTATGCTCACCAAATTTCGTGCGAATCTGAGACTACAAACGGAGGAGTGTCGACGACGCCCTAGAAGAAGCGACGACCTGCTCTGATACCAATTGTTGGAGATAGACGTCTGCGGAAGCACGCGAACAGCACAAGGAAGTAGAAGAAGCTTGGAGCACAAACACACAATACTGAATGTATTACTAGAGAATGTACAAAGATAAGTAGCCCATTAGGGCGATAGGCGTATATACAAGCCGGGGGAAAAAAAACCTCCTAAAGAGGGAAAAAAGTGCCCCGGCGGTCCTAGAGTGTTCACACACATCACTACCTAAATATATCAACACCCTCTTTGACTCCAGATATGCTTAGTAGACTCCTTGAGCTTTCAAATGATACCAAAATATGCTATATGTACTTTGGAAATGATTTGAATAATGATTAGATCAAAACAGATGAGTTTGCACTTCACTAGACTTGAAAACTTTCTATTTTGATCTTGATACCTGCTCAGTCTTTCACTCAGTATGACCAGCACACTTACAATTGGAAAAATTCCTCTTAGAGTTATTCAATTAGCTTAACAAGCTACCATTTGCAAGTGGAATCATTCAAATTGATAAACTATGCACATAGAAATAACTTTAGCAAGTTTATGGTCACTCCCGACTTTTTAGATGTGCAGAGAAATACCAGAGACCACTTCGAGCGATATTTCTCCGCGGTGGCTGATCTAATGACCTTCAAATTCTGTAGGCATGTAGTATGCTTGGAGCTGGTTCCAACAAGCTTTGAATCACTTGATTTGGTTCAGTAGGCACTGAGATATGCCTCTTGGAAGTTGACAGACTTGGAGAAGATAACTCAAAAAAACACAGAGTTGAAAAGTATGAATGTATCTATTGATTGATGTAATTGTACAATCTCATTAGCATGATAAGCATAGCTAAATGAGGTATTGTGGTGTAGGCTAAGATGTAGCACTTACACACACAGAGATACAATGGTAGAATGCCTCGGCAAATGAGCTGAAGTGAGAGTTACTCACGCGACTTTTTTCTTCATCTTTTATAGAGGTTGAGTGATCATTTGAATTTTGAAATTCAAATCCAAGGCTCCCTAGAATATCTCCTCTAAAATTAGGGAGATATTCTCTCCATTAAGTCCTCTAAATTTCCACGACTAATCAAGTAGGTGTACTCATACATATGCCAAGTCATTTTAGACTTTTACAAAGGGTAAAGAAGTAAGAACTTATAAGCATAAGTTCACATGGTCCTTTCTTCAAGTGAATTAAGCTTCCAAGGTTTCAACACCAAATTTCCAAGGTTCCAAGCCAAGTGTGAAGGCTTGAATTGCACCAACAGCTCCCCCTCAAGCCAAACACTTTGGCTTATGTCTTTATCTTCAATCTTCAATCACATCCTGCAATCCAATCATGGATTTGAATCTGCATAATTTGTTTCCATCCAAAGCTTTTGTAAGTAAATCTGCGCATTGCATATTAGTGGACACATAGATCAACTGAATGTCTTTGCTTAGCAACTTATCTCTCACATAGTGGTAATGAACCTCTATGTGTTTTGTTCTAGCATGATATATTGGATTAGCTGCAAGGTGAAGAGAGCTTGTGTTATCTCCAAAGATAATTGGAGGTCTAGTGTATAGACCTAATTCTGTATACAAAAGCTTCAACCAGATAGCTTCTTGAGTGGCATTGGCTAGCCCTCTATACTCTGCTTCAGTAGATGACAAAGCTACTGTAGGTTGTTTCTTGGCTGACCAAGAAATTGGTTTATCACCTGCAAAACATATGTATCCTGATGTGCTTCTCCTATCATCCTTGCATCCTGCCCAATCTGCATTTGAATATACTTTAATGTCAATATCTGATGTATAAGGAAAGTACAAACCATGGTTCTGAGTTCCCTTTAGATACTTCAAGATCTTTTTTGCTGCCTCTAGGTGAGGTACCCTTGGTTTGTGCATGAATTGGCTTAGCACACTAACTCCATATGCTATGTCAATTCTGGTTAAGGTAGCATAATTCAAACTACCTACCATACTTTGATATCCTGTAATGTCTTGGACTTCATCACCTTCATGAGCACTAAGCTTTAGGTTGACCTCCATTGGAGTACTTGAGACTTTAGCTTCCTGCAGATTAAACTTCTTCACAATGTCTTGTACATACTTCTTTTGAGTGATATATATACCTGAATTAGTGTAGACTAACTCAAGACCTAAGAAGTATTTCAATAATCCAAGATCATTGACCTTGAACTCCTTCATCATCTGTCCTTTGATGCTTCTAATACCATTGACATCATTGCCTGTAATGATGATGTCATCAACATAAAACACACAAGTAGATTACCTCTGTATTACTCCTCTTTATGAATAGAGAAGTATCTGCTTTACTCATCATAAATCCTTGGTCTTGGAGATATGTTGTCAACCTGTAATTCCATGCTCTAGGTGCCTGCTTCAATCCATATAGAGCCTTCTTCAATTTACAAACATAATTTACCTTCTTGGGATCTTCATAGCTAGGTGGTTGTGACATGTAGACTTCTTCAGATATCCATCCATTCAAGAAAGCATTCTTGACATCTAATTGGTACATGTTCCAATTCTTGGATGCTGCTACACTCACTAGTACTCTGATAGTTGGCATTTTAGGCACAGGAGAAAATGTCTCCTCATAATCAATGCCTTGGGTTTGTGCAAAACCCTTGGCTACCAACCTAGCTTTGTACCTGTTGATTGTTCCATTAGAGTTTCTCTTTAGCTTGTAGATCCATCTGGATCCTATCACCTTCATAAAGTCCTTCTTGGGTACTAAGTCCCATGTGTCACTCTCCTTGAGAGCCTCCATTTCTTCATCCATAGCTTCTTTCCATTCTGTTTTGTGATTGCCTCCTCATATGTACCTGGTTCTTCATTCAACAGATCCTTTGCAAGATATACAAAATGCTTAGTTACAAGAGAAGTGTCATACCCAAATCTGATTGGTTTTTTACTTTCTCTCTGAGATCTCCTAATTGACTGATTTGAGGATTCTGGAATATCCTCTAGCTGCTTCATCTTCATCTTTCCTTTGGACTTCCATGCTTTGAATTCCTCAAGATTGATTGTGTCATCATCCTCTGAACTTGGATCTTCTTCCTTGCTTGGTTCTTCTTTGATTAGCTTTGGAAACTCCTCTTGCAAATCATAAGGTAGACTAACCTTCTTGCATTCATTCTCATACCATGAGTCATTCTCATCAAAGATGACATCTCTGCTTACCTTGAAGTCTTTGTTTGTTGGGTTGTAGAATCTGTACCCTTTTTGGTTCAAATCATAACCAATGAAGATACATTTTTCAGCTTTAGGGTCTAGCTTTCCCCTTACCTGTGAGGGAATATGCACATATGCTACACAACCAAAAATTTTGCAATGATCCAATGATGGTCTCTTACCATGCCAAGCTTCATAAGGTGTCATGCCATCAAGAGACTTTGATGGCAACCTGTTGATGAGGTAGGTGGCAGTTGATACACTCTCTGCCCAAAGATAATTTGGCAACTTTTTTTCATTAAGCATAGACCTAGCTGTTTCAACAATAAGCCTATTCCTTCTTTCAGCTACCGCATTTTGTTCAGGTGAGTACCTTGTAGTTATCTCCCTTTTGATGCCTCTTTCCTGCAAGAAATCTTCAAACTCATTTGAGAAGTATTCTCCTCCTCCATCTGACCTTAACCTCTTCAAGTTTCTTCCTGTTTGGTTTTCAACAAGTGCAAGATACCTCTTGAAACAATTAAACACTTCATCTTTATGCTTCATAAAGTATAAGACAGTCCATCTGCTATAATCATCAATGAAGGACACATAGTACCTTGATCCTGAAATGGAGGGATCCTTGCTAGGTCCCCAAACATCTGTGTGTACCAAGTCTAGGTAGTCTTCATGCATGAAACCTTTCCTTGACTAGGGCAACCTGTGAGACTTACCAAACTGACAAGCACTACACTTGTAAATCATATGTTGCTTGGACACATTAGGTATCCCAAGCACACATTGATCCCTGCACATTTGCTTTAGGGTTCTTTCACCTATGTGACCTAACCTCTTGTGCCATATTTCTAACTCTGAAAGTGTTTGATCCTTGTAATTGTATAAAGCAATGTTTTTGGTGTCTTCTAGCTCAAAAGTAAATAATCTACCTGATTTCTCTCCCTTGGCTATCCTTCTGTACCTTGAGAGTGTCCACCTCTTTGATAGCCTCTTCCTCTCTGATTCTTATAATTTCTGTAGCACTCATCTGTGATATGGTTAGACAATCCACAAATGTTGCATGGTGATGAGTTGTAGGGTCTCCCCCTACCTTGCTTACCTCCTCTGCCCCTGCCTCTTGGAGATCTACCTCTCCCTGCATAATTAGCTTGGGAGGTAGAGCCTTCTTCTTCTTACTTCTTCCCTTTACCTTTATCCTTAACTTTCTTATCAGTATATAGAGCAGAGGGGTTATTACCTTTTGATTGATCTCCAGCCTTTGTAAACTTTGCTTCATGTGTGAATAGTTGGCCCATGAGAGTTGTGAGATCTGGGGTATGCATGTCCATGTAGAGATCCATTGCAGTGGTGAAGCTCTCCCACTTATCATCTACCTTTAGTCCATTGGTTACTTGCCTTACTATTTGTTCCTCTTCAATCTCCTCTCCAATGCTTGCTAATTGGTCTGCCACATCCTTGATCTTGGTCACAAATTCTGAGACTGATTGCTTTGGTTGCTTTCTAAGGGTTGTGAATTCAATCCACAATTGATTCTTCCTGGCCCTTGTGTTAGAAGAAAAGTATGATGACAAGGTTTCCCAAGTCTCTTGGGAAGTCTCACAATTCCTGATGTGAGGTAAAAGGAAATCAGATATAGAGTTAAGAAGATAAGACCTTGCCAATGCATCTTTTGCACACCATGTGTTGAGCCTCTCTTGTTCATCCTTGGTGGGTAGTCCTCTAGCTTTGAATGAGCGCAATTCCTCATCTCCTGAGATGAATCCAAATAAGCTTCTTTCTTGTAGATAGGTCTTCATCCTTAGAGACCAAGCTTGGTAATTGTTCCTGTCCAATTTGTCAATGAATGAAGGAAAACCATCTCCCATGTTACCTTATTTGCTCTGATACCATTGTTGGGAGAGGATGGTTGGATGCACTCAGAAGATTGAGTAGGTGCTGCTAATCCTGCTTCACACCAGCCCTCTTTGACTCCAGATATGCTTAGTAGACTCCTTGAGCTTTCAAATGATACCAAAATATGCTATATGTACTTTGGAAATGATTTGAATAATGATTAGATCAAAACAGATGAGTTTGCACTTCACTAGACTTGAAAACTTTCTATTTTGATCTTGATACCTGCTCAGTCTTTCACTCAGTATGACCAGCACACTTACAATTGGAAAAATTCCTCTTAGAGTTATTCAATTAGCTTAACAAGCTACCATTTGCAAGTGGAATCATTCAAATTGGTAAACTATGCACATAGAAATAACTTTAGCAAGTTTATGGTCACTCCCGACTTTTTAGGATATGTGCAGAGAAATACCAGAGACCACTTCGAGCAAGATTTCTCCGCGGTGGCTGATCCAATGACCTTCAAATTCTGTAGGCATGTAGTATGCTTGGAGCTGGTTCCAACAAGCTTTGAATCACTTGATTTGGTTCAGTAGGCACTGAGATATGCCTCTTGGAAGTTGACAGACTTGGAGAAGATAACTCAGAAAAACACAGAGTTGAAAAGTATGAATGTATCTATTGATTGATGTAATTGTACAATCTCATTAGCATGATAAGCATAGCTAAATGAGGTATTGTGGTGTAGGCTAAGATGTAGCACTTACACACACAGAGATACAATGGTAGAATGCCTCGGCAAATGAGCTGAAGTGAGAGTTACTCATGCGACTTTTTTCTTCATCTTTTATAGAGGTTGAGTGATCATTTGAATTTTGAAATTCAAATCCAAGGCTCCCTAGAATATCTCCTCTAAAATTAGGGAGATTTTCTCTCCATTAAGTCCTCTAAATTTCCACGACTAATCAAGTAGGTGTACTCATACATATGCCAAGTCATTTTAGACTTTTACAAAGGGTAAAGATTTTACATCCTGCAATCCAATCATGGATTTGAATCTGCATAATTTGTTTCCATCCAAAGCTTTTGTAAGTAAATCTCCACATTGCATATTAGTGGACACATAGATCAACTGAATGTCTTTGCTTAGCAACTTATCTCTCACATAGTGGTAATGAACCTCTATGTGTTTTGTTCTAGCATGATATATTGGATTAGCTGCAAGGTGAAGAGAGCTTGTGTTATCTCCAAAGATAATTGGAGGTCTAGTGTATAGACCTAATTCTGTATACAAAAGCTTCAACCAGATAGCTTCTTGAGTGGCATTGGCTAGCCCTCTATACTCTGCTTCAATAGATGACAAAGCTACTGTAGGTTGTTTCTTGGCTGACCAAGAAATTGGTTTATCACCTGCAAAACATATGTATCCTGATGTGCTTCTCCTATCATCCTTGCATCCTGCCCAATCTGCATCTGAATATACTTTAATATCAATATCTGATGTATAAGGAAAGTACAAACCATTATTGTAGGGGATTCTTCTGAAAATTTGACATACACTTCTTAGAGCTCCCTACTTGCTCTCTCTTCTTCTATGTCCACTTCTTTGATTTGCCTCCATGTTTTATGCTTGACCTTGAGTTCCAACAAACCCAGAAGCAGATCTATTTGAATGAGAAAAGTTATATGAAGATGAAAACATGTTGGCTTGACTCCATGCAGACGACCCATCTTACTGCTATGGAATTTTTCTAAACTCAAGTAGAGAGGAAGCATATGAAGAGAAAGAGGACATCATTTAGGTTACTGAATCGAGTGAGACAATCCCAGTTAAAGGCCATAGAAGAGAGGAGAAAAGAAGAGCCCTTAAGTGCATCAGTGATGAAGATACTTCAAATCATATGTCAATGGCCATTTTTTTATGGATACTGGTATGGATATCATTTGTTATGTATATTTTTATGATAGTGAGGCTAGGACTTTACAAGGATGTGGAAGGAGTAGCTGCAAGTCTTTGGAAACAGAGGGTTCCATTTGATGAAGAAGCGGGAATAGTGAAAATGAAATTTTGTAGATTAAGCTATAAACTTGCTAACACAAAGATACAAAAGTTGCAGTATGGAGGAGACAATATTTTACTGAAGGATTTAGGGTACCCCTATCAGATGACCAGTGTGCCCAACAAGAAGACAAAAGCAATGAAGTGCAGTAAAATTGGAGATTATGGAGGGGTTTCTCGGAGTTAACATATCAAGATCATGACTCAAGGCCTATCATCAGCACAACTGAAGCATTATGGATCACCTGGAACCTCCAAAATTTATCCAAGTTATACATAGCCCTCTCATTTCATTTTGCTTAAGTTTTAGTAGTTTTCTTTATCCATTTCATGATTTTTCATTGAGCTTTTAGAAAATTTAGCAACCATTTCATAACCTTTGCAGTAGTACAATTTTTGGAAATTTTTGGGAATTTTTCAAGCATTTTTTAGAATTTTTCTAGCATTTTTCACCCTTTTCAAGTGTCATTTTCTTGCCAAATTGGAGGAATAATGGAAGCTATCTGTGCTTTTTAAGTGACAAAACTGGCCTAGACCTGTAGAGAATTTTTTGAGAATTGTTTTGATTTTTTTTCATTTTTTTTGGATTTTTTAGGGATTTTTTTTTCAAATTTTGGATATTTTCACCGCAAAAAAAAAACTCTCCACGTATTTTTTTCGCCCAAAAGAAAAACCGGCCGGCCGCCCTCCCCCTGTCCCCTCAAAAAAAAAAAAACGCCCGCCCCCCTCTCCGCTCGCCCTCCCCCCCGCTCCCTCAAAAAAAAAATGATGAAAAAAACCGACCGCCGTCGCCACCCCCCCCGCCCACCCCCCACCGTTCCCCCACCCACCCCCCACCGTTCCCCCACCCACCCCCCACTGTTCCCGCACCCACCCCCACTGCCCCCCCGCCCCCCCCCCCCCCCCCCACCCACCCCCCATCGTTCCCCCACCCACCCCCCACCATTCTCTCCCCCCCCCCCCACACCCCCCACCGTTTCTCCCCCACCCCCCTTAACTTATGATTAATTTTTATTTTCTATGGTCCATGCTTTTGGCTCTAGATTACACCTTGGATGGCCATTTTTTTCAAACTTGCGATCATTTTCAAGTATTTTGGCACCTCTGAACTCATTTTCAGCCTTAGTTTTTTCAAAATCCCAATTTTTTCTCTGGCTTTTGATCAAAACCCACATATTTTGAGCACATTTCTCACGGGTTTTTCAATACCCACAGGGTCCACATAGTCTATTCTCACTTTGTTTTTCCTTTTGTTTCAAAAATTCACATATGCATCCCTTGTCGCTCTACTGTTTGATCATTTTGACCCTCTCCAGACCCCATAATCCTGCTCCCTCACCCTCCCCTTACCCTTCTGCCAGCCACATCCTTACCCCTCCCTGCCCTATCCATCTCAGCCCCTCAACCCTCCCTTCCCCCCTCCTTTCTACCCTCCCTTCCCCCCTCCTTTCTATCCTCCCTTCCCCCCTCCTTTCTACCCTCCCTTCCCCCCTCCTTTCTACCCTCCCTTCCCCCCTCCTTTCTACCCTCCCTTTGCCCTTGTTTGCTTTTCCATGCAAGTATTCCACTTTTTGGTTCTTCTCTGGTGCTTGTTCTCTCCTACTGGACTTGGTAGCTCCGCAAGTGTCCTTTTGCAGATTTTGCAGCACAAGAATCATGGTGTACTTTATGCTCAGAGTTTTGGCTGCAGCTCTCCGGGACAGAGAGCACATTAGGTGGTGGGCAACCGTTGATCCCATAAAAGTCGTATTGGGCAAAGTCAACTGTAGTCAAAGTCAACTACAATCAAGGTCAAAAGATCAAAGTCAAAGCGATCAAAGTCAACAAGTTCAAGGTCAAAGGTCAACATAGGTGAAGTCAAAGTGTTCAAAGTTCACGTGTCCAAGTGCACAGGTAGTGCACAATGAATTGGTTCACAAAGGGTAAAATTGGAGAAAGTTGGGTGCAGGTTGTAGAGGTATTTCTCTAATTTCCCTAGGGTTCAAAACTGTTTTGGAATGTTCAGGTGAACCCTCTCTTATGTGCATAAGTGAAGAATTAAAAGACAAATGTGAAGGTATGTGAAGCGGCAGCATACGCAGAAGTGAAAGTATGGCCCCCAAATTAAAATTTTTGTTTTAGTCTAAAGTCACTATAGGACAAAACAGGGATTCGTTGGCTGCCACTTGTGAAGACAATCTTGGGACATCAAAGTGAGCACCAAGATACTCTTGCAGTTAGGAGCGTACGTGAATCGACACTCAAATCAGGCAAGGACTATTCTTGAACCATCCTAAGACTAAGCAAGGTGAGCATAGTCTAAGTGAGGCAAGAGAGAGAAGTGCAAGAGACAAGCACTGTGCGACTCAGAGAAGTGAAGTGCAAGGTGTGCATGAAGAGTGACTAAGAAGTGTGCAGAGAAGTATTAAGCTATTCCCCCCAAGGATCCCAAGGTCTCATTGAAGCTGTGCGCGTGCCGACAGAAGGTGTTCAACCCTCCCCCTTATTGGAAGCTTGGTGCAAGGTGTGCACAAGTGCAGGCTTGGAGAAGGTGGAGGTCTGGTGGAGAGAAGGCCGGAAGCAACAAGACCCTTGGGTATTTGGTATTTTGTGATTGATCATTCTGTGGGATTCTGCACAGAAGCATTGGATTGTATTTTGCATCACCATTGTATTTGTCTTCTTATAATCAAATTGACAGAGGCTTCCAGTGTGTATCTTTCTTCTTGTCTTCCCCTTTTCTCCTACAAACACTCAAATCCCTTCTTGTCCAAGAATCCCCCAACAATGAGACAACTAAGGGTAGTGCAAGACTGGGGCAGAGATGTAGTATACCTACAACAATACATAAAGAAGAGGACGACCTATCAATCCATAGTGCAAGATCTAAAGACCAATCATGGATGCATGAAGCCACCCAACTATAGATGTGTAAGGCATCCAAGAAGGAAGAAGAAAGAAAACGAATGTGGCAACACGGTTGTGGAATCTCTAAACCAGTAGATGATCCAACTTATATGACACAATTGTTCCTAGATGAAGAGTTCGAGCCCCACAGATAGATGGAGATATTGGCCACATTAGATGTGTGTGTCAATGAGGAAGTTCTAACCGTGAATGAGTGCATACACAAGGATGGATACGATGTAAGTCTATACATGGTTGTACTACAGGAGAGAGAGGAAGGAGAATGGATGGAGAAGAATGGAAAGAAGATTATGAAAATATAGATATGGAACCTGAGACCCAAGAAGAAGGACATCACTTAGAAGGAGAACATAAAGAAATGGATATTGGAAGCACTTCCACCCTCAAACAGAAGGAAAGACAAGAGAACATCAAGTCAAGAGAAACTAGCAGGGAAGAGAATACACCACAAGTACAATTCGAAGTTCGTGAACATTCTAAAAAGTATGAAGTGGAGGAAAGAAAAATTGCCATCAAAATGCCTAAATGACAAGCACAAGAAGGAATGGCCTATGATAATAAGGAACAGACCAAGAAAGTCACTATAACCATAGAAGGGGAAGAGTAGAGATGCACCTACATAGGGAAGGATGTGTCAAAAGGCAAAGAACAAGAACTAATAGAGGTGATTCACAATCATAGGGATGTGTTTTCTTGGACATACAAGGACTTAAAAGGAATGGATCCCTCTATTTGTTCACATCGTATTCCCATCACCCCTGATGCTAAACCATCAAAACAACGACCATACACTTACAATTATGTATACTCTACCAAAATCAAGGAAGAAATAGACAAATTATTGGTAGTAGGATTTATATATGAAATCAAACACATAGAATGGGTGTCACCCTTGGTAGCTGAACCCAAGAAAAATGGTAAATTAAGGGTGTGCATTAACCTCGAAAAGGTTAATGCATCCACTACTCGAGATATCTACCCCTTACCCATTACGGATCACCTCTTGGAGAGAGTGGCATGCAAATAAGTCTATAGCTTCCTGGATGGACTCTCTAGTTACTCATGAGGATCAACAAAAAACTGCATTTTCCACATAATGGGGAGTATATGCTTTTAGGGTTATGCCATTTGGCCTAACCAATGCGCTAGTCACCTTTCGAGATCAATGTGTCATGTTTTTAAGGAATTCCTTAGGAAAAGCATGGAAGTATAGGTAGATGATTTGTGCACCCATTCCTCTCAAAGAGTGGATCACATACCTCAATTGAGGAGAATTTTTGAAAAGTGCAGACAATACAGAGTCTGTTTAACCCCAGAAAAATGTGTCTTCATGGTACACCAAGGAAAACTTTTAGGACATATAGTGTCTAAGAACGGAATATCCACAGATGAAGACAAGAAAAATTTATTCTAGACCTACCCCGATCGAAAAGTGCAAAAGAAGTATAAGCATTTATGGGACATTTTGGATACTATCATAGATTTATCCACATGTACGACATAATTCCGTGACCTCTATATGGCTTATTGACTTAGTTCAATTGGACTGAAGATTGTGAGAAAGCATTCAATGAATTGAAAAGCTGATTGAGTTCGACACCCATTCTAAAAGTACCAAATTGGAACAAGCCATTCCATATCCATGTGGAAGCTTCTAAATTTGCCATAGGATGCATATTAGCGCAGCCTCCCGATGAGGGAAAACTCGATACCCCATAGCCTATGCTAACAAGCAGCTCAACCAAGCCGATAGTAATTACACCACCCGTGAACGAGCGGGATTAGGAATGGTTTACGCTATAAAGAAATTCAGACTCTACTTACTCGCAAACAAATTCAAATTCTTTATTGATCACCAAGCTCTGCTATACCTAGTCAATAAACCCTGTAATACTGGAAGACTAGTGAGATGTTTTTTGCTCTTAATGGAGTATGATTTTGAAGTAGTGGTTAAGAAAGGAAAAATGCATCTAAGAGCTGATCATCTTTCTCAAAATGGCTCATGGAGAACCCCAAATTGGAGTTGCGGATGATCTGCCTGACACCTATTTTTAACTTGGAAGTTTGTCCATAGTGGGTAGAAAAATTGATACCCATACTCACACATGGACCTGGTCATATGATTAATTCAGATAGAACCTAACAATTATGGAAGACTAGGAACCTTCATATTGTAGCAGGAAGCCTATATAATCAAGATTATGGTGGACTTCTGCTAAGGTGTGTAGACAAGGATGAACAAGAGACTTGTGTAAGACACTCCCACATAAATCTAGGGAAGAAACATAGAAGTATCAATGGTAGAGTACAAGAACTAAAAAGGCTAGGACTGTATTGGCCAGAGATACACAAAGATGTTCATTGCAGGTAACTAATTGTCCCACATGTCAGGAGGAAAGACTAGAGGAGAACTCTATGCTATGCTATTCCACAATAGCACCTAGATGATTTTACCTTTAGTGAACTTTTTAAAGACACATGAATACCTGGAAGGGGCAAACCTAGCAAGAAAACGGGCTTTAGAGGAGCAAAGTAAAGATTATACCCTTATAGGAAGACAATTGTTTAAATGTGGATAGGACAATCAACTATGATTATGCCTACATGAAGATGAGTATATCCATGTTTTGGAGATGGCTTATACCAGAGCCACAAGAGGTCATTTTTCAGTCAATAAAACTGCAAAAGTGATCCTTTTCACCACATTATGGTGGCCAACTTTGTATCAGGATACGAAAACTTATGTTGAGAGATGCGATGTGTGTCAAAGAACAAAATACCCCATTCGAAGAGACGAAATGCCACTGCAACCTATGGTTAGGGCTAGAGCCTTCACTAAGTGGGGTATAGATTCTGTCAAACTGATTAGCCCACCTGCTAAAGGTTCTTAGGCTGAGAACATAATAGTAGCCATGGATTATTTTACCAAATGTGTGGAAGCAAAGGACACAAAGAAGAATGATGCAAGAACTATGGCCAACTTTCTCTTCGAAAACATATTAACAAGATTCGGATTACCCATCGAAATTGTGAGTGATCGAGGCACACAGTTCATTAACGTAGTAATAGAAACTTTATGAATGAATTCTTGGTAATTCATAAGAAATCAGCCCCATACGACCCACAAGCCAATGGAGAGGCAAAAAGTTCCAATAACGTGCTATGTACCATTTTACCTAAGATTATGAATAATAGATGATCATATTGGGATAAACAATTACATCATGCCATTTGGGCTTTCCAAGTTGCATACAAGACTGCTATAGGCACAACACCATTCAATCTAGTGTATGGCCAGAATGCAATCTTACCAATTGATTTCTTGATTCCTACTCTTTGAGTAACTAAGAAATATGAGTGGACTATACATGAATTGTCCCAACAATTGGATCAAATTGAAAGATTGCATGAAACTAGATTACACGCAGTAGCAGGTATTTATGCAGCCAAGAAGCGACAAAAAGCATATTATGACACCCATATTAAGGATAAGGGGCTCAAGGAAGGTGATTTAGTCTTGGTATACACTTTAAAGCAACACACAGAAAAATTGCAAAAGCGAGGACATGGACCATTGGTAATCAACCATATTTCTACCAGTGGAGCCGTGTGGAGAAATTCTACCTAATTATATAAGTGGCTATCGTGTGAAGAAATATTTAGAACCCTTAATGGATGCGATGATGAGTAGACTTCTAAAGGAAAAGAACCGAAGGGAAGAGGATGAGAGAATTAAAGAAGAAGCGAGACTTGAAGCATCATAAGCAAGGAGCTCTCAGCAAAGACCATAAACATTTAGCAGGAAGTTGCACAGAAAACAGATGAATTGGCAACAAAGACTGACGAATGCAATCCAGTCTAGGAAGAGAACTTGTTGTTCAAAGAAAAATTAAAAGAGGTAACTACATATGTTTCAGAACTTCAAGTTGAATTAAAGACATTAAAAAAGCAACAGGAAATGTATGAAGTAGAAAAAATATGAATGAAAACTCGAAGCAAGATATTAGAAAATCAAATCAAAGTGTATATGGACAAAGCGGGCAACCTATGTACAAGGAACAAAGAATTAATTAACTCTATTATGTTAAATCAACCCTTTCAAAGCACTATCACAGAAGGAGAAGGAATACAAGAACTAAAGGCAAAGTTGTTAGAAATGGAAGATCAACTAAAACACAAGCAAAGGAAACAGGCTGAGTTAGAAGCAAAGTTTACAACAAAAAACAAAACACTGGAACTTAAGTGGCAACAAGAAGTGCAAAAATACATAGAGCAATGCAATCAAGATGCTGATCAAATGAGAAGTATTATCAAAGCTAAGGTGATAGAAAAAGATAAGCTCAAGGTTAATAAAGTACAACATGAAGAGAAGGATCAAGTCATAGTAGAGCTCAAAGCACAATTAGAACAAGCAAAGAACTTGGGTATACTAGCAGTCAACCATCCAAGATGGCCACTGACGAGACTGAGGTACACCCTCTTTCTCCCCCAATCGTTCATTCACCAATAAGGGAGATGGCTATAGATGAATATGATGACCATCCAATGTCATGTACTGCAAAACTAAGTCAGAAAGAAAGGACACTACTAGTGTCTCGTCTCATAGAAAATTTTGAAAATGAGGTAGTGAAAGTCATGAAAGAGGGTCAGATCAAAAGCAAAGATTTAGATGAGATAATGAAGCTCCTCAACCTCCCTTATGGAATCATGAAAGAGCAGACCCGAAGATACATCAAGAAGACCACTGGGAAGGATCTGGATGTGACTAAACTTCAAGGAAAACACATTTAATTATACTCAACAGGAGTTCAAACCCGCCAATCCTATTTGGAGAAAAATCCAACCTTGCAGGTGCACTAGCAAGAGGCACCATATTTACTCCAAGTGAATCAAGCTTTTTGTCCTACATCATGTCAATGATACCGGCCAAAATTTTGGGACTTGCAAAGTCAAGGTAAAATAAATAAACACTGGCTCAATTTTCCTTTACTGGCGAGCCTGCCACATAACTACCTCCCCACTGAAGAGTACATGGTGAGAACAATCAAATTTTGGTTATCTTGGTACACCAAGGTCCTAGATCTCACGATCAAACTAACGAATAAAATACTGAGTATGATCCTAACAGTGCTCAAAGTCTTCAAAGAGCAGAATACACCTTTTTGAATTTCATTGGTATTAATCAAGGAACAGATATATTAGTTTTCGACCTTTAAGCTGACTCACTTTCATGGCCTACTATTCAAGGTTAATGTTTTTTGCCAAGACATATATGCAAACTTCTGAAGAAGCATTCTTCACATGCTTCTTCGAGATAGATTCAAAAATATTCCTAAAGATGTCTAGTAACCTAAATGCACACTTGGTAGCATATGAATTAAGTGTTTTTTCCGACCACAGGCAAGTACTCCACGATGGAGTTAAGTCAGAACAATGGAAGCAGTTAATGATACATGAAGTAGATTTGCTAAATGATACAGAGCAAAAGGTATATAAGACGTACTTCCGTCGACTTCCAAAGCCTCTCGGGGATGATAGAGTTCAGGAGGAGGGATGTGTGGAAGGGGAGGCAGGCGAATCAAGCAAAAGACAAAGAAGAGAAGAAAATAAAAAAATAAAGATTGCTCAATAGAAAGCACCACCCTCTGCCCAAAGCCCTATAGGGGCATGCATCAGGCTTGTACACGAAAGAAGGAGGTCCTGATGAGTTGAATCAAAGATTTGTTAAAAGACCAAAAGTTAGAAACAGGTAGAGGCTGAAAAGTTGAAGAGGGTGACTAACATAGTCACACTCTTAGCCGTAAGGTGCATGCAGTGAGAAGAAATCAATAGGCTTCAGCAATACAACAGGTCCAGCTTTGTGAGAACAAAGATTTATCTGAAGGTCAAAAGTTAGAAAGAGGTAGAGGCTAAAAAGAAAAAAAGAGTGACTAAGAATACCATATTCTTAGCCACTAGATGCATGTGTGGGAGCCCGAATCATCACCACAACCCAAATGTATGAATGTACGGAATACCAAGGGGAGGTTGGACACAAAGGACTTAAGATCAAATAAAGTAACAAATTGTCTAAAGGTCCTAATTGTCTCCTCGTCCACTAGGTGCATGCAGTGAAAAGAGCTTAACAGGCATCAACGATAACAGAGCCACCCATATGTATGAATGTAAGGAATACCAAGGGGAGAACGGAAGCATGTATGAATGTAAGGAATATCAAGGGGAGAACGGAAGCATAGGATTGAGACTCGGATAAGGTAACAAATTCTCTAACAGTCCTAGCTGCTTCTTCAACCATCTGGTGCGTGTATTGAAGGAACAATAAGCAAGCCTCAGACAAGAAGCAAAGCCTATCAAGGGACAACAGAGACAAAGAGGGGGAGGGTGTTGTAGAGAGGTATTAGCTGAGAAGTAGAGAAAAGGAGCAGAGAAAAAGACCCCCAAAAATTTTCAATTAAGGGCATCATTTTTCTTCTTCAAATGTCTATGAAAACCTCATGAAGCCATGTAAATGCACTAGACGAGTCCTCTAGATGCATAAATCCAAAACATTGTATCATAATCCTTGTAACATAGTAGGAGATTAGAGTTTTCTAATAAAAGAGCCAGTCTCTTGTGTGAAAGGACTATTTTTAGGGCACATGTATATAAGTCATTTGGTGACACTTTGTAAAGACTTTTTGCCATTGTTAGTAAGGAGAGAACTATGATTTTTGAAATTTCCTCTTCTTCCTTTTGTATCTCCTTGCTTGTGACCGTTCATGTATGATTGTAGCTTAGATTGAGTGCATGGAAGTATTGTCTACCCATTTCATTGCTTTTCTGAAGTCTGTAATGTGTGTGTGAAGCTTGAGGAGGAGTGTGGTGAAACTAGGTGAGTTTAGCAACCCAGGTTTTTTGCCATAACTTGAAGCAGGTTTGTAAGAATCATACAACAGTATGACCATTGGATGCGTCTCGTCGAGAGCTTTGAAAGGAACCCCCTACTGACCATATTTTGAGTTCAAAGCTCAGAGAAAAGTTTGGTTTTGTGCTTACTGTCGTTTCATGTATCGTGATACCATTCCTACATGTCTGGGTGATAAATGTGAGAGATAACACTCATCTGCATGCAATGGTAGCTATTTCACTTTGTTTACCATTGTGTAAGGGCAAGTCTTCATACACTCAGTTAGGTTCAAGATACTTTATGGATTGATAATTTAAATGTGTGATCCCCACTATATGTACTTGTTGGTGATAGAGGAATAGTCTCTTTCGTCACAAGTCCCTAAGTTGTCACTTATGTACACAGCAAGTAAGTGAATTGAATGAATCATCTTGGAAAAGTGAATGTATGTTGGATGAATATTTTGAATTTAATCCAATTCAAATAGATGCATCTAATGTTCAAATGAATGAAATCTTTTCAAATAATTTTATTGAATATGATGTTCCTGATATCTCTTATGAGTTCATGAGTGCAGGTGCAGATCTAGAGCCAATTGAAAACCTTGAGTTTGATTGGATCATATAAAAGGTGACTATTTTTTAGTTGCTAGTTCATGTTTTATTGCAAATGGATTTTCATGAAGTTTTTCCATGGAATCCATGTACATATTGTGTCATTATGATTTGATGATTTTCATCTTTTGTTTAGTTCTATAAGTGCATGAAATGATCAAGTGAAGATAATGGAGATGACAAACAAAACATGGAGTTCAATAAATCTTTTTCATTAGCTTTCCTCCTTCAACCTTGATCTCTTGCACCATCTTTTAGTTGCATTGCATATCAAGTGTGCATATTTTAAGTTGAGAAGAGCACATGTTTTAATTCTTGCAGGTACACATTCATTTGCACATGAGAAATATTTGTAAATATTATAAATAAAAGTACATTGAGCCTTGAGTGAAAATGAGAGGAGTTGTGAGTGAGAACAAAAGTGATTGCATTTGAGAATGGAGCTATGAGTGGAAATTAGGGAGGAGAGTGATTACCTTTTTGAGCAAAACTATGAGGGATGAGCTTCTTTCTTTAGAAACCATGAGAACTAATTCCATAATTGCACCATGATTGTGAATTTTGCCATCTAAAGCATGCATGAATGAATATGTATGTGCACAAAATTTTGAAGCCGATAGATGCACATCTAATTTCACATAAGCTAAATTGTAAATGCGCGATCCAAATTCAGTTTGAATTCAAGTGGAGAAACCTCACTAACAGATGCTTGATACCTCAAATTTTCACCATTGTGTTTTTTTATGTATTCCAAGTATGCTACTACACGGCCATGCATAGGCACATGTGTTTGATAACCCATGCACTTGAATTGTTTTGGAATTCATAAATTCTTGCAGATATGAAGATCAGTGTGGCGCATCCGGAGGATGCATAGGTTCAGACGGGGTGAATGTGGTCGTGAACTCAAGTCAATCCTGGAATCAAATCAAAATTATGAGCCAAAGACAATAGAAGTTTTGAAGTGATGATGCAAGATGAAGACATTCCAAATGGATGCTTTGCTCATTTCTATCCTTTATATATCCCTTCAATCATTTTTTTGATGGGTGATATGGTGGTATGTGATTGATAGGGGCCTAAAATTTGAACCTCTGTATCGTGACATGGAGAAAGGGGATGAGGATTGGAATGAATTCAATGACATCAATAAACTTATTATAAGGTCACCTCTTAGAAGTGAGTACAAGATTGCTTTCCCTCACCTCTATAACAATAGGCCAAGAAAAGTGAGGTTGCGCATTTATCACACACATATGAAGTATATCAGGACAAAAGATCCAGATCATCCTACCTTCTATTTTGATCCTCTCATTTATCATATAGCCAATCACAATGCAAGTCATAAGGCTCCTAGACTTGTTGAAGAGGAAGACAATGAATATGGTGAGTTTCACCTACCTGAAGGTGTTAAACCTTTACTTCAGAATGTACCTTTGTATAGAGATATGACAGTTGCTGGCATAGCTTTGTTATTTTTTTCCCAAACCTTTCAATATGATATCGGGAAACTTAAGGAGGCATTCGATTAGTTTGCGGGAAAATAATCTTTGGGTGGAGAGGAGGTGCACCATTCGAGATGCTTCGTGACGTTGTTTCGGGGTCTAGAATCACCTTTCCTATTGTGGCAGGCTTTGTGAAGGAGAGTATTCTATCAACTTCCACGGGCATCGATAGCTTCTCTGGTTTTTAAGGAGGGTGCAGAAGGCAGAGAGCTGGGGGAGGGCGCAGGAGAGGAGATAGCATATCAAGAGATGAAAGCCAAAATATAACACACAAAAGGGGAAACATACTCTAGAGGGAAGAATGGATTCTGATAAGCACTATGTAGCTGATTCAAATATTGTTGCTAGAGTCTAGTTAGAGCTATTTATTGATGCTCACATAGCAATTTAATGGTGTCTTGTGTTAGTATCTATTTGAGTTTGTCAGCAGATGATTAGGGTTGTCAGCACATATTTATGACAAAGCTCTTTGTCTTCATTTCTAGCACTTAGAGACGTTCATGCTGGTTCTACTGCTATCAGCTTGTGTTCATCCTATCATATTTCCAAAAAAATATGCCTACCGCCATGGCACTTTCAAGAAAGGCATTGTGGCGAGCATCTTTCATAATCTCTCAAAAGCTAATTGAGCTTCCTTTCTCCATTGGAATTCAGCTAGTCGAACATGTGCTAACTTGTTGAGAGGTATCATAATATGAGCGAATCCTCGTAGATGCCTCCCATGCCACCTTATTTGACCTAAGAATCGCAACACTTCTTTTGAATACTGGGGTGTTGGGGTCTCCAAAATAACTTTTACTTTATCCAGATCAATCGCAATACCATCACGTGAAATAATATGTCCAAGTCGTTTGCCACATTTGATTGCAAAAGATGATTTTGTTAGGATTTAGACAGAGGTGGACCTTTTGACATGCATCAAAACAAGCTTGTAGATGCTCCAAGTGCATAGCCATTTTCTCGGAAACAGAAAAATCATCCAAAAATATGCACATGAAGGAGGTAAGATAGGGGGTGAATATCTTTTTCATGCATTGTTGAAATGTACTTAGGGCATTTCTCAGTCCAAACCACATTACTATGTAGGCAAAGACCCCCCAATTGGTAATAAATGTTGTGTTTGGTATATCCTCATCCACCATACAAACTTGATTATAGCCATTGAAGCCATCCAGAAAGGAATACATCTCTCGCCTTGTAACTTCGTCTAGCATAATGTCCAAGAATGGCAACGGGAAGGGATCTGGAATCGTCTCTGCATTCAATTTCCTGTAGTCCACACAAATGCTTATCTACTTATTCTTATTTGGTACAATGACTATCCATGATATCCATTCTATTTTTTCTATAGAAACAATGTACCCTACTTTAATTGAATGGTCTACTTCATGCTTGACCTGTTTCGCAAAATTTGGATTCATTCTATACCTCCGTTGCATCACTAGAGTGGCATCTGGTTTGAGTAAAATCCTATGATGATATAATCTAGGGTCCAAACCTTTCATGTCAGTGTAGGCCCATGCGCACACATTTTTATACTATTGTAGCAGTGCAATTAAGGCCATTCAAAATTCCAGAGCAAGATCCACACAAATATGTATTGGTTTAGGTTCTTCGGATGTACCTAAATTCACAACCTCTAGTGAATCTTCTTTAACATGTATTTTGCCCAGCTCCATTGGATCTTTATTTAGTGTATTTGCATCTTTATCCTTGTTTGGTTCCAAAAGTTCAGTGCAAATTGAGGCAACCATACCACCACAGATAGAGTTGATGACCAAGGTGACATTAACAACTCCAAATGACAATAAGTCTGTGTTAGCTTCGAGGAATTGCTAATCTCCATCCTCCTCTAGCATATGTGGTGGCTCTGCTCACACTAGTCCATCTAGCATATGTGGTGGCTCTGCTCACACTGGTTTATTTTTCAGTGGGCAATATTGCTCATCCTCCAGCTGGACCAAAAATTTTATGTGGCCCTTCCGAAATGTAAATGTTTTAGCATCCCAATTCTATCTAATCTTGGCATTCCATAACCAGGGTTTTCTCAATAATAAATTATAATCCAAATTCTTTCTTGTAAGTTCAAGTAAAACAAAGCTAATTGGAAATACAAAATGAGAAATCATTATTGGAATGTCTTTAATAAGTCCCACTAGTTGCACTCAAGACTGATCGGCCATTTGCACAAAGAATGGAGCTGGTTCAATTCTTTTGGAGCCCATGTGCTTACAAGTAGTCATGGAAGCAATGTTTGTGCTGGATCCACCATCAAACAAAACTTTCGGAATAGCCTTGTTTTTGTACCATAGAGTGATAGTAGGGACGACATAGTCCACTACCTTATCTAGAACATCTTTGACCATGCTAACCGTATCTTCCAAAATAGGGTCTAGAGAATATCATTACTACAAATGCATCAATAACTTCTCTCTAAATGTCAGAAGAAGTTCCTGCAAGGCACCCAAGGGAAGTTGAATCTCCAAATTATGTAATAGTTGCCAGGGTGTACCTTCCTTTGACACTGCCAGATTTGCAAAATTCTGATTCTATCCTTCTACAAAACTCTGATCTTGCATTCCAGTATGAAGCTCTGGATCACTAGAAGGTAACTTTTGGGTTTCTAAGATTGCAAACTTGGTTGAGTGTTCCGAGCTTTCTTGTTCCTGAACAACTACTCCATCTTCTTGAGCTGGTATATTTTGGAAATTGTTCTTACTTATTCTTCCTTGTCGGCATTTTTTTTACTCACCTCTGGAACGGTTTTGGGGTCCACATAATATGGTGGGTATTCTTGAGCCCACCGCACTACTTCCTTCAGTTGTTGCTTTTGCTACGCTGGCATGTAATGTTCTGGTTTTTATGGATTCTGGTATTCGTGTCATCACCTTGTAATAACCACTACCAATGGCTCCAAATACTCAAGAGTCATGACATTTGCCATAGGAGCTTTTAGTTTAGATTCTTATTTCTTCTGATCATACTCCTTAGCTTCTTCACATTCAAATCATCTATGTCCATACTACACGCAGAATTTGCACTACACCAATCAATTCCAAAAAGTACTCTGTCGGGGTTGTCTGAATCAATGGCCTCTTCCATACTCTTGAAAATTTGGGCAGAAAAATCTTCCCTGATCTTGAAACTATTGTGAGCCTGCATACTATGATTGTCCGGATACTCTCACATCTTGACTTTTTGTCCATTGTTCATATTAGATTGGAGATTTATAACTTGTCGAATCACAATTCCATGAAGAGGTTTTCACTTGTGCCAATGCCACTAGACTAGTTTTGGTGTTGAACCGCGTTCCTCCAAACTATGATTTTTTTTGTTACAAATGGTACAATATACCTGGTTTAGTGCACAATCGACAATAATATGGCTCGTGTTCTGACATCGTAAACAATACAATTGTTGGGTCGGATGAACATTTTTCTTTGTAACTGAGCAAGTATTCTCATAACCCAAATTAGCTAACTGTATTTTTCGGTCCACTCTTTTTGCTAGCTCAATAATTTGATCTAACATTCTAGCTTGTTCCAATGTGTACATATAAATCGTTTCCTATAATTTGTGATTGTCATCCTATAGTCATCTATGATTGCAAACATATTGATTTTGGAAGGTCCGCACATCCACATCAGGATCCTCATTTGTTCGTCCATAGAAATGGATATAATTCAGCCCTGAAAGTGGATTACGGTGTGCCATCGTTTCTTCAAACTCTTCTAAGTTTCTGGATCGAGTGGAAGGTATTAGAACTAAAGCAAACTCTGGTTGGGGTTTGCTACCACTGCTCTGGACTAAGTCTATAGGGCGCTCTTGTTCCTATTGATGGCTCTACTATTTGGATCTGATAAGTTCCCCTTGCCACGAAGCTTTATCTAGTTTTCCATTCCTCCTCTCAAATATCCAATCCTCCAAGATAGTCTAAGGTAGCACTCCATTCTCCACCCATCGCAATAATTTCTCTAGGATATTTGTTGCTTCCACAGTTGAGATATCTTTGAGACATAATGTTGCTAAAGTCTGCTTAATGAATTCATCCAAGTACTCGTGATGTTGATCAATTCTGACCATCACGATGGTCTGACACCTACTGTAGATCTGGTAGAAAGTTGACATTCTCACCTTTTTGGAGCTCTCCTCCTGTTCTGGAATACTGTGCCTGCAAGAAAACTCAAAAACACACACACATATGCAAGCTCAATAGCCCCCTCTCTCTCACATGCACAAATGATGAAAATGAGGAGGATAGGTGGATATGGTGAAATTTTTTATTTTTTGGAGTGGAAGAAGATGATGCGGTGATGAAAGACGAGTGTATGGGAGATGAAAAACATTAGCTACTATACAAAAACAACAAAAACTAAAATAATTACCTTCTAACATCGATTCTTGCTATACTCTTATCATCAAGCATTCGTCCTAGAACTTGATCCCCGAAAACGGTTAAAATTGTCAATCCGTGGAAGAGATAAGAGTGATATGAAGATCGTGAACACAAGAAGTAGTGAGAGTGAAGGTGAGAAGCATGGAGATGCACACACACATACACACACACATGGAATAGACAAGCAAAACATAATGGAAGGTAGAAAGTAGACTCTATTGCTCAATAACACTTTTACAAGCTCAATGCTCTAATCTCCAACTTGCCAACCTCAAAAACAAGCTCTCTAGCTCTTTTTATAGATTCTACACTAGTTTTGACTGGTTTCACATCTAGTGACCGGCATAATTAAAAAATAGGTTCTAAAGGGTATTTGGAGGTCTAAACAAAATCTAAAAATAGCCAAAATTAGTATGCTCGTTCTACCTAAGCTCCTCAATCTCAAGGACTCCTCAGCTTCTACAAAATGAAGCTATTAAATACAAAATTGGGTATGTTTATGATACATATGTTACAAAAGTAATATAAAGTATATTTCTTTGAAAGAAATGATTGCTTGGCTCCCCATGACTCTTTGTAGTCCACCTCTACATGCTTCCTCTGCATCTATGCCTTTGGCTACTTCCAACAATATCCTTCAAGTTCCTATTCAAGCTATGGTTCTCACTACACCTACTATAGAGAAACTTCATTGGGATGGCAAAGATGCTTAGGCACATTCATTGATAGCCTTGTCTATCAAACATGCCATTATTCCTCACATTTTCTCCTACAAAACAACAATCCAAATGCCTTAACATTTGAGGATTGCACATCAAGATTTCTTGGCTAGTCATAAGGGCAAATGTAAATGGAGCTCATCTACTAGTAAGTAGAAATCTGCTAATTCTGCACAATTAAAGAAGGATGACACGGATGAGAAGAAAATAGAAAAGCAGGAATTGTTTTGCAAATATTGTAAAGGAAATGATCATGTCAGAAAGAGTTGTCCAAAACTGGCTGCAAAAAGAGGCAAAGAAGAAAGAGGTTGGAATCCTTGTTGTAGAGACCTCTACACCCAAAAGACTCAGATGTTTTGTATTTTGATAGTGGGGCAACCAAACATATAACCTTTCAACATATTTTCTTCGCTTCACTTGCGCCTGCCCCTATAGGGAATATTATCACATGTGCAAAAAATTCCTCTTATCCTATCATGGGAGTTGGTAAGATCATTTTTGACTACTGTTGATGGTATTTATTTTACATTTTTTGATGCTTTATTTGTGCTACGGATCAAGAAAAATTTGTTATCAATTTCACATTAGCCAAAATCGATTTCGTTCTGAGATTTGTTGATGACAAATGTACACTTCATGATCTATCAAATGACAATGTCATTATTGCTTCTCACATTTTATGTCATGGGTTGTATAAGGTCACAAATTATGAAAAAGATATGAATGATTCACCATGTGCAGTTCAAGATTCTCAAGCTATGTCAGATTCAAAGCTTCGGCATGCATGCTTTGGTTATCTGAATTTTGCTGCTTTGCTACACCTGTAGAAATCTAAAATGGTATCTTCTGTGAGAAAAATGAGGAGCTGAGCTTAAACAAACTCTCAAAGAATATATGAGATGAGATATGAGAGACAAATAAGTGAGCAATCCTTAAATCAACAAGAATACAAAGTTCAGTAGTAGAAGCTAACTCAAGCTCAAACTACTTGAAAAGAACAAAGCTGATAACACTATCAAATGAGCTCAATGATACACATGAAGTCAATGTATAATGTTCAAGAGTGTGTGGTATACACCACTCCACTTCAGTCCCTAGGATGCACTCCACAACTACAAAAAATGAGTCGATTGTCTCTCAACTCCAGCCCTCTCTCTGTCTGCCAAAAATGTTCAGAAGCCTCTGTTTAAATAGGCATAACTCTCTAATGCGTGGGATTTTGGTGAAACTGTTTTAGATAGAGATTCTTCATGATATCGGAAACAGCTTTGCTGAAGAAATTATTTTGAGATGACGCATGTAGCTCAAGATACAAGCTTCCAAAGTTGGCCTACTGGCCGTTTTCAGCAATCTGCCAATTCTCTATCTACAAACTTGCGGCCAGCATAACTTGAGTTTGGAGATGAATTTGTGGGAGATTTTTGGTGAGCTGATACCTGATATTATGGAGAACATTTCTGCTTTTGAATCAACCAAAAAGGATGCATGGTTAGCGAGATATGATCCATGCAAATTTGCCTTTAGAAAAGGTGTGCTGCTGTCCTGAAATTTTTCCTAAATTATAGGAACACTTTTCCAACTTGGCATTGACTTCAAATATGCTTTATTCATGACTATGGTTGATGTGGAAAACATAATAAATCACTCTAAGAATATAATGAACTTTAATAAAGAGTTCAAACTATAATAATACTTTGAAGAGATGATGTGGACTTGCATATTCCAACACCTTCCTTCAAGTCCAACATCTTCAAAATAATAAGAACCTGAAATAAAATGCTTGCTGAAGGCATATGAGGATGAGCCTTCCCTTATTTATTGAAGATGCATGATGAGCCTTCCCTTACTCATGACTTCCTTCCCTTAAGGGAAGCTCCATCATGCCAAGTGATGATCTATGCTTGATGAACAACTCCTTGCCGAGAGCTTTAGTGAAGAGGTCAACCACATTTTCCTTTGTGTTGCAATAGTGTAAGATGATATCACCACTTTGTATCTTCTCTCTGATGAAGTGCTCCCTCACTTCAATGTGCTTGGTTCGTTGATGTGTGACTGGATTCTTTGCCAAAGATTCAGCTGAGACATTATCACAATGAATGGTTGTAGGTTGGTTTTCACCGAAACCAATCTCATCCAAGTATCTTCTCAGCCAAATAGCTTCACAAGCTGAGGTTGTGAGAGCTTTGTATTCAGCTTCTATAGAGGATAAGCTGATCGTACTTTGCTTTTCGGAACTCCATGAAATAGCTCCATTGCCTAGGAAGAAGTCATTTCCACTTATGCTCTTTCTATCAACCACGTTTGTTGCATAATCTGAATCACTAAATCCATGAAGATTCAATGTATCTCCTCCATAGATAATTCCAAGTGAAGAAGTACCTTTCAAATATCTTAGTATCCTCTTGGCTGAATTCCAATGAGATACTTTGGGAGCTTGTAGATATTTGGAGAGAGAGTTCACTGCAAAACAAATATCAAGTCTTGTGATGGTCAAATAGAGGAGAGATCCTATGATTTGTCTATATAGTGTTTCATCATATGGAACACCATTCTCGTCCTTCATGAGTTTGAGAGTTGACTCCATAGGTGTAGAGACCGGCTTAGAGTGACACATCTCAAACCTATCAAGAATGGAAAAAAGGTACTTTTGTTGAGAGATAAATATATCTCCCTTCTCTAGTCGAGAGGCTTCGATGCCAAGAATGTAGTGTAAGTCACCAAGATCCTTCATTTCAAACTCTTTAGAGAGTTTTCTTTGAACATCTTCAATCATTGCTTCATTGCTTCCTGTCAACATGAGATCATCCACATATAGAAGAACAATAACAATATCTTTTCCCTTAACTTTATAATACAAACTATGATCAGTATTGCTTCTTTGAAAGCCTTGAGAGCAAAGATGCTCATCAATCCTTGCATACCAAGCTCGGGGAGCTTGCTTCAAACCATACAAACTTTTGAGGAGTTTGCATACCATGTGCTCTTTACCTTTGACAATGTATCCTTCTCGTTGTTGCATGTAGACTTCTTCCTCAAGTATGCCATTGAGGAAGGCATTGTTGACATCCATTTGCTTCACCTTCCACTTGAATATGGAGGCAAGGGAAAGTAATAACCTAACTGAACTCATCTTTGCTACTAAAGCACACGTTTCATCATAATCCAATCCATATTGTTGAGAATATCCTTTAGCTACTAACCTTGCTTTGTGTCTATCTATCTTCCCTACCTTGTTGAATTTCAGCTTGTAGATCCATTTGCATCCGATTGCTTTCTTGTTGGGAGGTAATGGACATAACTCCCATGTCCCATTTTGATGAAGAGCAGCCATCTCTTTGTCCATAGCTTCTTGCCATTCTTTTCCAGTACTAGCAGCCTTGTATGTTGACGGTTCGTCATGTTGTAAAATAGAGCTAAGCAAAGCAACATTACTTTTCTCAAAACTTGAGGAATTACCTCGTTGATATGTAAGTCTTTGAGGTTGTGTTCTGATCCTTGAAGACCTTCTAGGAGTTGCATGGTGATCCTCATCTTCTTCCTCTAATTTTTCAATGGTTTCCTCATGTGTAGGAGAGGGAACTTCAATTTTAACTGTTGTTGAGGAGCTTTTATCCAAATCTAAAATTGATGCTGAGCTGAAGCTTGCATTCTCATAAAAAATCACATCCCGTGATAGGAATGTCTCCTTCTTACATGGATAATAAAGTTTTTAAGCTTTGCTTACATCACTATATCCAACAAAGATGCATTTCCTTGACTTGTCGTCCAGCTTCTTCCTCTTTTCATCTGGAATGTGAGAGAATGCAAGGCAACCAAAAACTCTTAAATGATGTACCTTAGGCTTGATGTTGTGAAGAGCTTCATAGGGGGTAATGCCCTTCAAGACTTCGGTAGGAGACCTATTCATCAAATAGCATGAAGTGTTGATTGCTTCAGCCCAAAAGATGTTGCTCAGACCTTTGTCTTTGAGCATGCATCTTGTTGCTTCAAATAATGTCCTATTCTTCCTCTCTGCCACTCCATTTTGTTGTGGAGTGTAGCTGCAAGTAAGTTGCCTTCGAATGCCATTCTCAAGTAGATAATGGCTGAAATCCTTCGACAAGAATTCTCCTCCATTGTCAGACCGTAGAGTCTTTAGTCTTCGTCCTATCATCTTTTCCACCATAGCATGAAAGTGTTTGAAAATCTAAAATACATCAGCCTTGGACTTCATAAAATAAACCCAAGTATATCTAGAGAAATCATCCGTGAAGATAAAAAAATAAATATTCCCTCCAAGTGAGGGAGTGTGGACTGAATCACATACATCAGCATGCACCACATCAAGTATATCATGTGCCCTTGAGCTGCTCTTTGAGAACTTACTCCTAGCATGCTTTCCAAGGCAGCACGCTTCACACACTTTTCCAATCCTTTGTAAGGTTGGAATTCCAATGACCATGCCTTTCTCCTTCAGCATACACATACTATTGAAGTTCAAGTGACCATACCTCTTGTGCCATAACTCGGTAGGCATAATGGGGGCTGCTTTGTCATTTCCCATTGCTGAAAATGCTGAGACTTCTCCTTCTAACTTGAAAAGCTTTCCTTGCTTTCTTCCTCTAGCAACCACTTTGTAGGAATTCTTTGGATCTTTAATGAGGCATTGCTGGCCTTCAAACTCTATTTTGAGTCCCTTGTCAATCATAGCTCCAACTCAAAGTAGATTCCTGGTAAGCGATGGTACCAAGAGAACATTGTTGAGTATCTTTTTTCTCTCCCGTTCCCAATCGAATGGGTATGTCACCTTTCACTGCAATGGAATTTGGAGTACTATCTGCTGTAAAGATAGTACCATTATGAGAATCATCAATATTAGAAAAGTATTGAGCATGAGAAGTCATATGAGAACTTGCTCCGCTATCGATCCACCATGGTTCCTCTTTGGGATCATGTGTATGGGTTGTTATCTCTTCTAATGATACAAGTGAAGAATCTTCTTCAAAATGAGTGGACTCATTTCCACCTTCTCCATCCATGTAGTGGGCTGATCTTCGTTTCCCATTATCTTGATTACTCCTGCAATCTTTAGCAAAATGGCCATACCTAGAGCAATTGTAACATTGGATAGAGTAATATCTACCTCTATCTTCTCCTCTTCCTCTACCTCTTGAGGAAGGATGTCCTCTTTCTTGGAAAGATTGATTACCTTCATGATCTTGTCGATCTTGGTTGTGAGTGGGCTGATGCCACCCTCTTCCTCTTTGTGTGTTGAATCTTCTTCTTCCCCTTGATGAGAAGAGTGCTTTGTCATTTGATGTTGATGCCTTTCCTCCATCATGTATTGACTTCATTACAGCCTGCATTTGATCTTCATCTCTGAAAATCTGCTCCATCTCTTCAAGAGATGGCTTCTCCCTCAAGATGATGAGGCCTTGAACTAAGCCTTCATATCCATCTTGCAATCCATGGATGATGATTGTAGAGAGCTCGTTGTCAGACATCTTATCTCCAACAACCACTAGTTGTTGATGTAGATCCTTGACTCTCTTGATGAAGCTTGAAGCATCCTCTCCTTGCTTGCTCGTACAATTGGTAAGTTCAGCCCTCAATGCCACTTGCCTCGAGGTGCTCCTGGACTCGTAGATATTCTTCAATGTCTCCCATGCCTTCTTGGGAGTCTTCACATCAAGGAGATGGCTGAGAATGTCATCTTTGACACTCAACCTTATCATATGAACTGCAAACATGGCCTTCTTATCCCATTTGGACAATTCTTCTTCACTTCCAATCGGTCTGTCCATCGAAATTAAATCCCAACAATCTTGAAAGAAAAGTAAGGACTCCATCTTTACCTTCCATGTAGTTAAGTTGTTGCCATTGAGCTTCTCAACTCCTTCTAAGTGTAGGTTGTGGAGACTTGGTGCCATCTTCAATTGCACTAAGTTGAATCGAGACTCTTCCCTTTACTCAAATATGCTCACACTAGGCACTTCTAACCTAGGTGCTCTGATACCATGAGAAAAATGAGGAGCTGAGCTTAAACACACTCTCAAAGAATATATGAGATGAGATATGAGAGACAAATAAGTGAGCAATCCTTAAATCAACAAGAATACAAAGTCCAGTAGTAGAGGCTAACTCAAGCTCAAACTACTTGAAAAGAACAAAGCTAATAACACTATCAAATGAGGTCAATGATACACATGAAGCCAATGTATAATGGTCAAGACTGTGAGGTATACACCACTCCACTTCAGTCCCTAGGATGCAGTCCACAACTACAAAAAATGAGTCGACTGTCTCTCAACTTCAACCCTCTTTCTGTCTGTCGAAAATGCTCAGAAGCCTCTGTTTAAATAGGCATAAATCTCTAATGCATGGGAGTTTGGTCAAACTATTTTATATGGAGATTCTCCATGATATGGAGAACAACTTTCTTGAAGAAATCATTTTGAGATGACACACGCAGCTCAAGATACAAGCTTCCAAAGTTGGCCTACTGGCCGTTTTTAGCAATCTGCCAATTGTCTACCTACCAACTTGCGGCCAGCATAACTTGAGTTTAGAGAAGAATTTGCAAGAGATTTTTGGTGACCTGATACCTGATATTATGCAGAACATTTCACCTTTTGAATCAACCAAAAATGATACACAGTTAGCGAGATATGATCCGTGCGAAATTGCCTTCAGAAAAGGTGTGCTGCTGTCCTAAATTTTTTCCTAAATTATAGGAACACTTTTCCAACTTGGCATTGACTTCAAATATGCTTTATTCACGACTATGGCTGATGTGGAAAACATAATAAATCACTCTAAGAATATAATGAACTTTAATAAATAGCTCAACCTATAATAATACTTTGAAGAGATGATGTGGACTTGCATATTCCAACATTCTGTGCCCAAACTTGAGGCACTTGATAACCATCTCTGTGAAGGATTTGTTTCGGGCAAAATGCTACAACATTCCTCCTTCCCAAAAGATGGTTCATTTCAAGCTATTAAAAAATTATCGCTTGTTCATAGTGATGTTTGTGGTCCTATGCAGACATCCTCCTTGGGAACTACCTTTACTTAATGAATTTTATTGATGATTTTTCTAGGCATGCATGGGTGTATCCACTAAAAACAAAGTCCAAAGTTTTTATGTGCTTCGAATACTTTCTGGTTTTGGCTTAAAATCTATCACCATGTAAAATGGGCACCATCGATTTTGATCGAGGGGGGAATATATGTCTTTTGATTTTAATGCATTTCTGGTTGAACATGGGATAAAACATCAGTGTACAGTGTCCTATAAACCTAAACAGAATGGAGTTACTGAAAGGAGGAATAGGTCACTCATGGAGATGTCGAGGTGTATGGTCAAGATTCAAGCTTTACCACATATTTTCTGGCTTGAGGCTATTATGTGTGCAGCATATGTACTTAACAGGTGTCTCACTAAAGCGTTGTCACCTATCACTCCATATGAAGCTTGGCATGGCTACAAGCCATCTGTTGCTCACCTGTGTGTCTTTGATTGCCTGGCATATGCATTAGTGCCTGAACAACAACGTAGGAAATTGGATGATAAAGCAGTGAAATGTATTTTTCTTGGGTACGGTTCTGAAAGCAAAGGCTATCGTCTATATCATCCACAAACTAAATGCATTTTGGTTAGCCATGATTTTGTTTTTGTGGAAGATGCAATTTAGTTCATGTACTAAGGAGACATCAGCTAGCTCCAAAGATGTGTATGACACTTTGCTGCCTCTTTTCACAAGTGGATAATCTAGTGCTGGTCCAAATGAGGCGATTTCTTAGCCTTTACAGGTTTCATGTGATGATGTAGATCATTCTAATCTGATGCAAATTTACATGATGCACTTATTGATGATAGAACTAATATAGAGGAGGTAAAGACTATGCCTAAATGGATGGTGCACACTTTGCGAGATAGCAAATTAAATGCACTTCTGTCATATTGTACTCATTCAAGCTCTCATAGTGCTTCATTTGCATTAGCTTGCTATGTTATGGTTACCTCTATTCTTTGTGATGAGAATGAGCCTATTTCTTTGATGAACCACAGAATTATGAAATTTTGATGGCTATTATGCAATCAAAATATGATGTTATTATGAAAAATGGTACCTAGTCTTTATGTGACTTGCCTCCTTGCAAGAAGGCCATTGGCACTAAGTGGATATACAAGATGAAGCATAAGCTTGATGGAATAGTTGATACGTATAAGGGTATGCTTGTTGCAAAGGTTTGTGCTCAAGAAAGAGGTATTGATTTTGATGAGACCTTTGCTCCTACATGTGGAATGACTATTTTTCATAGCATTTGTGCACTTGCAGCTCATCATGGTTGAAATGTACATCAGTTGGAGATTAAAACTGCATTTCTAAATGGTGATTTGCATGAAGAAGTGTATGTTTTTTAGCCCCCTGCTTTTGTGAAAAAAGGGCATGAAAACAAACAATGCAGGTTGAAAAAGGCATTATATGGTTTGAAACAAGCACCATGAGCTTGGTATGAAAAGATATATGCCTACTTAATTGCACGTGGTTTTTGTTGATATATTTAGGTAGTGATGTGTGTGAACACACTAGGACCCCCAAGGCACTTTTTTCCCTCTTTAGGAGGTTTTCTTCCCCCGGCTTGTATATACATCTATTGCCCTAATGGGCTACTTATCTTTGTACATTCTGTAGTAATACATTCAGTATTGTGTGTTGTGCTCCAAGCTTCTTCTTCTTCCTTGTGTTGTTCGCGTGCTTCCGCAGATGTCTAACTCCAACAATTGGTATCAGAGCACGTCGTCGCTTCATCTAGGGCACCGTCGACATTCCTCCATTTGCAGTCTCAGAATCGCACGAACTTTGGTGAGCATACTCAGCGTGTTTTCAAGATCAAAACATCTTTGCTTTATGGTGCTGAAATCGCGATCTGAGCTCATTTTGGCCTTCGAATGCACTATTGTAGAACTTGTGTAGGCTATTTCATCTTTTTGTGCCAAAGGTATATACCAGTTTCTGTTCACCAGTATAAGGGTCTCGAAGACTGCTACAGGTCTAATGGAATTCGTCTCGGCAGTTTTGTTCAACTTTTTGAGATAGAGTCAATTTTCTGCATCAAGGTATTTTAGTCACCGACCATGGTTGAAAGCACTGATGTATTCCGTATGTTGGCTGTTGAGGATAAGTTGGATGGTACCAACTACCGGTTATGGGCTTATATGATGTGACATGTGTTGGTTGTAAAAGGACTATGGAACATTGTGCAGGGTGTTGAAAAACGTCCTATCACACCTGCAACTATTACAATTGCAGGTACTGAAGGTGATGCAGAAGGTGTCGAAGATGATGGTATTTTGCATATTCCTGTTTGTGCTACGGTTTCTGCTGCACCTACTGTACAACAGATTCACTGGGATGGCAGAGATGCCTAGGCACATGCATTGATAGCTTTGTCTGTCAAACGTGCCATTATTCCTCACATTCGCTTTTGCAGAACAACTAAGGATGCTTGGGATACAATTACCATTGTACCAAGTTAGGAATGAGGCTCGTGTTGCTTACCTCCAAAAACAGTTGGAGAGTGAGCACATGAATGAAGGTGGTTCTATGGACAGTTTCCTAACAAAGATCAAAGACTTCGAGGAACAGTTGATTTCTGCTGATGAGGTTATACCAGATAGCTCACTTGTGCAGACCGTTCTGAATGGTCTTCCTGATTCATATCAGAGTTTTGCTTCTACTCTTCGGTTGATGATGCAAGGCAATCCAAATGCCTTATCATTTGAGGAGTTAGTCTCTGTTATGTTGCAGGAAGATCAGTCTAGGCAGAACACGTTCATTATGCGAGTTGCAAATCAATCTTTCCTCGCTAGTCAAAAGGGCAAAGGAAAATGGAGCTCTTCAACTAGTAAGCAAAAATCTGCTAATTCTGCACATTCGAAGAAGGAAGATAAAGATGAGAAGAAATCAGAAAAGCAGAAATAGTTTTTTAAGTACTGTAAAGTGAATGATGATATCATAAAGAACTTTCCAAAACTGGTTGCTAAAGAGGCAAAGAAGAAAGAGTTTGGAATGGTTGTTGCAGAGGCCTCTACACCAAAAACAGAGTCTGCTAATCTTGTGCAGGAAGAAGAATGGGCATTTACTACTGTCTGTAGTTTTGACGCATCTTCTCATGACCAGTGCATGTCTACGGTAGACTCAAATGTTTGGTATTTTGAGAGTGGGGCGACCAAACATATTACCTCACAGCATAGTTTCTTCTCTTCACTCGAGCTTGCCCCTATAGGGAATACTGTTACATGTGCCAACAACTCCTCTTATCCTATTATGGGAGTTGGTAAGATCATTTTGACTACTGTTGATGGTAATTCTTTCACTTTGTCAGATGCTTTATTTGTGGCAAGCATCAAGAAGAACCTGTTATCAGTTTCTGCATTATCCAAGATTGGCTTGGGAAATTTGTTGATGACATGTGTACAGTTCATGATCTGTCAAATGGCGATGTGATTATTGCTTCTGGCATTTTATGTCTATATAAGCTCATTGACTATGAAAGATCTGTCAATGATTTGGCATGTGCAGTAAATGATTCTCAGGCTATGTCAGATGCAAAGCTTTGGCATGCACGCTTTGGTCATTTGCATTTTGCTAGTTTGCTATGCCTGCAGAAATCTGAAATGGTGTCCTCTTTGCCCAAACTTGAGGCACCTGGAAAACATGTTTGTGAAGGTTGTATTTTGGGCAAAATGCAGCATTCGTCCTTTCCAAAAGATGTTTCAGTTCGGGCTACTTAGAAATTGCAGCTTGTACATAGTGATGCATGTGGTCCTACGCAAACACCTTCCTTTGGGAATTATCTTTATTTCGTGACTCTCATCGATGATTTTTCCAGGCATGCATGGGTATATCCATTGAAGGGAAAGTCCGAAGTGTTCATGTGCTTCAAACAATTTTTGGTTTTGGCTAAAAATCTGTCAGCGTGTAAAATGGGCACCCTCCGTTCTGATCGAGGGGGGGAATATATGTCTTTTGATTTTAATGCATTTTTGGCTAAATGTGGGATAAAACACCACTGTACAGTGCCGTATACACCTCAACAAAATGGAGTTGTTGAATGAAAGAACAGGTCACTCATGGAGATGGCGAGGTGTATGGTCAAGAGTCAGGCTTTACCACATAGTTTCTAGCTTGAGGTTGTCATGTGTGCAGCATATGTACTAAACAGGTGTCCCACTAAGCGCTGCACTCTATCACTCCATATGAGGCTTGGCATGATCGCAAGCCATTTGTTGCTCATCCATGTGTTTTTGGTTGTTTGGCATATGCATTAGTGCCTGAACAACATCGCAGAAAATTGGATGATAAAGCAGTAAAATGTATTTTTGTTGGGTATAGTTCTGAAAGTAAAAGCTATCGTCTGTATCATCCATGGACTAAACACATTCTAGTTAGTCGTGATGTTGTTTTTGTGGAAGATGCTATTCAGCCATTGCTTCATGTACTAAGGAGACACATGTTAGCTCCAAAGACATGTATGATACTTTGCTGCCTCTTTTTACAGGTGGACAGTCTAGTGTTGGTCCCAATGAGGCAACTTCTCAGCCTTTGCAGGTTTCATGTGATGATGCAGATCATTCCATTTCTGATGCGGATTTACATGATGCACTTGTTGATGAGAGAGCTCATATTGAGGAGGCAAAAACTATGCAAAAATGGTTGGTGTAGACTTTGTATGACATCAAATTAGATGCAGCTTTGTCATATCGTACTCGTTCAGGCTCTCATAGTGCCTCTTTTGAATCAGATTGCTATGCTATGGCTACATCTAGTCTCTGTGATGAGAATGAGCCTGTTTTGTTTGATGAAGCACAAAATTCATAAAATTCATAAAATTGGATGGTTGCTATGCAATCTGAATTTGATGCTATAATGATGAATGGTACTTGGTCTTTATATGACTTCCCTCCAGGCAAGAAGGCCATTGGTAATAAGTGGGTATACAAGCTAAAGCGTAAACCGGATGGTACAGTTGACAGGTATAAGGCTAGGCTTGTTGCAAAGGGTTATGCACAGGAAAGAGGCATTGATTTTGATGAGATCTTTGGACCTACATGCCGTATGACTACTGTTCGGAGCATCTATGCACTTGCAGCTCATCATGGTTGGAATGTACACCAGTTGGACATTAAAACAACATGTCTGAATGGTGACTTGCATGAAGAAGTGTATGTTTTTCAGCCCCGTGGCTTTGTGCAGAAAGGGCATGAAAACTAGGTGTGTAGGTTAAAGAAGGCATTATATGGCTTAAAGCAAGCACCACATGCTTGGTATGAGAAGATACATGCCTATCTAATTGCACATGGTTTTGAGAACATTCCAATGCAAAGCACCTTATATGTTAAGCGTGCAAACGATGTGCTTCTTGTTATTGTTGTCTATGTTGACGACATGCTGCTCACTGGTCCTATTGAGAAGCATATTGCTGATTTTAAGACTGATTTGAATGCCTCATTTGAGATGCCTGATTTGGGGCATTTGCATCACTATTTGGGCATTCATTTTATGCAAGTTGATGGTGGAATGGATTTGTGTCAAATGAAATATATTGACACATTATTGCAGCATTTTGGCCTTGAAGACTGTAAGCCTATTGCCACACCTATGGAGATAGGTTTACGATTGAGTCTTAATGATGCTGGAGATGCATTTGATGTTGTTCTCTATCAACAGGCTATTAGATGCTTGATTTACTTATGCATTACTCGACCAAATATTTAGTTTGCTATCTCACAGATGAGCAGGTTTATGCATTGCATAGGAGTCAAGCACTGGCAGGCAGTTAAGTGCATCTTTCACTATTTGAGTGGTACTCGGCTACTTGGGTTGTTTTATCCCAAGGGGGGATCACTACCGCCAGATTTGCATGCTCTTTTTGACTCTGATTGGGCTGGTTGCTATGACACTCGTGTGTCCACTAGTGGATTTTGCTTCATGCTTGGTAGCTCATGTATATCTTGGTTGAGCAAGAAGTAGCCTACTGTGCCACTTCTAGTTGTGAGGTTGAGTATAGGGCAGCTTTCACAGTGACTGTTGAGTGTGTGTGGCTCAGACGCCTTATGGCTGATTTGGGTGTTGGTCAAACTTTTGCCACCACCATCTTCACTGACAATCAGAGCGTATTGGCAGTTGCGAGGAACCTTGTGTTCCATGCTCCGCTAAGCACATTGAGGTGCATTATCACTATGTCAGGGAGAGGTTCTTTGCTAGGGAGATCAGCTTGGCATATGTGCCCACGTAGGAGAACATTGTAGGCCTTTTCATGAGGGCTCTGCCTAGGGAGAAGTTTGAAGCTTTCCGTAAAGCTTTAGGCTTACTTCCTTTTGTGGAGTAATTTCCACATAGCTTGGCACTTCCTTATACATGAGTGCCAGCTCCTTGTTCACCGCATCACTCCCAGGGGGGATTTGTTGATATATTTAGGTAGTGATGTGTGTGAACACACTAGGACCATCGAGGCACTTTTTTCCCTCTTTAGGAGGTTTTTTACTGAGTATATAGTATATATGAAGTTTAATCTGATAGTATGTCTATGCATATGAGTGTATAATTGCGAATGAAAAATCTATTGTGATTGTGTGACTCAATATTGATTCTTACTTCACAATAGTATGTATCAATGTATGTGCATATGATTGGGAATTTAGAATCTATTGTGATTGTTTGATTCAACATTGATTCTTACTTCACAATAGTATGTGTAAGTGTATGTGCATATGATTCGGAATTTAAAATCTACTGTGAGTGTTTGACTCAACATTGATTCTTACTTCACAATAGTATGTGTAAGTGTATGTGCATATGATTAGGAATTTAAAATCTATTATGATATATTAAATTTATTATTGAAAGATATAGGTAGATTATGTTTGACTCAACATTGATCTTTACTTCACGATAGTATATGTATGTGTGTGTATGAGTATATAGTATATACAAAGTTTCATCCGATAATGTGTATCCATATGAGTGTATAATTGTGAATGAAAAATCTATTGTGATTGTCTCACTCAATACTGATTCTTAATTCATAGTAGTATGTGTAAATGTATGTGCATATGATAGGGAATTTAGAATCTATTGTGAATGTCTAACTCAACATTGATTCTTACTTCACAATAGTATGTGTAAGTGTATTTGCATATGATTGGAAATTTAAAATCTATTGTGATTGTTTGACTCAACATTGATTTTTCACAATAGTATGTGTAAGCATATGTGCATATGATTAAGAATTTAAAATCTATTGTGATTGTTTGACTCAACATTGATTCCTATTTCACAATAGTATGTGTAAGTGTATGTATGTGTAAATGTATGTGTGTGTATGATTGAGAATTAAAATCTATTGTGATTGTTTGACTCCACAATGATTTTTAGTTCACAATAGTATGTGTAATTGTATATGGGTGTATGATTGAGAATTAAATTCTATCATAATTGTTTGACTCAACATTGATTCTACATCTTATTTGATGTTGATTTATGTTGTCTTTTTGTAGATATAGTCTTCATAAAGCAATTTGCAAGCACTATGGGAAAGGGAAAAGAATGGTCATATGTGATTGTTCATCAAGAGGGTAAAACAATGTCCACAATACAATGCAAATGTTGTGGACATCATTATGTAGGAAATGCAACTCGGATAAAAGAGCATCTTTTTATTACAGGTAATAATGTGGTAGGATGCTCTAATCTAGATAGTGATATATGGGCACATTTTGCAAGTTATGCAAATAAATGTAAATCTCAAGGTATTACATTCAAAATATTCAAAAGCATGAGTAGTTCATAGCACTTTTGAAGTATCCTAAGGGTAGAGCAAGAATGATTAGATGGATCGATGACAGTAGAGGATTGTCTTGATATTTCTACTCAAGTATCTCAAACTATTTTTGAGAATAACCAAGATACATGTACTCCATTTTCTCCAACTACGTCAAAAAAGTGTGGACTTGGTGAACATAGTAAAAATGGTGGATCTAATACTATGTCATCATGTTTTGTCCATACTAAATCACAAAATACTATATCTCTAGCTTTTGAAAAGCAATATTGTCTCGAGGTTCATCTTAAATGGACTCAAGCATTCTTAGCATGTGGCGTTCCTTTCAATGTTATTCGTAATCCCATTTTCAAAGATTCTTTGATTTCAACTGCACAAAAAGGATTCACCATGCTAGATTATAATAAAATGTGATAGAGTATGTAGATAAAGTGAAAAAAAAGTAATGAGGCTATTTTAAAGCGAATAGCACTTGATTATATATCCATGTATGGATGTACAATAGCATTGGATGGATGGACAAGTTGTCAAAAGAAACCATTGATTAATGTCATGGTTATATGTCCAAAAGGAAGCATGTCTTTAGAAGTGGTTGATACTTCTCTTAAAGAGAAAATTTTAGCTTTTCTTGTAAAGGTATATGAACATGCTATATCACGCATGCGTGGTCTAAAGAATATGACTGCGATAGTTACGGATAATGCCTCTAATTTTCAAAGTGCTAGAATTACAATTCAAAACAAGTATGAAGGCACTACTTGGGTTCCATGTCCAACTCATACATTAAATTTATAATTGAAAGATATAGGTAGATTATCTTTCATTAAACAAATCTTATTAGATGCAAATCATGTAGTCAAATTTATTAGAGAGCATCAATTTTCATATTCGCTCTTTCGATCGAAATCTCCCAATAAAGTACTTCAAATTTTTTGTGCCACATGATTTGCAACTACCTATATTGTGCTTAGTGGATTATTGGAAGTTAAGCCAGCTCTTGTAGAAATGATTGCTGATCGAAGATGGGAGGCATGGCTAGAGAAGTATCCATTTTATCGAGTTGAGGCATCAAAGTGTACATCTCTAATACAATCACAAAATTCTTGGCATAATCTTTAAAAAATCATTGGTATCACTAAACCTTTTGTGGAACTTTTACGAATGGTTGGTATTGCTAAATTTATGATTGGAAAAAGTTTATTGGATTATGTTAGAAGCTATTCAAAAAGTAAAAGACTTTAATCAATTTTCATTATGAGAAGAAACATAGATTGTATCGCTAGCAGAGAAGAGATGGATGCAAATGCATACTCATTTTCATACCACTTCATTTAATTCACATATTATAAATGAATCCACTTGGTTTAATCCACTTAACTCAAATGAAACCACTTGATTCACTCCACATAATTCAAATGAATCCACAACATTTAATCCACATAACTCAAATGATATCACTTCATTTAATCCACATAATTCAAATAAATCCACATCATTTAATCCACATGTTACAAATGAATACACTTCATTTAATCCACTTAACTCAAATGATACCACTTCATTTAATCCACATAATTCAAATGAATCCACAACATTTAATCCACATAACTCAAATGATACCACATTTAATCCACAACATTTACTCCACTTAATGCAAATACATCTATATCATTTCATCCAGATAGTTGAAATGAATACAGATCATTTTCAATATGGTCTTAATCCATCTGTCATGGATATCTTTAAACCATACCGAGTTAGATGTGAGAGTACTCTAAGTAGTTCATGTGCATCTACTCTTTTTGATACATCTTTGTTAGAAGTTAATTCTAAAGCATATTTAAACTTGTTAATCCCATTCTTATCAATGGGATAACTATTGAAATCTATATATTTCAAGAGTTGTAATAGGAGTATCGAAACCATCTCTTGACTCTTATTAAAAGGTGGAGGACTAGTGGATATATATTAAGGTGCAATCCACTAGTACTTTCGAATCCACTCATTTCTAGTTGATATTTCTACATTAGGTAGCTTCGGAAAGCTTTTTTTGTTGGTAAATATATTGCTCTACCAAAATCACAAAATCCGATATAAGCATGCTGATCTTCAAAATGCAACAAGATGTTTCTTGGATGGAGATGGGTGTGGGATATATTACAAGTGTGTAGAAATGATATTGTTTGTAATAATCCATTGATAAGCTTCCAAATGTTTGTCTTCACGGTTGTTATGTCTCTTGTTTGTATGTCAGCACCATGTAATTTGAATAAGTTGGCAACAAATACTTCATTGATGTATCTCGGGTGGGATATTTTGACTTTATGGATCATTCCATATTGTCCTCCCCCCACGAGAGTTGCATCTTCAAAAAGAATAGAGGAATATGGAAGCAAACAAAGATTGTTTGATGTTTGATCTCCCATATTCACATATGTATCTTTTGTATTTGGTTCTACTGACGTTCTCTCTCCCTATTCATTCTGGTTAGCCACAAACTATATGGAGACTGCCCATTTGTGAAACTTACATATAGAAAACTCACACTCTTTTTTCTTTGGTTTCTACATTTCTCCATATGTTTACATAGAGAGATACATACGAGCATTGCAACACCGTTCAAAAAGATATTCCACATTGTGAGGAGATGAGAAGTTCCCCTTCCTTAGCATCACACCAATTTCACACAAAGATGCTGAGGTTGCTGCCAGTTTGCACAATGCTATCAAAACCTGTAGCCTACAAAAAACCTTGTCATACCTTGTTGTTTGATTCTTCAAAGTCGCCCTTGGTACGGTTGGTTGCACATGTAAATCAGATGCTCTTGCTAGTGATTTTAACATCCTCATTTCATGTGCTAATCATTTGACCATCCCCATTTCATATGTTTGGGAAGCTATCTCTCGCCTTGCTTTCGAAGCCACCTTTATTGCATATTAGTCCTTAATGGGTTTCTTAATTGGTACTCTCAATAGGAGGGGTTTTGATTCGCCCATAGAGTGACCTCTCACCCTTGGGGCATGAGGGGGCACCCATAGGGCAACCCCTCATCCTTACAGCATGAGGGGGCCACCCTTGGGCGGCCTCTTGCCCTAAAGGGCATGGGGGGCACCCTTGGGTGACCCCTCATCCAATGGGATGAGGTCACCCATTGGGGGTGACCCCTAGCCCTAGAGTCCCAAAGAATGAAGACAAGAACACATAAAGCAAGTGGAAGACAAAGGGAGTAATCAAGCTATTTGAGATGCAGGGGGATATCAGGCAGAGGGTTTCAAAACCCAAAGCATGGAAGCATCATCATTGATAAGGACAACTTGAGGCACCATTTGGAGGAGAAGAAGCATGGTAATAAAGTATGAAGCAAAGACATTGTACTCAAATAATGATGGAAAGGCATCAATGCCTAGGCACAAGCAATGTAGAAGAAGCAATGGGTGACTATTAGCCTATTTTTCATGAGTGCAACCTCCATACTCCCCTCACAAGGCGATTAGAAATCCTCTTTGGCCACCAAGGGCTATTGCACTCCTTGGCTCCCTCCTTTAAGGCAAATACACCGCAATTGTTGAGGGTGAATCCTATAGGTAGAAATCATCAGTGTGAGGCCTCGACCATGATGGCACTCTCATAGGGCGACTATAATACCTCCTTGAAGGCAATTTTGGCACTCTCTCAAGGCAACTTGTAGAGCTTTCTTGGGTGACTTGTGGACTTCCCTTTGACTATATTCTTGAAGGGGGACTTGGGGAAAGGGTACTACAAGGCAACTTCTATACATTAGACTTGGAGAGGCCCCTACCTCCTCTCCACACTGCATGGGTGACCCCTCTTCATACATGGGTGATCACTTATCCTAATCTTTACAAATTGGAGGTGACCATGCCTTGTCAATTCAAGGCAACCCATTTTTCTTCTCAGAGGGAAACTACCACCTAGCCTTGCTCCTGGGGCAAATTGATTATATATCCATCTTGGGTGACTCTAAAGTTGAACATCCATCATGGGTAGCTATAAACCATCAAGTACACTGCCATGAATAAGACTATATTTGAAGGCTCTATGGTGGGTAATTATCAAGATATAGAAGTTTAACTATCTCAAAGGTGTGGTACTCATTACGCAGAAGAGTAATGGGAGAGAGTAAGGGCTTCCAAAGGCCCAAAAGTCTCATATTCCCAAAACTGGGCACCATCGCCACGTCTTTAAGACATGGTGAAAATAGGGCACCTATTTTTAGAGTAACTGCCTTGGGTGACAATATGATCTTGAGACATGGAGTAAATTTTTCTACACTTTAGGGTAAATTTTTAAAGTGTAAATTAATGTAGGAAAAACCAATGCAAGGCTCTGGCTATGTCAAAAGATCTAATTGGAGGACCTAAAGGTGGTTGGCTACCAATGCTAAAATTAGCCCACTCCTCCTCCGATCTTTTCAATATGGGCATTGCGATAGTGAAAGCTTGGGAATTCAGCAATGCCACTTCTCTGGCGTCTAGGGCTAGGTTGCATTATTCATTATTCAACAATTCGATTATTCATGAATAATTATGGAATTTTACATTGAACCTTTATTATTTGACCAAATTATTCAATGTCACATTAGCTTATTCGAACATGAGTGAATAGTTTTTTCACAGCCATTTGGAACTATTTCGATTGAAAATCTTTCAATAAAAAATTGTTTTGATCACAAAGTCCTCCGATCAAAAAATATTCATTCGAATAATGTTTTATAAAAGAATGCCCATTGAATTATACCTCATCAAAGTTACTTTGTTTTTTGTGAACTTATAGTATCGTACAAAGAACGAGGTATGAGCACTTGTTAAAAATATTTAGTCTTTTAGTATTAAAAAATAAAGAAAAATATTTTTGTTTCTTTTATTGTGAGTCAAACATTGATTCTTACTTCACAATAGTATATGTATGTGCATGCATGATGTGTGAGTAAAAATTGTATTGTGATTGTTTGAATCAATATTGATTGTTACTTCACAGTAGTATATGTATGTGATTCTTTTACTCAACATTGATTCTTACTTCACAATAGTATATGTATGTGCATGCATGATGTGTGAGTAAAAATTTTATTGTAATTGTTTGAATCAATATTGATTCTTACTTCACAATACTATGTGTATGTGTACGTGCATGTATGATTATGAGTGAAAATCTATTGTGCTTGTGTATGCACATGTGTATGTGTGTGTATGATTGTGAATTAAAATCTATTGTATATGTTGGGAAAGATTTTTAACTTCTTTTTTATAATTCAAGGGTTCAGAAGGTATTAATATGTGAACTAGAACTTTTTAGCTCTCTAAATGGATTTGTCTTGTAGACTTATTAACACCTTCTCATACCCATTGAAACGTAAAGGGATCCAACAAAGTTTCATCCAATAGTATGTGTATGTGCATATGAGTGTAAAATTGTGAATGAAAATCTATTGACTTGACTTGTGTTATGTTGTAGGAGTTCTTTCTCAGTTATTTAATTCACCAACTCATGTTCATATGAATGCAGCCAAGAGAGTGCTTAGGTACATCAATCACGCGATCAATCAAGGGTTGTACTACCCTTATGGAGATAGATTATAACCTCAAGGATTTAATGACGCTGATTGGGTTGGTTCAAAGGAGGACAAAAGGAGCACATCTGGCTATGTCTTCATGCTAGGTCAAAGATACATCTCATGGATGTCGAAGAAGCCATCAATAGTTGCATTATAATCTACTAAGGCTGAGTATAGAACATTAGAACTTGCTACATGTGAGATCATGTGGCCCAGGAAGCGCTTCAAAGATTTGGATGTGGACATCAAAGAGTTTACTGTATTTGCAGATAACATGTGAAGCCCTCATCTAGCAAGCAACCCTATGTTCCATGCAAGAAGATGGCATATAGAGATCAACTATCACTTCATCAGAGAGAAGATACTAGAAAAACAAGTGGACATCAAGTACATCAACACCAAGGAGCAGCTAGCAGATATCATGACCAAGATTATGGATTCAAGCAAGTTGGAAAAGTTCAAGATCAACCTCAACTTAAAGGAAATCAATGGAGACTAACACTTGAGGTTGAGGGGGAGTGTTAGAATTTTAGGAAACTCAAGTGTGGGAACTCAAGCTAAATTTTTTAAGGCTACCAAATATTTTTCTATATTCCAATTATCATGTATGCTGAATAGTCTTGCCAAAAAGGAAAACCCGAAAGATTGTAACTTTTTGCCTTAATAAACATTGTGGATGCATGTAGCGGAGAGAGAGGTGCACAGGCATGGTGCGGACATGAGGCCATGAAGCCAGTGTTAGGTGACTCTGTGGCTGATCTCTAGCATGTAGAGTGGAGACCCGAATTTGATTTATACTGTTTCATGATCCTTTTAATCCTTGTTAAGTTTGTTGATTTCATTAATTGATTATGTGTTAAGTAATTGACTGTGTATTAATCTGCTTGTGGTGGATGTGAATATTGTGTAGAAGGCGAGTAATCTGTATAGCATTGTGCAAAAGAATATTGAACTTAGTTTGATCTTTATAGGGTAGTTGTTGGAACATCAAGCTTACACTATGCTTGAGGTGGATTTGATCTACATCAAAGGCTATTGCGTCGAAAGAATATCCGTTGGAGAGTTCTTTTTCATATGCTCATTTATTGTATTTTTTGAGAATATTTTGATGGCTCATTTACCGTTGTAAAAGCCTTGAGTTGTACACATGTAAAGGTACAAATATAGGGCCAAAATCCCACGAAATTTTGGTGGTTGAAGTTGCATTCAATCAAGCAATCAATCACCTAAAAGTAGATCAATCAAGATCTTCACTTTTCCTAGATTGTAGGGAAGTGAATTGATTCCCTCCAACAACCATTCCCACCTTCATTTGAATTCAAATTCAAGTTGTAAAAGTCGTGGAACACTCCTAGAGGCTATATAAGGAGTTGAAATCACTTGTACATTACATGGAAGCAATATACATACACTTGTGACCATCATTGTCTTGCTCCTTCAATTTTCTGCATCATCTTCTTCGCCAACAGTAATCTTGCAGAGGCTGCTGCTCTCTCGTCAAAGCTCCAAATTGAGTGCAAGAGGACTCATTGGAAAGGTATCAGTGTCTCGTTTATGCCTGTAAATTTTCAAAGCATTTGGTTCAGCAGATTGGGAGAAATCTGAGTTTTTCTGCCTCGGGGTCAATCTCTACGTATTCCTGAAAAATAGGAGGTACCACCGGTGAATGTCGCATTCATTCCTATAGCATATTTTGCTTATTCCTTATACTTTTGTGCATTCCATACACTCAAGCCTATGTGTATCACTCCCATAAAAGGATTTTTCCTAATTGTAATCACGTTGGTCGCTATGGGCATTTGAAGTTCATTGTCTCTTCCATAGATAGTAAGTTTTTTGAGCTAGTCGACCCGCGAACCTATCTGTTTTGTATCGACTCATTCTCCTTGATGCTCCAAGGTACATAGTGTGTTTCTTTGCACTTATATCATGCCTATAAGGTCTATTTGAGTCTCCAAAAGCTCAAGGGCTGGTCTTGTGCCGGTTGGCTTGACCAAACTTCATCACTTCGAAACGCACTTTTCTACCTTCGACAAGCTTCTCCAAGTTCTTTCAGTGGTATCAGAGCTAGTTCAAGATGGGTGACGGCTTTCCCTCAATGATCGAGAAGCTTGATCGACACAACTACGCGGCTTGGCAAATCAGAATGGAGGCCTACTTGCAAGGTAGAAATCTTTATGGAATTGTAGCAGGTGATGAAGCTATGCCTATTCCAAGATCCAAAGGAGGACCTACACAAGAGGAGACAGATAAGCTCACACTTTGGTGCGCAAGGGATGCTCAAGCAAGGTCGTACATACTAAACTCTATCTCTGAATTTCTATTACCACATATTAGAGGATGCAAGACATCTCAAGAGACTTGGGATGCCCTGGAGACTTTCTTTTCTGCTAGTACCAAAGCAAGAAAGAATCATCTTTGGAACGAGTTCAACCAAATGAAGAAGACACCTAAACAAACCATCACAGAGTTTGTTACCAAGGTCAAAGAGGTTGCGGATCAGTTAGCATCCATTGGAGAGCTGATTGAAGAAGAGGTCATCATGAGGCAAATTCTCAACGGCATTCGAAGTGATAAGCAATGGCAATCCTTCACGACGGCCTATGATCTCATCATGGATGTGAAGACTCCAGACTTCAACATCTTTCTTGGACAACTCTTCAATCAAGAAGCCAACAATAGCATAAAGGAAGGTAACTCTTATCATGGTAATTCAACGAGTGCTCTATATGCAGATAAGAAGGATAAGAAGCAGAAAGGCAAGAAGAAGGAAGAAGATGAAGAAGAGACTTCCCAAGCCAACTTCGCAAGCAAGAGCAAGTGGAAAGGGAAGAAGAAAGGACCAAAGCAAGACAAAGCCAAAGGTCAGAATGTTCAACCTTGTGCCATATGCGATAAGACCAACCACACCACTCAGAATTGCTGGTTCAATGGGAAGACCCAGAAAGGAAGTGGAAGAGGTGGATATGGCGGCAATAGAGGCAGAGGTGGACACAACTTCAACAACAACAATAGAAGCTATAATAGAAGGGACTACAACAATTATTCAGAAGATCAACCACATGAAGACTCATTACTTCTTATGAACCTAAGCCACAAAGAAGGTAAAGAAGATGATCATTTGTTCTACATAGATTCAGGATGCTCGAATCATGTTGCAGGCAACATTGCTCTTCTATCTGACTTGGAAAGTCCAAAGCATAGACATGAAGTGCAAACAGGGGATGACACGAAGCACAATGTGGAGAAGATTGGTAATGTCAAAGCTTCCAATGGCAGGACAAACATTCTGAGTAAGGTTCTCTATGTACCCACTATCACTAAAAACCTAATAAGTGTAGGCCAAATAGTTGAAAAAGCTTGCAAGTTAGGTTCACCCAACATGGAGCTTTTGTGGAAGATCCATGTGAAGGCTTCAAGAAGATAGCCCGAGGTGAGAAGCATGGTAGGCTCTTTACTTTTGAAGTAGGAGATACCAGGAACATAGCTCTATTCAACTTTGGGTCTCAAACCCTAAGTGAGCTTGAAGTGTGGCATAAGAGACTTGCTCATGTGAATGAAAGAACCTTGAAGGATATATGCAGGGATCAAAGTGTTCTAGGACTGCCGAACATATCAAAGCAACACATGATCAACAGGTGTGATGCATGTCAGATTGGGAAGGCACAAAGACAACCATTCAACCACAAAGGCTACATCCACAACAGCTTATTGGACTTAGTACATACAGATGTATGGGAACCAAGTCAAGAACCTTCATTGGCAGGATCAAGGTACTATGTCTCATTTATTGACGACCATAGTAGGTGGACTGTTCTATACTTTATCAAGAGTAAGAATGAAGTGTTTGATTGCTTCAAGAATTATCTTGCGCATGTGGAGAATCGTACAGGTAGATCACTAAAGAAGCTCAGATCTGATGGAGGGGGAGAATAATTCTCCAAAGATTTTGATGAGTTCTTGCAGGATAAAGGTATCAAACGGGAAGTGACTACCAGGTACTCTCCTCAACTAAATGGAATTGCAGAGAGGAGAAACAAGACATTGGTTGGATCAGCTTGAACAATGCTTGAAGAGAAGAAGTTGCCACATTATCTATGGGTAGAAGCTATTTCAACTGCAGTGTACCTTGTCAATTGACTACCATCCAAATCACTTCAAGGTATGACTCCTTATGAAGCATGGCATGGAAGAAAACCTAGTCTTGGACATTGCAAGGTTTTTGGTTGTTTAGCTTATGTTCATGTACCATCACAAATAAGAGGTAAGCTAGATGAAAGGGCAACAAAGGCAGTGTTTATTGGATATGATTCAACTCAGATGGGTTACAGGTTCTTCAATCCTTCAACCAAGCAATTCACTACAAGTAGAGATGTTTTGTTTGAAGAACACAGGTCTTGGTATGATGAAGACAAACAAAAGGTAACACTACCATATGATCTTGATTATGACTCTCATCAATTAGGAAGGAAGCATGATACACAGGTCCAGGATCCAAGAAGTGATACAGACGATGACCAAGATGAAAGAGAAAGGGATTACAAGCTATGGAAGTCAAGAGGCAAAGCAAAGATGCAAGAGGTTGGAGAATGCTCCAAACAAGCACCTAGAAGATCAGCAAGAGAGAAGAAACAACCAGAAAGGTATGGATATGATTCCACATTTGTTACAAAGCATTCAATCTACTTGGCAAAAGACTCTATTTCAGAGGAACCCTCAACCTATGAAGAGGCAAAGGGAAACCCTAATTGGGAAAAGGCCATGAACGAAGAGATAGATGCATTGAAGGAAATGGACACTTGGGATTTGGTTCCAATGTCGTCGAATCAAAAGGTAATTGGTTGTAGATGGGTATATAAAGTTAAAAGAAATTCAGATGGATCAGTTTGCAGGTACAAGGCAAGATTAGTTGCCAAAGGATGCTCACAAACTCATGGTATAGACTATGAGGAAACATTCTCACCAGTTGCAAAGATGACTACAATCAGGACATTGATAAGTGTAGCTGCTGCAAGGAATTGGAGACTCCTTCAACTTGATGTGAAAAATGCATTCTTAAATGGTTGCATAAGTGAAGAGGTATACATGTCACAACCACCAGGTTTTGAAAACCCTAATCATCCATCTTATGTTTGCAGACTTAAGAAAGCATTGTATGGATTGAAACAAGCTCCAAGAGCTTGGAATTACAGGTTGGTTACATATCTTCAAGACCAAGGGTTCAAAGCTAGCAGCTCCGATCCTTCTCTATTCATCAAAAGGGATCACAATGAGGTTATCTATCTATGTGTATATGTAGATGATATTATTGTGACAGGTGATGATCTAAATGGCATTCAAAGGATCAAGAGACACATGCAAGAGGAGTTCAAAATCAGTGACCTAGGTGAGCTCACATATTTCCTAGGTATGCAGGTGATATACACAGATGATGGAATGTATTTGACTCAAAGAAGATACATTCAGGATCTTCTTCTCAAGTTCAAAATGGAGAACACTAAACCTGCAGGTACACCTTTGGAGATGAATCATAAACTTAGTGTTTATGAAGGTGAGAAAATTGAAGACATTAAAGAGTATCAAAGCTTGGTAGGTAGCTTGATATATGCTACTCACACAAGGGCAGACATCTCATATAGTGTGGGAGTGCTTAGTCAGTTCATGCACTCATCGAGAAGACCACACATGGATGCGGCTAAGAGAGTACTTAAGTATCTCAAAGGTACAATCAACGAAGGTATATTCTATCCTTACTCTTCCGATTTGGATATCAAAATCTACTCAGATGCAGCTTGGGCAGGAGCTAAGGATGATAGAAAAAGTACATATGGTTACTTAGCATTTGCAGGTTTGAAGCTAGTGTCATGGAGTTCCAAGAAGCAACCAACAGTTGCTTTATCCTCAACTGAAGCAGAGTACAGAGGCTTGACCATAGCAACTCAAGAGGCAATATGGTTAAAAGCATTGTATACAGATTTGGGACTTGTGAGTTCCAAACCTCACATATTTGGAGATAATGTAAGTTCCATGCATCTAGCGGCAAATCCTATTTTTCATGCGAGAACCAAGCATATAGAAGTCCATTATCACTTCATCAGGGAGAAGCTCATGGCAAAGGAGATTGACATTTCTTTTGTTCCGACTGAAAAGCAAGTAGCAGATATGATGACAAAGGCACTTGATGGAATAAAGCTTTGTAGATCCAAAGCTATGGCAGGTATTCAACCTATCAGAGAATGAAGACTCAAGCATACTTTAGCTTGAGGGGGAGCTGTTGGAACATCAAGCTTACACTATGCTTGAGGTGGATTTGATCTACATCAAAGGCTATTGCGTCGAAAGAATATCCGTTGGAGAGTTCTTTTTCATATGCTCATTTATTGTATTTTTTGAGAATAATTTGATGGCTCATTTACCGTTGTAAAAGCCTTGAGTTGTACACATGTAAAGGTACAAATATAGGGCCAAAATCCCACGAAATTTTGGTGGTTGAAGTTGCATTCAATCAAGCAATCAATCACCTAAAAGTAGATCAATCAAGATCTTCACTTTTCCTAGATTGTAGGGAAGTGAATTGATTCCCTCCAACAACCATTCCCACCTTCATTTGAATTCAAATTCAAGTTGTAAAAGTCGTGGAACACTCCTAGAGGCTATATAAGGAGTTGAAATCACTTGTACAATACATGGAAGCAATATACATACACTTGTGACCATCATTGTCTTGCTCCTTCAATTTTCTGCATCATCTTCTTCGCCAACAGTAATCTTGCAGAGGCTGCTGCTCTCTCCTCAGAGCTCCAAATTGAATGCAAGAGGACTCATTGGAAAGGTATCAGTGTCTAGTTTATGCCTGTACGTTTTCAAAGCATTTGGTTCAGCAGATTTGGAGAAATCTCAGTTTTTCTGCCTCGGGGTCAATCTCTACGTATTCCTGAAAAATAGGAGGTACCACCGGTGAATGTCGCATTCATTCCTATAGCATATTTTGCTTATTCCTTATACTTTTGTGCATTCCATACACTCAACCCTATGTGTATCACTCCCATAAAAGGATTTTTCCTAATTGTAATCACGCTGGTCGCTATGGGCATTTGAAGTTCATTGTCTCTTCCATAGATAGTAAGTTTTTTGAGCTAGTCGACCCGCAAACCTATCTGTTTTGTATCGACTCATTCTCCTTGATGCTCCAAGGTACATAGTGTGTTTCTTTGCACTTATAGCATGCCTATAAGGTCTATTTGAGTCTCCAAAAGCTCAAGGGCTGGTCTTGTGCCGGTTAGCTTGACCAAACTTCATCACTTCGAAACTCACTTTTCTACCTTCGACAAGCTTCTCCAAGTTCTTTCAGTAGTTGATTCTACATTTTGATTGAGTGGTGGCAAAAAATATCAAGGGACTCTATTTACAGACATCCAGCCATCCCAAGATCTTGTTCACTGTAGTCTCAACGGGCACAGTTAGGTTAGGAACATAGGTTTAACATTGGAGCCATCTGTGAGAATTGAAATTTAGTTCGTGGCAGAAGTTTATCATACACTTTTGAGTGGAGATTAGTTGTCTACATGCATGTAATGCACTTTAGAGTGACATACCCTAAATATCAAATCAATAAACAACCCTTGAGATTGAATACTATCTTAGGGACACCGTCGTGGAGTAATAGTGAAGGGATTACCTCTGAAGGGAAGGGTGTGGCGAGTAGCAGTGGAGTAGCACCACAATATTTCCTCATTTTTGGTTTGTTGTTATCGTTAGTGTCCATGTGAAAGGCCGAATGGCCACCAGACACTTCTTTGTATATGTTCTTTAATAAAACATATAGTGGCTTGGTTAGTCACAGACTGTAAGTTCGACCGCATTTGTAAGACGTAATAAGTTTGTCTTCATGCTCCTTGTGTACTGTGTTTTTGCGTATTATGCAACCTCTACGCGGAGTACTGTGTGTAGCGTTAGGAGCTCTATTTCCTACTCCGAGGATATCATCGTGGAGCTCTCAATAAGGAGAGCGTATCATGGTGCATCTTCATCGAATATCTTCACTGGTATCAAAGCGGTTGGACACAAAAGCTTTGTTCCATTTGTGGGAGTGAAGGGAGCACCCCCCGGCTTTCTCTAAGGCTTATCACTAAGGTGGTGACCAAGGCATAGACCTTGGCATACCTTGTCATCGAAGTCACCAAAGTCACCATTGGTGCCATCTGTTGCATGCGAGGGAGGACCTCAACGATCAAGGAAGATAGAGGTTCCCGATACTTCTTGGGAGGTCACCAATCCGAGTACTGTTCCCCCCAGAGCTCGCTTAACCGTGGCAATCTCTTGCCACTAAGCTACACTCTTGTGGTGTCTGAAGAAGGGGAAAGACTAAGGTTGAAATTACCTTGAACATGTTTTGGTCCCTCAAAGCTTCATTCTTTGCTTTCAAAGCCTATTTTTGAAGTATTTTTGGGGTGTTTTTTGGAGCCATTTTGCACTACTTTTGCACATAGCTCTCTTCACACAGGTCTAAGAACATCAAGAAGAGTGTTTATTGTACTTCTCTGACAATAAATATCAACCTTTAGGGCTGTGCTCTTAGCCACACTTGTAAAACTACAGGTTTCTCGAAAGGTTTTCAGTTTTGGTGGGAGCAGCCACTGCAAATTTATGCAAGTTTTTTGAGCTTTAAACGTCAGAGTTGAGAGACACTTGCAAGTGTTGTTGGCTAGTTTTTGGGCTATGTGTTTAGCCTTTTAGTGTCATTTCACTGCATATATTGAGTACATACACACCATGTACGCGTCTGTGGATACCGCTTATGTATGTCCATGTGGTCATTGATATAGAGGTTATGTTTTTTGCATAAAGCCTTTTATGTTTGATAAAGAGGGTCGTGGCGAGGTTTTCTTAACTAGGAGAGACCCAGATGTCAGGGTATCTTTGGTGATGTAGGTGAAATACATACCCTGCCTCACCATAGGAGACGTATGATAGTTGTTCATAGGTGCTCGATAAGCCTAGTTGGCTTCTGTTGGGTAACTAATTATATGCAGTGGAGTCACTGATTCACTATGTAGGAAAACATGTCAGTACTTGCAGTTTTATGATATTTTGACACTGGTCATATGCTCATTTCGCAGAGGATACTCTTGCAAAAGTTTTCCAGATTTTTGTTTTATCCAACTATATTTTGGTCAGTTTACTCCTTGATACACTTATTCGTTGGTGCTTGACCTCTTCGAGCTCCATTATCATTCTATCAAGTTCTCTACCATCATGGCGTCAGAGATCTCAGGCACATCTGGTGGATCAGGGTCTAGTGCGAGCGTTCCGAGGAGGAGCTATAACTTGCAGGGCAAAGACCAATTTGAGATGCGAAAATTTGATTGCACAAACTTTGCTCTATGGAAAAATTAGATTAAAGATGTGCTAATTCAAAGGAGGCAATGGAAGCCAATAAATGGAATTTCAAAGAAGCCTGCTGTCATGGATGAAGATGATTGGATGAAATCGCCAGGTCTACCATTCACTTCCACCTAGTATATAATGCTTACTTTATAGTATTAGAATGTGAAAGTGTGGATGAGCTTTGGAAGAAGTTATGCAATACATATGAAAAAGAGATGGCATGAAATAAAGTGTATCTGATGAGAAAATTATATGACCTTCGCATGAAGAACACAGATAGTGTTGCTGCTCATCTAAATGAGTTTGATGTTGTTTTTCCGAGTTATGGGCTCAAAAAATGGATATGGATAATGAAATGAAAGTAGTATTGCTATTATGCACCTCTGCCATCATCATGGGATACGTTTTGCACAGCTATTAGCAAGAGTGTGTTGGAGTTAGACTTCTGCGGAAGCACACGAACAGCACAAGGAAGAAGAAGAAGCTTGGAGCACAACACACACTACTGAATGTATTACTAGAGAATGTACAAAGATAAGTAGCCCATTAGGGCAATAGGCGTATATACAAGCCGAGGGAAAAAAACCTCCTAAAGAGGGAAGAAAGTGCCTTGGCGGTCCTAGTGTGTTCACACACATCACTACCTAAATATATCAACAAATCCCCCCTGGGAGTGATGCAGTGAACAAGGAGCTAGCACTCATGTATAAGGAAGTGCCAAGCTATGTGGAAATCACTCCACAAAAGGAAGTAAGCCCAAAGCTTTGCAGAAAGCTTCAAACTTCTCCCTAGGCAGAGCCTTCGTGAAAAGGTCTGCTATCTTCTCCTACGTGGGCACATATGCCAAGCTGATCTCCCCAGCAGAGAACCTCTCCATGACATAGCAATAATGCACCTCAATGTGCTTAGTGCGAGCATGGAACACAGGGTTCCTCGCAACTGCCAATGCGCTCTGACTGTCAGTGAAGATGGTGGTGGCAGAAGACTGGCCAACACCCAAAACTTCCATAAGGCATCTGAGCCACACACACTTAACAGTCGCTATGAAAGCTGCCCTATACTCAACCTCACAACTGGAAGTGGCCACAGTAGGCTGCTTCTTGCTCAACCAAGATATACATGAGCTACCAAGCATGAAGCAAAAACCACTGGTGGACACACGAGTGTCATAGCAACCAGCCCAATCTGAGTCAGAAAAAGCATGCAAATCTGGTGGTAGTGATCCCCCCTTGGGATAAAACAACCCAAGTAGCCGAGTACCACTCAAGTAGTGAAAGATGCGCTTAACCACCTTCCAATGCGTGACTCCTGGGCAATGCATAAACCTGCTCATCTGTGAGACAGCAAACTGAATATCTGGCCAACTAATGCATAAATAGATCAAGCATCCAACAACCTGCTGATAGAGAACAACATCCAATGCATCTCCAGCATCATGAAGACTCAATCGTAAACTTGTCTCCATAGGAGTAGCAATAGGCTTACAGTCTTCAAGGCCAAAATGCTGCAATAATGTGTCAATATATTTCGTTTGACACAAAGCCATCCCACCATCAACTTGCATAAACTGAATGCCCAAATAGTGATGCAAATGCCCCAAATCAGACATCTCAAATGAGGCATGCAAATCAGCCTTGAAATCAGTAATATGCTTCTCAATAGGACCAGTGAGAAGCATGTCGTCAACATAGACAACAATGATCAGAAGCACATCATTAGCACACTTAACATATAAGGTGCTTTCAGTTGGACTGTTGTCAAAACCATGTGCAATCAGATAGGCATGTATCTTCTCATACCAAGCACGTGGTGCTTGCTTTAAACCATATAATGCCTTCTTTAACCTCCACACTTGGTTTTCATGCCCTTTTTGCACAAAGCCACGGGGCTGAAAAACATACACTTCTTCATGCAAGTCGCCATTCAAAAATGCTATTTTAATGTCCAACTGATGTACATTCCAACCATGATAGGCTGCTAGTGCATAAATGCTCCGAACAGTAGTCATACAGCATGTAGGTGGAAAGGTCTCATCAAAATCAATGCCTCTTTCCTACGCATAACCCTTTGCAACAAGCCTATCCTTATACCTATCAACTGTACCATCAGGTTTACGCTTCAGCTTGTATACCCACTTAGTGCCAATGGCCTTCTTGCCAGGAGGCAAGTCACATAAAGAACATGTACCATTCTTCATTATAGCATCATATTCAGATTGCATAGCAGCCATCCAATTTTCTGAATTTTGTGCTTCATCAAAAGAAACAGGCTCATTCTCATCAGAGAGACTAGACACAGCCATAGCATAGCAATCTGATGCAAAGGAGACACTATGAGAGCCTGAACGAGTACGATATGACAAAGGTGCATCTAATTTGCTATCACGCAAAGTCTGCACCAGCCATTTTGGCATAGTTTTTGCCTGCTCAATATCAGTTCTCTCATCAACAAGTGCATCATGTAAATCTGCATCAGAAATGGAATGACGTGCATCATCATATGAAATCTGCAAAGGCTGAGAAGTTGCCTCATTAGGACCAGCACTAGACTGTCCACCTGTAAAAAGAGGCATCAAAGTATCATACATGTCTTTGGAGCTAACAGATGTCTCCTTAGTACATGAAAGCAATGGCTGAATAGCATCTTCCACAAAGACAACATCACGGCTAACCAGAATGCATTTAGTCTGTGGATGATACAGACGATAGCCTTTACTTTTAGAACTGTACCCAACAAAAATACATTTTACTGCCTTATCATCCAATTTTCTGCGATGTTGTTCAGGCACTAATGCATATGCCAAACAACCAAAAACACGCAAATGAGCAACAGATGGCTTGCGGTCATGCCAAGCCTCATACGGAGTGATAGACTGCAGCGCTTTAGTGGGACACCTGTTAAGTACATATGTTGCATACATGACAGCCTCAAGCCAGAAACTATGTGGTAAAGCCTGACTCTTGACCATACACCTCGCCATCTCCATGAGTGACCTGTTCTTCCGTTCAGCAACTCCATTCTGTTGAGGTGTATACGGCACTGTACACTGGTGTTTTATCTTACGTTCAGCCATAAATGCATTAAAATCAGAAGACATATATTCCCCCCCTCGATCAGAATGGACGGTGCCCATTTTACATGCTAACAGATTTTCAGCCAAAACCAAAAACTGTTTGAAGCACAAAAACACTTCGGACTTTGCCTTGAATGGATATACCCATGCATGCCTGGAAAAATCATCAATGAAAGTCACGAAGTAAAGATAGTTTCCAAAAGAAGGTGTCTGCATAGGACCACAGAGAACACTATGTACAAGCTGCAATTTCTACGTAGCCCGAACTGAACCATCTTTTGGAAAGGAGGAACGTTGCATTTTGCCCAAAATACAGCCTTCACATACATGTTTTTCAGGTGCCCTAAGCTTGGGCAAAGAAGACACCATATCAGATTTCTGCAGGCGTAGCAAACTAGCAAAATTCAGATGACCAAAGCGTGCATGCCAAAGCTTTGCATCTGACATAGCCTGAGAATCATGAATTGCACATGCTTAGTCATTCACAGATCTTTCATAGTCTATGAGCTTATACAGCCCACGACATAAAATGCCAGAAGCAATAATAACATCGCCATTTGACAGATCATGAACTGTACATCTATCATCAACAAATTTCACAACCAAGCCAATCTTGGCTAATGCAGAAACTGATAACAGATTCTTCTTGATCCCTGGCACAAATAAAGCATCTGACAAGGTGAAAGAACTACCATCAGCAGTATTCAGAATGATCTTACCAACTCCCATAACAGGATAAGAGGAGTTATTGGCGCATGTGACAGTATTCCCTGTAGGGGCAGGCTCGAGTGAAGAGAAGAAACTGCGCTGCGAGGTAATATGTTTGGTCGCCCCACTGTCAAAGTACCAAACATCTGAGTCCACTGAAGACATGCACTGCTCATGAGAAGATGGGTCAAAACTACAAAGAGTAGTAAATGCCCATTCTTCTTCTTGCACAAGATTAGCATACTCTGTTTTTGGTGTAGAGGTTTTTGAAAAGATTACTTTAACAAAAGCACAAAACATTTCTCACCTTATGTACTTGTATTTTGAATTTGTATTGAGTTAGTCCTTCAAACCCCATAATCACCAAGTGTTCTCTCAGATTAGCCAAGGTCCAATGATTATTCACTAAAATAGTTTTTGTTTCATTGTTGGGAAGTCTAAGCTTTATTTCAAATGAATATAAAGATCCCTATGAACTTTGAAATGGTACCCATTTTCCAAGTTTTCACATCCAATGATCATACTAGAATCTAATGTATAATGAAGTACGTTGTTTCAAATATCAAAATACTATACCTGTTCCACCTATTTTACAAAGATATGTATCACCTTTCACAGTTCCTTCTATCAAACCCCAATTTTCACCAAGAAGCCTTTCGACTTGTTCATATGTGATATCTTTAGACATGAACATGGTGGAAGTCTCTTGGAATGAGAATCCTTGGGATAAATATACAAAACAATGGATGGGAAAAGACCAGTGCAAACCTACAGACCTAGACACTTTTGTGAATTTCAAAGAGTTATTTATATCCATTACCATCTTGTGCTTCAAACAAGATACAGACCATATATCAGGTTTTGGCCACTCCAAGCTAAGAAGAGAATGTATTTCAATTCTCTCTAAAACCATTCATTGTAGAGGGCACAACATATCTATGTGTGTAAAAGAAAACTCTATCATGGTAAAGTTGAGCAAGAGATATGTCTGAAAAGACTAGTGCACCAACATCTCCATGCAATGCCTGGAAAGTACCTGTAAGACTATGAATTGGTTGCTCTTCCACCAAACTAGAAGGAAATATATCTAAAACAAACAAAAAAATATCTAAATACTCCAAAAATATATTCAATTCTAGAAAACATACAATATTGTAGTAATACTTCCATTTCATAGGATATCTCATTCTATTAGAGTTTTCAAGTTTCATAGCTGCCATTGTAAAAACATGTTGTACAATAGCAACCATCCCATTGCCTTTGTGCTTCTTGAAGCCAAGTAACTTTCCCTTCCAATGAAGATCCAAGTTTCCACGATCTCTAACTCTATGAGGCCATTGAAGCTAAAGGTCTTCAAGCTACAACAGTAATTCGAGATAAGAGATGTAGGTAGGTTGGAGTGTAGAAACAAGAGCTTCAATGGTTTGCTACAGAGTGAAAGTAGTGGGAAAAGATGACTTTTGGGACCTGGGTATGAAAATGTGAGGTTTTGGAGGGAAATAACTCTTTTTTGAGTATTTTTGAAAAAAAAAAACCATTTTTTTCAGCTCAAAACATCCAAGGATTTTGAATTTGGGGTAAAAAAGAGTACTTTTGATCCTAAAAAGTAATGGGGGTCCATCCTCAGATGTTATGATGAGTTTTTTAACTTTTTAGAAATTTTGAATTTTTGGGCCGAACTAAGTTACAAGATTCCTTCTCTCTCTAGAGGCAACTCATTAAATAAGGGAGAAATATGTCCCCTCTCCCCCCTTCAACCTAGTATTTTATAGGGCATAGATTGTGGCCATCACCCTCTTCTGATTGGTCCATCACTAATCACTCCTTAATCTAAAAGGCCCATGCTGATTTTTAATGTCCAACTCATGTACATTCCAACCATGATGAGCTACAAGTGCACAGATGTTATGAATAGTAGTCATTCGGCATGTGGAAGCAAACGTCTCATCAAAATCAATGCCTCTTTCTTGAGCATAACCCTTTGCAACAAGCCTATCTTTATACCTATCAACTATTCCATCAGGCTTATGCTTCAGCTTCATCAGACATTCTCTTGAATGTCCCTATGTGCAACATTTTTATGCATACTGACTCGAGGACTAGTATCCTCAAACACCACTCTTCTCACTTCAACCTCCTTAGTGGATGTTTATGCATCTTAGACTCATTGAAAATGACATCACTACTTTTGATCACTGACCGTGTTTCAAGATCCCGTAATTGATATCTTAATTGCCCTTCTCAACCATATCCAAGAAAAATTCATTTCTTTGACTTATGGTCCAACTTTTGTCTAAGATTCTTGCGCATATGAACATACGCTTCAAAAAACTTAATGTTGGACAGTAAAGCCCACATCCATGCCAACAACTTTCGCTTAAAATCAAGTTTTCTAATTTCAAAACCTTGTAATAGAAATTGATCCCTATGCCAATTTTTAATCACTTTGATCCCATGTGTAACTTGACACCTTGATCCAAAGTTTTGAACATTTTCTTTTCATTCTTTTACTTAAATCATATAAGACTACTTGTTTGATCTAGAATCTTAAGACACTTTGAGAAAAAAAAAACTAAACTTAGCTTAGCTCTTCAGTCCTTGGGTATCTCTTGATTCCTTTACACTTCTAGGGTATATCTAGATCCTTTTAACTCTTTTACATCCAATATTTGAATAAGTCAAAGACTAAATGATACTTATCATTATGATTGTATTGAGGAGATGATTATCTTTTGATCCCAGAGAATGACCTTTGACGCTCCACCCAACCCATCATTATATAGATTTGGGAACTAAGCATGACCTCTAGAGTAACTAGAGTTCACATATGCATATGCAATCTGCACCACTGCTTTTATAACGTTCTACTAGAGTCAACTAGTGGTAAATGTACTTGCCTTTTGAGCTAAGTCTCTATGAACTCAAATTAACTCACATGTTAACTTGAGTGGATTCTTCTAGAAGACTCTACAGACTCATTAAGTAACATACTTTCCCCAAGGCACTTGTGTGGCTTGAGCCCAAGACCTCCTCCTTTTCATCCTTGAGTCCTAACCACTAGGGTAGGCTTATAACTTGACGAATACTTTAGAAGTTGCTATTGTTATTCTAACTTGAACCTTGTCAAGCCACTTTATAACACACACACATATATACATACACACACACACACACATATATATATATACATATATATATATATATATATATATATATATATATATATATATATATATATATATATATATATATATATATATATATATATATATAGGGACAATGCCATAAATCTTGCATGGCATGGATCTTCATCACTTGTAAACAAAGATGAAAGTCTCTCTTCCTGAGAGTAGACTTAGAGAGAGAGAGAGAGTATTTCTATTCCATGAAGAGATATGCATCGATACATACTACGAGGAAGAGGAAGTGTGGTATTGAAAGTGGAAACATCTAGCGCTAGCCAAATGATGAAAGATAGAAAAATGAATGCTACCTCAACGTCAAGGTCCCCTATAAATTAAGCCGCACGTTTTAATATTAGAATGGGTGGGATTGTTCCTCATTGTTTCTTGCTTATAAACGGCACCAACTATTTCAAACACATTAGCACTACAAGAACTCATATCCGTTATCATATTTTTTACCTTATTTATTTTTATCACTAACAAAATTGTGTAGGATCTTAAGTCAGTTGATCCATGATATGTAATTGCATGGACTATGTGGTCCTATGTGAAAGAATAAATAGTACCACCCCGATGGAGTTGTAAGACCTTCCTATAGATATTTTGTTCATAAAATAAGTCCTTATTTTTCTAGGTACCTTTACAAACTACAAAATCTAGAAACTTCTATTGAGAAAGTTTATACATAGAACAATCTCTTCTCAAGAAGAAAAGAATGAGAGCATCTTCAATGGTCAAAAATTTCATACGTGACACATCAGGATGCAATATTAATCAATGAGGAAAGGCCTATAGGGCATAGCTAGTGGCAAAGAAAAGAAGCCTACTTGGAAACTCAAGGATGAGAAGGTATTATCCACAATCACACTTGGAAACTCAAGGATGAGAAGGTACTATCCACAATCACACTCATGTTAAGTGACCATACTATGCATCTGATGATGAGAAGCAGGGCACAACAAATGAAGCATGGGAAAAGCTTGATCATCTTCAGAGAACTAAGGCACAACATTATCCTCATGATTTTTTCTAAACTCTCTAGCTGAAAACCACTTATCCTTTGGAGAATTCGTACTAAAAAAATCAAGAGATATCAAATTCTGTGAAGAAAGAAGTGATGAAGAATATAATGGTTTCCTTCAAAAAAGAAAATTCAAAAGTATCTCTTTTATGTTTCTCTTCCTTCAAAACACCATGTACCCCATGACGTACACACTTAAGCATAAGCTACGTATAAGATGCCACGTTTCTTCAAATTATGTCTATGGATGTCATATGTCCTTATTTTTAAGACCCCCAAGCACTAAGTGATTTCATATGTCACTAGTTCTTCAATCCAACAAGCTCTTCACTTGCACTCCAAAAGGGTTATTACATGGAGGGGGCTGTTGAATCCTGATGTGTGCATGTTTCACGCTTTTTTTCCAATTTACTTTCATTCTCATGCAAGGAGATTTTCCCTCACCTCACCTGTCATATGCTCATTCCCTCTAGCTTATTGAAAAGAGTGTCCACACTCTCTTCATGGAGTCATCATGCTCATACAAAACGTTATGTAAGCTGCTTTATTTATTTAGCCCATCATATTTTCTTATCTTTTGTTCCTTCATCCATAGGCTTATCAATTTTTTGTCAATATTAGATTAGGGGATGTATTTCTTCATCTCAACAATTTTTTCTTGATCTCTTGTACTTCCCACTTTCTCTTAGTCTTATGAGCTCCAACTCTATATCTCCACTCAGGCAACTGCTAAAACATAAATCTGATGAGGTCACTTCTTTCGAAAAAAACCTATCTATCACATGATTTTCAACATCCAAGACCCCTTCTATGAATCCTGAAAGCATCTTAATTATCCTTAATCTCCAATTTGAGTGCAAAAAGACCTTGCGTTTTGCTCAAGGAAAATTTAACTATCATATACCCATGAGGAATTAAGGAATGCACCTCATAAGAGTCTTACAAATGTTTCATTTGTATAGTATGCCAATCTAAACCGACCGTTAGAAACAAATGTGAATCCCAAGCCCACGAATGATGCAAGAAATCAACAAAGGTTTTCATAAACCACTCCATCGTTGATGCACTAGGGATCATCTCATCATCATAGTCTCTTGGAGTGGAACTTATTATCTTGGAGTCGGAAGCCTCTCTTTCTAGACTTCTTGGTTGCATTGGCAAGACACCCCTCATCACACGCTATGGTGAGATGCTAAAACCACCTCTCTTGGTGGATCATTAGTTTTCTTGCACTCTCTTTGGACTATATCAGCAATGGAAAGGATCATGCCCACTATGGCAACTCAAACTAGTCTCCTTGTCTACCCTTAGGGCCATCCCTAACTAGTTCCTACCCTTAGCAGGCCTTCAAGCTCTATTCATTCATAGTAGATGCTAGGCATCCTACCCCTTCTTGTGTGGGATTAGAGGGGTCACATGGGTACCATGCCATTCATATTGTATCTTGGTTTTATTCAAGCTATTTCAAAAAGTAGATCGCAAAATCGATCTTTTTCAAAAATAAAAGGGATTGATGAGGGAATGTGGTGTAGTTGTAACACTTTGGGTATGTCGAGTGAAGGTCTAGGGTACAAGAGGTGTGGATTGACTAGATGTGAGTAGTTGAATGTGGGGGATAAAAGGGGTCCCTTGTCTGTGTGCATTTTTCTTTTAGATTTTATGCCTATAGGAGGAGTATGTAGAAGACCAAACTCCCTGAAGTAACAAATCTTACAGGAATGAGAATGATTCATCCACATCATGGACCTCGATAGATACTCCAAGTAACCATCACCTCCAAAACTCCAATGCGTATGGATGGACCATTCCCGTACAACTCTAACTTACACAACATGTAACTCTTAGGTTGAGGGGAAACATGTAAACTTAAAACTACAAAGAAATTGTATCAACCATCAAGGGAAGGTTCACAACGTTCATGGAAGGAAACATAAAGCCAATCCTCGGTATTAATATGGAATCCAAACTGATCAGATCGATTGCATCTTCAGTAGTTTCAAAGGGCTACGTGCAATCTGACCAAATTATGTATGTTCGAGTTCTCCAAATCTGCACATGTCTACTCCCTTCTTCGCATATATATATATATATATATATATATATATATATATATATATATATATATATATATATATATATATATATATATATATATATATATATATATATATATATGAAGAGAACGTCAACTACAGAACTTGAGACCTTCACACACTTCTAAAGTGTTCTTTTTGTCACAGTCAAGAAATCAAGCTACAGATCGAGCTCACAGTCAAGACGCACAGAAGTGTCGAAAGTGATGTCTTCAATCCAAACTCATCAGATCGATTGCATCTTCAGTAGTTTCAAAGGGCTACGTGCAATCTGACCAAATTATGAATGTTCGAGTTCCCCAAATCTGCACATGTCTATTCCCTTCTTCGCATATATATGAAGAGAACGTCAACTACAAAATTTGAGATCTTCATACGTTTCTCAGAGTCAAGAAATCAAGCTACACATCGAGCTCGCAGTCGAGAAATCAAGCTACAGATCGAGCTCACAGCCATGACGCACAGAAGTGTCGAAAGTGGTGTTTTCAGTAGATGTTTTTGTAGAGGATCTTCAGCGAATCTTCGAGCATCCGATGTCCGTCTGCGAGGAAGAAAAGACAGAGATATGTCGTATGTCTGGAAAAAGCAGTGGCTTTTAGAATCTCCAAAAAAGCAGTGGCTTTTATAAAAAAGAAAAGCCAAATTAACCGTCGTTGAGCGTTGACTCCTATAAAAAAAGAAAAGCCTTAAACCAAACCTGTCATAATTACATGTGAGGTCTCTGTTAATTGAACCCCAAAAATAAATAAGTTTTAATACAACGGTATCAAATCAATTTAATAAGTTTTAATACAACGGTAAGGATAGAAACGATGAATGGATGCTAAATTGTTCAATGACCTTCATATGAATGTCAGAATTGTAAGTTCTTTGGCATTGAAATTTTCTTCTTTTTCAATAGATTGAAGAGATGAAATCTCTCCAACATTCACCCCACTAAACCTACACATCATCCTCGATGGGCCGGTCCTAGGAAACAAAAGCAACATCAAAACTTTTTTTTTTATCAATATTGAATTTCAAACTTGTTTCAATTTGATGCTCAACGTATGCAAATCAAACTTTTGTTTTTCTAGGCATATGACAATTTCAAATCAAGCTAAGACTATCACTCTTTTTGTTCACCAAATACCTCAACTTAAGTTTTAAAACATTTATAAATTTTCCTACAAGAAACAATCATCCTTATCTACGGTTTCAAAATCAATCATCATGTCACATACATATTGCATGCAATGCACTTACAAAAATCCAAGAAATACAACTAACTCAACTCATGCATAAATCTCCCTTGTTTTTCTCAATGTGCCTATCATTGGAAGTGATTTATAGAACACAACCAATTCTCCATGTCATTTCTATATCCAACTTCATGCTTTTCTATAACAAGTCTTGGGGGTCACTATTGACAAAATACTTCCAATACTGATTTCTTAGACAATCATCTATATAAGAGCTCTAAAACTTTGTAACACTTAGGAACAGTCTTCATGTAGTGGCGGAGGAATATCCAACCCAAAATAGACAAAAGAAATCCTTACTTTGGTATAGAAAAGTACATTCTAAAGAAATCGCGACTTTTCTCTCCAAAATAGTATAAAAGCCACAAATGTGAAGGATTTCAGGCCATTTTGCACTTGTATCTTTTGCACTGATGAGAAGAGAAGCTCCATTGTTTGTGATACGTGTGTCATCTCTTATGTCTTGTGTCTCCTTCATGCTCAATAAAAGTGTTGTTGTGTTGCTTGGTTGATTGTGAATCTGCAGATGTTGGTTCTACATGATTGAGAAGTCCTTGAAAAGTAATCTCTGTAATATGCATCTTCTATAACCACTTTAGTGAAGCTTTCCAAACACGAATCTCTCTCCCCTACCTATACACATGAGCATTGCTAATTCTCAGTCCATATTTGAAATCTACATGAGAAATGGCATGGAAAAGACATTTGAATAACTCGATTTGGTGCTCATATGAGGGAGATATGGTCATTTGAAGTTTCCAGCTTACATGTTTACAAAAAGTCGTGTTGGTCAGAAAGTCGACTTTTAATAGCTTCATTTTACTTCATCGTGATTACTTCTTGTGGATCTTCACACAAGTATCCTTGCTTGCATTCTTTGAGCATGATTAATGTGTGGTTTGTGAAGCACTAGTCTCTAAGCACCAATCAGGTTAGCTTGTTCTTGGATTAATGACAAATTAAAAAGTAAATTCCTTTCCCACTTCTTTGTCATCAAGTCCCTTCTGCTACAATGGGACAGAGACTTGTTAAAAGGTGAAGGTAAGGTTTTCAACATAGATCTCTTTTTTGGTGCTGTTGTCGGGGATGAGTTACCTAGATTGGAGGTGTCAAGACCACAAGTAAGTAGCACTTTCCTCTTTACATTGAGACAAGAAAGACTATGGGAGCTGCAAGGGTGATAGAAGGTCAAGCAAAGTATGTACTTTTTATTTGATGCATAGGGGATCAAGTGTGTGTGGCCTTTGTGAAGTTTTCAATCACATTCAGATGGAGGGAAGGCCATGTGGGAGTCTAGCACACTCACAATCGTTACCCCTTGCTCATTGGTTTGAACTTTGCAATTTCTTTTGATTAAGTCCTTCTTTACCTCAATTAGGAGGATTTTTTGACAATAGTGATAGTAGGAATAGCTTTCCTTGATCCTCGCTAACCTTTGGAAGCACAAAAAAATTTCTTTGCTTTTGACCATTTCCTTCATAAAGTAGCTACTTTCACGATTTTCTATGACCTTCATATGAATGTCAGAATTGTTAGGAAACCATGGTTTTCATAAATTGTTCAATGACCTACATATGAATGTCAGAATTGTAAGTTCTTTGGCATTGAAATTTTCTTCTCTTTCAATAGATTGAAGAGATGAAATCTCTGCAACATTCACCCCACTAAAGCTACACATCATCCTCAATGGGCCAGTCCTAGGAAACAAAAGTAACATCAAAACTTTTTGTTGATCAATATTGAATTTCAAACTTGTTTCAATTTGATGCTTAACGTATGCAAATGAAACTTTTGTTTTTCTAGGCATATGACAATTTCAAATCAAGCTAAGACTATCACTCTTTTTGTTCACCAAATACCTGAAATTAAGTTTTAAATCATTTATAAATTTTCCTACAATTTGAAGAAACAATCATCCTTATCTACGGTTTCAAAATCAATCATCATGTCACATATATATTGCATGCAATGCACTTACAAAAATCCAAGAAATACAACTAATTCAACTCATGCATAAATCTCCCTTGTTTTTCTCAATGTGCCTATAATTGGAAGTGATTTATAGAACACAACCAATACTTCATGTCATTTCTATATCCAACTTCATGCTTTTCTATAACAAGTCTTGGGGGTCACTATTGACAAAATACTTCCAATACTGATTTCTTAGACAATCATGTATATAAGAGCTCCAAAACTTTGTAACACTTAGGAAGAGTCTCCCTGTTGTGGCGGAGGAATATCCAACCCAAAATAGACAAAAGAAATCCTTACTTTGGTATAGAAAAGTACATTATAAAGGAATCGTGACTTTTCTCTCCAAAATAGTATAAAAGCCACAAATGTGAAGGATTTCAGGCGATTTTGCACTTGTATCTTTTGCACTAATGAGAAGAGAAGCTCCATTGGTTGTGATACTTGTGTCATCTCTTATGTCTTGTGTCTCCTTCATGCTCAATAGAAGTGTTGTTGTGTTGCTTGGTTGATTGTGAATTTGCAGATGTTGGTTCTACATGATTGAGAAGTCCTTGGGAAGTAATCTCTCTCATATGCATCTTCTATAACCACCATAGTGAAGCTTTCCAAACACGAATCTCTCTCCCCTACCTATACACATGAGCATTGCTATTTATGAGTCCATATTTGAAATCTACATGAGAAATGGCATGGAAAAGGCATTTGAATAACTCGATTTGGTGCTCATATGAGCGAGATATGGTCCTTTGAAGTTTCCATCTTACATGTTTACAAAAAGTCATGTTGGTCAGAGAGTCGACTTTTAATAGCTTCATTTTACTTCATCATGATTACTTCTTGTGGATCTTCACACAAGTATGCTTTCTTGCATTCTTTGAGCATGATTAATGTGTGGTTTGTGAAGCACTAGTCTCTAAGCACCAATTGGGTTAGCTTGTTCTTGGATTAATGACAAATTAAAAAGGAAATTGCTCTCCCACTTATTTGTCATCAAGTCCCTTCTGTTGCAATGGGACAGAGACTTGTTAAAAGGTGAAGGTAAGGATTTCAACATAGATCTCTTTTCTGGTGTTGTTGTCGGGGATGAGTTACCTAGATTGGAGGTGTCAAGACCATAAGTAAGTAGCACTTTCCACTTTACATTGAGACAAGAAAGACTATGGGAGTTGCAAGGGCGATAGAAGGTCAAGCCAGGTATGTACTTTTTATTTGATGCATAGGGGATCAAGTGTGTGTGGCCTTTGTGAAGTTTTCAGTCACATTGAGATGGAGGGATGGCCATGTCGGAGTCTAGCACACACACAATGGTTACCCCTTGCTCATTGGTTTGAACTTTGCAATTTCTTTTGAATAAGTCCTTCTTTACCTCAATTAGGAGGATTTTTGACAGTAGTGATAGGAGGAATAGTTTTCCTTGATCCTCACTAACCTTTGGAAGCACAAAAACATTTCTTTGCTTTTGCCCATTTCCTTCATAAAGTAGCGACTTTTTGTTAGGAAACCACGATTTTCTATGACCTTCATATGAATGTCAGAATTGTTAGGAAACCACGATTTTCATAAACTGTTCAATGACCTTCATATGAATGTCAGAATTGTAAATTCTTTGGCATTCAAATTTTCTTGTTTTTCAATAGATTGAAGAGATGAAATCTCTCCAACATTCACCCCACTAAACCTACACATCATCCTCGATGCGCCGGTCCTAGGAAACAAAAGCAACATCAAAACTTTTTTTGATCAATATTGAATTTCAAACTTGTTTCAATTTGATGCTCAACGTATGCAAATCAAACTTTTGTTTTTCTAGGCATATGACAATTTCAAATAAAGCTAAGACTATCACTCTTTTTGTTCACCAAATACCTAAAATTAAGTTTCAAAACATTTATAAAGTTTCCTACAATTTCAAGAAACAATCATCCTTATCTACGGTTTCCAAATCAATCATCATGTCACATATATATTGCATGCAATGCACTTACAAAAATCCAAGAAATACAACTAATTCAACTCATGCATAAATCTCCCTTGTTTTTCTCAATGTGCCTATAATTGGATGTGATTTATAGAACACAACCAATACTTCATGTCATTTCTATATCCAACTTCATGCTTTTCTATAACAAGTCTTGGGGGTCACTATTGACAAAATACTTCCAATACTGATTTCTTAGACAATCATGTATATAAGAGCTCCATAACTTTGTAACACTTAGGAAGAGTCTCCCTGTTGTGGCGGAGGAATATCAAACCCAAAATAGACAAAAGAAATCCTTACTTTGGTATAGAAAAGAACATTAGAAAGAAATCGTGACTTTTCTCTCCAAAATAGTATAAAAGCCACAAATGTGAAGGATTTTAGGCCATTTTGCACTTGTATCTTTTGCACTAATGAGAAGAGAAGCTCCATTTGTTGTGATACCTGTGTCATCTCTTATGTCTTGTGGCTCCTTCATGCTCAATAGAAGTGTTGTTGTCTTGCTTGGTTGATTGTGAATCTGCAGATGTTGGTTCTACATGATTGAGAAGTCCTTGAAAAGTAATCTCTATCATATGCATCTTCAATAACCACTTTCGTGAAGCTTTCCAAACACGAATCTCTCTCCCCTACCTATACACATGAGCATTGCTATTTATGAGTCCATATTTGAAATCTACATGAGAAATGGCATGGAAAAGGCATTTGAATAACTCGATTTGGTGCTCATATGAGGGAGATATGGTCCTTTGAAGTTTCCAGCTTACATGTTTACAAAAAGTCGTGTTGGTCAGAGAGTCGACTTTTAATAGCTTCATTTTACTTCATCATGATTACTTCTTGTGGATCTTCACACAAGTATGCTTGCTTGCATTCTTTGAGCATGATTAATGTGTGGTTTGTGAAGCACTAGTCTCTAAGCACCAATCGGGTTAGCTTGTTCTTGGATTAATGATAAATTAAAAAGGAAATTGCTTTCCCACTTATTTGTCATCAAGTCCCTTCTGTTGCAATGGGACAGAGACTTGTTAAAAGGTGAATTTCAACATAGATCTCTTTTATGGTGTTGTTGTCGGGGATGCGTTACCTAGATTGGAGGTTTCAAGACCACAAGTAAGTAGCACTTTCCACTGTACATTGAGACAAGAAAGACTATGGGAGCTGCAAGGGTGATAGAAGGTCAAGCCAGGTATGTACTTTATATTTGATGCATAGGGGATCAAGTGTGTGTGGCCTTTGTGAAGTTTTCAGTCACATTGAGATGGAGGGATGGCCATGTGGGAGTCTAGCACACTCACAATGGTTACCCCTTGCTCATTCGTTTGAACTTTGCAATTTCTTTTGATTAAGTCCTTCTTTACCTCAATTAGGAGGATTTTTGACAGTAGTGATAGGAGGAATAGTTTTCCTTGATCCTCACTAACCTTTGGAAGCACAAAAACATTTCTTTGCTTTTGATCATTTCCTTCATAAAGTAGCGACTTTTTGTTAGGAAACCACGATTTTCTATGACCTTCATATGAGTGTCAGAATTGTTAGGAAACCACGATTTTCATAAACTGTTCAACGACCTTCATATGAATGTCAGAATTGTAAATTCTTTGGCATTCAAATTTTCTTCTTTTTCAATAGATTGAAGAGATGAAATCTCTCCAACATTCACCCCACTAAACCTACACATCATGCTCGATGCGCCGGTCCTAGGAAACAGAAACAACATCAAAACTTTTTTTCATCAATATTGAATTTCAAACTTGTTTCAATTTGATGCTCAACGTATGCAAATCAAACTTTTGTTTTTCTAGGCATATGACAATTTCAAATCAAGCTAAGACTATCACTCTTTTTGTTCACCAAATACTTGAAATTAAGTTTCAAAACATTTATAAAGTTTCCTACAATTTCAAGAAACAATCATCCTTATCGACGGTTTCAAAATCAATCATCATGTCACATATATATTGCATGCAATGCACTTACAAAAATCCAAGAAATACAACTAATTCAACTCATGCATAAATCTCCCTTGTTTTTCTCAATGTGCGTGTAATTGGAAGTGATTTATAGAACACAACCAATTCTTCATGTCATTTCTATATCCAACTTCATGCTTTTCTATAACAAGTCCTGGGGGTCACTATTGACAAAATACTTCCAATACTGATTTCTTAGACAATCATGTATATAAGAGCTCCAAAACTTTGTAACACTTAGGAAGAGTCTTCCTGTAGTGGTGGAGGAATATCCAACCCAAAATAGACAAAAAAAATCCTTACTTTGGTATAGAAAAGTACATTGTAAATAAATCAAGACTTTTCTCTCCAAAATAGTATAAAAGCCACAAATGTGAAGGATTTCAGGCCATTTTGCACTTGTATCTTTTGCACTAAGGAGAAGAGAAGCTCCATTGGTTGTGATACATGTGTCATCTCTTATGTCTTGTCTCTCCTTCATGCTGAATAGAAGTGTTGTTGTGTTGCTTGGTTGATTGTGAATCTGCAGATGTTCGTTCTACATGATTGAGAAGTCCTTGAAAAGTAATCTCTGTAATATGCATCTTCTATAACCACTTTAGTGAAGCTTTCCAGACAGGAATCTCTCTCCCCTAGCTATACACATGAGCATTGCTAATTCTAAGTCCATATTTGAAATCTACATGAGAAATAGCATGGAAAAGACATTTGAATAACTCCATTTGGTGCTCATATGACGGAGATATGGTCATTTGAAGTTTCCAGCTTACATGTTTACAAAAAGTCGTGTTGGTCAGAAAGTCAACTTTTAATAGCTTCATTATACTTCATCATGATTACTTCTTGTGGATCTTCACACAAGTATGCTTGCTTGCATTCTTTGAGCATGATTAATGTGTGGTTTGTGAAGCACTAGTCTCTAAGCACCAATCGGGTTAGCTTGTTCTTGGATTAATGACAAATTAAAAAGGAAATTCCTTTCCCACTTCTTTGTCATCAAGTCCCTTCTACTGCAATGGGATAGAGACGTGTTAAAAGGTGAAGGTAAGGTTTTCAACATAGATCTCTTTTTTGGTGCTGTTGTCGGCGATGAGTTACCTAGATTGGAGGTGTCAAGACCACAAGTAGCACTTTCCTCTTTACATTGAGACAAGAAAGACTATGGGAGCTGCAAGGGTGATAGAAGGTCAAGCCAGGTATGTACTTTTTATTTGATGCATAGGGGATCAAGTGTGTGTGGCCTTTGTGAAGTTTTCAGTCACATTGAGATGGAGGGATGGCCATGTGGGAGTCTAGCACACTCACAATGGTTACCTCTTGCTCATTGGTTTGAACTTTGCAATTTCTTTTTATTAAGTCCTTCTTTACCTCAATTAGGAGGATTTTTGACAATAGTGATAGTAGGAATAGTTTTCCTTGATCCTCGCTAACCTTTGGAAGCACAAAAACATTTCTTTGCTTTTGACCATTTCCTTCATTAATTAGTGACTTTTTGTTAGGAATTCACGATTTTCTATGACCTTCATATGAATGTCAGAATTGTTAGGAAACCACGATTTTCATAAATTGTTCAATGACCTTCATATGAATATCAGAATTGTAAGTTCTTTGGCATTGAAATTTTCTTCTTTTTCAATAGATTGAAGAGATGAAATCTCTCCAACATTCACCCCACTAAACCTACACATCATCCTCGATGGGCCGGTCCTAGGAAACAAAAGCAAAAAAAAACTTTTTTTTTTATCAATATTGAATTTCAAACTTGTTTCAATTTGATGCTCAGCGTATGCAAATGATACTTTTGTTTTTCTAGGCATATGACAATTTCAAATCAAGCTAAGACTATCACTCTTTTTGTTCACCAAATGCCTGAAATTAAGTTTTAAAACATTTATAAATTTTCCTACAATTTCAAGAAACAATCATGCTTATCTACGGTTTCAAAATCAATTATCAGGTCACATATATATTGCATGCAATGCACTTACAAAAATCCAAGAAATACAACTAATTCAACTCATGCATAAATCTCCCTTGTTTTTCTCAATGTGCCTATAATTGGAAGTGATTTATAGAACACAACCAATTCTTCATGTCATTTCTATATCCAACTTCATGCTTTTCTATAACAAGTCTTGGGGGTCACTATTGACAAAATACTTCCAATACTGATTTCTTAGACAATCATGTATATAAGAGCTCCAAAACTTTGTAACACTTAGGAAGAGTGTTCCTGTAGTGGCGTAGGAATATCCAACCCAAAATAGACAAAAGAAATCCTTACTTTGGTATAGAAAAGTACATTGTAAAGAAATCGCGACTTTTCTCTCCAAAATAGTATAAAAGCCACAAATGTGAAGGATTTCAGGACATTTTGCACTTGTATCTTTTGCATTAATGAGAAGAGAAGCTCCATTGGTTGTGATACCTGTGTCATCTCTTATGTCTTCTGTCTCCTTCATGCTGAATAGAAGTGTTGTTGTGTTGCTTGGTTGATTGTAAATCTGCGGATGTTGGTTCTACATGATTGAGAAGTCCTTGGGAAGTAATCTCTGTCATATGCATCTTCTATAACCACTTTAGTGAAGCTTTCCAAACACGAATCTCTCTCCCCTAGCTATACACATGAGCATTGCTAGTTCTGAGTCCATATTTGAAATCTACATGAGAAATGGCATGGAAAAGACATTTGAATAGCTCGATTTGGTGCTCATATGAGGGAGATATGGTCATTTGAAGTTTCCAGCTTACATGTTTACAAAAAGTCGTGTTGGTCAGAAAGTCGACTTTTAATAGCTAAATTTTACTTCATCGTGATTACTTCTTGTGGATCTTCACACAAGTATGCTTGCTTGCATTCTTTGAGCATGATTAATGTGTGGTTTGTGAAGCACTAGTCTCTAAGCACCAATTGGGTTAGCTTGTTCTTGGATTAATGACAAATTAAAAAGGAAATTCCTTTCCCACTTCTTTGTCATCAGGTCCCTTCTACTCCAATGGGAAAGAGACTTGTTAAAAGGTGAAGGTAAGGTTTTCAACATAGATCTCTTTTTTGGTGCTGTTGTCGGGGATGAGTTACCTAGATTGGAGGTGTCAAGACCACAAGTAAGTAGCACTTTCCTCTTTACATTCAGACAAGAAAGACTATGGGAGCTGCAAGGGTGATAGAAGAGGTCAAGCCAGGTATGTACTTTTTATTTGATGCATAGGGGATCAAGTGTGTGTGGCCTTTGTGAAGCTTTCAGTCACATTGAGATGGAGGGATGGCCATGTGGGAGTCTAGCACACTCACAATGGTTACCCCTTGCTCATTGGTTTGAACTTTGCAACTTCTTTTGATTAAGTCCTTCTTTACCTCAATTAGGAGGATTTTTGACAATAGTGATAGTAGGAACAGTTTTCCTTGATCCTCGCTAACCTTTGGAAGCACAAAAAAATTTCTTTTCTTTTGACCATTTCCTTCATAAAGTAGCGACTTTTTGTTAGGAAACCACGATTTTCTACGACCTTCATATGAATGTCAAAATTGTTAGGAAACCACGATTTTCATAAATTGTTCAATGACCTTCATATGAATGTCAGAATTGTAAGTTCTTTGGCATTGAAATTTTCTTCTTTTTCAATAGATTGAAGAGATGAAATCTCTCCAACATTCACCCCACTAACCTACACATCATCCTCGATGGGCCGGTCCTAGGAAACAAAAGCAACATCAAAACTTTTTTTTGATCAATATTGAATTTCAAACTTGTTTCAATTTGATGCTCAACGTATGCAAATGAAACTTTTGTTTTTCTAGGCATATGACAATTTCAAATCAAGCTAAGACTATCACTCTTTTTGTTCACCAAATACCTAAAATTAAGTTTTAAAACATTTATAAATTTTCCTACAATTTCAAGAAACAATCATCCTTATCTAGGGTTTCAAAATCAATCATCATGTCACATATATATTGCATGCAATGCACTTACAAAAATCCAAGAAATACAGCTAATTCAACTCATGCATAAATCTCCCTTGTTTTTCTCAATGTGCCTATAATTGGAAGTGATTTATAGAACACAACCAATAATTCATGTAATTTCTATATCCAACTTCATGCTTTTCTATAACAAGTCCTCGGGGTCACTATTGACAAAATACTTCCAATACTGATTTCTTAGACAATCATGTATATAAGAGCTCCAAAACTTTGTAACACTTAGGAAGAGTCTTCCTGTAGTGGCGGAGGAATATCCAACCCAAAATAGACAAAAGAAATCCTTACTTTGGTATAGAAAAGTACATTGTAAAGAAATCGTGACTTTTCTCTCCAAAATAGTATAAAAGCCACAAATGTGAAGGATTTCAGGCCATTTTGCACTTGTATCTTTTGCACTGATGAGAAGAGAAGCTCCATTGGTTGTGATACCTGTGTCATCTCTTATGTCTTGTGTCTCCTTCACGCTCAATAGAAGTGTTGTTGTGTTGCTTGGTTGATTGTGAATCTGCGGATGTTGGTTCTACATGATGGAGAAGTCCTTGGGAAGTAATCTCTGTCATATGCATCTTCTATAACCAGTTTAGGGAAGCTTTCCAAACACGAATCTCTCTCCCCTACCTATAGACGTGAGCATTGCTAATTCGGAGTCCATATTTGAAATCTACAAGAGAAATGGCATGGAAAAGGCATTTGAATCACTCAATTTGGTGCTCATATGAGAGAGATATGGTCATTTGAAGTTTCCAGCTTACATGTTTACAAAAAGTCGTGTTGGTCAGAGAGTCGACTTTTAATAGCTTCATTTTACTTCATCATGATTACTGCTTGTGGATCTTCACACAAGTATTCTTGCTTGCATTCTTTGAGCATGATTAATGTGTGGTTTGTGAAGCACTAGTCTCTAAGCACCAATCGGGTTAGCTTGTTCTTGGATTAATGACAAATTAAAAAGGAAATTCCTTTCCCACTTCTTTGTCATCAAGTCCCTTCTGCTGCAATGGGACAGAGACTCGTTAAAAGGTGAAGGTAAGGTTTTCAACATAGATCTCTTTTTTGGTGTTGTTGTCGGGGATGAGTTACCTAGATTGGAGGTGTCAAGACCACAAGTAAGTGGCACTTTCCTCTTTACATTGAGACAAGAAAGACTATGGGAGTTGCAAGGGTGATAGAAGGTCAAGCCAGGTATGTACTTTTTATTTTATGCATAGGGGATCAAGTGTGTGTGGCCTTTGTTAAGTTTTCAGTCACATTGAGATGGAGGGATGGCCATGAGGGAGTCTAGCACACTCACAATGGTTACCCCTTACTCATTGGTTTGAACTTTGCAATTTCTTCTGATTAAGTCCTTCTTTACCTCAATTAGGAGGATGTTTGACAATAGTGATAGGAGGAATAGTTTTCCTTGATCCTCACTAACCTTTGGAAGCACAAAAACATTTCTTTGCTTTTGACCATTTCCTTCATAAATTAGTGACTTTTTGTTAGGAAACCACGATTTTCTATGACCTTCATATGAATGTCAGAATTGTTAGGAAACCACGATTTTCATAAATTGTTCAATGACCTTCATATGAATGTCAGAATTGTAAATTCTTTGGAATTGGAATTTTCTTCTTTTTCAATAGATTGAAGAGATGAAATCTCTCCAACATTCACCCCACTAAACCTACACATCATCCTTGATGGGCCTGTCCTAGGAAACAAAAGCAACATCAAAACTTTTTCTTTTATCAATATTGAATTTCAAACTTGTTTCAATTTGATGCTCAATGTATGCAAATGAAACTTTTGTTTTTCTAGGCATATGACAATTTCAAATCAAGCTAAGACTATCACTCTTTCTGTTCACCAAATACCTGAAATTAAGTTTTAAAACATTTATAAATTTTCCTACAATTTCAAGAAACAATCATCCTTATCTACAGTTTCAAAATCAATCATCATGTCACATATATATTGCATGCAATGCACTTACAAAAATCCAAGAAATACAACTAATTCAACTCATACATAAATCTCCCTTCGTTTTCTCAATGTGCCTATAATTGGAAGTGATCTATAGAACACAACCAAATCTTCATGTCATTTCTATATCCAACTTCATGCTTTTCTATAACAAGTCTTGGGGGTCACTATTGACAAAATACTTCCAATACTGATTTCTTAGACAATGATGTATATAAGAGCTCCAAAACATTGTAACACTTAGGAAAAGTCTTCCTGTAGTGGCGGAGGAATATCCAACCCAAAATAGACAAACGAAATCCTTACTTTGGTATAGAAAAGTACATTGTAAAGAAATCGCGACTTTTCAGGCCATTCTGCACTTGTATCTTTTGCACTAATGAGAAGAGAAGCTCCATTGGTTGTGATGCCTGTGTCATCTCTTATGTCTTCTGTCTACTTCATGCTGAATAGAAGTGTTGTTGTGTTGCTTGGTTGATTGTGAATCTGCAGATGTTGGTTCTACATGATTGAGAAGTCGTTGGGAAGTAATCTCTGTCATATGCATCTTCTATAACCACTTTAGTGAAGCTTTCCAAACACGAATCTCTCTCCCCTAGCTATACACATGAGCATTGCTAGTTCTTAGCCCATATTTGAAATCTACATGAGAAATGGCATGGAAAAGAGATTTGAATAACTCGATTTGGTGCTCATATGAGGGAGATATGGTCATTTGACGTTTCGAGCTTACATGTTTACAAAAAGTCGTGTTGGTCAGAAGGTCGACTTTTAATAGATAAATTTTACTTCATCGTGATTACTTCTTGTGGATCTTCACACAAGTATGCTTGGTTGCATTCTTTGAGCATGATTAATGTGTGGTTTGTGAAGCACTAGTTTCTAAGCACCAATTGGGTTAGCTTGTTCTTGGATTAATGACAAATTAAAAAGGAAATCCTTTCCCACTTCTTTGTCATCAAGTCCCTTCTACTCCAATGGGATAGAGACTTGTTAAAAGGTGAAGGTAAGGTTTTCAACATAGATCTCTTTTTTGGTGCTGTTCTCGGGGATGAGTTACCTAGATTGGAGGTGTCAAGACCACAAGTAAGTAGCACTTTCCTCTTTACATTGAGACAAGAAAGACTATGGGAGCTTCAAGGGTAATAGAAGGTCAAGCCAGGTATGTACTTTTTATTTGATGCATAGGGGATCAAGTGTGTGTGGCCTTTGTGAAGTTTTCAGTCACATTGAGATGGAGGGATGGCCATGTGGGAGTCTAGCACACTCACAATGGTTACCCCTTGCTCATTCGTTTGAACTTTGCAATTTCTTTTGATTAAGTCCTTCTTTACCTCAATTAGGAGGATTTTTGACAATAGTGATAGTAGGAATAGTTTTCCTTGATCCTCGCTAACCTTTGGAAGCACAAAAACATTTCTTTGCTTTTGACCATTTCCTTCATAAAGTAGTGACTTTTTGTTAGGAAACCACGATTTTCTATGACCTTCATATGAATGTCAGAATTGTTAGGAAACCACGATTTTCATAAATTGTTCAATGACCTTCATATGAATGTCAGAATTGTAAGTTCTTTGGCATTGAAATTTTCTTCTTTTTCAATAGATTGAAGAGATGAAATCTCTCCAACATTCACCCCACTAAACCTACACATCATCCTCGATGGGCCGGTCCTAGGAAACAAAAGCAACATCAAAACTTTTTTTTTATCAATATTGAATTTCAAACTTGTTTCAATTTGATGCTCAACGTATGCAAATGAAGCTTTTGTTTTTCTAGGCATATGACAATTTCAAATCAAGCTAAGACTATCACTCTTTTTGTTCACCAAATACCTAAAATTAAGTTTTAAAACATTTATAAATTTTCCTACAATTTCAAGAAACAATCATCCTTATCTACGGTTTCAAAATCAATCATCATGTCACATATATATTGCATGCAATGCACTTACAAAAATCCAAGAAATACAACTAATTCAACTCATGCATAAATCTCCCTTGTTTTTCTCAATGTGCCTATAATTGGAAGTGATTTATAGAACACAACCAATTCTTCATGTCATTTCTATATCCAACTTCATGCTTTTCTATAACAAGTCTTGGGGGTCACTATTGACAAAATACTTCCAATACTGATTTCTTAGACAATCATGTATATAAGAGCTCCAAAACTTGGTAACACTTAGGAAGAGTCTTCCTGTAGTGGCGGAGGAATATCCAACCCAAAATAGACAAAAGAAATCCTTACTTTGGTATAGAAAAGTACATTGTAAAGAAATCGTGACTTTTCTCTCCAAAATAGTATAGAAGCCACAAATGTGAAGGATTTCAGGCCATTTTGCACTTGTATCTTTTGCACTGATGAGAAGAGAAGCTCCATTGGTTGTGATACCTGTGTCATCTCTTATGTCTTGTGTCTCCTTCATGCTCAATAGAAGTGTTGTTGTGTTGCTTGGTTGATTGTGAATCTACGGATGTTGGTTCTACATGATGGAGAAGTCCTTGGGAAGTAATCTCTGTCATATGCATCTTCTATAACCACTTTAGTGAAGCTTTCCAAACACGAATCTCTCTCCTCTATCTATACACATGAGCATTGCTAATTCTGAGTTTATATTTGAAATCTACAAAAGAAATGGCATGGAAAAGGCATTTGAATCACTCAATTTGGTGCTCATATGAGAGAGATATGGTCATTTGAAGTTTCTAGCTTACATGTTTACAAAAAGTCGTGTTGGTTAGAGAGTCGACTTTTAATAGCTTCATTTTACTTCATCATGATTACTGCTTGTGGATCTTCACACAAGTATGCTTGCTTGCATTCTTTGAGCATGATTAATGTGTGGTTTGTGAAGCACTAGTCTCTAAGCACCAATCGGGTTAGCTTGTTCTTGGATTAATGACAAATTAAAAAGGAAATTCCTTTCCCACTTCTTTGTCATCAAATCCCTTTTGCTGCAATGGGACAGAGACTCGCTAAAAGGTGTAGGTAAGGTTTTCAACATAGATCTCTTTTTTGGTGTTGTTGTCGGGGATGAGTTACCTAGATCAGAGGTGTCAAGACCACAAGTAAGTGGCTCTTTCCTCTTTACATTGAGACAAGAAAGACTATGGGAACTGCAAGGGTGATAGAAGGTCAAGCCAGGTATGTACTTTTTATTTGATGCATAGGGGATCAAGTGTGTGTGGCCTTTGTTAAGTTTTCAGTCACATTGAGATGGAGGGATGGCCATGTGGGAGTCTAGCACACTCACAATTGTTACCCCTTACTCATTGGTTTGAACTTTGCAATTTCTTTTGATTAAGTCCTTCTTTACGTCAATTAGGAGGATGTTTGACAATAGTGATAGGAGGAATAGTTTTCCTTGATCCTCACTAACCTTTGGAAGCACAAAAACATTTCTTTGCTTTTGACCATTTCCTTCATTAATTAGTGACTTTTTGTTAGGAAACCACAATTTTCTATGACCTTCATATGAATGTCAGAATTGTTAGGAAACCACGATTTTCATAAATTGTTCAATGACCTTCATATTGAATGTCAGAATTGTAAATTCTTTGAAATTGAAATTTTCTTCTTTTTCAATAGATTGAAGAGATGAAATCTCTCCAACATTCACCCCACTAAACCTACACATCATCCTCGATGGGCCAGTCCTAGGAAACAAAAGCAACATCAAAACTTTTTTTTTTATCAATATTGAATTTCAAACTTGTTTCAATTTGATGCTCAATGTATGCAAATGAAACTTTTGTTTTTCTAGGCATATGACAATTTCAAATCAAGCTAAGACTATCACTCTTTTTGTTCACCAAATACCTGAAATTAAGTTTTAAAACATTTATAAATTTTCCTACAATTTCAAGAAACAATCATCCTTATCTACGGTTTCAAAATCAATCATCATGTCACATATATATTGCATGCAATGCACTTACAAAAATCCAAGAAATACAACTAATTCAACTCATGCATAAATCTCCCTTCGTTTTCTCAATGTGCCTATAATTGGAAGTGCTTTATAGAACACAACCAATTCTTCATGTCATTTCTGTATCCAACTTCATGCTTTTCTATAACAAGTCTTTGGGGTCACTATTGACAAAATACTTCCAATACTGATTTCTTAGACAATGATGTATATAAGAGCTCCAAAACTTTGTAACACTTAGGAAAATTCCTCCTGTAGTGGCGGAGGAATATCCAAAATAGTATAAAAGCCACAAATGTGAAGGATTTCAGGCCATTGTGCACTTGTATCTTTTGCACTAATGAGAAGAGAAGCTCCATTGGTTGTAATACTTGTGTCATCTCTTATGTCTTGTGTCTCCTTCATGCTCAATAGAAGTGTTGTTGTGTTGCTTCGATGATTGTGAATCTGCTGATGTTGGTTCTACATGATCGAGAAGTCCTTGGGAAGTAATCTCTATCATATGCATCTTCTATAACCACTTTAGTGAAGCTTTCCAAACACGAATCTCTCTCCCCTACCTATACACATGAGCATTGCTAATTCTGAGTCCATATTTGAAATCTACATCAGAAATGGCATGAAGAAGACATTTGGATAGCTGGATTTGGTGCTACTATGAGGGAGATATGGTCATTGGAAGTTTCCAGCTTACATGTTTACAAAAAGTTGTGTTCGTCAGAAAGTCGACTTTTAATAGCTTCATTTTACTTCATCGTGATTACTTCTTGTTGATCTTCACACAAGTATGCTTGCTTGCATTCTTTGAGCATGATTAATGTGTTGTTTGTGAAGCACTAGTCTCTAAGCACCAATCGAGTTAGCTTGTTCTTGGATTAATGACACATAAAAAAGAAAATTCCTATCCCACTTCTTTGTCATCAAGTCCCTTCTGCTGCAATGGGACAGAGACTTGTTAAAAGGTGAAGGTAAGGTTTTCAACATAGATCTCTTTTTTGGTGTTGTTGTCGGGGATGAGTTACCTAGATTGGAGGTGTCAAGACCACAAGTAAGTAGCACTTTCCTCTTTACATTGAGACAAGAAAGACTATGGGAGCTGCAAGGGTGATAGAAGGTCAAGCCACGTATGTACGTTTTATTTGATGCATAGGGGATCAATTGTGTGTGGCCTTTGTGAAGTTTTCAATCACATTGAGATGGAGGGATGGCCATGTGGGAGTGTAGCACACTCACAATGGTTACCCCTTGCTCATTGGTTTGAACTTTGCAATTTCTTTTGATTAAGTCCTTCTTTACCTCAATTAGGAGGATTTTTTACAACAGTGATAGTAGGAATAGTTTTCCTTGATCCTCGCTAACCTTTGGAAGCACAAAAACATTTCTTTGCTTTTGACCATTTCCTTCATAAAGTAGCAACTTTTTGTTAGGAAACCACGATTTTCTATGACCTTCATATGAATGTTAGAATTGTTAGGAAACCACTATTTTCATAAATTGTTTAATGACCTTCATATGAATGTCAGAATTGTAAGTTCTTTGGCATTGAAATTTTCTTCTTTTTCAATAGATTGAAGAGATGAAATCTCTCCAACATTCACCCCACTAAACCTACACATCATCCTCGATGGGCCGGTCCTAGGAAACAAAAGCAACATTAAAAATTTTTTTTGATCAATATTGAATTTCAAACTTGTTTCAATTTGATGCTCAACGTATGCAAATGAAACTTTTGTTTTTCTAGGCATATGACAATTTCAAATCAAGCTAAGACTATCACTCTTTTTGTTCACCAAATACCTGAAATTAAGTTTTAAAACATTTATAAATTTTCCTACAATTTCAAGAAACAATCATCCTTATCTACGGTTTCAAAATCAATCATCATGTCACATATATATTGCATGCAATGCACTTACAAAAATCCAAGAAATACAACTAATTCAACTCATGCATAAATCTCCCTTTCTTTTCTCAACGTGCCTATAATTGGAAGTGATTTATAGAACACAACCAATTCTTCATGTCATTTCTATATCCAACTTCATGCTTTTCTATAACAAGTCTTGGGGGTCACTATTGAAAAAATACTTCCAATGCTGATTTCTTAGACAATCATGTATATAAGAGCTCCAAAACTTTGTAACACTTAGGAAGAGTCTTCCTATAGTGGCGGAGGAATATCCAACCCAAAATAGACAAAAGAAATCCTTACTTTGGTATAGAAAAGTACATTGTAAAGATATCGCGACTTTTCTCTCCAAAATAGTATAAAAGCCACAAATGTGAAGGGTTTCAGGCCATTTTGCACTTGTATCTTTTGCAGTAATGAGAAGAGAAGCTCCATTGGTTGTGATACCTGTGTCATCTCTTATGTCTTGTGTCTCCTTCATGCTCAATAGAAGTGTTGTTGTGTTGCTTGGTTGATTGTGAATCTGCGGATGTTGGTTCTACATGATTGAGAAGTCCTTGGAAAGTAATCTCTGTCATATGCATCTTCTATAACCACTTTAGTGAAGCTTTCCAAACATGAATCTCTCTCCCCTACCTATACACATGAGCATTGCTAATTCTGAGTCCATATTTGAAATCTACATGAGAAATGTCATGGAAAAGGCATTTGAATAACTCGATTTGGTGCTCATATGAGGGAGATATGGTCATTTTAGGTTTCCAACTTACATGTTTACAAAAAGTCGTGTTGGTCAGAGAGTCGACTTTTAATAGCTTCATTTTACTTCATCATGATTACTTCTTGTGGATCTTCACACAAGTATGCTTGCTTGCATTCTTTGAGCATGATTAATGTGTGGTTTGTGAAGCACTAGTCTCTAAGCACCAATCGGGTTAGCTTGTTCTTGGATTAATGACAAATTAAAAAGGAAATTCCTTTCCCACTTCTTTGTCATCAAGTCCCTTCTGCTGCAATGGGACAGAGACTTGTTAAAAGGTGAAGGTAAGGTTTTCAACATAGATCTCTTTTTTGGTGCTGTTGTCGGGGATGAGTTACCTAGATTGGAGGTGTCAAGACCACAAGTAAGTAGCACTTTCCTCTTTACATTGAGACAAGAAAGACTGTGGGAGCTGCAAGGGTGACAGAAGGTCAAGCCAGGTATGTACTTTTTATTTGATGCATAGGGGATCAAGTGTGTATGGCCTTTGTGAAGTTTTCAGTCACATTGAGATGGAGGGATGGCCATGTGGGAGTCTAGCACACTCACAATGGTTACCCCTTGCTCATTGGTTTGAACTTTGCAATTGCTTTTGATTAAGTCCTTCTTTACCTCAATTAGGAGGATTTTTGACAATAGTGATAGGAGGAATAGTTTTGCTTGATCCTCACTAACCTTTGGAAGCACAAAAACAATTTTTTGCTTTTGATCATTTCCTTCATAAAGTAGCGACTTTTTGTTAGGAAACCACGATTTTCTATGACCTTCCTTTGAATGTCAGAATTGTTAAGAAACCACGATTTTCATAAAGTGTTCAATGACCTTCATATGAATGTTAGAATTGTAAATTCTTTGGCATTCAAATTTTCTTCTTTTTCAATAGATTAAAGAGATGAAATCTCTCCAACATTCACCCCACTAAACCTACACATCATCCTCGATGGGTCGGTCCTAGGGAACAAAAGCAACATCAAAACCTTTTTTTGATCAATATTGAATTTCAAACTTGTTTCAACTTGATGCTCAACGTATGCAAATGAAACTTTTGTTTCCCTAGGCAGATGACAATTTCAAATCAAGCTAAGACTATCACTCTTTTTGTTCACCAAATACTGAAATTAAGTTTTAAAACATTTATAAATTTTCCTACTATTTCAAGAAACAATCATCCTTATCTGCGGTTTCAAAATCAATCATCATGTCACATATATATTGCATGCAATGCACTTACAAAAATCCAAGAAATACAACTAATTCAACTCATGCATAAATCTCCCTTGTTTTTCTCAATGTGCCTATAATTGGAAGTGATTTATAGAACACAACCAATTCTTCATGTCATTTCTATATCCAACTTCATGCTTTTCTATAACAAGTCCTGGGGGTCACTATTGACAAAATACTTCCAATACTGATTTCTTAGACAATCATGTATATAAGAGCTGCAAAACTTTGTAACACTTAGGAAGAGTCTTCCTGTAGTGGCGGAGGAATATCCAACCCAAAATAGACAAAAGAAAACCTTACTTTGGTATAGAAAAGTACATTGTAAAGAAATCGCGACTTTTCTCTCCAAAATAGTATAAAAGCCACAAATGTGAAGGATTTCAGGCCATTTTGCACTTGTATCTTTTGCACTAATGAGAAGAGAAGCTCCATTGGTTGTGATACCTGTGTCATCTCTTATGTCTTGTGTCTCCTTCATGCTCAATAGAAGTGTTGTTGTGTTGCTTGGTTCATTGTGAATCTGCGGATGTTGGTTCTACATGATTGAGAAGTCCTTGGGAAGTAATCTCTGTCATTGAAATCTTCTATAACCACTTTATTGAAGTTTTCCAAACACGAATCTCTCTCCACTACCTATACACATGAGCATTGCTAATTCTGAGTCCATATTTGAAATCTACATGAGAAATGGCATGGAAAAGGCATTTGAATAACTCGATTTGGTGCTCATATGAGGGAGATATGGTCATTTGAAGGTTCCAACTTACATGTTTACAAAAAGTCGTGTTGGTCAGAAAGTCGACTATTAATAGCTTCATTTTACTTCATCATGATTACTTCTTGTGAATCTTCACACAAGTATGCTTGCTTGCATTCTTTGAGCATGATTAAAGTGTGGTTTATGAAGCACTAGTCTCTAAGCACCAATTCGGTTAACTTGTTCTTGGATTAATGAAAAATTAAAAAGGAAATTCATTTCCCACTTCTTTGTCATCAAGTCCCTTCTGCTGCAATGGGACAGAGACTTATAAAAAGGTGAAGGTAAGGTTTTCAACCTAGATCTCTTCTTTGGTGTTGTTGTCAGGGATGAGTTACCTAGATTGGAGGTGTCAAGACCACAAGTAAGTAGCACTTTCCTCTTTACATTGAGACAAGAAAGACAATGGGAGCTGCAAGGGTGATAGAAGGTCAAGCTAGGTATGTACTTTTTATTTGATGCATAGGGGATCACGTGTGTGTGGCCTTTGTGAAGTTTTCAATCACATTGAGATGGAGGGATGGCCATGTGGGAGTCTAGCACACTCACAATGGTTACTCCTTGCTCATTGGTTTGAACTTTGCAATTTCTTTTGATTAAGTCCTTCTTTACCTCAGTTAGGAGGATTTTTGACAATAGTGATAGGAGGAATACTTTTCCTTGATCCTCACTAACCTTTGGAAGCACCAAAACATTTCTTTGCTTTTGACCATTGCCTTCATAAAGTAGTGATTTTTTGTTAGGAAACGACAATTTTCTATGACCGTATGAATGTCAGAATTGTTAGGAAACCACAATTTTCATAAATTGTTCAACGACCTTCATATGAATGTCAGAAATGTAAGCTCTTTGGCATTGAAATTTTCTTCTTTTTCAATAGATTGAAGAGATGAAATCTCTCCAACATTCACCCCACTAAACTTACACATCATCCTTGATGGGCCGGTCCTAGGAAACAAAAGCAACATCAAATTTTTTTTTTTATCAATATTGAATTTCAAACTTGTTCCAATTTGATGCTCAACGTATGCAAATGAGACTTTTGTTTTTCTAGGCATATGACAATTTCAAATCATTCTAAGACTATCACTCTTTTTGTTCACCAAATACCTGAAATTAAGTTTTAAAAACATTTATAAATTTTCCTACAATTTCAAGAAACAATCATCCTTATCTACGGTTTCAAAATCAATCATCATGTCACATATATATTGCATGCAATGCACTTACAAAAATCCAAGAAATACAACTAATTCAACTCATGCATAAATCTCCCTTTTTTTCTCAATGTGCCTATAATTGGAAGTGATATATAGAGCACAACCAATTCTTCATGTCATTTCTATATCCAACTTCATGCTTTTCTATAACAAGTCTTGGGGGTCACTGTTGACAAAATACTTCCAATAGTGATTTCTTAGACAATCATGAATATAAGAGCTCCAAAACTTTGTAACACTTAGGAAGAGTCTTCCTGTAGTGGCGGAGGAATATCCAACCCAAAATAGACAAAAGAGATCCTTACTTTGGTATAGAAAAGTACATTGTAAAGAAATCACGACTTTTCTCTCAAAAACAGTATAAAAGCCACAAATGTGAAGGATTTTAGGCCATTTTGCACTTGTATCTTTTGGCACTAATGAGAAGAGAAGCTCCATTGGTTGTGATATCTGTGTCATCTCTTATGTCTTGTGTCTCCTTCATGCTCAATAGAAGTGTTTTTGTGTTGCTTGGTTGATTGTGAATCTGCGGATGTTGGTTCTACATGATTGAGAAGTCCTTGGGAAGTAATCTCTGTCATATGCATCTTATATAACGCCTTTAGTGAAGCTTCCAAACACGAATCCCTCTCCCCTACCTATACACATGAGCATTGCTAATTCTAAGTTCATATTTGAAATCTACATGAGAAATGGCATGGAAAAGGCATTTGAATCACTCGATTTGGTGCTCATATGAGGGAGATATGGTCATTTGAAGTTTCCAGCTTACATGTTTACAAAAAGTCGTGTTGGTCAGAAAGTCGACTTTTAATAGCTTCATTTTACTTCATCATGATTACTTCTTGTGGATCTTCACACAAGTATGCTTGCTTGCATTCTTTGAGCATGATTAATGTGTGGTTTGTGAAGCACTAGTCTCTAAGCACCAATCGGGTTAGCTTGTTCTTGGATTAATGACAAATTAAAAAGGAAATTCCTTTCCCACTTCTTTGTCATCAAGTCCCTTCTGCTGCAATGGGACAGAGACTTGTTAAAAGGTGAAGGTAAGGTTTTCAACATAGATCTCGTTTTTGGTGCCATTGTCGGGGATGAGTTACCTAGATTGGAGGTGTCAAGACTAGAAGTAAGTAGCACTTTCCTCTTTACATTGAGACAAGAAAGACTATGGGAGCTGCAAGGGTGAAGGTCAAGTCAGGTATGTACTTTTCATTTGATGGATAGGGGATCAAGTGTGTGTGGCCTTTGTGAAGTTTTCAGTCACATTGAGATGGAGGGATGGCCATGTGGGAGTCTAGCACACTCACAATGGTTACCCCTTGCTCATTGGTTTGAACTTTGCAATTTCTTTTGATTAAGTCCTTCTTTACCTCAATTAGGAGGATTTTTGACAATAGTGATAGGAGGAATAGTTTTCCTTGATCCTCACTAAACTTTGGAAGCACAAAAACATTTCTTTGCTTTTGACCATTTCCTTCAGAAAGTAGCGACTTTTTGTTAGGAAACCACGATTTTCTATGTTTTGCAATTTTAAAAGCCCAAAAAATTAATAAAAATCAAAACAAATGGATAAAATAAATTATATATATATATATATATATATATATATATATATATATATATATATATATATATATATATATATATATATATATATATATATATATATATTCACAACAAGGAGGAAAATGATGGAATGAAATGGGAAAGCTCTTGAGCAGTGAAAACTTATATATATATATATATATATATTCACAAAAAGGAGGAAAATGATGGAATGAAATGGGAAAGCTCTTGAACAGTTAAAACTTCTTAGAGATTGCAGGAAATTCCAGCAAATCATGACTTTATGTGAGCCACATCTCAGAAAAATGTGATTCTCTACCAAGAAATCGTGATTCTGTGACCCCTTGACCAAAATCACAAGCAAATTGAGACATTGGCTAAGAGGAAAACAAGCAATCATAGTTTATAAAATTATGAGTAGCAGAGTCATCTATCATGACCTGCACTCTAGTTCCGTATACGCTACCATGCAGTTTAACTAGGTCATGTGGTCCAAACTGCGGTGACCACAATGACTGAGTCAAACAATAGGTGTGCTCTGATACCAATGTAACTGAAGAAGCTTCCTGTGACGCCCCTCACTTTTGGGGAAAGCTCATGCACAAGCTATGAGGTCCATCTCTGTCAGAGTCTGTAAGCGCCATCCTCAACACGGAGATGCTTTTTTAATTCTGCCGCCCAGCCGTGTGTACATACTCCATTTGACTCTCTCTCAATTATTGAATGAGTCCTATGAGCTACACATGGGTGCCACATGGCAGTCATGTGTAAATCCATCTAAATGGATCTAAGAGGTGGTTCACACCTCCTCCATTCATTGACTCCATATAACAACCTTGCATAAATTGAATGCCCAAATAGTGATGCAAATGCCTCAAATCAGACATCTCAAATGAGGCATGCAAATCAGCCTTGAAATCAGCAATATGTGTGTCATGAGGACCAGTGAGCAAGATGTCATCAACATTTACCACAATGATCAGAAGCACATCATTAGCACCCTTAACATATAAGGTGCTTTCAGTTGGACTGTACTTCGAACCATGTGCAATCAGATAGACATGTATCTTTTCATACCAAGCACATGGTGCTTGCTTTAAACCATATAATGCCTTCTTTAACATGCACACCTAGTTTTCATTCCCTTTCTCCACAAAGCCACGGGGCTAAAAAACATACACTTCTTCATGCAAGTCACCATTCAAAAATCTTGTTTTAATGTCCAACTAATTTACATTCCAACCATGATGAGCTGCAAGTGCACATATGCTATGAACAGCAGTCATTTGGCAAGTAGGAGCAAAGGTTTCATCAAAATCAATGCCTCTTTTTCTTGTGCATAACCCTTTGCAACAAGCCTAGCCTTATACCTGTGAACTGTTCGATCAGGTTTACGCTTCAGCTTGTATACCCACTCATTGCCAAGGGCCTTCTTGCCAGGAGGCAAGTCACATAGAGACCATGTACCATTTTTCATGATAACATCATATTCAAATTGCATTGCAACCATCCAATGTTCTGAATTTTGTGCTTCATCAAACAAAACAAGTTCATTCTCATCACAGAGACTAGACGCAGCCATAGCATAGCAATCTGATGCAAAAGAGGCACTATGAGAGCTTGAACAAGTATGGTATGACAGATGTGCATCTAATTTGTTGTCACACAAACTTTGCACTAGCCATTTTGGCATAGTTTTTGCCTGCTCAATATCAACTCTCTCATCAACAAGTGCATCATGTATATCTACATCAGAAGCGGAATGATCTGCATCATCACATGAAACCTACAAAGGCTGAGAAGTTGCCTCATTAGAACCAACACTAGACTATCCACCTATAAAAAGATTCAACAAAGTATCATACATGTCTTTGCAGCTAAGAGATGTCTTCTTAGTACATGAAAGCAATGGCTGAATAACATCTTCCATGAAAACAACATCACAGCTAACCAAAATGCATTTAGTCTGTGGATGATACAGACGATAGCCTTTACTTTCAGAACTAAACCCAACAAAAATGCATTTTACTACTTTATCATTCAATTTTCTATGATGTTGTTCAGGCACTAATGCATATGCGAAACAACCAAAAACATGTAGATGAGCAACAGATGGCTTGCAACCATGCCAAGACTCATATGGAGTGAAAGATAGTAGCATTTTAGTGGGGCACCTGTTTAGTACATATCCTGCACACATAACAGCCTCAAGCCAAAAGCTATGTGGTAAATCCTGACTCTTGACCATACACCTCGCCATCTCCATGAGTGACATGTTCTTCCATTCAGCAAGTCCATTCTCTTGAGGTGTGTACGGCACTGTACAATGATGTTTTATCCCACGTTCAGCTAGAAATGCATTAAACTCAGAAGACATATATTCCCCCCCTCGATAAAAACGGAGGGTGCCCATTTTACATGCTGACAAATTTTCAGCCAAAACCAAAAACTGTTTGAACCAAATAAACACTTTGGACTTTGCTTTGAGTGGATATAACCATGCACACGTGGAAAAATCATCAATGAAAGTCATGAAGTAAAAGTAGTTTCCAAAAGAAGGTGTCTGCATAGGACCACAAACATCACTATGTACAAGCTACAATTTCTGTGTAGCCCGAACTTAACCATCTTATGGAAACGAGGAACGCTGCATTTTGCCCAAAATACAGCCTTGACATACATGTTTATTGGGTGCCTCAAGTTTCGGCAAAGAGGACATCATTTCAGATGTCCACAGGTGTAGCAAACTAGTAAAATTCAGATGACCAAAGTGTGCATGCCAAAGCTTTGCATTTGACATAGCCTGAGAATCATGTACTGCACATGCCAAATCATTTATAGATCTTTAATAGTCTATGAGCTTATACAACCCATGACATAAAATGCCAAAAGCAATAATGACATCACCATTTGACAAATCATGAATTGTTTATCTATCATCAACAAATTTCACAACCAAGCTAATATTGGCTAATGCAGAAACTGATAACACATTTTTCTTGACCCTTGATACAAATAAAGCATCTAACAAAGGCTAGCCTTCATCGACTTCTTGGGCACCCAAATAGACTTCACGTTAGCAGAAGAACTTCTGAAAGACTTCTTATTAGTGTCGTGTTGTTGGTTACTAATAAGAGGCTTTGCCCGTGTGGTTGGCTTGAGTGCAACCGGGTGTTCGCCTTTCCGCACCCACACTTGTTTAACTAGCTGAGACATTTTGTTGCGCAGGTACTTTTGATCTCCGACATAGGTAGTACTCTGCTTCTTCTGCCTTTGATCCACCTTTGGTTGTTGCCTCCCTCTGGCCTTTGGAAAAGAAGGGAGTTCCCTTGTGGTTCTGACTCCTTTTTTGAGATCTTCATTCTTCTGCATCACATAGCCTTGGACAAGAACAGCATGGTCAACTTCATGTGCACCCCTGGAGGGACCAGGAGTCTGTGCCTTTCCTAGTTCCTTGAGTGCTCCATTATTTAACTCCATAGTAATTCTAGTCTGCTTCACCCATACCTGAAGAAGTCCACTTCTTAGGTTTAAGTTGACTGCTTGGTCATAAATCCAGTCTTGACCCAAGACAAGAGGTTCAGTGAGGTCCTCATCTTGACATACTAGCACTTTAACTGTCATTGCCTCATCATGAATATAGAGGGGAAGTTCCACCTCGCCCATGCAAGGGGTTTCCACGCCTCCCAATCCTATGAGATATGCTTCCATAGGATTGACATTTAATTGCAACTCTTGACAGTAAGACAATTTAACAGCACTAGTGGCTGCACCTGAGTCAATCAAGGCTCTTACAGTCCTTGCACTCTTTCCTTGTCCTATATCTAAGGTTATGAAAGGACGTCGATCAGTTATCCTATGTGAGCTAACACCTGAAACTTCACACATAGCCACGTAATATCCTTGATCTGCATATGCATCTTGCCTAGGGTGCTCTCTACCTTGTCTTCTTAATTTCATTCTCCGGATGCGCTCTAGGGCTTCTGCTTGAGCTTCTTCTCGAATTCGCTTTTCTTCCTCTTTACGTTGCTTAGCAGCATTGAGTCGACTTAGCATTTCCTCTGTGAGAGGTTCCTGATACAACTTGACTCTGCATCCGCTAATATAGTTTAGGAGAACATCACCCTCTAAAGTGGCTAGTTGTACTGCTCCACTCGTGGAGATCCTATTGATGATCATAGGTCCGTAGCCTCTCTTTTCTAGCTTCCTTGCATGTTGTTTCAATGTGTAGACTAAAACTAGATCTCCTGCTTTCAAGCCCTTATCCTTCACATGGGCATCAAAGTATGCCTTCTGTCTCTTCTTAGCTGCATATATCCCTGCAGCTGCTCTCAGTCTTGTTTCTCCTAATCGTTCAAGGTCAAAAAGTCTAGAGGAGAGTTCATGACCCGTCCATTCGTGCTCTTGTGCTACTTTTAATGTAGGTATCAAGAAGTCCAAGGGTAGCACGGCGCTTTGGCCAAATACCATCTGAAAGGGGGTGGCTTGGAGTACCGTTTTGTAGGCAACTCGGTATGCCCAAACAGCATGGTGTAGCTGTTTGTCCTAATCAGAGCGTTTATTGTTCACTAATTTTGTCAGTACATTGCATAAGATCTTGTTGGTGCTCTCAGCCTGGCCATTTGCTTGAGGGTGATAAGGGGCAGACTTCTTATGTATTACCAAGAATTCTTGGAGCAGATTTTCAATTACTTCATTCAAGAAGTGAGTGCCTCTATCGCTAACTAGCTCTATGGGTAGCTCGTATCTAGTGAACACATTCTCAAATAAAAACTTAGCTGTTGTTTGAGCATCGTTCTTCGTTGTGGCTTTTACCTCTACCCACTTAGTTAGATAGTCTGTTGCAACAATGATGCATTCTGCATGAGAACCCTTAGCTGGGGGATTAATAGGACCTACAAAGTCTATTCCCCACTTAGAGAATGCACGTCCACCCATCATGGGTTTCAGTGGCATCTCATCTTTGCGTATAGGATACTGAGTTCGCTGACAGACATCACACCGTTTCACATAGGTATGTGCATCCATGTGAAGGGTCGGCCACCAGAAGCCTGCAAATAGTATTGCCTTGATCACCCGATCTGGTCCAAAGTGTCCTCCTGCTACACCTTGGTGAGCAGTTTCCAAGATCTTGAGATATTCACTTTCATGGACACATAGCCTCAAGTAACCGTCTTTACCACGTTTGTATAGATTATCACCAATAAGTGAGTAATCCTGGGCTTCTTGTTCTAAGCTCCTTTTCCTCGCCAGAGTCATGTCTGGAGGGAATGTTTTTGTCCTCAGGAAGGATACTAGTGGTTCACTCCAATCTGGCACTAGGGACACTTGATAAAGCGTGGCGTGTTCCACAGGTGGTTTAGTGCAACAGATTGGGCATTCCTTGCACAACCTTTGGACATCAGCTTCCATTGTTGGCCAATGTACTCCGAGTCTTCTTAGCGTCTGTAAGGTTCGTTGCTTTGAATAGTGTTGCTCTAATGCACCTACATGTGCTAAATGCAACCATTTATTGTACTCGTCCTCTTCCACACAACAGGCCAAGATTCCTTGATCTGTGTGCTTGTACATGCTTCCTGCCATGATGTGGTACTTTTGGGCTTTCACAACCTCTCTATTTTGTGTGTTTACTACTGGATGGTTAGGCCCGTATGTCAATACTGGTACCAATGGCTTAGCCCACTGCGGCACCACTTCCAAATTAAACAAGTAAGCGTCAGGAAGGTCATCTGATACTCCTTGTGGGGCTTCTCCAGATGTGAGCCTAGAGAGATGATCTGCTCTCAAATGAGTCCTCCCTTTTCTCACCACAACCTCAAAATCATATTCCATTAGCAAGAGAAACCATCTCACTAATCTTCCTGTATTGCATGGCTTGTTTACGAGGTATAGCAATGCCTGATGATCAGTAAAAATTTTAAACTTATTTGCAAGCAAATAGTGTCTAAATTTCTTAACTGCATATACCATGCCTAAGCCTTCTCTCTCCGTAGTGGTGTAATTTCGTTCAGCTGCATTCAATTGTCTACTAGCGTAGGCAATTGGAAGATCCATATTACCTTCACCAGTAGGTTGAGCAAGCACACACCCAATAGCGTAATTGGATGCATCCACATGAACATGGAATGGCTTGTTCCAATCTGGTGTGGTCAAGATTGGTGCTGAGCATAATCTTCGTTTAAGCTCCTGGAAGGAATTCTCACATTCATCCGTCCACTCAAAGTTAGTCAGAAGTCCGTACATGGGCTTTGCAATGACAGCATACATGTGAATGAACCGGCGGTAGTAACCACAATGCCCCATGAAAGCTTGTACTTCCTTGACATTCTTTGGCCTAGGTAGCTCTGCTATGGCTCTCACTTTCTCTTCGTCAGTAGATATGCCATTCTTTGACACTATGTGCCCTAGAATTTTGCCTTGTCTGACCATGAAAACACACTTTTCTGGGTTCAGGCATACTTGATATTCTCTACATTTGTCAAAGATTTGTTTGAGTTCAGGAATATGGGTTTGCCTAATGTTGGAATGGGCACAAAGATCATCAACATAGACTTCTAAGTTCTTCCTCAGGAACTCCTTAAACACATGGCACATTAGTCTCTGGAAGGTGGCTGGTGCGTTGGTAAGCCCAAATGGCATTACTCTAAAAGCAAAAATGCCCCATTCTGTGGCAAAGGCTGTCTTATGCTGATCTTCTGGAGCTATGGCTACTTGATTGTAACCCGAAAATCCATCAAGGAAGCTATACACTTCCTTGCCTGCCACTCTTTCTAAGAGATGTTTTGTGATGGGAAGCGGATAGTTATCTCGAATCGTGGCTGCATTAACCTTTTTCAAGTTAATGCATATGTGCAACTTTCCATTTTTCTTGGGCACCACTACGATGGGGGATACCCACTCAGTGTGCTCAATTTCATAGATAAATCCAGCTTCGACCAGTCTATCTATCTCCTCTTTGATCTTAGCAGCGTAATTATCGTTATATGTGTAGGGCTTTTGCTTAGAGGGTTTGGCATCTGAAGTCATGGGGATGGTGTGTGAGCATATGTCAGGGTCCACACCCTTCAAATCCTTGTAACTCCAAGCGAACACATCTCTGTATTCTCTTAGCAAGGCAATTAACGCATGCTCCTCTTCCTCTGTTAGGTCATGGCCTATGTACGTGCATCTCTCCTCTCCTTCTTCTAGGGCCACTACTATTTTCTTGGTGGTTTCTTTGTTATCATAGGCCTCTCTTGATTGCGCCTCTCGTTTAGGCATTCTTATCATGACTCTCCTGTCGTCTATCTCGTACTTCTTAAAATTTTCTGGGACCTCAAACAAGGATTCTTCCTCTTCTGGTGAGACTTCTTTCTTCTTTCGTTTCTTTCCTTCTTCCTTCGGTGTCACATGTGTGGCTAATCTTACATCATTTGTAAGCTCTCCATGCCTCTGAGGTTGAAATTCTACTTCATGGAAGTATTCTTCATCTGATGCAAAAGGTGGGTCCATAATGATTGACTCTAGATCGGAGTCACTTGCATCCTCAAATGCATCAGGGCTAGGTTCGCATTCTTCTAGAACTACCTCTCCCATGATTGGCTCTATGGAGAAGACTGAAATGTCATAGCCATCCTCATCACAGTGAGGTGTCCATTGTTCCTCATTGATGGCTACATCCATTGTTGCTAAGATTTCTGCCCAGCCATGGGGTTCAAATTCCTCATCAGGAAAGACTACAGGTGCATAGGCTGGGTCTTGAATTGATCTATGGTTTTCTTTTGCACCTACCTCTCTGGCTTTCTCTCTCTTCTCTTCTTCTACTGCTACCTTGCACATCCATAAGTGGGTGTCTTCATGCATCCATGAGGATCCTGATCCTATGGAATGCACCGATTCCATATCATCTTTGGCTCTATGGATGGGATTCCATTGGATGGGAGGTACATCTCTATGAGAGTAATCTTTGAGATTTACTTTGGTTGTAACACCTAAGTGTTGCAAATACAAGGAGTTGGTTCCCCAGTCCTGTACCACTTGCAACTCTCGCATAAATGGTCTTCCCAAAATCATCTCATAGGCATGATTTTTGCTAAAGTCACATATAGCAAATGTATGCTCGAACTCAACACCACATGTAGTGAGAGTTATTCCTTCTAACAACCCTAGGGGTCTCTCTATGTGACCATCGGCCATCTGCAATTTCATTCTCGTTGGCCTGAGTGCTGGCTTGCCCCAACGCTTCCATAGGGAAGTGGTGGCAATTGCAACTCCTGCACCTGAGTCCAAAATTGCCTTGGTGGTGTACTCCTGGTAGGTAATGGGAAGATAGGTGTTCCCTTCTTCACCTTCACACATATCTCCTATCTTATCCAAGGGTATTTCTGGCACTGTTCTTGTTGGTGCAAGACAATCAACAATTGAAGGTCTTTAAGTCCGCAGGAACTTCAACAAAAATTTCTTTAAAAAGGTCACCGGAAGGGCACCGGAACAGTACCGGAACAGTACCGGAAGGTCACAGTAAAGTCACCGGAATGTTACCGGAAAAGATCATTTTTACAGTTTTCAGTTCATGAAGAGTTGAAGGATGAAAGGAGGAAGAACAAATTTTGAAGCTTGGAAGAAGAACCGGAAAAAGTTGTACACATATGTACAGTAGTATAGTCCGCGTTATAAGCTTGTACAAATTTATCTATAAATACCTGAAAAATGTAGAGGCGCTAGGATAAGAGAAAGTATGAGAGGCGTATAGGCATTAGAGGCATATACGAGAGAGAAAGGAATAGAAGAGAAGAATGAGAAGTTAGATGTCATGAGACATATGAAAAGTTAGTTGAGTTTTCCTCTCATCACTCAACTGTAATTTTTTGAGTAATCGAAAATACTGCGCCGAAATTTCTGTGTGTTTTCATCTGTGATAGATGATTTGTGAAATCCTATTGAGGATATCTAAGTCTATAGTTAATCAATCTATAGCTTAAGTTTTAGAGTTTGATTGTAAACAGAAACCGAGAATTGTCAGTAGGAACATTCATATGTGTTGAGTGTTCAAAGTTTACTGAAACAGGCGCATTTTCGGTAATCAATGTTTTGATCATTTCTCAGTGCATACTTTAAAGTTTTGCATGAGTGAGGGCTTAATCTTTAAGTTAGAAGATAAGCTACTCGTAACCATAAGCATTTGCTTAAACGGGTTCTATTCAAGGAGAACCAAGTCTTAGAAGTTACAGGTGTTAAGTCGACTGTTCAGAATGACAGTTTCAGACAAAAGTAACCTGTGAAGATTAATTTGAAGAAATTGTGCAGTAGACTTATGTGTTGTGAAGGTTTTTGACTTACTCTTGGTATAGAGGTGTTCTAATCACAAGAGTAGGTTATTCTGAAGGAGATTAACATTCTCCGACAGTGGTATCAGAGCAGGAGTGGTATCAGAGCAGGAGACATTAAAATCAAAGAAAGGAGGTTCCCGATTGCTGCAGTCACAAAGAATTCAACAACCGAAGAACTAAAAGGTGAAAGCTTGAAGGCGAAACCTGAGGAAGAGATCATACGATATCAAGAAAGACAAACGGAGTCTAATTTGAAGCAAAGGTACATACATTATTCATAAAGGTTGAAGGTTTAAATACACAGGAAGACACAAGATGGGAGATTCTCTACAGATAGAGAAACTGGATAGGGAAAACTATCCTGCGTGGTCAATGAGGATGGAAGCTCATCTTATGAGCAAAGATTTGATAGCTTATATCACAGGAGAAGAAGAAAAGCCACAGTTCAGAGATCCTAGTGTTCCGACTAGGGAAGAGTTAGCAGATTTGAAAAACTGGATGAAGAAAGATGCGCAAGCTAGGAGCATTATCTATATGGCAGTAAATGATTACTTGTTACCTCATATTCGAGGTCTTGAAAGTGCAACGGACATTTGGAATGCATTGGAGGAGCATTTCCAGAATACTACTAAGTCAAGGAAGGCATCCTTATGGGCAGAGTTTACAACCTTCAAGAAGAAGGCTTCTCAGTCCGTTTCAGACTATGTGACAAGAATGAAAGACATTGCAGATGCATTAGGTGCTGTTGATGAAGATATCGAAGAGGATAAATTGGTAAGGCAAATTCTTACAGGCTTAAGAGGTGATGACAAATGGAAGCCGTTTATTTTGTCTACGGAATTATCACTTGACCATTTCACTCCTGATTTAAATCAGTTGCTAGGACATATGCTAACATTTGAGAATGATGTTAAAGGAGATGGTGACAAGAGTGCAGGTCACGCAATGTACTCGAAAGATAAAAAGAAGAATAGCAAAGGAAAGCAACAAGCAAATGAAGATGAAGGAACAACTAGCCAGGCCAACTTCCTAAGAGGAAGAGGAGGTGGCAAAGGTAGAGGAAGAGGCAGAAACAACAAAGATGGAGGCAAAGCTTGCTGGATTTGTGGTAAGACAAATCATTTAGCCAATGATTGTTGGCACAATACTCAAAGTAATAATGGATATAATCAAAGTTACAATGCAAGAGGAAGAGGTGGCAGAAATCAAAGAGGAAATTTCAGAGGCAGAGGTGGTAGGAGTTACTTTGGAAGAAATGCAGGTAGAGGATTCCAAAGTCAACAATATAATAATACCTACTACAATTATGCTTCAGAACAGAAAGAGGATTCAACATTGATATTGAATGCTACTTGTGAAAGGCAGAGTGAAGATCAAAGAGTCTTCTACATTGACTCAGGGTGTAGCAATCACCTGAGTGGAAATATATCATTGATGACTGATTTGGAGAATAAAGTTTCTAATCATGTTGTTCAAACAGGTGACAACACAAAGCATAAAGTGAAATCGATTGGATCAGTGAAAGCTAAAGACGGTAGTACCTTATTGGGTAAGGTACTGTATGTTCCTACAATTCCTAAGAATTTGATAAGTGTAGGACAAATTGTTGAAAAAGGATATGAAGTAAGATTTACTAATGAAGGAGTATACGTGGAAGATCCCAGTCAGGGATATAAACAGATTGTTTCAGGAAAAAAAGAAGGAAGGCTGTTTACACTGAAGATTCAAGGTAACATTGGTCAGGCCATGTTTACATATGAAGGACAAAAAATTTCTGAGTTAGATCTTTGGCACAAGAGGCTTGGACATTTCAGTGAAAGAGGTATTAAAGATATGGTCAACAATGGTTCAGTGCTTGGATTGCCTAATGTTGCAGGTCAACATATGACATACAAATGTGAGGCATGTCAGTTTGGTAAGGCTCATAAGAATTCTTATACCAAGCATGGTTTTATGCACTCAGAGAAGCTTGAGTTGGTACACACAGATGTGTGGGGACCATCAAAGGATTTCAGTATAAATGGATCAAGATATTATGTGATTTATGTTGATGATGCTACCAGATGGATCACTATCTATGTGATCAAGGATAAGTCAGAAGTATTCAATACATTCAAACATTATCATGCGTATGCAGAAAGAACTACAGGTCATAAACTGAAGAGACTAAGATCAGATGGAGGGGGAGAGTATTTTTCCAACGAGTTCAGTGACTACTTATGGAATGCAGGTATAAAAAGGGAAGTTACTTGCAGATATTCTCCTCAACAAAATGGTGTAGCAGAAAGAAGGAACAGGACTCTGGTTGAGTTTGCAAGGTCCATGATGAATGAGAAAAATTGCCCTAATTATTTGTGGGCTGAAGCTGTAAATACAGCCACTTATTTGGTCAATAGGTTACCATGTAAAGCCCTGCAAGGTATGACACCATATGAAGCTTGGTGGGGTAAAAGACCTACTCTGGATCATTGTAGAGTATTTGGATGTGTGGCATATGCATATGTGCCATCACAATTAAGACACAAATTGGAACCTAAAGCTGAAAAATATGTTTTCATTGGTTATGATGATAGACAGATGGGATACAGGTTGTGGAATCCATCCACAAAACATTTTCTGGTCTCGAAAGATGTTACGTTTGATGAGCAAAGTTCTTGGTATACAGGAATAGTTAATAACAATACAGGTGATGAAGAAGAAGTGAGTCAGAAGAAAGGTAAATCAAAAGTTCAAATAATTGATGAAGAAGAAAATTATGAAGTGCAGGAAGAAGTTGAAGAAAGGCCAAGATTTGATCCTGAGTGTGAAGAACCAGAAACCTCAAGGACTGGAGAACTCAGAAGGTCATCAAGAAATAGATGGCAACCTACAAGGTACAGTTATGATACTTCATTTTTGGCTACGAAAGATTATGCTTACATAGTGAAAGCAGATGAAGACCCTTCTACATATGAAGAGGCAAAAGGTAAGGAAAAATGGGAAAAAGCTATGCAGGAAGAACATGATGCATTGGTAGGAAATCAAACATGGGATTTAGTTCCTAAACCAAATAGCCAGAAGATTATTGGATGCAAGTGGGTCTATAAGACCAAAAGATTTGCAGATGGAAGTGTGTCTAGATACAAAGCTAGACTAGTTGTCAAAGGGTTTGCTCAAACTTATGGAGTTGATTATGATGAGACTTATAGTCCAGTAGCAAAGATGACAACTATCAGAACACTCATAGCTGTTGCTGCGAGTAAAGGTTGGAAGTTATGTCAGTTAGATGTGAAAAATGCTTTTCTGAATGGTTATATTTCAGATGATGTGTTCATGGAACAACCTCAAGGATTCAGAGATAAAAGGTATCCAGAACATGTGTGCAAGCTCAAGAGAGCTTTGTATGGCTTGAAGCAAGCGCCAAGAGCGTGGAACTATAGACTGGTAAAGTTCTTGAAAGAACTTGGTTTTCAGGTGTCTGAAGCAGATAGTAGTCTGCTTATAAAAGCAAGTGATAATGGTTTCATATACATGTGCATATATGTTGATGATATAATTCTTACAGGAACAGATGAGTCAGGTATACAAAGACTCAAGAAGCAAATGGAAAAGGAGTTCAAGATAAGTGACTTGGGAAACTTTTCTTACTTCTTGGGTATGGAGATCACATATACTCAGCATGGAGTATTCGTGACCCAAGAAAGATATTTGAAGAACTTGTTAATCAAGTTTAAAATGAATGATTGCCAGATAGCACCTACTCCAATGGAGGTGAACCACAAACTGAGTAAGTTTGGAGGTGAAGAATTCAAGGATGTGAGACAATATCAGAGTTTGGTTGGTAGTCTTATCTATGCTACTTTAACCAGACCTGATTTATCATATGCAGTAGGAGTGTTGTCTCAGTTCATGCACTGTCCAAGGAAAGAACATTGGATTGCAGGACAAAGGGTGTTGAGATACATTAAAGGTACACTCAAAGAAGGTTTGTATTATGGGTTTACCTCAGATACAAATATCAAAATATACAGTGACGCAGATTGGGCAGGTAATCCAGATGACAGAAGGTCAACCTATGGATACATGTGTTATGTGGGAGATAAGCTAATCTCATGGTGTTCCAAGAAGCAACATACAGTTGCTTTGTCGTCTACCGAAGCCGAGTACAAAGGCATGGTTGAAGCTGCAAAGGAAGTGATTTGGCTAAAGACTTTAATGAAGAGTTTTGACGCTATACAGAGAACTCCAATTATATTTGGAGATAATATGAGTTCATTATATTTAGCTGCTAATCCTGTTTTTCATGCCAGGACTAAACACATTGAGATTCAGTATCACTTTCTAAGAGAGAAGGTGATGGATAAAGAGATTGAAGTAATTCATACTTCAACGAAAGATCAGATAGCTGATATGCTTACAAAAAGTTTGGATGGACCTAAGTTACAAAGGTTTAAAGATATGGCAGGAATAAAGAAGACAGAGAAAACCTCAATTGATGATTGAGGGGGAGCTGTTGGTGCAAGACAATCAACAATTGAAGGTCTTTAAGTCCGCAGGAACTTCAGCAAAAATTTCTTTAAAAAGGTCACCGGAAGGGCACCGGAACAGTACCGGAAGGTCACAGTAAAGTCACCGGAATGTTACCGGAAAAGATCATTTTTACAGTTTTCAGTTCATGAAGAGTTGAAGGATGAAAGGAGGAAGAAAAGAACAAATTTTGAAGCTTGGAAGAAGAACCGGAAAAAGTTGTACACATATGTACAGTAGTATAGTCCGCGTTATAAGCTTGTACAAATTTATCTATAAATACCTGAAAAATGTAGAGGCGCTAGGATAAGAGAAAGTATGAGAGGCGTATAGGCATTAGAGGCATATACGAGAGAGAAAGGAATAGAAGAGAAGAATGAGAAGTTAGATGTCATGAGACATATGAAAAGTTAGTTGAGTTTTCCTCTCATCACTCAACTGTAATTTTTTGAGTAATCGAAAATACTGCGCCGAAATTTCTGTGTGTTTTCATCTATGATAGATGATTTGTGAAATCCTATTGAGGATATCTAAGTCTATAGTTAATCAATCTATAGCTTAAGTTTTAGAGTTTGATTGTAAACAGAAACCGAGAATTGTCAGTAGGAACATTCATATGTGTTGAGTGTTCAAAGTTTACTGAAACAGGCGCATTTTCGGTAATCAATGTTTTGATCATTTCTCAGTGCATACTTTAAAGTTTTGCATGAGTGAGGGCTTAATCTTTAAGTTAGAAGATAAGCTACTCGTAACCAGAAGCATTTGCTTAAACGGGTTCTATTCAAGGAGAACCAAGTCTTAGAAGTTACAGGTGTTAAGTCAACTGTTCAGAATGACAGTTTCAGACAAAAGTAACCTGTGAAGATTAATTTGAAGAAATTGTGCAGTAGACTTATGTGCTGTGAAGGTTTTTGACTTACTCTTGGTATAGAGGTGTTCTAATCACAAGAGTAGGTTATTCTGAAGGAGATTAACATTCTCCGACAGTTCTATGTGATCCTACCTGGGAGCGAGGTTTTGCTATCTCTGGTACTTGTTTGGCTACATGTTTCCATAATTCAGGTCTAACCTTGAGTAGCTCTTCTAACTTGAGATTGCACTGCGTTTTAGTGTTTTTCACTACCTCTGTGTTCCTAGGTAAGACTGAGCCCTCATTTTGTACCATGACCGTGGGTGCCCTCATACAAGTAGACTTGGTTTCCCAGGGGCCTGTGAAGTGGGGTAATTCTTGTAGAGAGTTAGACTCAAAGTCTAATCTTTCCTGAGATTGGGTGCTCTCCTGCTCCTCATAAATGGATGGGATATCTTGTGGGAATTGGTCCTGTGCATCATCCACAAGTTCAATAGGAGGAGGGACTTCACTCTCTTTGGCCCATTTGTCTTCTTGAATCTCGCGTAGGAATTCTGGTGTGAACCGATTCATAGAAGATGATGTGTCTGGCTCCGTAGAGTTAGGCACATAGGCTTCAGGCGCATAGGCTTTCTGGGCAGGAAGACTTGCTCTTTCACTTGCCTTGTCCTTGTGTTGAGAGGCGGGTTCCTTTTCTAATTGTGCAACCAGCTTCTCTATTCTTTCTAAGAGTCCATCAAAGTGCAACTGTGTCTTCGCTGAACTAGAGATGTTAAATAGGCGACTGGCCTCAAACATGGTCTGAGCCAATTCCACCATCTTAGCACAAATTTTGGTTCGTTCTAACTCTAGTTCTGCTCTTGGGTAACACTTTTCATGATCAGTTACATTTGGCCCTTCTTGGATTCTGGCCTGATATGCTTTAAGCATCATATTAAGGTCTTCGGGAGTGGGATCTGCTAGGACTGATCCTACTCTAGGGGGTGGTGGGTTTAGGTGAGGCTGGTTGGAAGGTGGCTGGTCGGATGGCGATGGGAATGGTGGTGGTGGGGTAGTGTGAGAGGGAGTTTGAGATGTGAGTTCAGTTATCCTGGCTTTGGTTTCTCTTATGCTTTCCTCAAGTTCACTCATCTTTTTAGCCCATTGTCTTTTCATTCTTTCCCGACTATCTTTCCACGCTCTAGTCCTCTTCTTTGTCGTACTCTCTGTTTCACTAACTTCGGGGCTTTTTTCCTGACCTACACCCTGGTTTTGTTGCAGTGCTTGGGCTCTAGTGATTACTTGTACTGGTACAGTGGAAGTCACACTCCCTGTGGAGTCTACCACTAACCCAACAACTTTGATAGGAGTGATTTTTGGCATATTATTGGGGTTCTTTGGGCAATCTCGTAAGAGATGCTCCTTTCCACATTCTTGGCAAAAGCCCTGAATCGTCACTAACTGGGGTTGTGTAGGTGGAGGCAAGGGACAATCACGAATGAGGTGATCTCCTTGACATCTGTAGCATGGTCCTCTAGGGAATGGAGGTCTTATCTGTCTAGGTTGAGGCCTAGGATTGGGGTTTGTATACATGAGGTTTGTGTGATCTGACTTCCAACTAGGTTCACTCGGTTCTTCACTATAGTAGGACTCACCATGTTCAGGAGATTGCATGTAGTAAGCCTGGGGACTATCAACATGTGTAGAATCAAAGCTATGGTCACTGGGGTCACTTTCAGAAAGCAGTGGTGTTACAGGGACTATAACTCTATTCAGGTTTTCTTCTGCAACAGCATACTTTACCGGAATCACATTAGCTGGAGCTGGGGGTTGTTGTGCTAGCACAGGCTGAGGCCTTTGTTGGTTTTGATAGGGTTGGTAGGTTTGTTGAGGCCTAGCATACTGCTGAGGTGGGTACTGGTTCTGGTATCTTCCTTGTTGAGGGTATGGCTGTGGGTACGTCTGCCTCACGGTTTGCTTATTGTAGGGGCAATCTTGCGCGGTGTGATTGGTGTACCTTCGTTCTATAGTACAGTACTGGCTACTAGGATTAACTTGGGGTTGGGCCATAATGGGGCATACACTCGCCATGTGGTCGCCACCACAAGTATAGCACCTTTTCACAGGGGCAAATCTTGGGATTTGTTTGCTAGTTACACCTAATTTCTGAGCTACTTCCTCTGCAAGTTCCTCGATTGATGTGGATTGCGTGGAAGAGAGGTTAGAGGCACTATCCGAATCTTTGTATATCTTGGAAAGCTCTAACTCCTCCCCTAGGTTATCCTCGATGTCAATGCACATGCGCACACACTCTTCTATGGTCCTAGGGTCCTTCAAGTACACATAAGATCTCAATTTAGTACTTAGCAATCCATCCAAGAATAAAGCCACTTGTTTAGCTGGTGTGGGTAGCTCCGAAACAGGGCATCTTTCTAAGTATTGCCTAAATCTTCTTCTTGCAAGTCTCACGGTTTCTTGAGGGGTTTGCTTGAAGCTGTGAATCAGCGAGGAGCTATTATGCCTTATGCCACTCTTAGAGAATTCAAAAATGAAAGCCTCTAGGAGTTGGTCTATGCTCCTGAACTGCCTCTCATTTAGTGGATGAAACCATGTCAGGGCAGTGTTCCTAAGGGTCAGACCAAAGGCATTGTACTGCGTGAATAGGTCCTCCATTTGTTCAGCTCTCAAGACTTGCCTAAACTCAGCCACATGATCGTATGGATCTCCAGTGCCATCGAAGTAGTTCTTCATGGACTTAACTAGCTGAGTCGGTCTCAAGGTTCTTGTGTGCTCTCTAGGTCGTGGTAGAGGGAACTCATCCGCATTTCTTTGATTCCTGTGAGCTCTAAGTATCTCAGGTTCTACTCTATTTGTTTCCGTCCTCGTTCTTTCTCTGCCCCCTGAGTTGGCAAAGCTTACCTCAGGTCTATCTCTATGTCTATCTCTTTGGGCTCCATGAGCTTGGGAGGTTCCAGCTCCTGGGTGACCATAGGATACATTCGATCTTGGTTGGGGAAAACGAATTCACCCTTCCAAGTGTAAGCATGCCTATCATTTTCTGTCACCACAAAGATCCTCTCTGAGGCTTGATCTAGGTAGGTTACTCTACCTGGGCTATCTGGATCTTTAAACTCATAGATCATGATTGTCCCTATATCAATTGGCTTGTCTGATTTATACCTCCAAAAGGCTTCATCGGTTTCTTGGTTTAGCAGCAGATCTATACTCTTGTTGTCTTGGGGAACCCACTCTGGTGTGATGATCCTAGTGAGAACCGATTTGCCTCGAGGGGTTCTAAGTTCTGTACCCATGTTTCCTTGTTCCAAGTCACCCAATTCCGCTTCTGAGATTACATTCCCAAATTCATCTGTCCTATCTGGGTGACTGGTGACCACGTATATGGTTCCTTCTTTGTCCAAGTATGCTCCGTTTTCAAACTTGACAGCTGGGTGCTCTAGTCCAATGGATTGATCAGGATTCTTAATCTGTACCACAGACCTTCCTAGGCCGTCCTCATAGATGCTGGCACCTAATCAGTTGGTCCTAAGGTATTCCAGCTGTGTCTTGTACGGGCCTTCTACCCTGTGCAGGTATGGCACTCCTGAACTTCCTGCAGATCTCTCCATACCTTGAGACATCTCGGATTCACTAGTCTCAGAACTTGGGTAGTATGAGTGGTGGCTCAACTGCTGGGCCCAAGACCTAGCAGTGTGGTTGACACTAGCCTCTGAAGATCTAAGGCTTTGTCTCTCCCTTACTAGATGTCGTCTTGATCTAAGGTTCATATGCCTATTTAAGTAGCCCAATTCTTTGCCCAGAGTACAACCTCGTTGCCGGTTACTTTATATTAGTCTTGGTTCTTTTTAGTTATTTTATCGTGTTTAAGGTCTTGTCTGATATCACGTCGTCAGGAATATTTGAATGTTCTTCATACTTTTAGGTTGATTGTTCCACGTTAGATTCTTTTCTTTATGGTCATCGCATCACGAAGAGATTATATTTAATCTTGGACTTGAGTGCATAGGTAGTCTTCAACTTGATTGATGCCTATCGTTGCCCTAACTTACCTCTAGCACTATTCGTACTTAGCCTGAGCTAGAAAATGACAAAGGGAGTTGAGAATATTCCAACCTTTTGTTTCCTGCTTGGTTGCCCTTGAATGCCCAGGAAGCGTGTTCCCAAGCTTGCACTTACACTTGCTTAGAACGCCTTTTGATGCTTTCAATAGATCTGTATGAGTTCCAAAGTTAGCTTTTAAGATTTAAATTCCAAAGACAGAACCAATGATTTTCATTCCTATAGCACAAACACTAATTTGCATAGTGATTTTTAAGAAAACAATTCTAAAGACCCTTGACTTTGATCCCCTTGGGTATGGTCAACTTCAAAATACCCTATCTGAAAATCCACACATTATCTTTATAAAAAACAGTTGAGGGCATAAAGTATATGCCACAAGCTTTCCGACAAGCCCTAGAGCTCAAAAAATGGATTTCGAATGAAAAAGTTATGACTGTTCAGGGTTTAGGGGGTTAAAACAGGATTCAATCTGGCTGACAGATCCTAGGATTTTCTCCCAAATCACAAGTGTAGGAACCTCCAGAAATGCTAATGGATTGACTATTTTGCCCCAAAATTATCCCAAATTTTGAACAAAAGCAAACCCTAATTTTTGGCCGAAAAGCCTGTCAATCGCGATCGACAGGTCTGTCAATCGCGATTGACAGAGGTGTCCGTCGGGCCTGTCAGTCGCGATCGACAGTGTCAATCGCGATCGACAGAGTCGATCGTGGCTGTCAATCGCGATCGACGGTATCAATCGCGATCGACACGTTTTCCGGGTTTTTCGCCGAAATTTCAGTCAATCGGGGGCCTATCAGTCGCGATGGACACGTGGCTACGCGTAAAAGTCAATCAATCGTTGAATTTCAGTCGCTCGTGATCGACGATGTCAATCGCGACTGACAGAGGTGTCGGTCGTGGCTGTCGATCGCGATCGACGGTGTCAATCGCGATTGACAGGGTCCTACGTGGCAGTCTATCGGTCGTGAAGTCTGTCGGTCGCGATCGACAGGGTCTGTCGGTCGCGATTGACAGGGTCTGTCGGTCGCGATTGACAGAGGCTGTCGGTCGTGATTGACAAAAAAACACGGAATTTTTCTACTGTTTTAGGTGATTTGGGATGTGCTCATCATGCTTGTGCTAGTGGTGAACTTTGTTTTACCAAATGATCGAATTTTCTGTCGATCGCGATCGACAGAGGCTGGCGACTGCGAGACAGATTCGACGAGTTTCGTACCTGCGGAGCGTGCTGGCGGGGATGATGATGATGATACCTGCAAGAAACACAACAAACATGCAAAAACAGTGCAAGCAATATCGCTCTCTCGCTCTCTCTCACAAGTAGAATGAAGGAAATGAGGTGGAGATGGTGATATGATCAAAACTGAAGATTTTCGCGATGATGGAGATGGAGGTGGGAGATGGTGATGATGATGATGGTGATGATGATGATGGTGATGATGATGATGGTGATGAAGATGGTGAAGAAAAAACAAGAAAATAGATGAAAGTGAAGAAAATACCTACAACTCCAACGCGTCAACTCTACGTCTTACCATCACACGCTCGTCCTCAAAGTTCGATCCCCGACAACGGCGCCAAAATTTGGTGTAGCTCAGTGATGAGTAGCACCTCCTTTAATGTCAATCCGGGAAGACGTGAGGATGGTATGAAGACCTCGAGCAAGTGGAGGCACAAGTGCGTGAGTGAGAAGCACACAAACATGCACACACATACACACACACGCGCACACACGGCAAGACAAAGAGTGAGGAGCAATGGAGTTCTTAGATTACTTTCGAAAAGCTCTTACAAGTTCGTTTCAATTACAATCTAACCTCAAAAATGAGCTCTCTAGCTCCTTTTATAGTTTTTGACTAGCTTTGGCCCTGTTCAGACCTAGTGTCCGGCCTAGTTAAAAATTAGGTTCCAGGGCTTATTTGAGGGCTCAAACGAGATCTAAAAATTACGAAAATTGGTAAGCAACTACTTCTAAGGCTCCTCAAGCTCGAGGACTCCTCGACTTGCACAAAATGGAGCTACAAAAAGGTGAACATGGTATTTACAGGGGTTGTTAGTGATGAGAATCACTTTTAATTTGTGTAAGGATTTTGAAAAATTAAAGGGTTGCCTTAGTGCTAGATCTGCGTGAATGCTCGTACTTGCTTCTTCATGAAGAAAATTATTGGCCTACTTGCCAGATCGTCGTTGACTCCCTTGTCTGCTTTGTACCTTCTCTCCCCTCTGACTCTCTTCTCTGACTGCCATGCCTCGTCAGTCCTTCAGTTCCTTGTCTGCTGCTAACACTCGACTTCAAGAAGGGCCAACAGCTGCAAACCTAGACAAGAGTTACCGCAGATTTAGAGATTGAACAGACAAAAATGTGCATGAGAATGGTAGAACTAGCTCAAGCTATGCTCGATACTAGTCAAAAGTTCAATCAAACAAACTCTATCAAATCGGATATGCATTTTCAGGGCTTACTAGAAAGATTAGAGCAGTTGGTAAACAAACCGCAGGCTTCTTTACCCCCACAGGCTCAACCAACTGTTGAAACAGAAAGCTCACCACCAACAAAGGCTTATGTCCCTAATTCTGTGGATGAGGGAGCACCTCTTTCAATTCAACACTACTCTCAAGAGTTCTTGCGGGAAATACAAGAAGAGAAATGGGCCAAGGAGAAGGGTAATCCCCCTCCTATTCCAGAGATTGATGATCTTCATGATCAATTTCCCCAAGACATTCCATCTATCTATGGAGACCAAATAGAGCAACAAGAAGATGAAAGATTAGATTTTGAATCTAATTCTTTACAAGAGTTGCCACAATTCATAGGCCCATGGGAATCTGAATCTCTTCATATCAGAGCTCCCACAATATTGGTAAGACATGAAGACTCAGTGGTTCCAAGAAACAGTGATGTCATGAGGAATACTAAGGTCCAGTGTCATCTCACCGTGGAAGAGCTGCTCAAAGTAAAACCTAAGCTATGGAATCATGTGAAGGATCAGGTCCTAGAACTTGACTCCAATATGCCAAAAGGAGGCTCTAAGCAGAAAGTACCAGCGATACCTCTAGACAAAATAGGGGAGATGAGTGAAGGTGAAGAAGGTACTACCTATCTTCCAATCACCTACCAAGGTTACACAACCAAAGCGATCGTAGATTCAGGTGCTAGTGTTGCTATTGTGACCACCTCCTTGTGGAAGCAATGGGGCAAACCTACATTAAGACCAACTAGAATGAAGCTTCAAATGGCAGATGGTCATTTTGAAAGACCTCTAGGTTTGCTCGAAGGGATAACTCTAACCACTTGTGGTATAGAGTTTGAGCACACATTTCCTATATGTGACTTTGAGAAAAATAATGTCTATGAGATGATCTTAGGAAGACCCTTCCTACGACAACTGCAAATAGTACAAGATTGGGGAACCAACTCCTTGTACTTATAGCACTTAAGGGTGACAACCAAGGTCAATTTGAAGGATTACACCTTCAGAGATGTACCACCCCTATAGTGGAACCCTATCCATAAGGCACACGAAGATTCAATCTCGGTGCATTCTAAAAGTTTATCTAATCCATCCTGGATGCATGAAGATACTCATATGTGGATGTGCAAGGTCGTAGAGGAAGAGGAAAAACTCTTAAAGGCAAGAGAAGAAGGAACTTCGCCAGGAGATAGATCAGTTAGAGACCCAGCCTACACACCAATGATCTTTCCGGATGAGGAATTTGAGCCTCATGGTAGGGTAGAAATCTTAGCCACCATGGACATTGCTATCAATGAAGAACAGTGGACACCTCATTGTGATGAGGATGGTTATGATATTTCAGTGTTCATGTGTCAGCCCTTGCTAGAAGAATGTGACCCTAGTGACTTCATAGAAGAAGAAGAAGAGAACAATGACGATGATCTATAGTCCATTGTGATGGATAGTTGCTTTAACTCAGAGAAGCACTATCTAGAAGATGTAGGAGTGTTTAACCAAAAAGAATTAGGACCTCTCACAAGCATTAAAACGGTAAATTCAAAGGATGGAAGTGAGAGTAGTCAAAAGAAAAAGAAACGAAAAGCAGTGAAACAAGAAGAGGAGGAATCATTGTTTGAAGTACCAGAAAGCTTCAAGAAATATGAAGTTGAGGATCGGAAAATTTTGGTATGAATGCCTAAGAGAGAGGCATCATAGGAGAAGCATATGATAACAAAGAAAAGACCAAGAAAATTGTAGTAACCATTGAAGAGAACGAAGAGCGATGTACTTACATAAGAGACGCCCTAAGTGCAGAAGAAGAAATGGAGCTTGTAGCTCTATTAAGGGAATATAGGGACGTGTTTGCATGGCACTATAGAGACTTGAAGGGGGTAGATCCAAGAATATGCTCTCATATGATCCCCATGACTGCTGATGCCAAGCCCACCAAACAGAAGCCCTACACATATAATGACACTTATGCAGCTAAAATAAAAGAGGAAATTGATAAGTTGATTGAAGCTGGATTTATCTATGAGATTGAGCATAATGAGTGGGTGTCCCTGATTGTAGTGGTGCCCAAGAAGAATGGAAAGTTGCGAGTGTGTATTAACCTTACAAAAGTTAATGCTGCTACCATGAGAGATAGTTATCCACTTCCAATCACTGAACATTTATTGGAGCGTGTTGCAGGCAAGGAAGTTTATAGCTTCCTTGATGGATTTTCAGGTTGCAACCAAGTAGCCATTGCCCTGGAAGATCAACACAAAACAGCCTTTGCCACAGAATGGGGAATCTTTGCATTTCATGTGATGCCATTTGGGCTCACCAATGCACCTGCAACCTTCCAAAGGCTCATGTTCATGTCTTCAAAGAGTTCTTGTGAAAGAGCTTAGAGGTATATGTGGACGATTTATATGCCCATTCCCAAGAAAGAAGATGCCACATCCCTGAGCTCAGACAAATCTTCTACAAGTGTAGAGAATATCGAGTGTGTCTGAACCCAGAAAAATGTGCGTTTGTTAGATATGCTCAATACTCCACCCTCATGTGATGACAAATGATCCATGGTGCTCTAAGTTGTAAGGCCCCCATTATGAGGAGAAGCCATTATGAGAGCCCGGACATTTGTGGAATCCTAACTTCCAAGTTAGATGAGGTCTATGTGTGACCGTTGATGGTTATAGATGATCTTTGTGAGCCTAGCCATTAGGTTAGGTAGGGCATAAACTTCCAAGCCACTGGGTTACCATTTAAGGTGAAAATAAAGGCCCTATGGCGTCGCGTGGTTTCCCCATAGAACCTTAATGGGGGGAGTGCAGAGGGGGGCTTGCCCCCTTCTGCGGGGTCCGGGGGGCCTATCCCCCCGGCTCGTAGGGCCGAGACGGTAGGACTTCTGGTCGTGGAGATATTGTCGGATCATATATTTTACCGAATATTTTGTATCTCCCGACTATGTTTATCTATACCGAACCGCCTTGTAAAAGCTATATAAGCATAGCCCAGGTTGAGCTTTACATAGCATTGTGCACTAGTAAGCCCTTCATCTAGAGTCTGTCTAGATCGCCATCTAAGCTCCATAGTGGGAGCGCACGGGTGGATAGCACCATCATTGTAACTGCATTACGCTTTGCAATCTGGATAGCACCATCATTGTAACTGCATTACGCTTTGCAATCTGAGAAATTGAGTTCTCTACCTCTCAGTCTGCGTATATCTTTGTCCACGTTTTTCTCTCAACTCTGTCTACAGGTCTATTCTGCTGTGCTGTTATTTTCTTACACGTTCATGGTGCGTCAAGGTAAAATCTTAGGTCATATTGTTTCTAAGAATGGAATATGAACAAATGACGATAAAGTAAGATCCATAGCCAAGTTACCAAGGCCAAGGAATTTTAAAGAGGTACAAGCCTTTATGGGCCATTGTGGATATTACCGTAGGTTTATCCACATGTATGCAATCATAGCTAAACCTCTTCATGCCTTGTTGACAAATTTCGAATGGAACGATGAATGTGAAAATTCCTTCAATGAGTTGAAGAGACGTTTGTGCACGGCACCAATACTGACCACTCTTAATTGGAATAAGGCTCAAGTTTTTCACTGATCATCAAGCTTTGTTATATTTGGTCAATAAACCTTGCAATCCAGGATGCTTAGTAAGATGGTTCCTCTTACTAATGGAATATGACTTTGAAGTTGTTGTTAGGAGAGGTAGAACCAACCTCAGGGTAGATCACCTTTCTTGCATCACTTCAGGAGAACCACCGCAAGGAGTGTCTGATGAGTTGTCGGATGCTTATTTGTTCAATTTGGAAGTTGTTCCTAAATGGGCAAATAAGTTGGTACCTTTCCTAACCTTCGGACCCGCAAATAAGAATGTGAAAATGTCACAAGAAGAAATTGTAAAATCACAAAAATATCACATATTGGTAGGAAGCATGTATAAACAAGATACAGAGGGTGTATAAGCTTGTTGTGTTGAGGACGATGAACATAGTAGTTGGTTGCAACAAGACCATTTTTTGATTGAAAGAAGGAGATCTAGTGTTGGTTTATATGCTAAAGCAACATGCCCGCAAATTGGAGAAACGAGGATATGGACCCATGATCATTAATAGAATCCCCACTAAAGGTGCGGTTCAATTGGCCACTTTAGAAGGTGATATCTTGCCAAACTATATAAGTGGTTGTCGAGTCAAGTTATATCAAGAACCTCTTACAGAGGATATGCTCATGAGACTCAACACTGCTAAGAAGCAAAAAGAAGAGGAATTAAGGGTTAGAGAAGAAGCACAGGCAGAGGCTAGAGAGCGCATAAGGCAAAATAAGTTAAGGTAACTAGGCCTCGATGTCAACTCAAAAGCCCCAAAATATCACATGGACATGTGCCAAAAATCAAGCATAATTACTTCTCAAATAATCAATCGACGTCCCTTTGTGACCGTAGAGGTAGGACAAGGACAGAGTGTAAGGACTGTGAGAGCCTTGGTTGACTCAAGTGCTGCAACTAGTGCAGTTAGACTTTCATACTACCAAGACCTACAGCTGAACATCAAGCCCATAAAAGCCTATCTCATAGGTTTGGGAGGTGTGGAAACCCCTTGGTTGGGTGAGGTGGAACTTCCCATCTACCTTCAAGATATCCCAATGAAAGTCAAAAAGCTAGTGTGTCATGATGAGGACCTTACAGAGCCACTTGTCTTGGGTCAAGATTGGATTTACAACCATGGAGTCAACTTGAACCTAAGAAGTCAACTTCTTCAAGTTTGGGTACATGAACAATGCATTACATTAGAATTAGAGAATTGCATGCTCACAGATCATGGCACCACACACTCTTTTAGTTCCTCTAAGCCTCATCTTCATGTACAAGATGTTGAATGTGTCAAAAGCTCGATGATCCAGAAGGAATCAATGATGGAAGAACAGTTGCAAAGGCACGCAGACCTTCCTTCTTCTTTGAGGAGTAAAGCATCCATAGTAGTTCAACCATCAAGGCAAACAAAACAGTACAAGACAATTGATATATCAAATAGACAAAGAGCCTTCAAGAAGGAAGTAGTTCCGGGCATGAAGCAAATTTGGGTACAAAAAGGAGAGCAACCACCAGCCTTGCCAACACACTTCCCACCCAGGCAAGCCGACCATGCAAAAACAAGAACCAAACAATCAGGACTAGCTCACCCACAAGGTACTCGACAAGTTTGGGTGCCTAAGAAATTAGTGGCAGCTCAACAAGGTCACTCACGCATATGGGTATCAAAGAAGCTCTTACGTACACAACAACCTATATTCTCCCACATGTGTAAAGTCTCAACAAAGAAGCCAAGGAGAGAAAAGGGTAATAATCGAGCACAAAGGTCAAAAGAAGATAAACTCAACCCTTCGGCGAAAGTAAGAAGACACTCATCAAGGATATGGGTATGGAAGCCAAAAGCACTAGTAGCCCCCGCAAAAACAAAGAACCAACCTTGGGTTACAAAATTTAAGAAACCATCCAGAGATGAAGAAGCCCAAGGTGATCTCGATGCAACCCAATATGGTTCTTAAATGGATCCCTATAAGGAGGAATGATCAGTTGTCATCTCGGAATCCAATGGATACCTCCAAGACAGATGGCATCAACATCCGCAAATAATGTCAAAAGCCTCGATGAGCGACAACCATGTGCTCCTTGCACAACCCTGTCTTTTGTACCATTCATGTCATGCATTTCCAAAGTATGCATTAATATAGGGCCACATTACATGGTCGTGCATAGACCCAATTGGGAGTCCCATGCACAAGAGCACATTGACACAGGTAAACTATTTTTTTTTATACTAACCTTTTTCTTCTTGTTTTGTGACATTGTTTCGCACAAAAAAAAGAGACGAAAAAAGCGACGAAAAAAGAGAGAAAAAAAAGGAAGAAGAAAAAAAGAGAGAGAAGGAACTTGTTCCCAAGTTTGGCTCATGGAACATGAATGAGTCATGCTTAATTGAAGGTGGAATTGTTGATTACTGGGCATTTATCAGTTTGGATAGAAGTGTGTCTCGGCTAGCAGATGATATTATTGCTGCCTTATCTGGTAGATGTCAAGCACTTGGCATGAAAATGGCATCCACAACTATTGTTTCCCCTTACCATGGTAGGAGGGAAGAGCTTGAAGGTCCACAACTTGAGTGATGCTTAACTATTGTATGTACGAGAGCATCCAAGGAGATATCTACAAGGGGTAGTTTGGTACCCTGAAAATTCTTGTCTGTATATTGGGTGACAAGACTCCTGCTTATGGTGAGCTAAAGAGAATATGTGAAACTAAGCTTGGTGTAGTTACCAATGTTGTTTTTCAAGGAATATAAAGAAATTCAATTTTGAGTATTTGGCAAATGTCGCTTTGAAAAGAGGGGACATGACCAAGCGCTCGAAGCATCTCATCAATGAATCATCAAGGATATTCATCAACCACGAAAGATGCACCATTAGTCAGTCATTATGATGGGAGTGCAACACAAAGAGTGGACTATCGATCACCCTTCATGGTAAGAACCCTCTACTTGGGTATCACAACAACACTGATAGATTAGGAAACCTCTTCATTAGTGTACCCTTGAGCAATTCGCTCAAGACCTACTATTTTGTGTTGGTGCATTTTACCCAAGCCTACATGCTTGATATGCTTGATATTATCCTCATTTGTAAGTCACATGAGTAGTCATGTGAACACCTCTTGTAACAGAGTTCATTTTTATCTCTTGTAATTGATAAAAGAAAAAGGAAAAGGATGGCTTACCTCATGCATGATGTAAAAGCAATTTCGTGGCTCCAACTACCAAAATCACGAATTTTCGAGCTGAGGGAATCTCTCCTAACTTTGGGGATCACTTTTGGGTGGAGCCATTCGAATTCGAATTCAAAACTCCCTCCAAGAATAGCTATAAAAGGAGCACGAAGGAAGAGGCGATTAGCAAGCCTTGTACGTGACCACTTCATGTCATTTTGTAGAGATTGAAGAGCTTACTCCATAGCTCTATCATTCTACTCCCATTGTGCAAAGATTCATTGCCAATGTGGTTGTAATCATATATGAATTTATACATTTATCATCATTCACTTCTCTGTTTTGTTCTCTGCTATACTCACTCAGAGCAGTACCTTCAGAAGGACATATCTCGAGTTATACTAATGGTTGTTCAGTGATTTAACATGCGTTGGATAGCTCTTACTGTCTAGTTTCTGCATATCAATTTTCAAGGTCATTGGATTTATAGTTTTGGAGATATCTGCATTTTACTGCTCACTGGTCTATCTCTGCAGAGCCCCGAGAATAGTGGGCATGTTCCAGAAATTGTTGAAACTTGTTCTCAGTGCTCAGTCCATCATTTGAAGTGTTTTAACTTGGATTGGGAAGCTTGCTAAGTCTATTTGCTATGCCCAAAAGGAATTGTTCTAATTCCTACCAGGTTGAGAGCACTGTTCATTTTTTCCAGCAGGTGTATGTCCAAAAATAGCAAGTTTTGGGAGCTAGTCATTTCGCAACTAGTCTGTCTTGACTTAAACTTTTGGGATACATGTTCCAAAGTACTTGGCTGATATTTTGGTGGATTTAGGAAGCTTAAAGGGTCTAGTAATCAAATATGAAGTCTCAGTTGGCTGGTGTGAAGCTGGTTGTAGCAGCACCTACTCATCTTTGGATTGCATCCACCATCTCTCTTCACAGTGGTATCAGAGCATAGTCAAGCAACATGGGAGATGGATTTCCATCAACAATTGACAAATTGGATCGAAACAACTACCCGGCATGGTCTCTAAGGATGAAGGCTTACCTTCAAGGGAGGAATCTATATGGATTCATATCCGGAGATGAAGCAATGCCAACCATGAGGAACAAAGGGCAACCATCACATGAAGAAGTGGAAGGACTTTCGAATTGGTGTTCGAAGGATGCACTTGCAAGGTCCTATATTCTAAACTCAATCTCTGATTTTCTTTTAACTCATGCAAGACATCAAGAGAAACCTGGAATGCACTTGCTTCCTTCTTCTCTTCCAACACTCGAGCAAGGAAGAACCAATTGTGGATGGAGTTCACAACAATGAAGAAAAGCCCGAAGCAAAATGTGACTAATTATGTCACAAAGATGAAGGAGATTTCCGACCAACTTGGAAGCATTGGAGAGGTAATTGAAGAGGAGCAAATCATAAGACAAATCATGAATGGAATCAAAGCAGACGACAAGTGGGAGTCATTCACAACAGCCATGGATTTATACATGGATATGCATGTACCCGACCTCAACACACTCATGGGCCAACTCTTCACTCATGAAGCAAAGATTAGCAAAGGTGGTGAGTCCTCAAGAGGTAATCAAACTTCTGCCTTATATTCTGATAAAGCTAAGGTCAAGGACAAGTCAGAGAATAGGAAGAATGAAGATGAAGGAAGCTCTTTCCAAGCAAACTTTGCAGGTAGAGGAAGAGCTAGAGGAAGAGGCAGAGGTGGAAAGCAAGGCAGGGGGAGATTCCAATCATCTCAACCTTGCAACATATGTGGCTTATCTAACCATACTATTGAAGAATGTTTCAGGAATCCAAGGAACTAAAGAGGAAGAGGATTCAATAGAGATGGCTATGGATCAAATAGAGGTAGATATAATGGAGGCTACAACAACAACTACTACTACAACAACAATTACAACAATAACAACAACTATCAAAGTGACCATAGAGGAAGAATATATTACAATAACTATGCAGAGGACCAAAGTCAAGAAGATTCATTATTGATTATGAATCTATCAGCGAAGAAGGGTAAGGATGATGATCACATATTTTACATTGATTCGGGATGCTCGAACCATGTAGCAGGAAATGTGGCTTTACTTTCTGATTTGGAAGATCCTCATAACAAGCATGAAGTGCAGACAGGAGATGACACAAAGCACTCAGTGGAGAAGATAGGTAATGTGAAGACATCAGATGGGAATATGAACCTCTTAAGCAAATTCTTGTATGTCCCTACAATTACCAAAAATTTAATAAGTGTTGGACAGATTGTTGAAAAAGGATTGCAGGTTAGATTCAATCGATTTGGAGCATATGTTGAAGACCCAAGGCAAGGCTTTCGAAGGATTGCCAAAGGAGAAAAGACAGGAAGGCTTTTCACTTTTGAAGTGGAAGATACAAAGAACATAGCTTTGTTTAGCTATGGATCTCAAACTCTTACAGAGTTGGAGATATGGCACAAAAGGCTTGCTCACATTGGTGAGAGGACACTCAAACAGATTTGCAGGGACCAAAGTGTACTTGGTTTGCCTAATATCACAAGGCAACACATGATCTATAAGTGTGAAGCTTGTCAACTCGGCAAGGCTCATAGACAACCTTTCAATAAGAAAGGATATATGTATCAAAATCCTTTGGATCTAGTGCACACAGATGTGTGGGGTCCAAGTAAGGAGCCATCTATATCAAGCTCAAGATATTATGTGTCTTTCATAGATGATTGTAGCAGGTGGACCATTCTGTTTTTCATGAAGCACAAGGATGAAGTGTTTAATTGCTTTAAGAAGTATATTGCTCTTGTTGAAAACCAAACAGGTAGGACTTTGAAACGACTCAGATCAGATGGTGGAGGAGAATACTTCTCTTCTGAATTTGATGCCTTCTTGCATATAAGAGGCATTAAAAGGGAAGTCACTACAAGGTATACACCCGAACTCAATGGTGTAGCAGAGAGGAGGAACAGAGCTATTGTCGAAGCAGCAAGGTCCATGCTCAACGAAAAGGGATTGCCAAACCACCTATGGGCAGAGGCTGTGTCTACAGCCACAAATCTCATAAATAGACTTCCATCTAAGTCACTAGATGGAACCACTCCATATGAAGTGTGGAATGGAAGAAGACCTAGTCTAGAGCATTGCAAAATCTTTGGATGCTTAGCCTATGCTCACATTCCTTCTCAAGTAAGAGGGAAATTGGATCCCAAGGCAGAGAAGTGTGTATTCATTGGTTATGATCAAAACCAAAAAGGATATAGATTGTACAATCCAACCAATAAAGGATTTTCTGTGAGTAGAGATGTAATTTTTGATGAAAACAAATCATGGTTTGATGATGACAGGAAAGTGAAGCTGCCTTATGACTTGGATGAAGATTTTCCATCACTTCAACCAAAGGAGCAAAAGCGGATTGAAGAAAGTGATTCGGAGATTGACCTAGAAGACTTGGAAAGACTAAAGCTATGGAAGAACAAAGGAAAAGCAAAGATGCAGGATGCTACATATGGACCCGAGAGCTCACATCAACCACTTAGAAGGTCTTCAAGGGAGAAGAAGAAACCAGAGAGGTTTGGTTATGATACTTCTTTGGTCACCAAGCACTCAATCTACATTGCAAAGGATTCAACCAATGAAGAACCTACCACATTTGAAGAAGCACAAAGCAAGAAAGCTTGGAGAGATGCAATGGATGAAGAAATGGAAGCCTCAAAGGAGAATGACACCTGGGAGCTTGTACCTAACAAGCCATCTATGAAGGTAATTGGATCTCGATGGATATACAAAATCAAGAGGAATCCAGATGGAAGTATAAATAGACACAAAGCAAGGTTAGTTGCTAAAGGGTTTGCTCAAACCCATGGTATTGATTATGAGGAGACTTTCTCTCCTGTTGCAAAAATGCCTACAATTAGGGTTCTCATTAGTCTTGTTGCATCTAGAAATTGGAATCTTTATCAACTTGATGTAAAGAATGCTTTCTTGAATGGATGGATTTCTGAGGAAGTGTATATGGCACAACCTCCTGGATATGAGGATGCACATCATCCTAACTATGTGTGCAAACTAAAGAAAGCTTTGTATGGATTGAAGCAAGCTCCAAGAGCTTGGAATTTCACATTGGTGACTTATTTGCAGGACCAAGGATTCAAAGCTAGCAAGGCGGATACCTCTTTGTTCATAAAGAGGAATGGATATGAAGTGATCTATTTATGTGTGTATGTTGATGATATTATTATCACAGGCAATGATCTTGAAGGAATCAAACAGGTAAAGAGTCAAATGAAGGAGGAGTTCAAAATAAGTGACCTCGGACCACTCACTTATTTTCTTGGATTGGAGTTGATCTACATAGATTCAGGTATATACATCACACAAAGGAAGTATGTCCATGACATGCTCGTCAAGTTCAAGATGGAAAATACCAAGTGTGCAGGTACACCTATGGAGCAAAATCATAAGCTTAGTGCTTATGAAGGAGAGCCAATTGAAGATATCACAAGCTATCAAAGCTTGGTTGGAAGTTTGAACTATGCAACACTCACAAGGGTGGATATATGCTATAGTGTTAGCATATTGAGTCAGTTTATGCATAAGCCGAGAAGACCACATATGGAAGCGGCCAAGAGAGTCCTCAAGTACCTAAAGGGGACCATGAATGAAGGTTTGTTCTATTCATATACTTCAGATATTGTGCTAAAGGTCTACTCAGATGCAGATTGGGCCGGATCTAAAGATGATAGAAGAAGCACATCAGGGTATATATCATTTGCAGGTTCAAAAATCATTTCTTGGTCATCGAAGAAGCAACCAACCGTGGCATTATCTTCTACTGAAGCAGAATATAGAGGTTTGGCTAATGCAACTCAAGAAATCATGTGGTTAAATTCTTTGTACACAGATCTTGGACTTCATTCTTCAACACCTCATATTTTTGGTGACAACACAAGCTCACTACATCTAGCAGCTAATCCGGTATACCATGCTAGAACCAAGCATATTGAAGTCCACTACCATTACGTAAGGGAGAAGCTAATGAGCAAGGATATTCAACTATCCTATGTCTCTACAGATATGCAATGTGCCGACATGTTGACTAAAGCTCTTGATGGTACAAAATTAAGTAGATTCAAGTTGATGATTGGCTTGCAGGAAATCAAGGACAATTGAAGACTTATTTGGAGGCCAAGCATGTTAGGCTTGAGGGGGAGCTGTTGGTGCATTTTACCCAAGCCTACATGCTTGATATGTTTGATATTATCCTCATTTGTAAGTCACATGAGTAGTCATGTGAACACCTCTTGTAACATAGTTCATTTTTATCTCTTGTAATTGAAAAAAGAAAAAGGAAAAGGATGGCTTACTTCATGCATGATGTAAAAGCAATTTCATGGCTCCAACTACCAAAATCATGAATTTTTGAGCTGAGGGAATCTCTCCTAACTTTGGGGATCACTTTTAGGTGGAGCCATTCGAATTCGAATTCAAAACTCCCTCCAAGAATAGCTATAAAAGGAGCAAGAAGGAAGAGGCGATTAGCAAGCCTTGTACGTGACCACTTCATGTCATTTTGTAGAGATTGAAGAGCTTACTCCATAGCTCTATCATTCTACTCCCATTGTGCAAAGATTCATTGCCAATGTGGTTGTAATCATATATGAATTTATACATTTATCATCATTCACTTGTCTGTTTTGTTCTCTGCTATACTCACTCAGAGCAGTACCTTCAAAAGGTCATATCTCGAGTTATACTGATCCTATTTCAGTGATTTAATGTGCATTGGATAGCTCTTACTGTCTAGTTTCTGCATATCAATTTTAAAGGTCATTGGATTTATAGTTTTGGAGATATCGGCATTTTAGTGCTCACTGGTCTATCTCTGCAGAGCCCCGAGAATGATGGGCATGTTCCAGAAATTGTTGAAACTTGTTCTCAGTTCTCAGTCCATCATTTGAAGTGTTTTAACTTGGATTGGGAAGCTTGCTAAGTCTATTTTCTATGTCCAAAAGTAATTTTTCTAATTCCTACCATGTTGAGAGCACTGTTCATTTTTTCCAGCAGGTGTATGTCCAAAAATAGCAAGTTTTGGGAGCTAGTCATTTCGCAACTAGTATGTCTTGACTTAAACTTTTGGGATACATGTTCCAAAGTACTTGGCTGATATTTTGGTGGATTTAGGAAGCTTAAAGGGTCTACTAATCAACTCTGAAGTCTCAGTTGGCTGGTGTGAAGCTGGTTGTAGCAGCACCTACTCATCTTTGGATTGCATCCACCATCTCTCTTCACATTTTGCACCATGTTTTTTAATGGATTCCCCTAGTATGCATGCATAGGGCTACATTAGAAGTCCATGCATAAGGCACATATTTTCCTCAACCCATGCATGAACACACTCACCCATCATTCACTATGGGTTATGAATACTTGGCATGACTACTCTGAACATCAACTTTGGAAGAGCTAGAGGACATCATGGGGACAACATCAATCCCTAGCAAGCAATTCGAAGCGAGCAGTTGCTCCAACTCAATCTTGACAACCTCTTTTGAGAAACTTACAGTTTTTGACAGCTCACAATGACACATTCTTGTTGGAATACAAGGAAGAAGCACATAAAAAGGATGGACACTACCTCTCAAAGCACTACATGGAACAACCCTTACCATAAGGGTCTGTCAGGGATGATAGACTCAAGAGGGGGGGGGAGTGTTGAAGCTCAAGGTCAAGGACAAGCGTAATAAGTGCATCACAGAAGTGGAAACACAAGAAGAAGGAGCACATAGGGAGCTCCAAGAAGTGTATGTCAAATTTTTAAGAAATCCCTATAAAAATAGTGATTTTCATCACTAAAAGCCATTGTAAATACCATTTCATATTTTTATAGCTCCATTTTGTTCAAGCCAAGAGTCCTCAAGCTTGAGGAGTATTAGAAGTATCATCCTACCAATTTTCATAATTTTTAGACTTCGTTTGAGCCCTCAAATAAGCCTTGGAACCTAATTTTTAACTAGGCCAGACACTAGGTCTGGACAGGGCCAAAACTAGTTAAAAAACTATAAAAAGAGCTAGAGAGCTCATTTTTTGGGTTAGCTTGTTACAGAATAGAGCTTTTGTAAGAGAACACTTTAGTAATAGAAGTTTTCCATTGTTCCTCTCTTTGCTCCTACCATGTGCGCGTGTGTGTGTATGTGTGTGCATGCTTGTATGCTTTCACTCATGCACTTGTGCCTTCACTTGCTCACGGTCTTCATACCGGTCCTCACGTCTCCACGGATTGACAAGTAAAGGAGGTGGTGCTTACGGTTGAGTTACAGAGGGGAAAAACTGCCCTGACGGTCCTAGAGTGTTCACATACATCACTACGTAAATATATCAACATCTTTTTCATATGTATTGCATAATTTCTTCCAAAGTTTGTCTGCACTTTCACAATCTAATACTATAAAGTAAACATTATCTGCCAGGCGCAATAGAGTGGTAGACCTGGCCATTTCATCTAAGTCATCCTAATCATCTCCATCCATGTTAGTAGGTTTATTTGAGATTCCATTTACTCGCTTCCATTGCCTCCTTTGAATCAGTACATCTTTAATGTGATTCTTCCATAGAACAAAATTTGTGCCATCAAATTTTTGGATCTCAAAATGGACTTTGCTCTACAAGTTATAGCTCCTCCTCGGAACACTAACACTAGACCCTAATCCACTAGACCTGCCTAAGACCTCTAATTCCATGATGGTAGACAATTGAATAGAATGACAATGGAGCTAGAAGAGTCCAAATACCACTAAGGCTCAAAGAAGGTTGATGAGAATAAATGTGGTCACACCAATAAGTGTATCAAGGAGTAAATTGACCACTATATAGTTGATAAAACCACAAAATCTGGAAAAATTTTATCAGAGTATCCTCTGCACAATCAGCATATGACTAGTGTCAAAATCTCATAAAATTTCAAGTATTAACATGTCTACATGCATAGTGAATCACTGACTCCACTAAATATTATCAATTACTCGAAAGAATCCAACTAGGATTATCGAACACCTATGAAAAACTATCATACATCTCCTATGGTGAGGTTGGGTAGGTCTTCCACCTACATCTTCAAAGAGACCTCGACATTTGGGTGTCTCCTAGTTAAGAAAACCTCACCACAACCCTCTTTATCAAATGTAAAAGGCTTTACGCAAAAACGTAACCACTCTCCTAATTGACTAAGTTGTTAATTTTATGGAAAAGGTGGTCATGAGGTGCATGACTATTAATACCTCAAGGGAGCTCAACAGAGAGGTAATACACTCTATAGAACTCACTCCTCCTATAGACCAAGGTGGACAAGGTCATTTTTTGCAGGCACCTCCATTTAGGCTGCTTAACCAAAGTGGCCAAATATTAACAAAAAGCACCACTACACTATTATGCAAGGATAAAGCATGTAATCATGAAGAATTGGATAATTTTATAGATGTAGGGTGAGAAGGTTCCAAACCTATGCATGCACCTCCAGAGGCTTATTTTGAACTTGGGACCAGAGAAGATCTCCTATTTCTAGATATTCTAAATGGGTGGATCAAGGAGCATAAGCTCAATGATACCCCAGTGCATAGTGTTGATGATTTTTCAAGTGAGGCTACCCTAGAAGTACTTGCTTGAGAAGTGAATCTTAGAGACAAAGAAAACCTGCAAGTAGTCCACCTAGCCACATGGTTGTGGCACTACCCATTCTTACTAGAGAAGGTAAAATCTCTTCTTTATACCTTTAAAAGTGCCATTGCTTGTCCTACAAGGATTTGTCAAGTATTCCAGAGGAGCTTGGATTAAATCGGATACCCTTAGTCGAAGGAGCTACACTTATAAGAAGTAGACCATACTGACTCAATCCCAAATATGTAAAGACAACCTAGGTGGAAATAAAAAAATAAAGGAGGCAAGTATTATTGTTCCTATAGAGCACTCAAGGTGGCTTTCATCTATGGTTATTGTACCTAAGTAAAATAGTGGAAAAATAAGACTCTGTGTTGATTTTCATGCTCTAAATAAAGTGATCATTCAAGATGGTTTCCCTCGACCTTTCATAGAGGAGGTACTAGAAGAAGTAGTCAAACACAATTTGTATAGTTTTCTTGATGTATGTAATGGGTACAATCAAATTCTTATTCACCTTGAAGATAGAGATGAAACTACCTTTGTCACTCCGTGAGGCACTTACATCTACATGCGCATGGATTTTGGTCTAAAAAATGCACCTGCTTCATTGAATAGTAGAATGCATCTAATATTGGGTAAATGGATAATGACATTTGTCTACATTTTCATGGATGAATTTTTAGTATTCTCAGGAAAAGATAGAAGAGAGTTGAACTCTACTAAATGTCAATTTTTCATCACCAAAGGTACTCTTCTTGGCCACATAGTTTTGGCCAAAGCTGTTGATGCAACTAAGGTGGCTTCCATTCTTTCCATGCCCATTCCATGGAATCCTAAGGAACCATAGAAGGTTTTTACGAATGTACTTGGAAATAGCTAAGCCACTCTCAAGGCTTACAAGAAAGAACATCCTTTTCTCTTGGAGTCTTGAAGCATAAAAAGCATTTAGTGAGCTGAAATATTCCTAAATATTCCACTCTTAAATATTCCTAATTGGTCACTCTTAAGGTTATGTACTATGTCACTCTTAAATATTCCTAATTGGTCACTTGAGTTCCATGTGCATAAAAACACTAGTCTTCATGTAGTTGGAGCGATTTTGGCACATCCATCCACACACAAGGTGGACCAACCTATTGCTTATGCAAGTAGATTGATTAGGAAGGTGGAGAGAAATTATGGTACTATAAAAAGAGGAGGTTTGGCTATTGCATTTGCACTTCAAAAGTTTAAGCACTATCTTGTAGGCGTGCATTTCATTGTCATCTAAGACCATCAACCACTATAAGTATTTTATTCATAAGCCTATAGTAGCTAAAAGGGTTTGGTGATGGCTACTACTCTTTTAAGAATATGACTTTGATATTCACATTAAGACAAGGAAGAAACACTACATGGAGGACCAAGTTTCAAGGATGGCCATGAGTGAAAGGACAACATGTATTAATTATGAGCCTATAGATAGCCATCTCTTTCTTGTAGAGACTCAAATTGATTGGTATGATGAAACTTTGCAATGTCTCAATTATGGAAAATTCCATATGAAGATGAGTCCATTAGAGAAGAGGAAATTATTGTTTAAAGAGAAAGCATTTTCACTCATAAATTTGCAATTGTAATAATATTTCATGGATGGTATTTTGTGTAAGTTTGTTTATCCACAGTAAATAATTTTTCTGCTTGAAGCAACACACAATGAAGGGCATCTCAAGGCAAAGGACTTGGCACACAAAATCCTTGACAAGGTATTATGGTGGCCTTATATTTAAAGGGATGCTATCAGATTTGCCAAAGAATGTGACATCTATCAAGATGTGCTCTTAGGCCAACAAGGCTAAATTTTCAACCATTAGTCATTTCAATTGGGTGGAAACCTTTTGAACAATGGGTTATTAATTTCATTGGACCCATCAGTCCAATAGGTCAACTTGGTAGTAAAAAGTATATTTTGATGGCCACATGCTATTCCATGAAATGAGTAGAAGCTAAGTCTACTTCTGATTGCATTGCAATGATTGTGGCCAAGTTTATGTAAAAAAAGATTTTCTTGAGATTTGGATGCTCGTTAGAAGTTACTAGTGATAGAGGCATACATTTTGTAAATCACTTGTTGGAATTCATTTTTGACAGGTACAAGGTTTTTTGCAAGAATTCACGTGCCTATTATCCTTGAGAAAATGGGCAACCACAGAGCTCCAAAAAGATTTTGATTGGGCTACTGTGCAAATTGGCTCTTGACCACCACAACTCTTGGCTACAAGCACTTATTGGTGCAATTTGGACCTTTCATATGACAAGAAGAGGCACTATTGGTGAGAGTTCATTCCCATTGGTCTATGGTAAGGAGGCAATGACCCGTTTTGAAGTTGAAGCCAAATTCATTGGAATTGACGCTCACATTAGGAGACTTATAGCATTGGAAGAATGTAGGGAAGCAACAACGAGGAGATTGCAGGTAAAACAAGAGTGCAAACAAATTCGGTATCTAAGGGCTAATGAGGTGAAGGAAGCATCATTGGTCTTAGTGCATTAGATTCTACAACTACCTACTAAATTGGCACCTAAGTGGTGAAGATATTACCCCAAGGAGTAATACAATTGGAAGACTTTAAGGGTTAGAAGATGCCTCTAGTTAACATTTCTAGGGTGAAGACTTATTTGAATCAAATCAAGCAGAAGGAAATTCACTCATTTCATTTTTTTAGTTCATTTCTATTGGAATAATCAAATAAAAGAGAAGCATGCACCTAGATGGTGCAAAAGCTTCATGTACGGGTCTGTAGCATGGTGAAATTGGCCCAACACATAGAGTGGTCTACACCTATTTGCTCAAATTTGGGGGCTTGTGGTGGCCATGAAAGAATAGGCAGGAGATACGATTCAAGGCTTGCAAAGATGTGGTTGCTTGTGAACTCCTTGGAAGCCAACATGCACCTTCTATGCGAGGCCAACAAAGGAGGTCTCATCCTTGTATACTTTATGGGGGGAGGGGACTAGGCACCCTCCCTTGCTTGTATCCTAAGAAAAGGATGTATGAAGCCTAGGGTGAATCGCAATACAATTCACCCTTAAGAATGAAAGGTTCCTTTCTCTATATGCATGAAGATGGTCGACATCAGACCTTATTTGAAGCATGGATGACTGATCACAATGACGAGTTGTGACTTGGGCAACTTTTGCAACCAGGGAAAACCATCACCTCACTTCAATCACATATAACCCTTGGGATAAAACAAACCAAGTAGCCGAGTACCACTCAAGTAGCGAAAGATGCCCTTAATAGCCTGCCAATGCTTGACTTCTAAGAGTGAAGATGGATAGAATATTTCTTACACTTGATATAATCCAACACACTCTCAACCTATATACTTTACATGTGATAATAAAAGGATAGCTGAGGAAGAGCTTTTGCATAAGCAAATAGGACATGTAAATTTGCAAAGATTCAAAGAGATGTAGGTCAAAGTAATTATTGAAAGGCATTCCATAATACAAGGATACAAATAATTCATGCATGAAGAAAAAGCAAACAAGGAGGGAAGAGAATGTTTCTTGAATACATTTATGTTGGTTCATTTAGATTTATGGGGGCCTATGAGAAAGGGCTATTAAGGAGGAAAAATATATTATGTTACACTGATATATTAATATACTAGGTTAGGGGGCTACTTGGTATCCTATCAAATAAGATAAGATAATTGATTTGGGCATGCAAGAGGTGAAACAAACTAGGCTAGAAGATTCTTGTAAAATACATAAGAGAGGTGTGAGATTGCAAATTAAAGATTTAAAGATGAAAACACAGCACGCCACACCTATATCTCACACTATTGAAGTTGTATTGGCATATTAATAAAAATATCATAGCATCGATGATAGGAAATCCCATTAGGAGTGACAAAGATAGGGAAAGTGAGATGTTGAATTCTCCTTCCTTGATACAATCACCTTCCATTAGTTATTAAAATCACAATGAGGATATCTACAATGTAAGATGTTGTGCTCTTACCATTTTTATAAAAGACATCTTCTGAAACCACTTTAAAAAGCTAGTAGGTAAGGCATCTTTTGAAATCAAGGATGTTGCAGAACATGCAAAGAAATGAAATCTATTGGCCACACATGAAAGGAAGAGTACATGACTATGCCAAATTCCACCTGTCAAGTCATTCCCACAATGGAGCATGCTATTTTGTACTATGTATATATATGATCATCCTGGAGCAAGGACATAATAGACCTTTTGAAATCTAGGAATTATCCTATTGATATGACTGAAGACATTTAGTGGGATGAATAGAGCAAGGAGGAGATGGAAGGAGTGAGAGGATAAAAAAAGAACACCCTCATGCATGGGAGCCTCAAAACGCATATAATGACATTGTGAAGAAATGCTCTATAAAAGACATATGTATAACAATATCAAAGTAGGTTTACATGACCCTTACATCCCCAACAATCTTCCACTTAAGGGTCAATGTGACCATAAGTGGCAATACATAGAAATAATGATGTAGGGATATGCAATATAATGTATATGAATAGTTTGGATATCAACCCATACAGATCAACCTACAACAGCTTCCTCAAACAAGGTGTATCCATGCACCTCAAGAGGCTTTAGATTCATATCGGTAAGGGTGGAGCTCATATTTGTCTGATGCAAGAATGGTTGAAGTTCTTGCAAAGGTCCCACTTTCTTTATGAATGTGTCAATCATAGAGTCACTCATAACTTCAAGTGCAAATGGTCCAATAATAAATACAATGTCTCATCTTGAGCATAACAACTCATACATGAGACTCTTGAATGCTAAAAAAACCTATGGTATCTTGGCTAACCTAACCATGTTATCAATGCCTATATCAAAGACATCCAAAGCACCATCATCACAAACAATATGTCCTAATGGATCCATGTCAACATCTATCATGTATGAATCTAGGAATAAATGAATAATTATTGACTCCTCAACATCTAGATCAGCCATTCTATCAACCAAGAATGTATCTAGTTGTGCATATTCAGAGTTAACATTCCCTACCACACACCATGTATCATATGGGCTATCCACCTCTACCACACCAAGTGTGTCCACATGAGCTAACTTCATAAGATCAACACCAAGGTCTATCCAATGACTACATTCTAATTGAGTGTCATCATAATGCTCCACCTGAGCATCCACATTCTGCTTTAGATGAGCATCTATTAGATCATCCAAAATATACTCCATATGAGCATCCACATGATCAACCAAATCATGCTCTACATATGCATTTCGAGCATACAAAGCATGCTCTATGAATATCTATCCGAGCATCTGAATCTTGCCATACATGTGCATTATAAATATCAAACAACCTATTCATAGGTAGAAAAGATGGTACATGATAAGTCTCACACCACACATAAGGTAGAATTACCACTAAGCTAAGTTTGTGCCTCTCATTGAGTACATGTAGTGGATACATGTGCATAATCTTGACACCTCTAACAAGCATAACTTGTCCCAAGTGCAACTAAAAATGATGCTCACTAAGCAATACATGACAATTGCTATCCTGTAATTGATCAACTGATATTAAGCTCAAAGGGAAGGCTAGCACATAATGTACATGTTTGAGTGAAACTGATGCTCCACTAGGTACCTAAGAATGAAAAAAATTGCAAGCTATGTGGAATAACATGAAAAGTGGATAACACATCAAGAAACCAAGCAATATGTGTGCTATCCAATGAATAAGAGGAATCTTGAGATGAACCATATGAGAATTTGACATCACTATCAATGACATAATTGAATAGCATAAGCTCTCTTGAAACCACTTCTTGACCTGCATCATGTGCACGTCTCTAATTTCAGTGTCGCATATGCCTAAAGCAATGTCATCGAGTATGATCCTCATGGTTATAGTGCCAAAGTTAGAGCTACTGATGTGATCTATGTCTCACATAAGTCAATGCACTTGTATACATATCATGCAACCTTTTCCATAATGCACTACTCATCTCATCATACATCATAGACTCATACATAGAATCCATAAGACACAACCCAATAGTGGAGTTGGCCAAATGCATCCATATCCATCCATATGTGGTCGAGCATATCATGAGGCCTTTGTGCATTTCTATGCACATACATGGGTAATCCTACATGAACCGATTTGTCCCATATCTGAGATTTCCATATCAAAAAGTCAATGCCATCAAATCAAGAAGACACCATGCTAGAAATCCAAGAGAATAGCAATGTAACAAGAGACTAGAGGTCAATCATAAATCAATACTCTATCACCAATAGTATCACATATGCATATCACCAATAGTATCACATTACAAAGTTTTTATAATCTCATTAGCCTTATAATTAGAAAGAGAATGATCGATCCGGCTTCAAGTTTGAAAATTAAAATTTTCTATATAGGTAAAGTTAGAGATTGAAGAATGAAAGAGGAATTTCAAGATGGTTTCCAAAAAGGTAAAAATGAACAAAATGAAGGTGATCAATTGAGAAATAATGGAAGAGGTAGTAGGATAAAAGAATATATAGAAGGAAGACATTCAAGCAACCTAGATGGAGGAAGCAACAATGGTTGCTCCATATGTGGAAGACAAGAGTACTTTGCAAGGGATTGCTATCAAACTATTCCAAGTGTAGCTATGGAAGTGAGAAGTTGCAAGGTAAATATGTTTCAACTTTACAAATGGTGGATATATGCTATTTATGAAGTGTATACAAGTAGCATAGGAAAGCATAAAAGAAAATTAGCACATTGGTACTCGAGTCTCAAACAACATATCATGTAACAAGGATTTTTTTTCAATTATTTTGCATTAGAACCCTAATTTGGGATATTCCGAAATAGATGATGGTACTAAACATACTACTGAAAATTTCAAAAATTCTCAAGTGCAAAGCAAGCTAGGTTCATAAAGCTTCCTATCAAAGGTCTTGCATGCCTTGAGTAGAGTTGTAAAGAACATTGTTGGTGTGGGACAAATGATGGAGAAATGCTATTAAATAGAGTTCAAACATGAAGGATGTTTTGTAGAGTATCCAAGGAAAAGGTAAAGCTTGATTGTAGGAGTGAAGGTGGATAGAAAATTTCTTACACTTGAGATAATCCAACACACCCTCAACCTATGTACTTTACATGTGATAATAAAAGGATAGCTAACATGCCTTCTGCATAAGAGAATAGGACATGTAAATTTGCAAAGGTTGAAAGAGATGTAGGTCAAAGTAATTTTTGAAAGGCATTCCATAAGACAAGGATAAAAATGCATTACTTATTGTAATTCATGCATGAAGAAAAAGCAAACAAGGAGGGAAGAGTATATTTCTTGAATACAGTTATGTTGGTTCAATTAGATTTACAGGGTCCTATGAGAAAGGATTCTTTAGGAGGCAATAGATACGATGTTACACACATACATTAATATACTAGGTTAGGGAGCTAATATCCTATCAAGTAAGATAAGATAATTGATTTGCGCATGCAACAGGTAAATGAAATTGGGCTAGAAGATTCTTGAAAAATACATATGAGATGTGTGAGCTTGCAACTTAAAGATTTGAAGATGAAAATATAGCACGACACACCTTGATCTCACACTATTGAAGTTGTATTGGAATATGAAGAAAAATATCATAGCGTCCATGATAGGAAATCCCATTAGGAGTGACATAGATAAAGAATGTGAGATGTTAAATTCTTCTTCCTTGATACAATCACCCTTCCATAATTATTAAAATTAGAATGAGGATACCTACGGTGTCAGATGTTGTGCTCTGACCATTTGTATAGAAGACATATCAATTTTTTCATGTGAAGTTCATTGTTATGAGAGGAGTAGTGGAGAGAGAGCCTATCAAAGTGTTGCTTGATATGGGTTTGACACATAGTATTGTCATTTCTTGATTTATTAGAAAGCTACATTAGACTATGAAATTAGACTATACCTACACATTTGGGAATGCCAAATGGTTTGAAGCCCTATTTAGATCTAGTTCTATATGGATATATTGGATTTTGAGATCTCAAGATTGGCTCGTTATGAACTAGTCCTTACTAATATTGGCATGCTAGGAAAAGATGAGTTATTGATTTTACTAACATGTGTAGTAGCATGAGCATGAGGGAAGGCAGGTGTTGATCCATGGAGAGCCTGATCTCAAATATTTTTCTCTTTTATACATTTTTAATTCATCCAGGAAGAATATGAAGGATGAAGTAACAACATGCAAGAAGCTCGAATTGGGATGCCTAGACACTTTTCACTAAAGTGAGATGATAATTTCAAGAACTATTTTAACATGGATTACAATCTAGTTTACCTTCTTGTAGGAATATAGAGCATCAGATTGGGTTGGTACCAAGAGCTACTTTGATAGGTTGGCCACCATTGTGGATGAGTTTGCATGATGAAAATGAATTATGCAAGGTCATGGGTGTGTACCCACAAAAAGGGTTAACCTAAGACCTACCACTTGTTGGATCTCGTTTTCAACTTGTTCCCCTTCCACACTCCTATAGGTGTTAGCTTGAACCTAATTAGTTTACCGGTGTTGGAGAGATTTCATCTCTTCACTCTATTGAAAGAAAAAGAAAATTCCAATGCCAAATTAGAACTTCCAATTCTAGCGTTCACATGAAGATCATTGAATAATTGAACCATCCATTCATTGTTTCTATCCTTCCAAAGTATTACTTGGTTAAGAAGAATTAAAACTCTGAGTTGATTGATTTGATGTCATGGTATTAAAACTTCTTTATTTTCACCAATTGATATGAGAATGATATGGTACATTGACATGAAAGAAATATTTCTTATTGAAAATGGATGATGAGCTCGTGGTTTAGAACAAAGAATTCGTTACTAGGTTTGGGGTTCAATTAGCACAAACCTAACATGCAATAGTGACAAGCTTTATTTAAGGCAGGCTTTCCTTTTTTATAAAGGTCAAAGTTCAACGATGGTTAATTTGGCTTTAATATACAATGATGCAATTCGGATAACTTTTTGTTTTTTAAATGGAGGTTCGGCAAGCGCCTACTCCCTCAAGCTTTAAATTTGAAAGTACAATTATACAAGTGAATGGGCATAGTACCCATGGGACACCCCATATCCTAGAAAGCAAGGGTTACACAAGAGAAAGAGTTGGGATAACTTTATGGAAGCCACAACTTTTCGGGAGATTCTAACGATAGAGCACTAGTCTTATAAAAGGCAGGTTCAGATATACGGCATATCTGTGTTTCTTGTTCCTGGCAGACGGACATTGGAGGTTCGAAGATCCTTTGGAGATCCTCTACAAAATCTTCTACTGAAGACATCACTTTGGACACTTCTGAGCGTAATGGTTACTAGAGATTATCCTTGATTTCATGACTGTGAGCTCGATCTATAGCACTGTTTAGAAAAAGAACAGTTTAGACATGTATGAAGATCTCAAATTTTGTACTTGACGTTCTCTTCATATATGTGCGAAGAAAGGAGCAGACATGTGCAGATTTGGAGAGCTCGAACATACATAATTTCGACGGATTGCACTTAGCCCTTTGAACCTACTGAAGATGTAACTGATCTGATCAGTTTGAATTGAATAAGCACCATCAATTGTGTATTTATGAGCTCTGAGGATCAGAGTTTGAAGAAATTCGCGATCCCAGACAACATTTGTCTTGAGGTCGAAGCTTAATTTACCAACAGATAAGATTAAGGAGTTTAACACCTTTTGCTCTCTTTGCACGGTGATGGATATATTGAACGTCTACAGCTTTTCAGGCAGTATCAAATGTGTTGTAGCGATTGCTGGAGGAGCAGCTGAGGCATGGCTACGAGTTGGATTGATTAAGGTTTTGGACATTGTATGAGGAGTTGAATTTGGAAACTCAATTTGCGCTGATGAATTTCTGGCTTTCGTTGTTATATCTCTGTTAAGGAAAATCTGAGTAGCGAAGCCGCAAGAAAGTATTGCCAAATAATCTGAAATATACACTAAAAAAGCAAGAATCAATGGCGAACATGCCTGGATCCACTCCGCATTCACAAGAGGATCTTCGACCAACGTTGACGCCTTCGACATGATGACGCCCGACATCTGACTCATTGACAGCTGTGCTAGGACTTTATTCTACCATACATTTGATGCTCTCTCAAGAATATACGTATTCTCTATTCTCTGCCGAAGGGCAACACAGTTCCGCTGTTGAAAGGATTAAGTTGAAAACCGTTGGAGAGATTTATGAAGCATCACGAGTGAAGACCTGATAGTTATAGAAGCGCTCGAATATGGAAACAGTTAAGCCATGTATCTCTGGTGTTTTTTTTTTTCACTTCTGGTTATGCAATAAACATGTTCGCGCAGTTTGCGCGAACTTCTGGAATCCTGTAACACTATTCTTTAAAATCTGCAAATCTATTAATCCCAAAGAGCTTACATGGAATGATCTATCATGTGGCTCTGCCACGGCTTGTTCTGCTCCACGGTAGTTGTGATCACACTTTAACTCAATTATGTAAATCCCTGTTTTTGTGGGATAAAGGAGTTCCATGGGTACTATTCTCTTCCTTGTACAGCTGCAGTTTCAAAGTTAAACCCTCGAGTAAACTTCGACTGAACCTCCATTAAAAAAAAAAAAAGAGCTCATGATATGTGTTTTCCACAGCTTCAAACCCAAAAAAATAATTTGATAATAACAGCAAAACTATATTATCACTCATACTTAATCATCAATTTGTGTGTTTACGTAGCATAGAAAGAGTTGAAAATTTGGAACAGTTTTTGAGATCAAGTGAATTGAATAAAACACTTATTCTCTATTGTCTATGTGAAAATGTAGGTGAATAGAATCGATATGTTCATTTTCCGACAGACTTTTATAGCTAAAGTCTTGAGTTAAGTGCGCTTCTGCCAAAACAATACAAAAACAAACCCTTAACTGTACAAGATGTTCTTGCTATGTATGTTTTAAAATTGACTTAAAAACTTGACTGCACGAAAAGAGGAATTTTGGGGAACAAGGAGTATAAACAATACATTAACGCTTTGTTGAGTGTTTGTAACCTGAAAGTTTATGTTTGTTTTGAATGATGGACAATGAATCAATCTTTTCTTGTGAGTCCATAGTTTGTAACCATCCTCCACCACAAGTGAGAATCGATAGCTCTATTCCTTGTGATCCCATCATGACTTATTCCACTAAAGAGGAAATTCGACTCACTTGACTCTGCTTGAAGCACTTAGCATACACCAATATTTGGAACACCAACAATTGGAATTGATCCCTTGCTTGAAGCACTTAGCATACACCAATATTTGGAACACCAAGAATTGGAATTGATCCCCTCAACTGAGCACTTTTACAACAAACAATCCCAATGTGAAACATTCCATGATGATCTGATGAATATGCATTCATATTTCTTGCAGATTTGAAGCAGTAGCATCTTCATCCATTGAAACCATTGCTTGAACAAGTTACTTGCTTATCCTCATTGCTTCACCTTTCTCATCAAAGGAGCTATCGGTTGTGCAATATTGACTCACATTTTTTAACCTCTTCTCCAAGCCTAAATTTAGGTACTTGTTAATTATTAAGTTTTTTTGAATTCTTGCATATAAAACACCATAAAAAATTATTTCAATTTGGTTGCATTTTTGCACTTCATAAAGCACAAAAACTCATGTTCTTTCAAGTTATTTGCATACTTTTACTTTCTAATTTCATACTTGTATTGAAAAACACATTAAAAACACAAAAAAATTGCTTTAAGCATTGCATATCATATTTACATTCCAAACACATTTAAAAAAACTTGCACTAAAAGAATTTTTTATTTGTTTTGCATCTTTACGCACATTTTCAAGTCATAGTTCGTGGAGGATGATTCTAACACCCCAATGCAAAAATGGAAGATGGCTTCCCTCCACTAGGTCCACAAGCAGTGATATATATGCTCATTGTTCTAAACTTTTCGCTGCACCAGTATAGAGACTTAAAATGAAATTTTGCAGACTTGTAGTCGACTATAAGCACTACCCAAGAAGCTTTAAATCATCCCAAATGGATATTCCAACTCGGAGAACCACCCTCTGCAAAACAGGCTACCTGTTTGCAACACTCTCTACCTATGTGCAGAGATATACCTTCACAAAGTTGGCAATTTCTCACAATTCATTCAAGCAAATAACTTAAAACTTTGGCAAAGTTCAGGGCACAATATGAGAGACCAAATGAAGCTTGAAATCAATGAAAATGCATACAATGAGAGAGAAAACATTGCTGTGCAATCTGGTACAATAAGATTTGGAAAAGCCTAACTACACCTCTAGATAGAGAGGAGCAAATCTACATTGCCCCATGGTAGTTGTGATCACAGTTTAACTCAATTATGTTAACCTCTGTTTTTGTGGGATAAGGGGAGTCCCATGGGTACTATTCCCTTCCTTGTACAGTTGCAATTTCAAAGTTAAACCCTCGAGGAGTAAGCTTCGACTGAACCTCCATTAAAAAAAAGAAAGAGCTCATGATATGTGTTTTCCATAGCTTCAAACCCAAAAAATTAATTTGACAATAACAGCAAAACTATATTATCACTCATACTTAATCATCAATTTGTGTGTTCGCGTAGCATAGAAAAATTTGAAAATTTGGAACAGGTTTTGAGATCAAGTGAATTGAATAAAACACTTATTCTCTATTGTCTATGTGAAAATGTAGGTGAATAGAATCGATATGTTCATTTTTCGACAGACTTTTATAGCTAAAGTCTTAAGTTAAGTGCGCTTCTGCCAAAACAATACAAAAACATGTTGGAGTTAGACGTCTGCGGAAGCACGCGAATAGCACAAGGAAGAAGAAGAAGCTTGGAGCACAAACACACAATACTGAATGTATTACTAGAGAATTTACAAAGATAAGTAGCCCATTAGGGCAATAGGTGTATATACAAGCCGGGGGAAAAAAACCTCCTAAAGAGGGAAAAAAGTGCCTCGCCGGTCCTAGTGTGTTCACACACATCACTACCTAAATATATCAACAAATCCCCCCTGGGAGTGATGCGGTGAACAAGGAGTTGGCACTCATGTATAAGGAAGTGCCAAGCTATGTGGAAATCACTCCACAAAAGGAAGTAAGCCCAAAGCTTTGCGGAAAGCTTCAAACTTCTCCCTAGGCAGAGCCTTCGTGAAAAGGTCTGCAATGTTCTCCTGCGTGGGCACATATGCCAAGCTGATCTCCCCAGCAGAGAACCTCTCCCTGACATAGTGATAATCAGTGAAATATTTAAGGGCGAATATTAGCCCAAAGGCGAATTTAAACTGATCTGAAAAAGTATTTGCTATATTTGGTTAAATTTAGGAGCATTAAAATAGCCAAATTTCAAGAAACCCTAAGTCGATGATCTTGCAATATTCACCAGATTTTCCAATTCGTATTCTCAGAGTGCAGTTTTCATTCGCCATCTCCATTGCTTTAGGAGTTCTCAACAAAACATAGCTTTCGCCATCAGCAGGTCCGAGTTCAGGTTTAGGAGTTCTCAACAAAGCAGAGCTTTCGCCATCAGCGGGTCCGAGTCAGAGAAGTTTTTTGCCCATACAATTGAACGTGCTTAGTGCTTACTGCGATCGTCTACAATGTGCAGAGGTATGACTTTTTTTCTCTCTCTGAATGGGTTACGTGTGTATGTTTTCATTTGTTCGTACTCTTCTTGGATACATTGTCGGCGTTGTTAAGAAAAGCACCTAATAGTGATGATAGAGAATTTGCATAGACTACGTGCTTATATCCCATTTTTCAGTTGTCCGCCCTTTTTTGGTTACAAAGCCTGGGCTATTATGAAGAGCGCCTTTTAATGATGGTAACATGGTGGCTAATGGAAATGCACGTGCGCATGCTCCATTTTTGAGTTCTCCATCCTCTTCTTGGTTACATTTTTTGGTTCATTGAGGAGCACCTAACAATGATGATAGTGTGGTTGCGTAAATGTATATGCTACTCGTTTTTATGAAGGCTTTTCACTACTTCATTAATCCAATATTCATGGCCTCAATAAATTTCTTTCTGTTGAAATGAAGTTTACAGAGTAGTGTTTTGCATTAGAGCTCATCATATGCTTAGTCATCTGGACATTATGTTTACTGCAGATTTTGCCACATGCATGGGGCAGTGTTTGTTGACTTAAAGTAAATCAAGTATAAACAAAAGCTTCCATTGAATTATATGTATATGCTACTCGTTTTTATGAAGGCTTTTCACTACTTCATTAATCCAATATTCCTGGCCTCAATAAATATCTTTCTGTTGAAATGAAGTTTACAGAGTAGTGTTTTGCATTAGAGCTTAGATAGTCATCATATGCTTAGTCATCTGGACATTATGTCTACTGCAGATTTTGCCACATGCATGGGGCAGTGTTTGTTGGCTTAAAGTAAATAAAGTATAAACAAAAGCTTCCGTTGAATTATATGTATATGCTATTCGTTTTTATGAAGGCTTTTCACTACTTCATTAATCCAATATTCCTGGCCTCAACAAATATCTTTCTATTGAAATGAAGTTTACAGAGTAGTGTTTTGCATTAGAGCTTAGATACTCATCATATGCTTAGTCATGTCGACATTATGTTTACTGCAGATTTTGCCACATGCATGGGGCAGTGTTTGTTGACTTAAAGTAAATCAAGTATAAACAAAAGCTTCCGTTGAATTATATGTATATGCTACTCGTTTTTACGAAGGCTTTTCACTACTTCATTAATCCAATATTCCTAGCCTCAATAAATATCTTTCTGTTGAAATGAAGTTTACACAGTAGTGTTTTGCATTAGATCTTAGATACTCATCATATGCTTAGTCATCTGGACATTATGTTTACTGCAGATTTCGCCACATGCATGGGGAAGTGTTTGTTGGCTTAAAGTAAATCAAGTATAAACAAAAGCTTTCGTTGAATTATATGTATATGTTGCTCGTTTTTATGAAGGCTTTTCACTACTTCATTAATCCAATATTCTTGGCCTCAATAAATATCTTTCTGTTGAAATGAAGTATACAGAGTAGTGTTTTGCATTAGAGCTTAGATACACATCGTATGCTTAGTCATCTGGACATTATGTTTACTGCAGATTTTGCCACATGCATGGGGCAGTGTTTGTTGGCTTAAAGTAAATCAAGTATAAACAAAAGCTTCCGTTGAATTATATGTATATGCTACTCGTTTTTATGAAGGCTTTTCACTACTTCATTAATCCAATATTCCTGGCCTCAATAAATATCTTTCTGTTGAAATGAAGTTTACAGAGTAGTGTTTTGCATTAGATCTTAGATACTCATCATATGCTTAGTCATGTCGACATTATGTTTACTGCAGATTTTGCCACATGCATGGGGCAGTGTTTGTTGGCTTTAAGTAAATCAAGTATAAACAGAAGCTTCCGTTGAATTATATGTATATGCTACTCGTTTTTATGAAGGCTTTTCACTACTTCATTAATCCAATGTTCTTGGCCTCAGTAAATATCTTTTTGTTGAATGAAGTTTACAAAGTAGTGTTTTGCATTAGATCTTAGATACTCATCATATGCTTAATCATCTGGACATTATGTTTACTGCAGATTTTGCCACATGCATGGGGAAGTGTTTGTTGGCTTAAAGTAAATCAAGTATAAACAAAAGCTTTCGTTGAATTATATGTATATGCTTCTCGTTTTTATGAAGGCTTTTCACTACTTCATTAATCCAATATTCCTAGCCTCAATAAATATCTTTCTGTTGAAATGAAGTATACAGAGTAGTGTTTTGCATTAGATCTTAGATACTCATCATATGCTTAGTCATCTGGACATTATGTTTACTGCAGATTTTGCCACATGCATGGGGCAGTGTTTGTTGGCTTAAAGTAAATCAAGTATAAAAAAAAGCTTACGTTGAATTATATGTATATGCTACTCATTTTTTATGAAGGCTTTTCACTACTTCATTAATCCAATATTCTTGGCCTCAATAAATATCTTTCTGTTGAAATGAAGTTTACAGAGTAGTGTTTTGCATTAGATCTTAGATACACATCATATGCTTAGTCATGTCGACATTATGTTTACTGCAGATTTTGCCACATGCATGGGGCAGTGTTTGTTGGCTTAAAGTAAATCAAGTATAAACAAAAGATTCCGTTGAATTATATGTATATGCTACTCGTTTTTATGAAGGCTTTTCACTACTTCATTAATCCAATGTTCTTGGCCTCAATAAATATCTTTCTGTTGAAATGAAGTTTACAAAGTAGTGTTTTGCATTAGATCTTAGATACTCATCATATGCTTAATCATCTGGACATTATGTTTACTGCAGATTTTTCCACATGCATGGGGAAGTGTTTGTTGGCTTAAAGTAAATCAAGTATAAACAAAAGCTTTCGTTGAATTATATGTATATGCTGCTCGTTTTTATGAAGGCTTTTCACTACTTCATTAATCCAATATTCCTCGCCTCAATAAATATCTTTCTGTTGAAATGAAGTTTACAGAGTAGTGTTTTGCATTAGAGCTTAGATACTCATCATATGCTTAGTCATATCGACATTATGTTTACTGCAGGTTTTGCCACATGCATGGGGCAGTGTTTGTTGACTTAAAGTAAATCAAGTATAAACAAAAGCTTCCGTTGAATTATATGTATATGCTACTTGTTTTTACGAAGGTTTTTCTCTACTTCATTAATCCAATATTCCTCGCCTCAATAAATATCTTTCTGTTGAAATGAAGTTTACAGAGTAGTGTTTTGCAGTAGATCTTAGATACTCATCATATGCTTAGTCATCTGGACATTATGTTTACTGCAGATTTTGCCACATGCATGGGGAAGTGTTTGTTGGCTTAAAGTAAATCAAGTATAAACAAAAGCTTTCGTTGAATTATATGTATATGCTGCTCGTTTTTATGAAGGCTTTTCACTACTTCATTAATCCAATATTCCTGGCCTCAATAAATATCTTTCTGTTGAAATGAAGTATACAGAGTAGTGTTTTGCATTAGAGCTTAGATACTCATCATATGCTTAGTCATCTGGACATTATGTTTACTGCAGATTTTTCCACATGCATGGGGCAGTGTTTGTTGGCTTAAAGTAAATCAAGTATAAACAAAAGCTTCCGTTGAATTATATGTATATGCTACTCGTTTTTATGAAGGCTTTTCACTACTTCATTAATCCAATATTCCTGGCCTCAACAAATATCTTATTGTTGAAATGAGGTTTACAGAGTAGTGTTTTGCATTAGAGCTTAGATACTCATCATATGCTTAGTCTTCTGGACATTATGTTTACTGCAGATTTTGCCACATGCATGGGGCAGTGTTTGTTGGATTAAATTAAATCAAGTATAAACAAAAGCTTCCGTTGAATTATATGTATATGCTACTCGTTTTTATGAAGGCTTTTCACTACTTCATTAATCCAATATTCCTAGCCTCAACAAATATCTTTCTGTTGAAATGAAGTTTACAGAGTAGTGTTTTGCATTAGAGCTTAGATACTTATCATATGCTTAGTCATGTCGACATTATGTTTACTACAGATTTTGCCACATGCATGGGGCAGTGTTTGTTGACTTAAAGTAAATCAAGTATAAACAAAAGCTTTTGTTGAATTATATGTATATGCTACTCGTTTTTATGAACGCTTTTCACTACTTCATTAATCCAATAATCCTGGCCTCAACAAATATCTTTCTATTGAAATGAAGTTTACAGAGTAGTGTTTTGCATTAGAGCTTAGGTACTCATCATATGCTTAGTCATCTGGACATTGTGTTTACTGCAGATTTTGCCACATGCATGGGACAGTGTTTGTTGACTTAAAGTAAATCAAGTATAAACAAAAGCTTCCGTTGAATTATATGTATATGCTACTCGTTTTTACAAAGGCTTTTCACTACTTCATTAATTTAATATTCTTGGCCTCAATAAATATCTTTCTGTTGAAATGAAGTTTATAGAGTAGTGTTTTGCAGTAGATCTTAGATACTTATCATATGTTAGTCATCTGGACATTATGTTTACTGCAGGTTTTGCCACATGCATGGGGTAGTGTTTGTTGACTTAAAGTAAATCAAGTATAAACAAAAGCTTCCGTTGAATTATATGTGTTCATTCCATGTGGCATGAAACAGGAAGGTGCAAGTGGACGTGGCTGGATTGTGTATTCTACTTGAGTCTTACGAGGATAAGTTGGATTTTCTCTTGTAATTATTTAGCTTGCACATTGAACTTCTTGGAATTTGGGACCTATCTCTAATCAGAAATTTGGTAATCTAATGTTGTTTCCAGATAGATGTGTGTAGAAGTATGTATGCACATGTGTGTGGTTTGTGTGTGTGTGTGTGAAATATGTGTTTATGTGTACAAGTGTATGTATGTACATGTGTGCATGTGCATGTGTGCTACTGCTGGAATGTATGTGTATGTGTGCATGCATGTATATACATGTGTGGCTGCTATTGGAATGCATGTGTATGTGTGGCTGTTGTTATGTGTATGTGTGCATTTTATGTGTAAGGTATGTGTGTATGTGTGTATGTGTGAAATTTGCATGTGTATGAGATCTTTCATCATCCAGGTCCTCAACACAACAGAGAGCTTCCAATCAATAAAGTGCAAGGAGAAAAACACATTTCTTCAGGTTGTACAGTGTACTTCATCATTTCTTCAGGTTGTATAGTGTACTTCATCATTTCTTCCTGGATGTATATAGTCTATCAACTTCATCATTCTTCCTGGATGTATATAGTCTATCAAGGGGATCATTTTGGAGATAGACGTCTGCGGAAGCACGCGAACAGCACAAGGAAGAAGAAGAAGCTTGGAGCACAAACACACAATATTGAATGTATTACTAGAGAATGTACAAAGATAAGTAGCCCATTAGGGCAATAGGCGTATATACAAGCCGGGGGAAAAAAACCTCCTAAAGAGGGAAAAAAGTGCCCCGGCGGTCCTAAAGTGTTCACACACATCACTACCTAAATATATCAACAAATCCCCCCTGGGAGTGATGCGATGAACAAGGAGCTGGCACCCATGTATAAGGAAGTGCCAAGCTATGTGGAAATCACTCCCGAACTGAACCATCTTTTGGAAAGGAAGAACCCTGCATTTTGCCCAAAATACAGCCTTCACAAACATGTTTTCCAGGAGCCTCAAGTTTGGGCAAAGAGGACACCATTTCAGATTTCTGCAGGCGTAGCAAACTAGCAAAATTCAGATGACCAAAGCGTGCATGCCAAAGCTTTGCATCTGACATAGCCTGAGAATCATGAACTGCACATGCCAAATCATTCACAGATCTTTCATAGTCTATGAGCTTATACAGCCCACGACATAAGATGCCAGAAGCAATAATCACATCACCATTTGAGAGATCATGGACTGTACACCTGTCATCAACGAATTTCACAACCAAGCCAATCTTGGCTAATGCAGAAACTGATAATAGGTTCTTTTTGATCCCTGGCACAAATAAAGCATCTGACAAAGTGAAAGAACTACCATCATCAGTAGTCAGAATGATCTTACCAACTCCCATAACAAGATAAGAGGAGTTATTGGCGCATGTGACAGTATTCCCTATAGGGGCAGGCTCGAGTGAAGAGAAGAAACTGCGCTGCGAGGTAATATGTTTGGTCGCCCCACTGTCAAAGTACCAAACATCTGAGTCTACTACAGACATGCACTGATCATGAGAAGATGGGTCAAAACTGCAGACAGTAGTAAACGCCCATTCTTCTTCCTGCACAAGATTTGCAGACTCTGTTTTTGGTGTAGAGGCCTCTGCAACAACCATTCCAGCCTCTTTCTTCTTTGCCTCTTTAGCAGCCAATTTTGGACAGTTCTTTATAATATAATCATTTCCTTCTGACTAGCCAGGAAAGCTTGATCTGACTAGCCCTTCTGACTAGCCAGAAAAGCTTGATCTGCAACACGCATAATGGACCTGTTCTGCCTGGACTGATCTTCCCGCAACAGAACAGAGACTAATTCCTCAAATGACAAGGCATTCGGATTGCCTTTCATCATCAACCGAAGAGTAGAGGCAAAACTTTGATATGAATCATGAAGACCATTCAAAACAGTCTGCACAAGTGAGCTATCTGGTATAACCTCATCAGCAAAAATCAATTGTTCCTTCAGGTCTTTGATCTTTGTAAGAAAACTGTCCATAGAATCACCTTCATTCATGTGCTCACTCTCCAACGGTTTTCGGAGATAAGCAACACGAGCCTCATTCCTAGCCTGGTACAAAGTGGTAAGTGTATCCCAAGCATCCTTTGCTGTTCTCTAAGAGCAAATGTGAGAAATAATGGCACGTTTGACAGACAAAGCTATCAATGCATGTGCCTGGGCATCTCTGCCATTCCAACGAATCTGCTCTGCAGTAGGTGCAACAGAAACAGCAGCACGAACAGGAATCTGTGGAATATCATCTTCGACACCATCTTCATCAGCTCCAGCACCTCCAGCACCTATATTTGTAGTACTTGTAGTCGCACGTGTAACAGGACATCTTTCAACACCCTGCACAATGTTCCACAGTCCTTTTGCAATCAATACATGTCGCATCATATAAGCCCGTAATGGGTAGTTGGTACCATCCAACTTATCCTCAACAGCCAACATACGGAATACATCACTGCTTTCAGCCATGGCTGGTGACTAAAATACCTTGATGCAGAAAATTGACTGTATCTCAAAAAGTTGAACGGAACTGCCCAGACGAGTTCTGCTAGACCTGTAGCAGACATCGAGACGCTTAAACTGGCGAACAGAAACTGGTATATACCTTTGGCAGAAAAGGACGAAATAGCCTGGTGGTACAGGTATAGAGCAGTTGACTAAGGTTTTATTGTAGTAAGCATATGTACTCATGCAGTAAGAATATGTACTCATTCCTTGGCTGTGTCTAATGTTGTTTAGGCTTTCCATTATGTTTCTAATGTGTTCATTGTTTACATGGATAGTAACAACAGTGTTTTGATATTAATTGTCTACATTAGGGTTTGAAATCAGTCTTTCAGCAATAGCATGTAATGTTTTCGGATATCATAGATATAGCAGATAGGCTCACAATAGCAAAGGAAAGGAGCAGATAGTTATGTTTAGGGGTGAGTCTGATTAGTCTAATCAACTTTGATGGGTGCAATATGAAAACAATAAACATTTTTAAAGAGGTGTGAGTTACATAGAGCTATTATTAAATAACATCATATGATGTACTTGACTACCATCATGCACACATGTATAGGCATTGTTATGGAAGCTTGGAACCCAAGATGATCAGATGGGACTATGGAGGAGGAAGGACCTGATGTCTTTTGTCATTTTGGAAGTTTTGTCCACCTCGAGAAAAGATGCGGATACAGTCAAGGGAAACTAATTGGAGAACATAGCTGATAGAAATAGTTTTTGCGTATGATCACTCTAAAAAGATGCTAATATGCCTCTAGACTAACAGTGGATCTCTACCACATTAATATGCATCTGCACCATCAAATCAAATGTTGGAGTGGTTGATATGATTTTCATGTTGTCTATGATCATGCATGATGAGTTGCTCCCACACATGGGGATTTAATTAGCATACTTGTTCATGGAGGTTCATGATCTTAAATTTCACAAGAACTGCCCTTTGATCAATGTGGAGCATGATTCCCTCTCACTCAACAATTTCACACCATTTTTTCACCCTTAGATAATATGTATACAATCATTGTTGAAGATTCTATGAACAGGTTTGGCTTAATGACATATTAGAAGGGAAATGAGTGAATAGTTGGCAATCTGATCTACTCAACTTAATTATTAGTTAAGTGAGACATGTGGCGTGTTTATATGGGTTGGAATAGCTTTATCCCTTTTTCTGTGAAGTTGAAGCTAGCAATCTTAGGCATGCTGGAGGCTGTGTGCAAGGTCTATGGATGCAATTCAGTTTTTCACCATCGTGTGATCCTATACTATCCAGCCATCTATACGAATTGTCTATGTAGCAGAGCTATTATATTCCATACTTCAAGTTTTTTTATAATGTCTGTGCCTAATCATCAACTTATTTAGATGTGTAGTGTCAGAATGCAAGTTTTAAAGGGAATAAAAAAGGATTTTGTAGGTTACAATGAGAAGGTTGCAATGATGAAGCGTACTGTCGACAATCTAGAGAAGGTGAGAGATTTTTACTTTGGAAAGCTGCATCATATAGAAATCTTAGGCCATAGCCCTGAACTTGATTAAATACCAATATTTTTAGTAGTTTAGAAAACTCTTTATGCTGCTAGTAACAGTCCAGAGGTGATGGAAAATTGGACATCCTGATGTGTAAAACTAGGCAACCTGATGTGTATCAATATCAAGAAAAACTGGACAACTTGATGTGTGTGGAAACTTTTGGAGTTCTTAATCTATCAGCTAGTAATGTAGTAATTAAAGTATATTTGGAGTTTGTCTCATTCTACTTAGTAGTACTACATGTCACAAACTTCTAATAACAAACTATTTCTTGGGGTCTGCTCAAGTAGGCAAGTTCTTAATGTATTTGAGGGACAAATGAACTACATCATGGTATATGTTCTGCAAATCTATGAGATTTCAAATGTATTGGGGCCTACATAAGTGGCATGTCTCTTGGAGGCTTCTCCACAAGTCTTTGTGTTCTTCAACTACTCATAAGTTATAGAAGTGAGGTGCCCTTTGAAGTCTACTCAACAATGTAGGCTCTTAATCATCAAGATTTGTCCTTTAAATGAAAGGCCTGTTAGGTATATGGATTGAGTAGCTTGCTTTTGTGTTGCAACTTGGTGTAGTTTTGATGATTAAAGGTATGTTTGAATCTATCATGTCTTTGTTACTAAACTTGCAAATATTATAACTACAATATTGGTGTAGGGTTGAAGGGTCTTCTAGCAACATTTTGAATATAAGTGCTTTCATGTGATACCTTGCGAGCTCATGCTTATGGTGTGTGTGTGTATTGTGGGGTCCATGTATGAGCATGCATTCAATATTAGTTCTATACTTACTATGGCGCACTGATGAATAGTGGGGATGACATAGTATTCTGGTGATGCTATGTATAATGTAGTTGATTTTCCATATAGTCTTGTGGTTAGCTACCATGAGTTTATAATTCCACTTTCATTGGAAGATAAATTTGGGGTTTACCAAGACTCAATCGAGTATATATTTGGCATCAACCATCTTTACATAGGATAATAATAGGTATCGCTCACATGCATTGGTATGACATTGCATGATAATGGTGCATTGGTATGGCTCATAAGTATAGGATAATAATTGAGCAAATAAAGCTGAAGCCTTTCCTACTATTTTGGCTATTTCTATCCAAATGTCTGGTTTGGATTCTACTATAGCTATGAAGTCATGAAATTACATATTTGGGCAACATGAGTATTTCATTTTGATGGGGAAGTCTTGATAGGATGATTCATTTATTTGATGCACACCTATCTTATCCTATTTGATTACTTGATTTTTTCCACTATGTATAATTTGAAATGAAGAAGATTACAAAGAAAAGATAGTAGAAGAAGTGATTTAGGATAGCAAACCATCTGAAATACTCAAACATTTGTATATTTTTAAGGGAGCTTATTATAAAAATTTTCCTAATTTTTTATGTTTAAAACAGAAGTTATAAAAAAAATTCGCCAACTTCTCTATATTTCAAATGGAAAATATTGTAAAGATTCGCCAAAATATTTATACTTATAATATGAGATACTTAGAGAAATTCACCCATATTTATATACTTTTGAGTGAGGGGGGGTGGTCTTATTTTTTTCCCTGGTGATAATGCACCTCAATGTGCTTAGTGCGAGCATGGAACACAGGGTTCCTCGCAATTGCCAATGTGCTCTGACTGTCAGTGAAGATGGTGGTGGTAGAAGAGTGGCCAACACCCAAATCAGCCATAAGGCATCTGAGCCACACACACTCAACAGTCGCTATGAAAGCTGCCCTATACTCAGCCTCACAACTGGAAGTGGCCACAGTAGGCTGCTTCTTGCCCAACCAAGATATACATGAACTACCAAGCATGAAGCAAAAACCACTGGTGGACACACCAGTGTCATAGCAACCAGCCCAATCTGAGTCAAAAAAAGCATGCAAATCTGGCAGTAGTGATCCCCCCTTGGGATAAAACAACCCAAGTAGCCGAGTACCACTCAAGTAGCAAAAGATGCGCTTAACCGCCTTCCAATGCGTGACTCCTGGGCAATGCATAAACCTGCTCATCTGTGAGACAGCAAACTGAATATCTGGCCGAGTAATGCATAAGTAAATCAAGCATCCAACAGCCTGCTGATAGAGAACAGCATCAAATGCATCTCCAGCATCATGAAGACTCAATCGTAAACCTGTCTCCATAGGAGTGGCAATAGGCTTACAGTCTTCAAGGCCAAAATGCTGCAATAATGTGTCAATATATTTCGTTTGACACAAAGCCATTCCACCATCAACTTGCATAAACTCAATGCCCAAATAGTGATGCAAATGCCCCAAATCAGACATCTCAAATGAGGCATACAAATCAGCCTTGAAATCAGCAATATGCTTCTCAATAGGACTAGTGAGCAGCATGTCATCAACATAGACAACAATGATCAGAAGCACATCATTAGCACGCTTAACATATAAGGTGCTTTCAGTTGGACTGTTCTCAAAACCATGTGCAACCAGATAGGCATGTATCTTCTCATACCAAGCACGTGGTGCTTGCTTTAAACCATATAATGCCTTCTTTAACCTGCACACGTGGTTTTCATGCCCTTTCTGCACAAAGCCACGGGGCTAAAAAACATACACTTCTTCATGCAAGTCACCATTCAGAAATGTTGTTTTAATGTCCAACTGATGTACATTCTAACCATGATGGGCTGCGAGTGCACAAATGCTCCAAATAGTAGTCATACGGCATGTAGGTGCAAAGGTCTCATCAAAATCAATGCCTCTTTCCTGCGCATAACCCTTTGCAACAAGCCTAGCCTTATACATGCCAACTATACCATCAGGTTTACGCTTCAGCTTGTATACCCACTTAGTGCTAATGGCCTTCTTGCCAGGAGGCAAGTCACATAAAGACCATGTACCATTCTTCATTATAGCATCATATTTAGATTGCATAGCAGCCATCCAATTTTCTGAATTATGTGCTTCATCAAAAGAAACAAGCTCATTCTCATCACAGAGACTAGACGCAGCCATAGCATAGCAATCTGATGCAAAGGACGCACTATGAGAGCCTAAACGAGTACGATATCACAAAGGTGCATCTAATTTGTAGTCACACAAAGTCTGCACCAGCCATTTTGGCATAGTTTTTGCCTGCTCAATATCAGCTCTCTCATCAACAAGTGCATCATGTAAATCTGCATCAGAAATAGAATGATCTACATCATCATATGAAACCTGCAAAGGCTGAGAAGTTGCCTCATTAGGACCAGCACTAGACTATCCACCTGTAAAAAGAGGCATCAACGTATCATACATGTCTTTGGAGCTAACAGATGTCTCCTTAGTACATGAAAGCAATGGCTGAATAGCATCTTCCACAAAGACAACATCACGGCTAACCAGAATGCGTTTAGTTTGTGGATGATACAGACGATAGCCTTTACTTTTAGAACTGTACCCAACAAAATTACATTTTACTGCCTTATCATCCAATTTTTTGCGATGTTATTCAGGCACTAATGCATATGCCAAACAACCAAAAAAATGCAGATGAGCAACAGATGGCTTGCGGTCATGCCAAGCCTCATATGGAGTGATAGACTGCAGTGCTTTAGTGGGACACCTGTTCAGTACATATACTGCACACATGACAGCCTCAAGCCAAAAACTGTGGTAAAGCCTGACTCTTGACCATGCACCTAGCCATCTCCATGAGTGACATGTTCTTTCGTTCAGCAACTCATTCTGTTGAGGTGTATACGGCACTGTACACTGGTGTTTTATCCCACGTTCAGCCAGAAATGCATTAAAATCAGAAGACATATATTCCCCCCTCGATCAAAACAGAGGGTGCCTATTTTACATGCTGACAGATTTTCAGCGAAAACCAAAAACTGTTTAAAGCACATGAACACTTCGGACTTTGCTTTGAGTGGATATACCCATGCAGGCCTGGAAAAATCATCAATGAAAGTCACGAAGTAAAGGTAATTCGCAAAAGAGGGTGCCTGCATAGGACCACAGACATCACTATGTACAAGCTGCAATTTCTGCATAGCCCGAACTGAACCATCTTTTGGAAAGGAGGAACGCTGCATTTTGCCCAAAATACAGCCTTCACATACATGTTTTCCAGGTGCCTGAAGCTTGGGCAAAGAAGACACCATATCAGATTTCTACAGGCGTAGCAAACTAGCAAAATTCAGATGACCAAAGCATGCATGCCAAAGCTTCGCATCTGACATAGCCTGAGAATCATGAACTGCACATGCTGAATCATTCACAGATCTTTCATATTCTATGAGCTTATACAGCCCACGACATAAAATGCCAAAAGCAATAATCACATCGCCATTTGATAGATCATGAACTGTACACCTGTCATCAACGAATTTCACAACCAAGCCAATCTTGGCTAATGCAGAAATTGATAACAGATTCTTCTTGATCCCTGGCACAAATAAAGCATCTGACAAGGTGAAAGAACTACCATCAGCAGTAGTCAGAATGATCTTACCAACTCCCATAACAGGATAAGAGGAGTTGTTGGCGCATGTGACAGTATTCCCTGTAGGGGTAGGCTCGAGTGAAGAGAAGAAACTGCGCTGCGAGGTAATATGTTTGGCCGCCCCACTATCAAAGTACCAAACATCTGAGTCCACTGCAGACATGCACTGCTCATGAGAAGATGGGTCAAAACTGCAAACAATAGTAAACGCCCATTCTTCTTCCTACACAAGATTAGTAGACTCTGTTTTTGGTGTAGAGGCTTCTGCAACAACCATTCCAGCCTCCTTTTTCTTTGCCTCTTTTGCAGCCAATTTTGGACAGTTCTTTATGATATGATCATTCCCTTTACACTACTTGCAAAACAATTTTTGTTTTTCTGATTTCTTCTCATCTTTATCCTGGTTCTTCGAATGTGCAGCATTTGCAGATTTCTGCTTACTAGTAGAAGAGCTCCATTTTCCTTTGCCCTTCTGACTAGCTAGGAAAGCTTGATCTGCAACATGCATAATGGACCTGTTCTGCCTGGACTGATCTTCCTGCAACAGAACAGAGACTAACTCCTCAAATGATAAGGCATTCGGATTGCCTTTCATCATCAATCGAAGAGTAGAAGCAAAACTCTGATATGAATCAGGAAGACCATTCAGAACGGTCTGCACAAGTGAGCTATCTAGTATAACCTCATCAGCAGAAATCAACTATTCCTTCAAATCTTTGATCTTCGTTAGGAAACTATCCATAGAATCACCTTCATTCATGTGCTCACTCTCCAACTATTTTCAGAGGTAAGCAACACGAGCCTCATTCCTAGCTTGGTACAATGTGGTAAGTGTATCCCAAGCATCCCTATCTGTTCTACAAGAGCAAATATGAGGAATAATGGCACGTTTGACAGACAAAGCTATCAATGCATGTGCTTGGGCATCTCTGCCATCCCAACGAATCTTCTCTGTAGTAGGTGCAACAGAAACAGTAGCACGAACAGGAATCTGCGGAATATCATCTTTGATACCATCTTCATCAGCTCCCGCACCTGTATTTGTAGTACCTGTCGTTACTGGTGTAACAGGACGTCTTTCAACACCCTGCACAATGTTCCACAATCCTTTTGCAACCAAAACATGTCGCATCATATAAGCCCATAATGGGTAGTTGGTACCATCCAACTTATCCTCAACAGTCAACATACAGAATACATCACTGCTTTCAGCCATGGCCGGTGACTAAAATACCTTGATGCAGAAAATTGACTGTATCTCAAAAAGTTGAACAAAACTTCCCAGACGAGTTCTGCTAGACCTGTAGCAGACTTTGAGACGCTTAAACTGCCGAACAGAAACTCGTATACACCTTTGGCACAAAAAAGACGAAATAGCTTGCACAAGCGCTGCGATAGTGCGTTCAGAGGCCGAAACGAGCTCAGATCGCGATTTTGGCACCACAAAGCGAAATTGTTTTGATCTCGGAAACATGTTGAGTATGCTCACCAAAATTCGTGTGATTTAGAGACTGCAAACGGAGGAGTGTCGACGGCGCCCTAGATGAAGGGACGACCTGCTTTGATACCAATTGTTGGAGTTAGACGTCTGCGGAAGCACGCGAACAGCACAAGGAAGAAGAAGAAGCTTGGAGCACAAACACACAATACTGAATGTATTACTAGAGAATGTACAAAGATAAGTAGCCCATTAGGGCAATAGGCGTGTATACAAGCCGGGGAAAAAAAACCTCCTAAAGAGGGAAAAAAATGCCCCGGCGGTCCTAGTGTGTTCACACACATCAGTGCCTAAATATATCAACAAAACAAACCCTTAACTTTATAAGATGTTCTTGTTATGTATGTTTTAAAATTGACTTAAAAACCTGACTGCACAAAAAGAGGAATTTTGGTGAACAACTTCATCCAGCGGATGTGGTTTAGCGGATGTGCTTTATACTCCTAGGCAAATAGCCAAGGTACAAGTCCCACCTGGAGGTGGATGCCTCAAGAGTTCTCTAAGATGGGTGCCTCTACCTTACGAGGCCAGATGTGTGCATCTTTCCAATACATTTTACTCTAAAAAAAAGAAAATGGGGGAACAACGAGTATAAACAATACATTAACGCTTTGTTGAGTGTTTGCAACCCGAAAGTTTATTTTTGTTTGTTTTGAATGATGGACAATGAATCAATCTTTTCTTGTGAGTCCATATTCTTGTGAGTCCATGGTTTGTAACCATCCTCCGAGTCCATAGTTTGTAACCATCCTCCACCGCAAGTGAGAATTGATAGCTCTATTCCTTGTGATCCCATCACGACTTATGAAACATTCCATGACGATCCGATGAACATGCATTCATATTTCTTGCAGATTTGAAGCAGTAGTCTCTTCATCCATTGAAGCCATTGCTTGAACAAGTTACTTGCTTATCCTCATCGATTCACCCTTCTCATCAAAGGAGCTGTCACTTGTGCCTTCAATCACATTTTTGAACCTCTTCTCCAAGCCTAAATTTAAGTACTTGTTAATTATTAAGTTTTTCGAATTCTTGCATATAAAAAACCATAAAAAAATTATTTCAATTTGGTTGCATATTTGCACTTCATAAAGCACAAAAACTAATGTTCTTTCAAGTTATTTTCATACTTTTACTTTCTAATTTCATACTTGAACCCATGATAGTTTGCCTTGGAATGAGTTTACGAAAGTAATACACAAAGAATTCTATCTTAAGGACTTTAGTCAACATAGTAGAGAAGGATTTATGTGATGGATAAATTCCGCCAAGCCTCATACATCTATTAATCAATTCCATACCGAATTCATGAAGCGATTGCCCAAATTCGAGAGAGGGATATAAATTCGCTTAATCCTAACTTAGTAATTCATTTCCTTAAGCTCTTGAGACCACATATGTAAAAGTTGAAGTACAGAGGAGACTAGAGGAGCTTGGAAAAACGTATGGATTGATCGATGATTGGGAAACTATGAGAAGCATAGTTGAAGCTATTGCTTACATGAAACAATGACAAACTATGTTTTATGAGCAACAATCCATTCCTTAACCTAGTCTTCCAAATTAGATTGAACCTAGAGAGTTGCATGAACTAAGAAGGTTGATACAAAATCTTCATCTAATATGCCTCTAGAGCTTCAACTAGAAATTTTTTGTAATAAGTTGGAGAATATGATGATGATGCCTACTACCCTGATCAAAGATGTATCAATGCTCCAAAATATGGTCTATTCTCTTGATGTGCATGATAATGCTACTAGTCAATCCACTCTAGCTCAAGAAGTTTTGTTGGAGTTTGAGGTCTGCAGAAGCACGTGAACAGCACAAGGAAGAAGAAGAATCTTGGAGCACAATACACAATATTGAATGTATTACCACTAGAATGTACAAAGGTAAGTGACAAATTAGGGCTATAGACATGTATACAATCCAAGGGAAAAAAACCTCCTAAAGAGGGAAAAAAGTGCCCTGACAGTCCTAGTCTATTCCCACACATCACGACCTAAATATATCAACAAATCCCCCTAGGAGTGATGCGGTGAACAAGGAGCTGGCACTCATATATAAGGAAGTGCCAAGATATGTGGAATCAATCCACAAAAGGAAGTAAGCCCAAAGCTTTGTGGAAAGCTTCAAGTTTCTCCCTAGGGAGAGCCTTCGTGAAAAGGCATGCAATGTTCTCCTTCATTGGCATGTATGCCAAGCTGATCTCTCTAGTAGAGAACCTCTACCTGACATAATGATAGTGCACCTCAATGTGCTTAGTGTGAGCATGGAATAGAGGGTTCCTCGCAACTACCAATGCACTCTGACTCTCAGTGAAGTTGGTGGTGGCAGAAGAATAACCAATAACCAAATCAGCCATAAGGCATCGGAGCCACACACACTCAACAATCGCTATGAAAGCTTCCCTATACTCAGCCTCACAACTAGAAGTGGCCATAGTAGGGTGCTTCTTGCTCAACCAAAATATGCATGAGCTACCAAGCATGAATCAAAAACCACTAGTGGAGACACGAGTGTCATAGCAACCAGCCCAGTCTTACTCAAAAAAAGCATGTAAATTTGGTGGTAGTGATTCCCCCCTTGGGATAAAACAATCAGAGTAGCCAAGTGCCACTCAAGTAGCAAAAGATGCTCTTAACCTCTTCCCAATGGTTAACACCTAGGCAATGCATAAACCTGCTCATTTGTGGGAGAGCAAATTGAACATCCGACCGAGTAATGCATAAGTAAATCAAGCATCCAACAACCTACTGATAGAGAACAACATCAATGCATCTCCAACATCATGAAGACTCAATGGTAAACCTATCTCCATAGGCATGGCAATAGGTTTGCAGTCTTCAAGGCCAAAACACTACAACAATGTGTCAATATATTTTGTTTGACACAAAGCTATTCTACCATCAACTTGCATAAACTTAATGCCCAAATAGTGATGCACATGCTTCAAATCTGACATCTCAAATGAGGCATGTAGATCAGCCTTAAAATCAGCAATATGCTTCCCATGAGGACCAATGAGCAACATGTCATCAAGATACACAACAATGATCAGAAGCACATAATTTTCATGCTTAAGATATAAGGTGCTCTCAATTATACTGTTCTCAAAACCATGTCCAATCAAATAGGCATGTATCTTTTCATACCAAACATGTGGTGCTTGCTTCAAACCATATAATGCCTTTTTCAACATGCACACTTGGTTTTCATGCCCTTTTTGCACAAAGCCACGAGGTTAAAAAACATACACTTCTTCATGTTTCAAAATTGTAGCTTTAATGTCCAATTGATGTACATTCGAACCATGATGAGCTGCAAGTGCACAGATGCTATGAACAGTAGTCATTCAACAAGTAGGAGAAAAGGTCTCATCAAAATCAATGCCTCCTTCCTGAGCATAACCCTTTGCAGCAAGCCTAGCCTTATACCTATCAATTGTTCCATCAGGCAGCTTGTATACCCACTTCGTGTCAATGGACTTCTTGCCAGGAGGTAAGTCACATAAAGACGAGGTAACATTTTTCATAATAGCATCATATTCTGATTGCATAACAACCATCCAATTTTTAGAATTTTGTGCTTCATTAAAGAAAACCAGCTCATTCTCATCATAGAGACTAGAGGCAGCCATAACATAGAAATTTGATGTAAAAGAGGAACTATGAGAGCCTGAACAAGTGCAATATGATTGAGGCGCATCTAATTTGCTATCATGCAAAGTCTATACTAGCCATTTGGCATAGATTTTGCCTCCTCAATATCAGCTCTCTCATAAAAAAGTGCATCATGTAAATCTGCATAAGAAATGGAACGATGTGCATCATCACACAAAACCTATAAAGGTTGAGAAGTTGACTCATTAAGACCATCACTAGACTATCCACCTATAAAAAGAGGCAACCAAGTACCATATATATCTTTGGAGCTAATAGATGTCTCCTTAGTACATGAAAGTAATGGCTTAATAGCATCTTCCACAAAAACAACATTACGGCTAACCAAAATGTGTTTAGCCTATGGACAATATAGATGATAGCCTTTGCTTTAGAACTTTACCCAACAAAAATACATTTCACTGCTTTAACATCAAATTTCCTGCATTGTTGGTCATGCACTAATGCATATCCCAAACAACCAAAAACACGCAGGCGAGCACGAGATGGCGTATGACCATGCCAAGCCTCATATGGAGTGATAGACCGTGATGCTTTAGTGGGACACCTATTAAGTACACATGTTGCACACATAACAGTCTCAGGCTAGAAACTATGTGGTAAAGCCTAGCTCTTGAGCATACACCTCACCATATCCATAAGTGATGTGTTCTTCCATTCAACAACTCCATTCTCTTGATGTATATATAGCATTGTACACTAATGTTTTATTCCACGTTCATTCAAAAATGCATTAAAGTCAGAAGACATATATCCTCCCCCCCCCCCCCGATCAGAACGAAGGTGCCCATTTTATATGCTGATAGATTTTTAGCCAAAACTAGAAACTGTTTAAAGCACATAAATGATTCCGACTTTGCTTTCAATGGATATACCCATGTATGGTTGGAAAAATAATCAATGGAAGTCATGAAGTAAATGCTGTATTTTTCCCAAATTAAATACAGCCTTCATAGTCATGTTTACCAAGTGCCTCAAATCTCGGTAGAGAGGACACCATTTTTATTTCTACAGGCCTAGCAAACTAGCAAAATTCAGATGACCAAAGTGTGCATGCCAAAGCTTTCCATATGACAAAGTCTGAGAATCATGTATTGCACATGCTACATCATTCACAAATTTTTCATAGTCTATGAGCTTATACAGCCCACGACATAAAATGCTAGAAGCAATAATGACATCACCATTTGATAGATCATGAAGTGTACATCTGTCATCAACAAATTTCACAACTGAGCCAATCTTGGCTAAAGCTTAAATTGATAAAAAATTATTCTTGATCTGTGGCACAAATAAATCATCCAACAATGTAAAATAACTTCCATCAATAACAGTCACAATGATCTTACCAATTGCCATGAAAAGATAATATAGTTATTGGTGCATGTGATAGTATTCCCTGTAGAGGCAGGCTTGAGTGAAGTGAAGAAATTGCACTGTGAGGTAATATGTTTGGGTGCCGTGCTATCAAAGTACCAAACATCTGAGCCTATTGCAGACATACATTATTCATGAGAAGATGGGTCATAACTGTAGACAGTGGTAAATGTGCATTCTTCATTCTGCACAAGATTAGCGGACTCTATTTTAGGTGTAGAGGCCTCTAAACAACCATTCCAAACTTTTTCTTCCTTGCCTCTTTAGCAGCTTATTTTGGAAAACTCTTTATAACATGATCATTTCCTTTACAGTATTTGCAAAAAAAATTATGCTTTTCTCTTTCCTTCTCATCTTTGTCATTCTTCTTTGATTGTGCAGAATTAGAAAATTTTTGCTTACTAGTAGAACAGCTCCATTTACCTTTGCCCTTCTGACTAGCTAGGAAAGCATCATTTGCAACATGCATAATGGACCTATTCTACCTAGAATGATCTTCCTGCAAAAGAACAAAGACGAACTCCTAAAATTTTAAGGCCTTTGGATTGCCTTCCATCATCAAACGAAGAGTAGAAGCAAAAATCTGATATGAATCGAGAAGACCATTCATAACAATCTAGACAAGTGAACTGTCAAGTAAGACTTCATCAGTAGAAATCAATTGTTCCTTCAAATATTTGATCTTTGCTAGAAAAGTGTCGATGGAATCTCCTTCATTCATGTGCTCACTCTCCAACTGTTTTCGGAGGTAAGCAAGACTTGCCTCATTCCTTGCCTGGTATAAAGTGGTAAGTGTGTCACAAGCATTCTTAGCTATTCTGCAAGAGTGAATGTGAGGAATAATGGCATGTTTGAAAGACAAGGCTATCAATGCATGTGTCTAAGCATCTCTTCCATCCCAACGAATTTTCTCTATAATAGGTGCAATAGGAACCACAAAAGGAATAAGAACATGAAGAATATTGTAGTCTTCAATACCATCTGCATCACCTTTAGCAACTATGTTTGCAGGTGTAATAGGATGTTTTTTAACACCCTACACAATATTCCATATTCCTTTTGCAACTAATACATGATGCACCATATAAGCCCATAATGGGTAATTGGTATCGTCCAACTTATCCTCAACAACCAACATACAGAATACATTACTGCTTTTAGCCATGGCCATTGACTAAAATACCTTGATCTAGAAAAATGATTGTATCTCAAAAAGTTGAATAGAACTACCTTACCAAGTTTTGTTAAACATATAGCAGAATTTGAGACACTTATATATGTTTGGCACAAAAAGACAAACCTGCCTACACAAGCACTACGATAGTGTGTTCTAAGGCTGAAACGATCTCAGATTGTGATTTTGGCACCACACAACAAAGCTATTTTGAACTCCAAATCAACATAAGTATGCTCTCCAGATTTCGTGAAATTCTAAGACTATGATTAGAGGGGTGTTGATGATGCCCTAGATGAAGCGACGACCTACTTTGATACCAATTGTTGGATTTTGAGGTCTACAAAAGCACACAAATAACACAAGGAAGAAGAAGAAGCTTGGAGCACAACACTCAATATTGAATGTATTACCACTAAAATGTACAAAGATAAGTGAGTTGTTATGGCTATAAGCCTGTATACAAGATGGGGGGAAAAAACCTCCTAAAGAGGTAAAAAAGTGCTCGGATGTTCCTATTGTGTTCATAAACATCACTACCTAAATATCAACAAGTTTCTCAACCTTTGATACAACAAATACCATCTCAACCAACCAATCCTCAACCTACATTTCAAAGAACTTTTAATCCCAATGAATGAACAAATTCCAATATTAGGAGACCTGTTTGGTGTGAATCCATTGACCATGTGACTTATGCTTGTGAAGCTTTGAAAGAGGCTAAGGAGAAAAGATTTATGATAGATATTGATAAGAAAATATGTCACTATAGGTCATTCTTGCCTTTAGTGGTTGATTAGAAAAAAGGAGGGATGAGGAACTAACAAATCTAGGATGCTTTGCTATTAAACTAGAGAGCTTAAATAATAATGATCAAGAATAGAACCAAGCAAATGAGAATAGGAATTATTCCATAGAGGCTCTAGTAAAGGCAAGAGACACTATTATACAAAAGACAACTTGGATTCATTAGCTGATCAATTTTCTATCGACATGTTGTAAGCCGTCGGAAAGGAACTCCTAATTCTGCATCCTAAATTTTTGTAATATATACCCTGAAAAGTCGCACGCATAAGGCGTAGCGCAATAGTTGTAACTCTTGACAAATTAATGAAAGTGTCACGTGAAGCAGAAGGCATTGTCGTCGCCGGACTGTTCGTCTGGGTGAGAGCCTGCAGTGGAACGATGTTGCCGAAATCCTATGTAAATCTGAGTCTTCATTAATTCTATTGATTAATCTTAATAATCAAGTTAAGTCTTAATGAAGTATTAATGATTGACGGGTTTATGCGATAAGTGTAGAAGTTACACAGTGAGTTTGCGACAGTATTGAAGTACTTAGTAAATATATTCAAACAGTTAATGTGTGCAAGTATGTAAGTGGATACACGGAATCTGTAGATTTGGGAAAATACAAACAGGGCCTCTGTTTATAGACCCCTAACCATCCCAAGAACCCAAACTTGAATTAAACTTTAAATAGATAATACTTAATCCTATTTTAACACTAGCGTCGTGTAAGGAATTGAACTCACAACCAAGAAATGTAAGGAATTGAACTCACAACCTCTTGGTTAGGAATGTGATGGGCTAACCACTTGCCCCAAAAGCCATGGTTGAGGATTACTTCCTAATCCTCTCTCTTAGGGTGTAGTTCAACCATCTCCTAATTGTCAAGGGTGTGGCTCAATCATCTCCTATCTATCACTTTATTACATTCTTCCCCCGTTGGTCGATCATTGTCCTCAATGATTTGCTCTTGTATCCCTCTAGCCTCGGTGATCAACCCCTTGAACTCCCTAGGTGCCCTTGAATTGATGTCCCTCAACCTCGCATAGTTTCTTGAACCTTGTTCACAACCTTGGTCTCTTGAACCCTTGCTCTCAACCTTGGTGTCTTGAACCTTCTTGCTCGCAACCTTGGAGTGTCGAGCCCTTGTTCTCAACCTCAGTCTTGAACCTTGTTCTCACCCATGCTTGGTATCTTGAACACTAAATCAAGTGCTACCCAAGGCTTCCCAAGATATTCACACTTCCAAGTTAGCTCATTGGAAAGCTCGTTCAATCTTTGTTAGGTCCAAGCTTGAAACCAACGCGCGCGCCTTCCACAATTCCTACCCTTTCACATGGAGGATGCCCAATCGCCTTTTTTAGAGGCCATTGGATCATTCCACCTTGCCCAAGCCTACTTCCTAGGCTCTGATACCAATGTAAGGAATTGAACTCACAACCTCTTGGTTAGGAATGTGATGGGCTAACCACTTGCCCCAAAAGCCATGGTTGAGGATTACTTCCTAATCCTCTCTCTTAGGGTGTAGTTCAACCATCTCCTAACTGTCAAGGGTGTGGCTCAATCATCTCCTATCTATCACTTTATTACACGTCGTCTGTGGGAAATGGAGTAGTCGTTTGCATAGAAGATTAAAGACTGACGAAGAATTCTTTGATATATGCCGGTAACACGTTCCGGTGAATCATACCCCAGATACCGCAGAGATCAACATCCCTAGGCAGTTTCGAACCTATTAGGAACACCCCCTGGTGGTAGAAGTGTAGGACAATTAAGTCCATTTGTAGAAGGTTCAGTCCAGCCAACCAGCAGCAATTCCGATGGTAGTTCGGTAGCACACGACGAGAATCCGATGCGTTCCAGTGCGAGTCCGGTACCCTTTGGAGACAGTCTGGTGATTTTTGGTTATACAGCGACACAGTGTGGAGATAGTTCCGCATTATTCGGTCAGAATTTGGTCACTTTCGATGAAAGCTTCGCGTTATTCGGCGAGAACGCTTCGAGTGATAGTGTAGTCTAGTCCGATGAAAATTTGGTGATTTCCGGTGAGAATCTGGTATTACTTGGTGGCAATTCGAAGCTTTTCAGTGAAACTGCATTGTTGTTGGGTGGACACTTACTATGTTCACCATTTTTCGGTGCAAGTTTAGCTAATTTCGACACTAAAGATGAGGAAAGGCTATTAGATTTGGAGTTAAGTAATCGGTTCAATGACATTTTAGGATCAGAAAGTGAGCAAGTTGACCATACAATCTAGGAAGATCAAGAGATACCTCCCCAAAATTCAGGTAACAACAACAACGCCACTAACGACAATAACATGAGTGGCTCACAGCAACAACAACAAACACCGCCACAGCCGCAACCACAACATCAGCAGCAACAGATTGTTCCACCGCGTCCGGTACCAGTGGGGGTTACATACACAAAATTTGGAGGTTTTCCGAGAGATGATTCCGATGCGCATGTGCGGACCTTTGAGATTAACTATGCAGTTCTGAATCACCCAGCAGACCCTGCGTATAAAGCTATTGTGTTCCAGTCAACTTTGGTAAATGAAGTTGCACGATGGCTAACCGAATATGATTTGAGCCACTTCCAACAGCATGATGATGTGAAGGATGCTTTTCTGCAATGATTTCGGTTAAAGAAAACCCAGCCGAAATTTTTGACTACCTACAAAATAATAGGCAGAAACCACACCAAAATGTACAGGATTATGCCATGCTATTTTGGACTCATTTACGGCAGTTGCCACCAGCGCATGCTAATTTAACAGATGACATTATCACGTAGTGGTTCATCAACGGATTAAAGCCCCAATTGAAGCAGATTATGATCATACAGTGTGTGGGTGGAATGACTTTGGATGCCGTAATTGCTATGGCGTTACAATTAGAAAATAAAGTGGGTGGATTTACTGAAGATCTAGAGTGGTCGAAAGCATCCAGGCAATCCAACGAGGATCCTTTGAAACAAATTTACTGTACCAAATGCAAAAATCTAGGGCACAGCAGTTCAACATGCACTCTGAACCAAATGTATTACGCAATTTTCCACACAACAGACCACACTACGGAGACTTGTCTGTATAATGCCAAGGTACAGAACAGAGCAGCTGTTAATGCCATCATTCAGGAACAAGGGCAACCGGCCAGCCATTATGTACCACCACAGATGAGAATACCCCATACCAGGGATACAGGAATTATCGAGGCAGACAGTCAAATAACTTTGGACAAGCTCGATGGAATGTAGGTTCATCAGGAGAAGGTGCATCTCCTCCACCTCCTAAATGTCATTTTTGTGGTGAAATCGGGCATATCTGAAGGTTCTACAAAGATGCAGCTGAGTATTACAAAAAGAAAAAAGAACGACAACATCCGATGGCAAATATGGTGTACATCTCAGCCGTGGATACGCAAGCAGTAGTGGTTCAAACACGTTTGGGCAAGCAATTACAGCCAGCTGCGGAGATCTTTGAACCAGGAATTCATGAACAACAGAAGGTGTTCACAAAGGCAAGCAAGTGGGCTATGGAGGGACAAATCGTATTTCCTGACCCAGTTCTAGTGATGCAGCAAAGCATACTATCGGAGGTATTAGAAGGGCGAAATCTGACTCATACAGTACTGAAGTCCCTACTGGAGACCGCACCGAAAGCAGCCAAAACTGATTCGGTGTGGGATGTCCTATCCAAGGCATCAATTACCTTGCCCTTGAGTCAATTATTGGCTTTGATCCCAGGTGTGTGTCAATAGTTCCAGCAGCAGGTCAGTCCAGGACCCTCGAGTGCGCCCGCAACAGCCACAATCCAACCGGAATTGGATCCAATGGTGGACCATACAGTACCACTGATTACGGTATGGTACAAAAACCACAAAATCACACAAGTCTTAATTGATGGAGGATCTGGTGTCAATATTGCAACAGCAGCACTTTGCAAATGGCTAGGGTGGACGAAAATTTGTCCTTCAGCAAAGGTCCTATATCCCACGTACCATTCTTGCAAATAGAATCCAACTCGCTCTTCATGGCACACTCCCACTTGACATGATCCTCTCTCGGCATTTGTTGGCATAACAAAATCTAAACTTGGAACGTATCCATCAGGTGGATGTGAGACACGTGCAGAGCATCTCAATGGTTGCTAAACAAGAACATTTGTAGATTGATCTGATCGGAAATTCTCTTGAACGTCCCTATGTGCATCATTTTTATGCATGCTAACTAGAGGACTAGTATCCTCAAACACCACTCTTCTCACTTCAACCTCCTTAATGAGCTATTTATGCATCTTAGACTCGTTAAAAATGACATCAGTACTTTTGATCACTGACCACTAGAGATAAGATTTCCTTGCAATCAACACCATGTTGTTGCTTAAAACCCTTTGCAACAAGTTGTGCTTTATACTTTGGAGAAGCACTATTTGATGTGAATTTTAGCTTATATACCCATTCACATGGTAAAGCTTTGTTGTCCTTCAGCAAAGGTACTAAATCCCAAGTACCATTCTTGCGAATAGAATCCAACTCACTCTTCATGGCACACTCCCACTTGACATGATCCTCAGTCAACATCTGTTGGCATAAGAAAATCTAAACTTGGAGCATATCCATCAGGTGGATGTGAGACACGTGCAGAGCATCTCAATTGTTGCTGAATAGGAACATTTGTAGATTGATATGATCCGACATTCTCTTGAATGTTCGTATGTGCAGCATTTTTATGCATGCTAACTGGAGGACTAGTATCCTCAAACACCACTCTTCTCACTTCAACCTCCTTAATGAGCTATTTATGCATCTTAGACTCATTAAAAATGACATCAGTACTTCTGATCACTTACCACTAGAGAGAAGATTTCCTTGAAATCAACACCATGTTGTTGCTTAAAACCCTTTGCAACAAGTCATGCTTTATACTTTGGAGAAACATTTTTTATGTGAATTTTAGCTTATATACCCATTCACATGGTAAAGCTTCTTGTCCTTCGACAAAGGTACTAAATCCCAAGTACCATTCTTGCAAATAGAATCCAACTCACTCTTCATGGCACACTCCCACTTGACATGATCCTCTGTTGGCAATGTCCCTATGTGCAACATTTTTATGCATGCTAACTAGAGGACTAGTATCCTCAAACACCACTCTTGTCACTTCAACCTCCTTAATGAGCTATTTATGCATCTTAGACTCATTAATAATCACATCACTACTTTTGATCACTAACGGTGTTTCATGATATACTAGGTGAAAGGTTAATCACATGAACTGCAATCAATACTGCTTTTGCCCAAAAGCTTGTGAAAGGTTTGCATGATGCAGCATAGAGACCACTCTATCCTGAATAGTTCTATTCATCCTTTTAGCTACACCATTTTGTACTGGGGTATAAGAAGCCATAAACTCTCTACGAATTCTTCTAAAATTGGCAAAGAAGGCTGAATTCATGTGAGATATACTCATTCCCCATTATCTGAATGTAAAGCTTTGAGCTTAGTTCCTTTTTCAATCTCAACTGAAGCAAGCCATTTTCTAAAAGTATGGTAGATAACTAGAGTCCTCTATGCTTCTCTCTAGTATGCATTCTTCTTTGTTCAGTTTATACATCGCTCCTTTTTTCGGTTTACACATCCATATCTGGGCAGACTCCTCATAATGCACTTCTCCTAATGAACTAGAATCTATTGAGGTGGTTTTTTGGCAAGTAGATATGGTCAGTTCCCCAATCTTGCACCAATCTTAGTTGTCTAAGAAATGGTCTTCCTAATATGACATCATATGTGGTCACTAGGAAGATCTACTACAACTAGAGTGCGTTCGAACTTGATTCCATATGCATTCAAACCCACCTGTTTTAGCAATCCAATGGGCTGCTCCAAATGACCATCAGCTAACTTAAGTTTCAACCTGGAAGGTTTCATCTTTGGCTTTCCCCATTTCTCCCATATCTCCTTGGTTACAATGGCCACTCCAGATCCATTGTCCAAAATGGCTTGCTCCTTGTGGCCTTGAAAATCCAACATGATAGTGGAATTTCCTTCTTCCCCCTCACAATATCCCCTTATTTTGTCCAATGGCACTTGCATTATTTTTTCATCCTCATTTGAGTTTTTGTCATTCTTTGTTGGTTTCTTGCAAATTCTTTCCAAATTAGGGTTTTGTTTTACCTGTTGATCCCACGATATTTTACAAGTCACCTCTATATCTTGACATTCTAGAGCGAGAATTTTGCCCATGTAATCTCAAGCTTGTTCACTTCACACTCTTTTCCTCTTCATCTTGTAATATCTTATCTCCACTTCCCCTAGAGGAAACTTCTCCTCTTTGTACTCTCTAATCTGTTCTCTCGACTCATTCCAAACAACTTGATCCATACATTTCTACAACTGTTCATCTGTCATTATTGTTTCTTTCAAGGCCTGATCTTTTTCCAATAATTGTTGAACAGCTTCTATTAGTTGCTTGCACAAAGCAAATCTTCTCTTTTCTTCCTCTAGTATTGGGTATTCTTGCTCTTGTTGTTGTTGTGGAATTTCTTGGAGGGTCCCCTGATATTGTTTCAGCAAAGTCCTCATTTGCTTGGACAATGGTTGTGCCAAAACTGATCCCTCCTTTTCTTTCCTCTCAATCCCTTTTGGATCCTGTTTTTTCTCTCGTCCTTTAGCCCTTTCCTTCCTTTTTCTCCTGGAGTTCTTCTTTCTTTTATCGATCCTTTCTTCTGAACTTACTTCCACCAAAGTCTTCTCAGAGTTTGTTCTGGCCTCAGCCCTAGTTATCAGTTGAACTTGTACTCTCTCTTCTATCTCATCATCACTTGGTATGATGGACTCACCACTAGTTTGGATGTTTGGTTTCACCACAATCACAACTTTTAATGGGGTTGTACTTGTGCTAGGTTTGTTAGGGTTACTTGGACAATCCTTCACGAGATGATCCTTGCCACAATCTTTGCAATACACTTCCACTTTCAGTATAGGAGGTTGAGGACAATCTCTTATAAAGTGATCTCCCCCACACCTATAGCAAGTTCCCCTTTGAAAGTTCTTAGGGTTCGCATCTTTCGCTACCTGAGTGGTACCCGACTACTTGGATTGTTTTATCCCAAGGGGGGATCACTACCATGAGATTTGCATGCATTTTTTGACAAAATTGGGTTGGTTGCTATGACACTCGTGTGTCCACTAGTGGCTTTTGCTTCATGCTTGGTAGCTCCTGTATATCTTGGTTGAGCAAGAAGCAGCCTACTATGGCCACTTCCAATTTTGAGGCTGATTATAGGGCATCTTTCACAACAACTGTTGAGTGTGTGTGGTTGAGATGCCTTATGGCTGATTTGGGTGTTGGTCAGGCTTCTACCACCACCATCTTCACTAACAGTCATAGTGCATTGACAATTGCAAGGAACCCTATGTTCCATGCTCGCACTAAGCACATTGAGGTGCATTATCATTATGTTAGGGAGAGGTTCTATGCTAGGGAGGTCAGCTTGGCATATGTTCCCACACAGGAGAACATTGCAGACCATTTTACAAAGGCTCTGCCTAGGGAGAAGTTCGAAGCTTTCCGCAAAAATTTGGGCTTTCTTCCTTTTGTGGATTGATTCCACATAGCTTGGCACTTCCTTATACATGAGTGTCAGCTCCTTGTTTACCGCATCACTCCCAGGGGGGATTTGTTGATATATTTAGGTAGTGATGTATGGAACACTCTAGGACCACTAGCACACTTTTTTCCCTCTTTAGGAGGTTTTTCCCCCGGCTTGTATATATGGCTATTGCCCTAAGGGGCTACTTGTCTTTGTACATTCTAGTGGTAATACATTTAGTATTGTGTGTTGTGCTCCAAGCTTCTTCTTCTTCCTTGTGTTGTTCACATGCCTCCGTAGACGTCTAACTCCAACAAAAGAGATGGCATAAAATAAAGTGTATGTGATGAGAAAGTTATATGACCTTCTCATGAAGGACACAAATAGTGTTGCTGCTCATCTAAATGAGTTTGATGCTATATTCTCCCAGTTAGAGGCTTAGAAAATGGATATGGATAGTCAAATGAAAGCAGTCTTGTTGTTGTGCACCTTGCCATCATCATGGGATACATTTTGCACACTTATTGGCAATAGTGCACCTTGTGGTAAAATGGTCTATGATGACATACCTGGAGCACTTTTGAGTGAGGAGATTCATAGAAAATCTATGGTTGGCACTCAGAGTGGAGATGCATATAATGTTCGTGATTCTTGCCAAGGAAAGAATCGGCAACGTGGCAGGAGTAAGAACAAGGAAAAAAATGGTCAACAAAATAAGAGTAGAAGTAAATCAAGGAAGATGGATATCAAATGCCATTATTGTCATAAGAAAGGACACATGAAGAAAGATTGTTATACATTAAAGAATGCTAAAGGTAAAGGACAGAATGTTGATGGCCATGTTAAATAGTTACGTGCACCATCTACTTCAACTATGAAGATCGAAGAAATTAATGCTATTTCTGATGATGCTGATGTGTTGACACTTGATAGTACTATGCCAACTGAGGCTCTTATGGCTGATTCTCTTTCCCACACGTGGCTGCTAGATTCAAGTGCTTCTTTCCATGTGACACCACACACAGAATGGTTCTCTAATTATGCAGCAAAGTCTCATGGTATCGTGAGACTTGGTGACTCTTATGAGTGTGACATTGTGGGGATTAGACGTGGTTGTGCAGTTCATTGATGGTTCAAAATTTACTATGCATAATGTATGCCATGTACCTCAATTATCACGTAGTTTGATGTCAGTTGGTCAACTTGATGACCTCGGCTACAAGGTGGTCTTCTATGCTCAGTCCTTTCACATATCAAAGCGAAATATGGTTATTGCAAAAGGAAACAAAGTTGGCACACTTTATCCTTTATTTGTATCACAAAAAGAACGCTTGTTAGATGCTACTAAATAGCCTATGGCTTGTATTTGGCATGGTCGTTTGGGACATATATCTTGTAGTGGAATGGAAAATCTTTCTCGTTCTCACTACTTACATGTGTTATCTTTCTCTGATTTGTCATTTCGTGAGCATTGTCAATATGGCAAGCAAACAAAAAATGTACATAGAATGCACATTGTCTCTTCAATTCAGCCTTTAGATCTCCTTCATACAGATGTGTGTGGTCCTATGCCCACAAGGTCCCACAACATTTCAAGAGATATGAAGTGAAAGAAAGAAAATGCATATTCCAAAAACCCCAAAGAGAAAGGAGAAAAGAACAATCATATGACAACAAGGAACAAGTGAAACAAGTGATAGTCACAGTGGAAGAGGGGGAAGAGAGAAAGATGTTCATGGCCAATGATATTCAACGAGAAGAGGAATAGTTGGTAGCTTTAGTCAAGGATTTTAGAGAAGTGTTTGCATGGACCTACAAAGATCTCAAGGGGTTGACCCAAGCATTTGTGTGTAGAGAATACCCATTGCCCTAGATTCAAAACCCTCCAAGCAAAGACAGTACACCTACAATGATGTTTATGTTACCAAAATCAAAGAAGAAATTGATAAACTGCTATCAATAGGGTTCGTCTATGAGATAGAACACACTAAGTGGATATCTCCTATAGTGGTTGTCCCTAAGAAAAATGGAAAACTCAAGGTTTGTATCAATCTTAAGAAGCTCAATGTTGCCACTATTAGAGACAATTATCCATTGCCAATTACTGACCATTTGTTGGAAAGAGTAGTGGCAACCAATATAGCTTTGTAGCGATCAATGCTACCATTTGACTTTCTCTTAATCTTGTAAACCCACTTTGTACCAATGGCATTTTTCCCTTTTGGCAATGCTCATAACTCCAAAGTACCATTCCTATGTATGGAATCCATTTCCGATTGCAGAGCACTCATCCATTATGGATCTTCACATGCATCTTCAAACGTAAGTGGCTCTTCATTACATATTGTTGCAATAAGATAATAATCCAAGAAATTACTTGATGCATGGAGGGAGCTTGATCTTGTTCTACCAAGTAAAGGTGCACTCAATTTTCTCTCCTACAAAGTTTGTTTCATCCACTTTGGCATATTTTGTGCACCCTTCATAGAAATGTTTTCATTAAGTAATACATATTCAACATCTATATCATGGATGGGCTGAATTTCATGCTCATTTTCAGCCATATTTTGATGCAAATGTTCAGGCAAATGTGGTTGGAAATTTCCAACAGTTCCAACCATGCTTGGCTAGAAAATTTCAGCCATGTTTGGCTAGAAATGCTCTGCATTTGTAGCTCTATTTTTCTAGAATTTCTCAGCCCTTTGAACAATACTTGGCTAGTCTACATGGCCATAGTCAAATGCACCACTTTGGAACAAAGGCATGAGTGTATCAAACACATCTTGTGACATAATTGTTGGTTTTTTTTTCATTCAAGTAGAGGGAAAACTGCATTTTTAGCAAATACCGCACGTGGACTCATAATAATTGTGTTCTTCAATGGATGCTATAAACAATATCCCTTACTTTCAATACTATAACCAAGAAAATGTGCATTTATTTGCCTTGTCATCAAGTTTGTGATGTTGTTGTGATGGCACAAGAGCATATGCCAAACAATCAAACATGGGCATATAACTAACCATAGGCTTATGTCCATTCCTAATCTCATAAGGAGTGATGAATCTCAATGCTTTTTCAGGGCAATGATTCAACACATAGTTTTCTCACATGATTGCTTGCATCCAAAACTAATTAGGCAGGTGCTTTCCTTTAATCATGCATTGTGCCATTTCAAGGAGTGTTCTATTTTTATGCTCTGCAACACCATTTTGTTGAGGTGTACATGGCACTCTGCATTGGTGTGAAATTCCTCTTTGATGAAAAAAATCATGAAACTCATGTGACATGTATTCATTGCCACGATCTATGCATAGATTCAAAAACTTATTTCTAGAAAATAAGTCATAGCTGAAAATGCTTTGAAGCAAGAAAATACCTCATTCTTTGCTAGTTTTATAGGATACAACCATGTATGGTGAGTAGCATCATTAATTAAGGTAAAAAAATATACATGTTTCCCAAAAGATGGAGTCTTGATGGTACCACATACATCACTGAACAAACTACAATTTTCTTGTATTTTGTGTATGACTATCTTTTGGAAAAGAAGCATGATGCATTTTCCCAAGAACTCAACACATGCACACTTTTCAATGGACTCAAATGTTGGAAAACGAGTAGCCATGTCCTTATTTTGCAAGTAAAGAAAACCATTCATGTTCAAGTGACCAAACCAGCATGCCAAAGCTCCATTTCAACCATGGAAGTATGAGCGACCAAGGCATTTGATGTAGCCATCTTATATGTATCCAATTAATACAAACCATTGCATAATGTACCGAACATCATGATACTATCACCATTTCTCAAATCATGAGCCCTACACTTATCATCAACAAAGTGTACATGCACTCCATCATTGGCAATCAAAGGAACTAAAATTAAGTTCTTCTTGATATTGGTTACATACAATGCATTTTTTAAGAGAATCACACCTCCATTTGTAGCCGTAAGCTCAATTTGTCCTAATCCAATGATAGAATGAGAGGCATGGTATGCACACACCACTTGTCCTCCTTCGGGTACATCTTTCACAAATGCAAAAAAAATGTTTGCATGAAGTTTTGTGCTTTCAACCACACTATCAAAGAACCAATCCAAATCAGCCTCAAACACAACCATACATTTAGAATGCAATGATGCATCATAATGACATGTAACAACACATGCTTAAAAATATTGACCCATTTTGGCTTCATCATTCTTTGCATCTGAAGATTTTTTAGCAATAGACATGTTGGATTCCTTCTTCTTTTCATTGTGTTTAGCAAACGTTCTACACTCATCAATAGTATGAACAAACTTCCAGTAATATTTGCATCTCTTTGTCTTTTGTGAATTAGCATCATGAGAGGAATGAGTGGAAGACAAAGGTTGAGGCTTTGGTTTCGATGAACCCAAACCTGAACCATACTTTGTTTTTCTTTTTGTGACATAGAAATTGTTTGCATTCCCTCGATCAAACCACTTCTATTCACTCTAGATTGCTTTTCTTATAAAGACACGACCTCATGAAGTGTATACATATTTGAATTCCCTTTTGGAACCAAACAGTGTAGTGGCAAAGCTTTGAAAGATTCTTGTAATCCTTTCAACAATGGAGAGTTGTATGATGCATCCAGAATAATCTCATCTATGCTTGCCGATTGCTCTTTCAAGTCCTTGATGCATGTCGCATACACATCCAAAAACTCATTTTCAGCCACTTGATGTAGAACATGATCAAATGTGTGGAACTATATGACATTTCATAGAAAGCGAGATCAATGCATGAGCTTGAGCATCTTTTTCATCCCATATAATTTGTTCCAGTGTAGGTGGAGAAGGAATAACCACTGTACTTGAAGAGGAAGCTCCATCTATAATAGTAGATTGTGAAGTAGAAGAATCTGTGGGTCTTTGATCTACATCTATCACTATGTTCCATAGTTGTTTTGCAACAAGAACATGTTTCATCATGTAAGAACATGTTTCGTCATGTAAGAACATGTTTGATAGTTGGTACCATCAAGGTTTTCCTCAACTTGAAGCATGCCAAACAATTCATTGTTGCCCGCCATTTCACTAAAGAACAAGAATGTCACAAGATCTTTACTTCAACAAAAGTTGAAACGAATGCTAAAATTTCAGCTCACAATTTGTCACTCTGATGGCAATTTCGATTATACAAGTGGTTTTGAAATGGGGGTCAAACCCTAGTGCAACTCGTGGAAATGCTTCTTGGCTATCAAAAATCTTTGTTCTATGCTTTGAAGTCGATTTCCACTATTAAACGTATGCGCTCATTGTGATGTGAAAAACCAAAACTTGAGAAGAAGGGCATGCATGCTTTGGTCATCTGAATTTTGCTAGTTTGCTACGCCTTCAGAAATCTGAAATGGTGTCCTCTTTGCCCAAACTTGAGGCACCTGGAAAACATGTTTGTGAAGGTTGTATTTTGGGCAAAATGCAGCATTCATCCTTGTTGAAGTATGGGGAGTAACCAACCCAAACCGCCTCACATGGAAGTGAGGGGCTCTTCCAAGAGGAGTTGCAAGAAGTGCAAGCAACGCACACACACCCACGTCCAAGAACAATGGCACCATGGCCAACGTCAAAAGGAACAAGGGAGGGCAATGCTCACACACAAGCCAACCCCAAATGCCAAACCCACACACATGGATCATCGCCTAGCACACAAGGAGAAATGTGGAAGCCAAATGACACCTTCTTCCATTACCAAAATGGAGGCCAAGGCCATGGCCAAGGGACCCCTTTTACAAATGAGGCTCTTCTTTATATAGAGAAGAAGAGAGGCATATGTGAATAAAACATGTGGTCAAAAGACCACATGTGCTAAATCAAAAAGAGAATCTTAAGTGATATGGGAATTTCAAAAAGCTAACTACCTAGAGAGAGAGGGAGCGCATGGATTTCTACGTGGGAGTTTTGTGTTTGTTCAAAAAGGAGTTTTCAAAGAAAGGCTTGAATACCATAGGCTTAGAGGAATTATCAAAAAGGGTTTTAGGAGAGTGTTCACATGGACATCTCCTAATTTACAAAAAGGGGTTTTTTTATGAAGGAAAAGGGATGCCATAGCATGAGAAAAATTATGGGCAACCCTTAGAGCAACACTCCTCCCCCTCCTAGACTTTGTCGTCCTCGACAAAGCTAAGAGAAGAGCATACATAACTGAACCGACCCAAGGTAGAGTCTTTCAAGTGTGGAAATCTTCAAGTCTTCAAAATCTGCAATTCTTCAATCTGCAAGGCTTCAGGCTGCAAGTCTTCAGTCTTTACTTCAAACTGCAAATCTTCAATCTTCAAAGCTGGGCGACACAATCCCCTTGGGGGGCAGTCAGCCCAGCATGCTTCTCTCTGCATAGTCCTGTGTAGGACTGATGGAGTCATGCCAGGGAGTTCCTGAAATAAAACATACTCAACAAGTAGACTATTTTTTTTTGAATAGTAGACAATAACTTAGTGTAATTTCAGTTTCCTCCTCAGGGAGCATCCAGTTCTATAAGACTGGCTCCTGTAGAGAGAAGCCCCCCAGAAGAGCTGCTTGTACTTTAATCAAATGATGCCCATGACATCTCAAGAAAATACTTAAGGAAGCAGTTTGAGCCTGTTATCAAGTTACAAAAGTCATGGTTTGTGGCGCAAAAGTCATCGTTTGTGGCCTGCTTCAATAAATCGAAGGGCCATCATCAAGCTTCTTTTCTGCCTACAATGCTTAAATGAAGACAAATCATGTTATGGGCAACCAATCACCGCATCATTCAATCCTATATAGCACATGAAAAGCACTTTAGTTCATAAAATCAAAGTACTTAGAGCTCAGTTCTCTAGAAGTCAAGAGCATTGAATCATATAGTTAGCCACTATTTATTATCTTTCATCAGGCAGAATGGCATCTAGTATTTCAACAAACATCCACGATCAATCCAAAGATTGGCAAGTACACAGCGAAGATACAATCACAAGAAATACAATTTTTAATGTGAGCATATACACCTCCAACATCAATCGTCCTATATTGACAAAAATCCATGAGACTTGCCTGGAGAAGTGAAAATAAATCAAACAAGCACAGGCAATCATTCAAAGTTCCTGATAATCTTTTCACATTACGGGTGAAATCAAAAAAAGTTGTCATCAACATAGATTAAGCAGACACAGGTAGGGATGTTCTTCTGATTTTAGAGTGGGACTTCATCAAAACGGGGTTGGGAGTATGGGCACAATCCTTTTCATCACATCAGACACAGATGTTCTATCCATTATGTATGGGACTCCAAGGAATTTCACAATCCCAAATTGTGGCCGCTACAACTCCTTGGCCTCTGGTTAAGTATCAAGACACGCACAACTTAATGGGATGTGTTCGACCCCAAACCTACGAGGTTCCTCAAACCTTGTGTTATTCATCACATGTATAGTCATAGCTTAGAGCATCAGGCAACCGAGGGAAAAAGGTGGTTATGCTACAATTACCAGAGTGGGTGTCTACCCCATATAACCTGTGATCCTTCGCTGTGTCAGGTTTCTACTTTTAAAGCCCTTCCTACAGGATAGCACCCCCTTAGAATCAATCTTGTTCATAGCAAGGTTTGTGTATCAAGAGCCTTTCCTGACGCTATGTTCGAAACAAATTTCCATTTGACAGTTCAAGTGTCTAAAGATCATTAGTTGCCATGCACAAACGACGGGGAAAATCGATAGTCAGACATTTATAAAATAACAAGTTCCTTATACTCGATCATTTCTGAGTTATCTTATGGGTAGGGCAACTTGACAACACAAAACATCAATTTAACTGATCACAAACACAATCACATCATAAATGTCAAACACTCCCTCTCCAAACCATACACTTCCCTTTTACTTACTAGGCTTCTTTCCTTACTAAGTTCAAATTCAAGGTTTTTTGTTTTTTTTTTTCTTTTTTTTTTTTAATTATCAGACACGTTTGCACTAGAGTCATTCTTATGTTTACATTCATTAGGTATCACCCAAAGACGTATGCAGAACCACACTCTTGAGACCTGAAACAAAATAGCTCCAAAGACTATGAAATTACTTAGTTACAAAAGCTGAGAGCAAAAACCCATTCAAAAATGATCAGCCATATTGATATGCATTTGTAGTTCTGATATCATAGGGATACTCTACAACATGGTTTTTGCAACGGTAATAACAACAGTCAACTAACAAAGGGGAGCCCAAAGTGTAGCATCTCCAGCAGGCTGGGCAACAAGAAGGCCACCCTGTTATGGCATTTCAAGAGTCTCCAACTATCCTGAAGTTAAACTTTAAGCCTCTTCCAAATTCTCGATCCTTCAAAGTAAACACTAATGCAGTTTGACAATCCCCTATAGTGGCTGAGTTCAGTAAGAGAGGACTCATTAGAGTACATGTGCACCAAACACCGATTCCTAGTTATCATATAGGGTTTATTGATAAGATATGTTTGATGGATCAAATGTGTTAGCTACTCAAGCAACTTGACAACTGCAAGCATGATAACTATTACACTCAGGTGATATAAGCAAAGTAGAGGGACATTGAAACGATCCCCGTGAAAGCAATCACATCCATCAATCCCGAATATTTTTTTCTCAAAATATAGAAAAACACCCAACAGTTTCCCACACTTCATAGCACAGACGATCACAGAGAGATACCCTTTGACCAAATCTCTCACCCAAAGCTCAACAACCCAGTAAGCGACAGAAAGGCATCATATTGTTCAAAGACATAGTACCACCTGGTCTGCACTTGTGTTTGATGCCTACATGACTTCAATACTTGTGAAGGAACTAGATACTGTCCGAAGATTATAGCAACGGGTGGCCTAGAAGCCATGCGGAAGTAAAGAGACGCTCTTTACCCAAGAGAAGTGGAAAACATGAGCCGCACACCAAACAAATCCATTCAAAACACTTGGTAAAGTAACATACTTGAGGGAGCTTAACATGAAGCTGCAACAGACCAAGGTTGGGAAGAAAGAATTCATGGAATGCACCAAAGTTCCACCATTTCCGTCTCTTGCGACTGCACCAGTACACTAGATGGAGATGAATATCCAAATACAGCAACAATGTGCCATTTCCAAGGAAACTGCAAGCGCCTCAACCCATAGAACCCTTGGTACATATGAAAAATAACCCAAGAACGCTGGGAAAACTTTGTCGGCCTTAAGGCAGTTGGCCAAACTATCACCAAAACAGAGAGAGGGAGCGACATTCCTTATGCATGCACAAGATGGACAGTAATAGGGCCGAGATACTTACAGGGACATCAAAGATATATGCTCCGACCAAATTTTCCACAAAGCACTTGATTGCCCCCACCGAAAAAACCTTCTTTGGGTAAGCCCCAAGTAGGATGCTCCCAAAAAAGAGGCCAATATTACAGCGCCGACATCTCCAGTTCCTGTAATCTTGTAATATGACTGAGTAGAGTTTTTCTCAGCTTAGGAGTTCAGAAGAGAAGCGACTGGGAGAGGATGCAACCGAGGGAAGAGAGGATAATCCTTTAGAGCCCGATTCCTTTGGATTCGCAGAACGCCAACCCACGAAGTGTAGTAAAAAAAAAGAAATGCCATCAAGAAAGCTCAAAGGCTGAGGTCGTAGGAGGAGGAGGAGGTTCCGGAGGATTCCGCATAGTAGAGATACCTAGGGGAAAGCAAAGAGTTTCATCCAAGATGAGTTTTGAAAGTTGGACATCGAGTAACTGCAGTTGCAACCATCAGAGCAACCAAGGTCCACCGAAGGAAGATGAGCAGGAGGAGCAGAGAAAAGTATTGTTCCCACCTGCGGGTGGTTGGGAAGGAGAATCAAGCATCCTTAATGTAGCCAGGAGGTGAAATCCGAGAATCAAGAAGACGCAACAAAAGTTCAATCCCATGACCTATCATAGAAGGAAACCAGATGGTGCGTTGTAGCATGATGCAACCACCCACACAGGAGAAGCACCAAAAGAAAGGAAAAAAGGAGCCCAATAGCTCGACACATTCAACTGTAGCACCATACACTCATGGGAGGCAATGGAATTCTTCCCGCCATGGCGGCTCTGATGAGGCAATGAAGCTCACAGAGAGCTCAACCCTACCAACATAAAGGGGAACTCACATGACCTCATTATGCGCTATTGAGGGAGAGGGAGAGACTGCCCGGGAGGACGATTGTTCCACTAACCACCCCAACGTGCATAGTAAATGATAAGGAGAGGGAAGTTGAAATAACTTCCCCTCGGGCCTCCACGTTCATCTACTCTTCAAGTTGGTAATAAAGGACAAGATGCAATGCCCTACGTGCCGGATGAATACTCTAAGCTCTCATTTGAAACACATGATGGCCCGCCAATACTTCAAATTCCCCTTTTTTTTTGTTTCTTTTTGTTAATATATGAAGAGAGGAAAGAGGGACAATGAAAAGGAAATCTACCCCTCCCCCCACCCCAAGACAAACACTTAGAACAAGAAATGTCAGTGGTGGGAAAGTGATGTCAAGATGTGTGTGGGGAAATGCATATGTGTATGTGGAAGAAAGAGAGAGAAGGAGTTGGAGTTTGTTTTTGTGCCTCAAACAAAAATGAACTGAAACTAACTACTCAAAAATTAAAAGAAAAGAGGTACCCAAGGCCAACCGAAGGCCACACGGATCCACAACTCAATCCAAGCATGAGGTGCATCCACCAAGTGTAGGTACGGCAAACTTGGAAAAACCCAACGGTTGAAGGTCGATCGTCCCCGGCAACGGCGCCAAATTTGTTGTTGAAGTATGGGGAGTAACCAACCCAAACCGCCTCACATGGAAGTGAGGGGCTCTTCCAAGAGGAGTTGCAAGAAGTGCAAGCAACGCACACACACACACGTCCAAGAACAATGGCACCATGGCCAACGTCAAAAGGAACAAGGGAGGGCAATGCTCACACACAAGCCAACCCCAAATGCCAAACCCACACACATGGATCATCGCCTAGCACACAAGGAGAAATGTGGAAGCCAAATGACACCTTCTTCCATTACCAAAATGGAGGCCAAGGCCATGGCCAAGGGACCCCTTTTACAAATGAGGCTCTTCTTTATATAGAGAAGAAGAGAGGCATATGTGAATAAAACATGTGGTCAAAAGACCACATGTGCTAAATCAAAAAGAGAATCTTAAGTGATATGGGAATTTCAAAAAGCTAACTACCTAGAGAGAGAGGGAGCGCATGGATTTCTACGTGGGAGTTTTGTGTTTGTTCAAAAAGGAGTTTTCAAAGAAAGGCTTGAATACCATAGGCTTAGAGGAATTATCAAAAAGGGTTTTAGGAGAGTGTTCACATGGACATCTCCTAATTTACAAAAAGGGGTTTTTTTATGAAGGAAAAGGGATGCCATAGCATGAGAAAAATTATGGGCAACCCTTAGAGCAACAATCCTTTCCAAAAGATGGTTCAGTTCGGGCTACTCAAAAATTGCAGCTTGTGCATAGTGATGTTTGTGGTCCTATGCAGACACCTTCTTTTGGGAATTATCTTTACTTCGTGACTTTCATCGATGATTTTTCCAGGCATGCATGGGTATATCCATTGAAGGCAAAGTCCGACGTTTTCATGTGCTTCAAACAGTTTTTGGTTTTGGCTGAAAATCTGTCAACATGTAAAATGGGCACCCTCCGTTCTGATCGAGGGGTGGAATATATGTCTTCTGATTTTAATGCATTTCTGGCTGAACACGGGATAAAACACCAGTGTACAGTGTTGTATACACCTCAACAAAATGGAGTTGTTGAACAAAAGAACAGGTCACTCATGGAGATGGCGAGGTGTATGGTCAAGAGTCAGGCTTTACCACATAGTTTTTGGCTTGAGGCTGTCATGTGTGCAGCATATGTACTGAACAGGTGTCCTACTAAAGCAATGCAGTCTATCACTCCATATGAGGCTTGGCATGATCGCAAGCCATCTATTGCTAATCTCCGTGTTTTTGGTTGTTTGGCATATGCATTAGTGCATGAACAACATCGCAGCAAATTGGATGATAAAGCAGTAAAATGTATTTTTGTTGGGTAGAGTTCTGAAAGTAAAGGCGATCATCTGTATCATCCACAGACTAAATGCATTCTGGTTAGCCGTGATGTTGTTTTTGTGGAGGATGCTATTCAACCATTGCTTTCATGTACTAAGGAGACATCTGTTAGCTCCAAAGACATGTATGACACTTTGCTGCCTCTTTTTAAAGGTGGACAGTCTAGTGCTGGTCCTAATGAAGCAACTTCTCAGCCTTTACAGGTTTCATGTAATGATGCAGATAATTCCATTTCTGATGCAGACGTACATGATACACTTATTGATGAGAGAGCTGATATTGAGTAGGCAAGAACTATGCCAAAATGGCTGGCGTAGACCTTGCGTGACAGCAAAGGAGATGCACCTCTGTCATATCGTACTCGATCAGGCTCTCATAGTGCCTCTTTTGCATCAGATTGCTATGCTAATGCTGCATCTAGTCTCTGTGATGAGAATGAGCCTGTTTTGTTTGATGAAGCACAAAATTCAGAAAATTGGATGGCTGTTAAGCAATCTGAATATGATGCAATAATGAAGAATGGTACTTGGTCTTTATGTGACTTGCCTCCTGGCAAGAAGGCCATTGGCACTAAGTGGGTATACAAGCGGAAGCGTAAACTTGATGATACAGTTGACAGGTATAAGGCCAAGCTTGTTGAAAAGGGTTATGCGCAGGAAAGAGGCATTGATTTTGATGAAACCATTGCACCTACATGCCGTATGACTATTGTTCGGAGCATTTGTGTACTTGCAGCCCATCATGGTTGGAATGTACATCAGTTGGACATTAAAACTGCATTTCTGAATGGTGACTTGCATGAAGAAGTGTATGTTTTTCAGCCCCGTGGCTTTGTGCAAAAAGGGCATGAAAACCAGGTGTGCAGGTTAAAGAAGGCATTATATGGTTTAAAGGAAGCACCTCGTGCTTGGTATGAGAAGATACATGCCTATCTGATTGCACATGGTTTTGAGAAAAGTCCAACTGAAAGCACCTTATATGTTAAGCATGCTAATGATGTGCTTTTGATCATTGTTGTCTATGTTGACGACATGCTGCTCACTGGTCCTATTGAGAAGCATATTGCTGATTTTAAGGCTGACGTTGCATGCCTCATTTGAGATGTATGATTTGGGGCATTTGCATCACTATTTGGGCATTCAGTTTATGCAAGTTGATGGTGGAATGGCTTTGTGTCAAACGAAATATATTGACACATTATTGCAGCATTTTGGCCTTGAAGACTGTAAGCCTATTGCCACTCCTATGGAGACAGGTTTACGATTGAGTCTTCATGATGTTGGAGATGCATTTGATGTTGTTCTATATCAGTAGGCTGTTGGATGCTTGATTTACTTATGCATTACTCGGCGAGATATTCAGTTTTTTGTCTCACAGATGAGCAGGTTTATGCATTGCCCAGGAGTCAAGCATTGGCAGGCGGTTAAGCGCATCTTTTGCTACTTGAGTGGTACTCGACTACTTGGGTTGTTTTATCCCAAGGGGGGATCACTACTGCCAGATTTGCATGCTTTTTCTGACTCTGATTGGGCTGGTTGCTATGACACTCGTGTGTCCACTAGTGGCTTTTGCTTCATGCTTGGTAGCTCATGTATATCTTGGTTGAGCAAGAAGCAGCCTACTGTGGCCACTTCTAGTTTTGAGACTGTTGAGTGTGTGATTTGAGTGTTGGTCAGACTTCTGCCACTACCATCTTCACTGACAGTCAAAGCACATTGGCAGTTGCAAGGAACCCTGTGTTCCATGCTCACACTAAGCACATTGAGGTGCATTATCATTATGTCAGGGAGAGGTTCTCTGCTGGGGAGATCAGCTTGACATATGTGACCACGCAGGAGAACATTGCAGACCTTTTCATGAAGGCTCTGCCTAGGGAGAAGTTTGAGGCTTTCCGCAAAGCTTTGGGCTTACTTCCTTTTGTGGAGTGATTTCCACATAGCTTGGCACTTCCTTATACATGAGTGCCAGCTCCTTGTTCACCGCATCACTCCCAGGGGGGATTTGTTGATATATTTAGGTAATGATGTGTGTGAACACACTAGGACCATTGGGGCACTTTTCTCCCTCTTTAGGAGGTTTTTTTCCCCCGGCTTGTATATACACCTATTGCCCTAATGGGCTACTTATCTTTGTACATTCTCTAGTAATACATTCAGTATTGTGTGTTGTGCTCCAAGCTTCTTCTTCTTCCTTGTGATGTTCACGTGCTTCCACACACGTCTAATTCCAACAATGATACCGATCTTGGTGCATGTAGAAGTACAAGAAACACACAAGAATCACACACAAGGATCACAAATGCATCAAGACACATGGAAAATATAGATGGATGAATAGCTCTCTCCATTGATGATGAACAAGACACATGGAAAATATAGATGGATGAATAGCTCTCTCCATTGATGATGAACAAAACTCAAGAAAGAGTTGAATAATATCCTTAAGTACAAAATACCACCACATATGAGTGAACCAAGCAAGTGGTAACATCGAGGGAAAACCTCGACCTAGCACTAGAGTAAAAGGTGCCTATGTTGGGTGTGTGTAGAAGTGCGAGAAACACACAAGAAGCACACACACAATGAGCACAAATGCACCAAGACACACATAGTAGATGGATGGTTGGAATAGGTCTCTCTATTGACAATAAATAGAATTGAAGTAAGAACTGAACAATATCCCTAAGTATAAAGTACCATCACAAATGGGTGTATCAATTATGTGGTAACATTGGGAAAAAACATCTAGCCAGCACTAGAGTAAGAAGTGCCCATGTATAGGGAAAAGTTTCACATCAAAGCTACTCGAGGAACACATAAGTATAACAAGTATACCCTATGTTTTCTTGTTCTTGTAAAATAGTCTCTTTTGAGATCTGCTTGAACTTTTACTCACTTCCTTTTGGTAGTGGTTAAGCAATGGGTTTAATCTTTTTGTCAACGGTTTTGTACTATGTATTCACTTCAGCTTCTTCAGTTATGTGTTCTTTCATAAATTTGAAAATCAAATCATATTCATCAATGGAGCTTAGAAGCATAAATCTCGAAGTATTTTATTCTTGTAATGTTTGTTGAATTTCTTCAAGAAGCAAACTCAATGAGGTTTCAATGATGTGTTCAATGTGTTCATCAGGTAATATGAATTTTTTGTTTTTGTTATATTTTTCTTGGGTTTTTATAAATATTTTTGGAACAAGTATTTTATGTAAGAATTGTAATTTTGATGAAGTAAAATACAAGGAAGAACTATCTAAACTATTTACATGGTTTTGCAAGATGTTAATCCAAATTCCAATGATGTCTCACTCAATAGTGATCCCTAACATAAAATTTTATAAAAATAGGCTCCATACTCACGTAGACATATGCGATCCTTGCATTCTTTCTCTAGTGAAGGTATATGAGACTTCCTAAGTTTCTCTTGATTCTTGGTATGATTCAGGCTCACAATCATGACTTGGAGTGAATGCATGTCATCTCTAGATCTAATCCAAGCATATATAGACCCATCATCCATAACTTTAGTTTCCATTTAAGTCTTGCATATGATTGGTTGTCCTAGTATGATCTCATAAAAGCAATTATCCTAGATAGAGAAGTGGAATACAGCAATAATTCCACAAATCATCACACAAATATTTTCACATGCTCCAAGTAAAGTACCAAAACTGTTATATGTACGGTATGCATCCTCCATCCATGATCAGCAAGCTAAAACTTATCATAAAGTTCCTTAGACATCACATTGATCTCTGACCCTAAGTCAACAAGTGTCAAATCTTCATATGATTTCTTCTCATTTCCTAATTTAATTTTAATCTCAGGTGTACCTCTAGCTCAAAACCTCTTACTAAAATGACTCTTTGTTGGGTTATGTTTACTCTCTTGCTCCAAGGGAAAGTGCCTATAGACAATGATGTTCTACCCAACTCTGTTGATACTAGGTCAAGTTTGGTTTCCCCTAAGTCCACAATTTCACCCCAAAGTTTTGATGGAGGAGACGAGAAACGCATGCGCAATTGGATATCCACCTCCAGTGGTCACTTCCTGTGACCTCCCTTTCTTCACTCAACCCCCTTCTTTCACGTCGGGTTCACCAGGTATGTCACGGGTTTTCGAAACAAGGAGGTTACAAATTGTTATCCAAGGTTGGTTACTTAAACTTGGATCAAGGCCTAAAAACTCGTACGGTTAGACTATGAAATTTTACTAGAAAGAAGAAACATTCACTTGGAAAACACAAAGGCTTAGACCGAAAGATATTCTTTCACAAGAATATACCGTGTGTTCCTAACTTGTGAGTTCAGATAATAAGAGTTCAAGTGATCCATAAGCTAAGGTCCATACACAAGATATTTATGTGAGGTATACGCTCACTTCCTGATGCATTCATTGATTCATTCACGATAAAGTCATAGAATCAAATCTTATCGGTCTTTATACAACTGTTTCATCAATCACATTCATAATACACCTAAGTCCCAGTTCATAGGTTTACTAAAAGGCAAAGAAATCCAAAGCTTTCTTACGAAAAGAATACATTACATATGTGCCTTTTACCTACAAACATGAAGTGACAAGCTACCTACAGATATCATAGAGAATTCATTGATGGGTGTTATGGTTGCAACAATCAACAACAGAATTCATTGATGGGTGTTATGGTTGCAACAATCAACAACAGCACATAACGATGCATGCAAATATGCTAGTCGTTGATTTTAGATAGAAACAGTTTCGTGATTCCCAATCGTATACAGACAATTATATTGCATTGAGTTTGATAATGAAGTTATTTATAATCACTTCAGAGTGAAAATATGTTTGGCAAGAAGGAATTACCATGTCGCACATATGCCTTCTGTAGAAGCTCTCACTTTACTCTCCATCTCACAAAATAAATAAATTTCGCACAGAGAGCTTAAATTCAGGGTGTGGATCTGTATAAATGTACGTCGCATGTGTATGCATATAAACAAAATTTTTGCAGAGGTTCATAAAACCACAGAGTGAATTGAAGAGTTCAGAGTATCATACTTTGCATGACTTCATTCTCACAGATAACCAACACAGTGTACAGATTGATAAGCAAAATTAAACATAAACCAAGGCTTCTAAATTCATGACAGACAAGCATAGATTTGGTTCAAATACACCATGAAACAGAGCACACTTGCTACTTGGATGGACTCTTCGCTACAAATATATGCACGTCAAAACAAAAGTTCCTTTTCGTGTATTTCTTTTCTGCTATAACAACCATCATTTGGCATACACACAAACGAACTCTTATTCCTATGAACCGAAACCAACTTAAATGTTAAAGACCACTGAGCTTAACAACTTACTAACAGAATCGAAAAGGAAAAAACAAACTTAGACGAAGTGAAATAAGATTAACTCAAAATGATTTCATGTGAACGCCTGGCAAGCACACAGTATGTAGGATGTTTCCATTGCATTGAATTCAAAGACAAGTTTACGACTTCCATGGAACACACTAGATAGATTCAAGCACAGACCCAAACTCTTGAAAAATTCAAAGAGAATTTCACACCTGTTGAAAAAGATCGGGAAGTCTCGATCATAGTGCCTTTACTGCAAAGGCTTCGCTGAAAACTGAGGCATCATATCACTTGGCTCAAAAGAGAAGAGGAGCTACTATTCTCCGATCAAGGTCCTTTCTCAGCATCGTTGCCCTCCTCTGCTTCTGTCAACGGCACCATTTTGAAGAGACACTTGCAGACATAGAAGAGCAGAGAGCATGCAGACGACCATGCCTAAAGCTTCAGCTATATCCAACTTCAGGAGTCTAAAAGTTACCGAACTTTGAGGCCAACATCATCCCCCTTAACGTCTTTTAGAATAGGTTTTTTAAACTTTGATGCATCACCATTGGTTAGGAAAGATCCATATCGCCGAAGATCGAACAGTGGGTGGCTGATAGTTGATGCCACACTTAAATCGAGTAGGATCTCAATCCACAACTGAATTGTTCTCTTCGCCTTGATGGATGCAACAGCGGTATTCACATCCTTGGGCACTACATCCCCTCTGAGCAAGATGTAGCCATGTACTTTGCAAATCCTTTCATTCAATTGATTAACTCTTCAAATACCTGCAATCAAACATTTTGTCCTGGCCAAATAGAACCACATTAGTGCATTAAAACCAACCATTTTGTGAGCTAACATACTCCCCTCTTCTTATTTGTGAAGTCATCCTCGACGAGCCACTCTCGCTACAATCTAATCAAAACAGTCATGAAAATATCAGTGTACAACAAGCTTGCATACCTTTCCATCGAGCCATCATTCCTAGTGGACCTGCACTCATTGAAGCTATTAGTGCTAAAAAAAATCATTCATGAATACATACAATTCAGTCATTCCAAATGATCCAAGAACATGCACATATATGCAACTCCCATTCCGCATACATCAAATGGCTCATGCATTCCATTATGAACACAGTCTCAACCAAAATGACACATACATACCTTTCCATGTTTTGCACATGCAACTATGATTGCGAAAAAACAGAAACGGAAATACCGAAATAAACAACAATAAGTGAAATGAATTCAACAGGAGATGCTACATACCCAAAATGCATACCCCATTATTGCACCTACTATTCGCTATGTACAATTATTCCATGACTAGACACTCCCTAAGAATCCCCATCGTCATCCCACAAAAACCATCGAGATTCGAGTACAAGTCAAGACCTACATAAAAACCCTGGAGTATCCCACATACTGGAAAACCCTCAGATAGAGCACACAAGTTATAAAGCAACCCCGTTGCATTACCTCGCTAAAGTCTCATCCGTAAGTACATATAGAGTCTCTGCGCCTTCAAGAATGTTGATTCAAAGTGAGCTGATCTGTCGCAAGCTATCACATACCAATCACACAAGCAAATAACGTTCCCTTCCAGGCGATCATCGCCCTCTCCTCTCTCTCTCTCCCCCTCAGGAGTGGGGAATAATTTCATATGAAAATTTTATTTATATTCACACGTTGGCCCACATTGACACTGGATGCGATTCGTGGACCTGACCACCCGATCAGGTTGATTCCACCCATCTACCAATGCAATGCAGCGCACAACACACAAACACACAATGATAACACATAACATATATCAGCTAGCCCATAACGAAGCTGGATGCGGCTCATGGTTGTGACCGCCCGGCCACAATGGTTCCACTTACCTACCAACCCGTTACGGCGCGTAGCTAGGACACAACATATACATCCCAAGCCTATGGCGAAACTAGCTGCAGCTCGTGGTCCTAACCACCCGGCTAGGATAAATCCACCCACCTACTAGCCCACCATAGCGCATTGGTACGATCACAACAACACAATATTTTTTCTTTCTTTTCTTTCTCTTCGTTTTTTCATAGTTAATTAGTTCACCCAAGTCCTGAGAATTAGGGAGAGGAAGAAATGGACTTTCCCACTTTTCCCACACATGCATGCAAACATATACACTCTAGCCTTTGACAGATCAACCACCTCTTCACTCCATTCTTTCAATTACAGACACTACATATGTATTCATCGATTTGACTTTTCACTAGGTAACTACAACCAGCTATGCCTTAGTCCCTCCTGTACCTATCCTTAGACGATCTAGAATGTGGGTCTCTGGGGTGTCTCATGTAGCCTCACATCGTACTCGCATCCCGACAACTTCCCTAGGGCGAGTCAGGCTCAACTTCAGGAGCTCCATCATCACTTCCTATCGTTAGCACATCTGCCCAAGCCCACATGATATCGTTTTCCTCGTTAGGCATTTCCCTAGAAGGATCAAAATAGTAATATCGATCTCCCGCCCATCCTACATGTCGGGTCAGGTATTCCTCAAAACACTCAATATAAAACGCAACATCCAAACCCTGGTTTATAAAGCATACCAGCCAATGCGCTTCCTCAACATCATATTCCGTCTCAAAGTCGTCGACATCTATGTCCATGCGGGCGAATGTTTGGTCCGAGAAATATATCCTTAGCTCGTACAAATAGATTTGCGTTACTTGTTCTGCCATTTTGTTACTTAGCTCCTAACAGTCTCTGCATAACACAAAAAATATTAGAAGTCCAAAATTCTTGAGCTAGCACATGATAATATTTATGACAACAAAAATCATAACTAACATATGCGCATATATATAAATATAACTATAACTATACATGTATGTACAAGGAGTCTACTACGTCCTTCTGTTGGATCTCATCTGGCTTCTCCCATCTTAATATCACTTGAAATATGGTTTAACTCGAAGCGCGTTAACCTTCACGGGAGCACATTCTTCTCCTAAATCTTGAATTTGCATGGAACCATTGGAGTTGAGTTCCACCACCTTAAACGGTCCTGCCCATCTTGTCTGTAACTTCCCTGGGAATTTATAATATTTACTATCATAAACTAGCACCAAATCCCCTTCTTGAATCGCATAGGTCTTGAGATTCTTGTCATGCCTCTCCTTACGTCTTCTCTGAATAGCTTCCAGACTTTGTTGTGCAATCAGTCTCTTTTCTTCTAGCTTGACCAGTTGTATGTACCTCTCCTTTAATGACTCTTCCTCTCCCAGCCTAGCCTCGATGGCCACTCTTAATGTCGGAACTTCTTTTTCGATGGGAAAGATGGCTTCCTCGCCATATACTAGGGAGAACGGGGTACTCTTAGTCGTCACTCGGTAGGATGTTCGATATGCCCACAAGGCTTCCAAAAGTCTCTCATCCCAGTCTCTCCTATGCACAGCTACTGTCTTTGTCAGAATCTGTTCCAGCACCTTGTTGGTGACCTCCACTTGTCCATTCGCCCTCGGGTAATATGGAGTGCTCTTCCGATGGTTGATCTTATACAATTCCATTAACTCCTCGATCAATTCGTTGACAAAATGTGTTCCTCTATCACTCACTATCTCCAACGGGCATCCGAATCGAGTGATAATTTGTTCATACAAAAATTTGGCCACATCAACAGCTCGATCAGTCTTCAGAGCTTTGGCTTCTACCCACTTGGTAACATAGTCAATGCAGACCAAGATATACCTATTGGATCTACGTCTTGAGGGAGGATCAATAGGCCCCACAAAATCAATTCCCCATTTTTCAAAAGGCTTAAGAGCAAGCACTGGCGTAAGAGGAGCAGCATGTGCTAATGTGGGTTTGCCCATTCGTTGGCATTTGTTGCATTTCTTGCAGTATGTGTGAGAATCTTTAAACAATGTTGGCCACCAATACCCAGCCAATAAAATCTTTCTTGCCGTCAATTCACCAGCAAAATGTCCACCGCAGGGTTCATCATGTAATGCTCCCAACACTAGGGTTGCTTCTTCTTCCTCGAGACACCTCCGATAAATGCTTTCATGTACAAAATATCGATAGAGCTGCCCACCAATGATGCTATGGTGCTTCGCCAATGCTAACAGTTTTTGCTTCTCTCTCTTGCCTGCTCCTGTCGGATATTTAGTGGTGCACAAGAAATTCACCAAGTCAGCATACCAAGGTACTTTAGCATCAACCTGGAATAGATGTCCATCAGGAGCATCATCGGGCACATCAGAGATTGGCTCCTCATTAACAATTCAAGATAAATGGTCAGCCAATATATGCGCTTTGCCTGGTCTGGTTACCACTGCAAATAGTCTTGATATGCAGCTATCATTGCCCTCTGGAATGTGGCCGGTGCATTGCATAATCCAAATGGCATCACACGATATGCATACGTACCCCATTCTGTGGTGAAAGTAGTTTTTGATTGATCCTCTTCGTGGATTTGGATCTGGTTGTATCCACTGAAACCATCCAAAAATGAGTACAATTTATGGCCAGCCACTCTGTCCAAGATTTGATCGGTGAATGGCAAAGGGAAGTGGTCCTTTTTTGTGCGCTCGTTCAACTTTCGATAATCTATGCAGATACGGATTTTCTTATTTTTCTTCGGAACAACTACAATTGGTGATACCCATTCGCTGGATGCGATGGGATATATGAATCCTGCTTCCAATAATTTAGTCAGTTCCAGCTTGATCAATTCCAAGTAGACTGGATTCGTCCGCCTAAGTCGTTGACATATTGGTCGGGTACCTTCTTCCAAGTCTATATAATGTTGGCAGATTCGAGGATCAATTCCTCTCAGATCACTGTATGACCATGCAAAGGCCTTGCTGAAATTTTTGAGTGCCAATTTAATGCAATCTCGTACTCCATCCTGTAGCTCTGACCCCACACTCAAGAACTTTTCTGGAAAAACTTACCATTTTTCCACCTGAGCTTCTCGCGAATATTCCTTATCCCTTGATGACACTGTGATTGGAACGTGCTCTCCAATCACGCGTGCATGGTTGGCCAGTAAATCATTGTTTTGTTCTTTTTCAACCGCACCCAATTTCTTAAGGTCAGCTTTTGAAATGGCTTCCCGCACTTTAGTTTTACTTTCCGCTTCTCTGTCTGATTGTCTATTTCTCCTTAGAAGCTCTTCCTCTAGTATTCTAATCCTTTCTCTCAACTGTTGCACTTCCATTGTCGGAGCTAACTCCAGTTTCAACTCTTCTCTTGAAGTTCCCTTCTCCAGGGATTGAGTAGCTTTGCTTTCACTTGCGTCTATACTTAACATGTAGCACTCAAATTCACTTGGATGTGTCAACCATCCCAGCAATTCGTGATCGGAATCGTCGTTATAGAGCAATGGATTTTGATATTCTCCCATCTTCGTGTCTTGATTCTTAAAGAGCTGCAAGTTGAACCCGTCTTGAAGCAGATTCTTGTAGGTGTCCGTGTTCAAGGAAAACCTAGCTCGTGCAATCTCGTGCCTTGCTTTCTCCTTTTCTTTCTTTTCCATCTCATCGACTATTATTGTTTTCTTCTTGTTGCTCGAGGGTGGGGATACTTGTATTTGAATCCGATCAGACTTTGGCCCTATTGAAATAAAACCTGTGCGCCAGTCATGCACACATTCGGCTTGCACCAGCCATGGCCGTCCAAGTAAGATCGAGAAGGTAGCCTCTGAGGTCCTTGGTCTTATTATCAAATAATCAACTTTAAACTCTAGACCGCCCACAACTGTACTTACATTCTTCAAAAGACTCGCAGGCTTCACTTGTGTTTGATCTGCCATTCTCAAGGACATCGGCGTTTCTTCCATGTGGTTGAGGCCCAAAGCTTTCATCATGAACTCGGTCATAAGGTTGACTGCGGCTCCACTATCTAACTGAGCACCAGGGACTGCATATCCTTTAATCTCGACCGTCACAGCTGGAGCATTTGAATCGATTTGCGTCGTAATACTTTGAATGATTCCTTGGACATCCTTATCTTGTCTCTTTTTATCTCGAGCTTTCCTCGGCTTCTTAATATATTCGTTGTAGAATTGTTTCCTATAAGCATGTGAACATTTTAGCAATGTGCCAATGTCTAACATGACTTCTGTGTCAGCCAACAGTTTTACGATATCCACTTCCCCTAAACTTTGTCCTTCTTTCCTACATCTCGGAGTCCTTAATCTTTCAGGGAATGGTGCTATGCCCGGCATAAACTCCTTGGTCACTGGTGGAAGAATCTCTATCTCTTCCCCATCCTCAAACTCTTGCTGCTCAGCGAATCCTCCAACTTGGTTTCCTACCTCTCCATGCTCAGTTATCTTCTCTGATCTCGCTTCTTTGCTTCCGCCTTCTCGATGTTTCTTTGAATACTCTTGGGTCCTTGTGACTACTGCCACAGTTGGCTCTTTATGGGGTTTCTTGGCCTCGTAAGCATCCACAAAGTGCATTGACGAGCTAGAGCCTTCTTGAGGGTTTGGTGTCTTGAACACTACTCCGATCGTAGGAATGTGCTCTTGAGCTCTCGATGTGGAATGCATCTGAGTATCAACATAATTCGAGGACCCTACTGGTCCTTTTTCCTTGCCAGCGGCGGTTCTTCGTTTTGGACAATCTTCATCAAAGTGGCCCTCTCCACTACAGTACCTACATAGTGGGGTATAATCAATTGGCTTCTTTTCGTTTGGACATCTAGATTGAGTATGGCCAAAGCCATGGCATCTCCAGCACTGGATTGGACCATCTCTCCTTTGATCACGTGCGACTCCTCTTGGATAGTCTCCTCCTTGACCTTGAGCACCATATCCATAAGTAGGTCTGTTTTCCCAACGAGATGTAGGTGGGACACTTTGAGCGGGCAATCCCGTGTAAGGTCTCTCTCTTGTATCTCCCGATTTCATGGTCCTCTCTTCATAGGCTCTCTTGTTGTAACATCGGTCCTCTGTGTGATTTGCTCTTTCACAAAAAGTGCAACGCATTCTAGGCGGTGATCTATCTGTGAATACTCTCGAGACTGTAGGGCATTCTGAAGCCAAATGGCCGTAACCATGGTACTTTCCACACCATGTATTTGATCGAAACACTTGATTGGGGTTTGTAGTTACCTCTGGTTTTACTGTGTATGTTTCCTGGGTCATTGTGGCAGCTTTTATAGCTTGCGTGACCAATTCCAATATTCGTTCTTCAGTTAGCGCAGGCTTTACCGCGCCTAGCGTGCTAGTGGCAGCTACAAAAGCTGGGGTCGTCAATGCGGGACTTCCTTGGCCCGGATCTTTCATTGGTATGTTACCTGGGCCTCCCATTGGCTCGTATAAGAGCTCCATCTTCCTTTGTTGGCATAACTGTACTTCCTCCCAAAGCCTTGCTTGTTCCTTAGCATCCATTAAAGCTGCAGGTCTTGTCAGGCTGATATGCTGCTGTGCCGTAGGATCTCTCAATCCCGAAATGAATCTTCGTTTCAATGTCTCATCGTTCGGGGCATTCGTGCCCATCTTTCTTACCAACGTTTCCATTCTCTGAATGTAGTTATCGATGCTCTCATTGACTCCCTGTCGCAAGTAATCCATCTATTGGGCCAATCTATCTTGGAAGCTTTGTCGTCGAAACTTTGCCAAGAAGGCTTCCTTGAGCATTTGATAAGTTCCACGCTCTTGTGGTGTCAGATTCCCATACCAGTTGGCTGCCTCATCACGGAGAATAGCCGGAAAAATTTTCAACCTTTGATCCTGGTCAACTACATCATTGGCCTCACAGGTAACCTCAAATAGCTGGATAAAACTATCCTGATCTTCGTCCCAAGTACCTGAAAACTTGGTGAAGTCCCCCAAGTGAACCGAAATCCGCTGAGCCATTTTGAACAGAGGTGTGATGTCAATGTCACTTCGATCCCAGAAATTTAGTGCACGTGGCCTCAGGATCCCTCCTTCAAACTTCTGCACTTGATTCACGACTCTCCTACAGGAGTACACGTTTTTGGCTGATTTCTTTGAGCTAGTGGAGGTTGACTCAACTTGCGATTCCCACCTCTTCCTTTCTCTTTCAAGGGCTCTTCTCTGAGCACGTTCCTCTCTTTGAGTTTGTGTTGCTCCTAAGGATGAGCTCCCCTCGCTCATGTACTAGATCTGGGGTCTGCAAGCTCGGCCAACATGTGGCGCTAGGCGAACCTATGGCACTCTCTTATAGAGACGTACCAAGCTATTCCCGGCAAACGCACCAAAATGTTTACTCTCTTGCTCCAAGGGAAAATGCCTATAGACAATGATGTTCTACCCAACTCTGTTGATACTAGGTCAAGTTTGGTTTCCCCTAAGTCCACAATTTCACCCCAAAGTTTTGATGGAGGAGACGAGAAAACGCATGCGCAATTGGATATCCACCTCCAGTGGTCACTTCCTGTGACCTCCCTTTCTTCACTCAACCCCCTTCTTTCACGTCGGGTTCACCAGGTATGTCGCGGGTTTTCGAAACAAGGAGGTTACAAATTGTTATCCAAGGTTGGTTACTTAAACTTGGATCAAGGCCTAAAAACTCGTACGGTTAGACTATGAAATTTTACTAGAAAGAAGAAACATTCATTTGGAAAACACAAAGGCTTAGACCGAAAGATATTCTTTCACAAGAATATACCGTGTGTTCCTAACTTGTGAGTTCAGATATTAAGAGTTCAAGTGATCCATAAGCTAAGGTCCATACACAAGATATTTATGTGAGGTATACGCTCACTTCCTGATGCATTCATTGATTCATTCACGATAAAGTCATAGAATCAAATCTTATCGGTCTTTATACAACTGTTTCATCAATCACATTCATAGTACACCTAAGTCCCAGTTCATAGGTTTACTAAAAGGCAAAGAAATCCAAAGCTTTCTTACGAAAAGAATACATTACATATGTGCCTTTTACCTACAAACATGAAGTGACAAGCTACCTACAGATATCATAGAGAATTCATTGATGGGTGTTATGGTTGCAACAATCAACAACAGCACATAACGATGCATGCAAATATGCTAGTCGTTGATTTTAGATAGAAACAGTTTCGTGATTCCCAATCGTATACAGACAATTATATTGCATTGAGTTTGATAATGAAGTTATTTATAATCACTTCAGAGTGAAAATATGTTTGGCAAGAAGGAATTACCATGTCGCACATATGCCTTCTGTAGAAGCTCTCACTTTACTCTCCATCTCACAAAATAAATAAATAAATAAATTTCGCACAGAGAGCTTAAATTCAGGGTGTGGATCTGTATAAATGTATGTCGCATGTGTATGCATATAAACAAAATTTTTGCAGAGGTTCATAAAACCACAGAGTGAATTGAAGAGTTCAGAGTATCATACTTTGCATGACTTCATTCTCACAGACAACCAACAAGGTGTACAGATTGATAAGCAAAATTAAACATAAACCAAGGCTTCTAAATTCATGACAGACAAGCATAGATTTGGTTCAAATACACCATGAACCAGAGCACACTTGCTACTTCGATGGACTCTTCGCTACAAATATATGCACGTCAAAACAAAAGTTCCTTTTCGTGTATTTCTTTTCTGCTATAACAACCATCATTTGGCATACACACAAACGAACTCTTATTCCTATGAACCGAAACCAACTTAAATGTTAAAGACCACTGAGCTTAACAACTTACTAACAGAATCGGAAAGGAAAAAACAAACTTAGACGAAGTGAAATAAGATTAACTCAAAATGATTTCATGTGAACGCCTGGCAGGCGCACAGTATGTAGGATGTTTCCATTGCATTGAATTCAAAGACAAGTTTACGACTTCCATGGAACACACTAGATAGATTCAAGCACAGACCCAAACTCTTGAAAAATTCAAAGAGAATTTCACACCTGTTGAAAAAGATCGGGAAGTCTCGATCATAGTGCCTTTACTGCAAAGGCTTCGCTGAAAACTGAGGCATCATATCACTTGGCTCAAAAGAGAAGAGGAGCTACTATTCTCCGATCAAGGTCCTTTCTCAGCATCGTTGCCCTCCTCTGCTTCTGTCAACGGCACCATTTTGAAGAGACACTTGCAGACATAGAAGAGCAGAGAGCATGCAGACGACCATGCCTAAAGCTTCAGCTATATCCAACTTCAGGAGTCTAAAAGTTACCAAACTTTGCGGCCAACATCATCCCCCTTAACGTCTTTTAGAATAGGTTTTTTAAACTTTGATGCATCACCATTGGTTAGGAAAGATCCATATCGCCGAAGATCGAACATCAGAACTTCCACCAAGATGGCAGCCGACTCCCTTATCTTCTTATTGGCGCTCCTCAAAAAAGATAAGCCTAATGTGATCCCCTTTCCCTTTTTTGGCAGCTCCCTTGACAATATACATACATGAGTTCATATCCACACCACGTACTTTTTGCCAACAGTTGTGCTCTACTCTATACTTGTGGTATGCATCCCCTGCTTTCAAGGTCTGTTTTCTCTGCTTCCACCATACCTCCATCTACATACTAGTGAAGGGAAGCGCGGTTAATATACATAAGGTCAAACTTGTAGTCTACTCTTGGAAACACCTGAGCAACACTAGTCGATTTGGAGATCATGCATATGGCTCTCTGACATTCACATGACCCCCACTAGGCACAACAGTGGGTGGTTGATAGTTGATGCCACACTTAAATCGAGTAGGATCTAAATCCACAACTGAATTGTTCTCTTCGCCTTGATGGATGCAACAGCGGTATTCACATCCTTGGGCACTACATCCCCTCTGAGCAAGATGTAGCCATGTACTTTGCAAATCCTTTCATTCAATTGATTAACTCTTCAAATACCTGCAATCAAACATTTTGTCCTGGCCAAATAGAACCACATTAGTGCAACCAACCATTTTGTGAGCTAATAGGTTATCATCAACATAAATTAGTATTGGACTGAGAAAGTTTTTGTTCACATTATAGTAAGCTTCATCTTCATCCTCTTCATTAGACTCTTCTAAAGTAATGTTGATATATTTAGGTAGTGATGTGTGTGAACACAGCTACCGGGGCACTTTTTTCCCTCTTTAGGAGGTTTTCTTTCCCGTGGCTTGTATATACGCCTATTGCCCTATTGGGCTACTTATATTTGTACATTCTCTAGTAATACATTCAGTATTTTGTGTTGTGCTCCAAGCTTCTTCTCCTTCCTTGTGCAATTCACGTGCTTCCATAGATGTCTATCTCCAACAATTGGTATCAGAGTAGGCCGTCCCTTCATCTAGGGCGCCGTCGACACTCCTCCAGTTGTAGTCTTAGAATCGCACAAATTTTGATGAGCATACTCAGCGTGTTTTCGAGATCAAAATAGCTTCGTTTTGTGGTGCCGAGTTCACGATCTAAGATTGTTTCGGCCTCCAAATGCACTATCGTAGTGCTTGTGTAGGCTATTTTGTCTTTTTGTGCCAAAGGTATATACCAATTTCTGTTTGTTAGTATAAGCATCTCAAAGTCTTCTACAGGTCTAGTGAAATTTGTCTGGGCGGTTCAACTTTTTGAGATACAGTCAATTTTTTGCGTCAAGGTATTTTAGTCATCGGCCATGGCTAAAAGCAGTGATGTATTCCGTATGTTGGTTGTTGAGGATAAATTGGATGGTACCAACTACCCGTTATGGGCTTAAATGATGCGACATGTATTGGTTGCAAAAGTACTATGGAACATTGCGTAGGGTGTTGAAAAACGTCCTATCACACCTGCAACTATTATAACTGTAGGTACAGAAGCTGAGGCAGAAGGTATCAAAGATGATGATATTCTGCATATTCCTATTCGTGCTAGAGTTTCTACTGTACCTACTGTAGAGCAGATTTGTTGGGATGGCAGAGATGCCCAGGCACATGCATTGATAGCTTTGTCTAACAAACGTGCCATTATTCCTCACATTCGCTCTTGCAAAACAGCTAAGGATGCTTGGGATACACTTACCACATTGTACCAAGCTAGGAATGAGGCTCATGTTGCTTACCTCCGAAAACAGTTGGAGTGTGAGCACATGAATGAAGGTGATTCTATGGACAGCTTGGTAACAAAGATCAAAGACTTGAAGGAACAATTGATATCTACTAATAAGGTTATACTAGATAGCTCACTTGTGCAGACCGTTATGAATGGTCTTCCTGATTCATATTAGAGTTTCGCTTCTACACTTCGGTTGATGATGAAAGGCAATCCAAATGCCTTATCATTTGAGGAGTTAGTCTCTGTTCTGTTGCCAGAAGATCAGTCCAGGAAGAACAGGTCCATTATGCATGTTGCAGATCAAGATTTCCTGGCTAGTCAGAAGGGCAAAGGAAAATGGAGCTCTTCTACTAGTAAGCAGAAATCTGCAAATGCTACACATTCAAAGAACCAAGATAAAGATGAGAAAAAATCAGAAAAGCAGAAATTGTTTTGCAAGTACTGTAAAGGGAATGATCATATCATAAAGAACTGTCCAAAACTCACTGCTAAAGAGGCAAAGAAGAAAGAGGCTGGAATGGTTCTTGTAGAAGCCTCTACACCAAAAACAGAGTCTCCTAATCTTGTGCAAGAAGAAGAATGGGCGTTTACTACTGTTTGCAGTTTTGACCCATCTTCGCATGTGTAGTGCATGTCTACAATAGATTCAGATGTTTGGTACTTTGACAGTGGGGCGACCAAACATATTACCTCGCATCGTAGTTTCTTCTCTTCACTCGAGCCTGCCCCTACAGGGAATATTGTTACATGTGCCAACAACTCGAGTCTTATCCTATTATGGGAGTTGGTAAGATCATTTTGACTACTACTGATGGTAGTTCTTTAACTTTGTCAGATGCTTTGTTTTTGCCAGGGATCAAGGAAAATCTGTTATCAGTTTCTGCATTAACCAAGATTGGCTTGGTTGTGAAATTTGTTGATGACAGATGTACAGTTCATGATCTATCAAATGGCGATGTGATTATTGCTTCTAGCATTCTATGTCGTGGGCTGTATAAGCTCATAGACTATGAAAGAAATGTAAATGATTTGGCATATGCAGTACATGATTCTCAGGCTATGTCAGCTGCAAAGCTTTGGCATACACGCTTTGGTCATCTGAAATTTGCTACTTTGCTACGCCTGTAGAAATCTGAAATGGTGTCCTCTTTGCCCAAACTTGAGGCACCGAGAAAACATGTTTGTGAAGGCTGTATTTTGGGCAAAATCCAGCATTCCTCCTTTCCAAAAGATGGTTCAGTTCGGGCTACTCAGAAATTGCAGCTTGTACATAGTGATATCTGTGGTCCTATTCAGACACCTTCTTTTGGAAATTATCTTTACTTTGTGACTTTCATCAATGATTTTTCCAGGCATGCATGGGTATATCCATTGAAGGCAAAGTCCGAAGTGTTCATGTGCTTCAAACAGTTTTTGGTTTTGGTTGAAAATCAGTCAGCATGTAAAATGGGCACCCTCCGTTGAGATCGAGGGGGGGAATATATGTCTTCTAATTTTAATGCATTTCTGGATGAACGTGGGATAAAACACTAGTGTACAGTGCCGTATACACCTCAACAGAATGGAGTTGTTGAATGAAAGAACAGCTCACTCATGGAGACGACAAAGTGTATGCTCAAGAGTCAAGCTTTACCACATAGTTTCTAGCTTGAGGCCGTCATGTGTGCAGCATATGTACTTAATAGGTGTCCAACTAAAGCGTTGCAATCTATCACTCCATATGAGGCTTGGCATGATCGCAAGCCATATGTTGCACATCTACGTGTTTTTGGTTGTTTGGCATATGCATTAGTGCCTGAACAGCATCACAGAAAATTGGATGATAAAGCAGTAAAATGTATTTTTGTTGGGTACAGTTCTGAAAGTAAAGGCTATCGTCTGTATCATCCACAGACTAAATGCATTCTGGTTAGCCTTGATGTTGTTTTTGTGGAAGATGTTATTCAGCCATTGCTTTCATGTACTAAGGAGACATTTGTTAGCTCCAAAGACATGTATGATACTTTGCTGCCTCTTTTTACAGATGGACAGTAGTGTTGGTCCTAATGAGGCAACTTCTCAGCCTTTGCAGGTTTCATGTGATGATGCAGATCATTCCATTTCTGATGCAAATTTACATGATGCACTAGTTGATGAGAGAGGTGATATTGAGCAGGCAAAAACTATGCCAAAATGGCTGGTGTAGACTTTGTGTGACAGCAAATTAGATGCACTTCTATCATATCGTAATCGTTCAGGCTCTCATAGTGCCTCTTTTGCATCAGATTGCTATGCTATGGCTGCATCTAGTCTTTGTGATATGGATGAGCTTATTTCATTTGATGAAGCACAAAATTCAGAAAATTGGATGGTTGCTATGCAATCTGAATATGATGCTATAATGAAGAATGGTATTTGGTCTTTATGTGACTTGCCTCCTGACAAGGAGGCCATTGGCATTACGTGGGTATACAAGTTGAAGCATAAACCGGATGGTACATTTGACAGGTGTAAGGCTAGGCTTGTTGCAAAGGGTTATGCACAAGAAAGAGGCATTGATTTTGATGAGACCTTTGCACCTACATGTCATATGACTACTGTTCGGAGCATCTGTGCACTTGCAGCTCATCATGGTTGGAATGTCCATCAGTTGGACATTAAAACTACATTTCTGAATGGTGACTTGCATGAAGAAGTGTATGTTTTTTAGCCCCGTGGCTTTGTGCAGAAAGGGCATGAAAACAAGGTGTGTAGGTTAAAGAAGGCATTATATGGTTTAAAGCAAGCACCACGTCATATGTGAAATTGAGCAAGGATGATGACCCAGGTCAAATGAGGAAAATGAATTCATGACCAAAATTCCCTTTCAATTTTCTATTGGTAGTCTCATGTATGCTATGGTAGCTACGAGCTCAGACATTGCATTTGCAGTGGGATTTTTGAGTAGATATATGTCTAATCCTTGCAAGAAACATTGGGAAGCAGTCAAAATGATTTTGAGATATTTGAGTGGCACTACGGATAGTGTCAATGCTTAGGTAGAGGGAAAGCTTCCATTATTGGTTACAGAGATTCTAACTATGTTGGTTGTGTAGACAATCGTAAGTCTACATCAGTGTACATTTTTAATTTTGTTGGAGGTGCTATCTCTTGGAGATCTCATCTTCAAGAATGTATAGTTGTTTCCACCATAGAAGCATAGTATGTTGTAGCAAGTGAGGCATGTAAGGAAGCATTGTGGCTTTTTTGTATTGCTTGTGATATGGGTTTACCTCAGCATGTACCTCATTTGCTCAATGATAGTCAGAGTACCATTGGTTTGGCTAAGAATCTGGTCTATGATGCAAAGATCAAGCACATGAGGTGAGGTATCACTTCATTAAAGATTGCTTAGCCACTGAGCACATTATTCTTGAGAAGGTTCACACTCGAGATAATGTTGCAAATGCTTTGACTAAAGCTCTACCACAGGATAGCTTTTGACATTGTTGTCACTTGATGAGGGTTCCTTAATTCATGATCTTACACAGTCATTTGTATATTGTGTAACATGCTCATCAGGTGGGAGGTATAGTTTGTATACTTACACTCAGGTATTCTTTATCATTCTTTATTTTTTCTCCCATAGTTACCTTGGCCATATTGGCCTTTAATGGGAGATTCACTACAAGAAATAAGGGGACATAGCGATGCCCCTAAATTGAAAAAAAAACGAGAACCGTCGCTTATGCAACGCTAGCGTCACATAAGCGACGGTCTTGTTTTTGTTTTTTTTTTTACGAGTGATCATTGCATAAGTGATGCTAGCATCGCTGCGTCGCATAAGCGACGTCCTGTGTTCCAGAGTGTCGCATAAGCGATGTTCTATACACATACATAATGCATACACATACATATGCATACATAATGCATACACACACATATGCATACATAATGCACATGCATATGCATACATACATGCATACACATATACACATAGACACATACACACACATAGACACATACACACACATAAACACATACACACTCATAGACACATACACACTTGCACACACACATCCATCACATTTACACACACACATACACATGCACAACGACACATATATATAGATACACACATATATACACACATAGACACACACACACACACATACACATACACACAAATACACACACATGCACATAGACACACACACACACATAGACACACACACTTACACACACACATCTGCACATATTTACACACACACATACACATGCATACAGACACATATATATAGATACACACACATACATGCATATGCATACATAATGCACATGCATATGCATACATAATGCACATGCATATGCATACATAATGCACATGCATATGCATACATACATGCTTACATGCATACACACACATACACATGCATACACACATACACACATACACACACACATGCACAGATACACACACATATATGCGTACACACACACATAGAGAGACATACACACACATACACATACATGCATACATACATGCATACACACGCACACATATCCATACATATGCATAGATAATGCACATGCATATGCGTAGATACATGCATACACATACACACACATAGACACATACACACACATATGCATACATATGCATACATAATGCACATGCATACACATACACACAAATAGATACATACATACACATAGACACATACACACACATATACACACAGATTTACACACACATACACATGCATACACACACATACACACATAGACACAGACACACACACATAGACACACACACACATACACACACACGTATACACATAGACACATATACACATAATGCATATGCATATGCATGCATACATAATTACATGCATACACACACATGCATGCATATGCATACACACATACACATGTAGAGAGACATACACACACATACACACACATGCATGCATACAAACACACACATACACACACATGCATATACACACACATACACATGCATGCATACATATGCATACATAATGCATATGCATATGCATACATACATATTTACATGCATACACACACACATGCATACATTTGCATACATAATGCACATGCATATGCATACATACATGTTTACATGCATACACACACTCACATATACACCTACATACACATATACACACATACATATGTACACGTATATATATTGATTTCTAACCCATTTTGTTTTATATGTTAGGTATTATGGATCCTAGTAGAGAGAGAAAGGCGAAACTCACTCTCATAAAAAGTCTTATGAGAGCAAGAGTTGTGTTTGATACTCTAGGGATCATCATGCATGAGTACTCAGAGATGCATGATGATGAGCTGGATTATACGATCCAGATGCTTACCCAGCGATCAGAGGAGGGCTCTTTTGCGGCTCCACATGCGGGAAGACAGCTATGTGCTCATAGGTATGTTTTTTTCATAAACTTTTTAAATGATATTATAATACATATTTTTATTTATTTTTATCTATCTATTTTCATGACACCTATACCACCTCCATATCATGATCGCAGAGCAAAGTTACCTATGAGGACATGCATAGGCACCTTAGGGCTAGAGTGCGATATAGAGCCAGAGGGGAACATTGTGTACATAGGGAATGGATTGGAGTTCAAGAGAAGAATGCAGGCATTATGCGACTCTTACCTGCGCCTTGTCCACTTATCGTGGAAGTAAGTATAAATTTTACATATAAATTGAAATAAATATCTTATGTTTTATTTACATGATTTTTTTATTTTTGTAGTGAGCATGATGAGAGGGATTAAAAATACGTACTTAGTTCACTTGAGAGAGAGTTTGGGACAGGATGGCCACATAAGTGGTGTCTAAAAGAGATGCGGACACTTATGGCTCATCGTCACGATAATGCACAGTACGCATTGCTTTTATGTGTATATACGTGGATATGAGTATGTGTGTTTATGTATGTATGTATGTATATGAGAGAGAGAGAGAAAAGAGTGAGACTAGAGGTACAAATACACACATACACACACAGATATACATCATACATACACATTTACACACATATACACATACATGCACATTTATACATATGCACACATACATGCACATTTGTACAGACACATACACATGCATGTAGTTACACACATAAATACACATAGACACATACACATACTCACATACACATACACATGCTCATATACACATACACATGCATAATCATAAGTACACACACATAGACTCATATAATCATATTTACATGCATATATACATATACACATGCATATATATACACACACACACACACACAACACATGCATATGCACATATAGATACACATACATACACATGCATACGCACATATAGAAACACATACATACACACATGCATGCACATTGGTATATCTATGTGTGTGTGTGTGTGTATATATAAATAAATAAATAAATCATATTTCAAAAATCCTAATTTGAAAACACTAATTTTGATATTAGGGTTTTAAAACCCCTAATTTAATAACTCTAATTCAGTCTTTTAGCCATATGATTGAAGTATATGTACACATTGCATCTATTCCTCCGACGTCCTACTAGAGAGATGTCTCTCCTCCCAACCTTATGCCTCTATATATAGCTACTCGAATCAACTAAGATCATAATATATATAAAGATATATACACATCATGTAGATACACATACATAAATATAAAATGGAGTAGATACATTATGCATCACACATACATGCCTAAATGCACACATAAATATATATATACATGCATACATATTTACATGTACACATTTACACATAGACACATATGCATATATACATGTACACATCACATATACATGCCTACATGCACAAATGTATACTTATACATGCATACACAATTATAAACACTTGCATATATTACATGAATACATGAATATTTTACATAAATGCATATGCATATATACACATATGCATATTAACACATGTATACATATATCACACACATGCACACACATACATATACATGAAATACATACATATGCATACTAACATATGTATACATAAATACACATGAATACACACACATATGCATACACACATTATAAAAATTTGCTCCTCGAAGATAAAGCTATATATAAAATAATTAGGCATACCCCCGAGTTTCATGTTCTAGCTTAAAAGAACATGATTTCATCTCTCTAGTAGGATTCATCATTATTCAAGTTGAATAAAGAATCTATTATCTGATATCCATTTAGAAGCTTCAAGTTATTGATCGATAACTAGAGTAGAATTTACTAACTAATCTGCTCATATGTTTTCATTATTGCCATCATTTTGGTAAGACATCAATATAGTCTCATCTTCATTATCCTTATTGATTCATTTATTTCTTCTATTGTTAAATCTGTGTTCACATCATCTATTGATGGGTTAATATTGGTTTCTGGTAATTCCTCTTCCTCATCAGTAGAATCAGCATGTAGAGTATTATCCTCTTCATCAAAAAGTTTAGTATCATTATCACGTATAATGATTCTAATTTCTCTTTTAGATGTTGATGTATCAGTATCTGATGCTGAATCATCAAGAGGACTTTCTTCGATCTCTCTAACAATAAATTGTTCAAACAATGACCTACCTCTAGGTTGAACATGAATGACTTGCCACCAAGGGTGAGCATCTGGGTTTTTATAATAAAATGCTTCTTCAATATGCCTAGGAAGAATATATGGTTCTTTAGTAGATCGCATAACCTTGGAAGAATCAATTGCCCAAAACCCAGATAATTCCTTTCCTAATGTGGAATCACTACCTTTATACTCGGCTCGAAACCAGTCAACCTTCAAAATGACCTATCAAAATTAAAAAAAAAAAAAACCCATTATTAGGTGCTTAAAAAAATAACTAACTCTATCATAAAAAATATAAAACTTTTTCTACCTGTTTGAATGTACAAAATGAAATTTCGTAGATGCCAACAATAGTTCCTATGTAACCAAGTTCGCCATCTATAAGGTTCGTGTCTTTTGAGCTAGCACGTGATAGTTTCTTGAAAGAAGCAACAATACTATAATCCTCTGTTTTACATAAAGAATCAATGGATTTGATTCTAATATGCAGTCCAAAAGCCCACATATTAGTGAACATTAGAGCTTGCAAAGAAATTAAATTAGTAAATAGAAACTAATATACATATATGAAAAAAATAAAATATTATAAAAATAAAATTACCTTTCATTTACGACCTATCATTAACTCTCTCTGCTCATCTAAAATTCCTTTCATTATTTGTGTTGGCGCATTGCAAACGACTATATAGCCAATCCGTGAAAGAAGATATATCTGTAATCTCATTATTATCGAGATTACATCTATATATTTTGTTTCTTCACCGTTTACTTTGGAGATTTTGAAGTTCATGTTCGTACTCGCTAAGGAATGCTTGCATGCATTCGCTATTATATGCTACAAAAGTAGAAACATCATTTTTTTCTTGAAATGTAAATAAAAATGGAACTCCCTTACCTGATAATACCTCATCTATTATTTTTGAAGAAGACTCGTTGGTCCATCCACGTGGAGCTTCTTCATGAACTCTTTCAAGGTACTCACTAACCTAATGCATGCACTCTTCAAGCATCCAACCCCTTGCCATGGATCCTTCTGGTTTTGCTCTTTGTCACACATAACCTTTTAATATTTCCATAAATCGCTCGACCCAAAACATCCATCAAGTGTTGACAACACCTACAATCTCTATTTCATCTACAAGATGGACTAATAAATGAACCTGAATCTCAAAAAATGAAGTAGGAAGTTCTTTCTCCATCAAACATAGTAACTCTTTGCATTCACGTTTTTTTTGTGGAATCGAGTTTTTGTCAATCTCTTTTGATGTAACCCACCTATACATATCATTAAAAAAATTATAAAGAAGTTAATTCAAAATTAAAAGATATCCAATATTCATACATATTAAATATAAAACTATCATAATTACCTTATAAGAGATCCAAGACGATAGATCACATCTCGTACTCCTTTCATTGTACATCCATCGATAACCAAAGGTAAAATATGTTTCAAAAAGTTATGCCAGTCATGGGTCTTTAACCCAAATAAGCTCTTATCATCCATAGTAAACATGTTTTGAAAAGATGCTCCATATCCTGTAGGAGTCCTAATCAATTGAATTCTATTGTTGATAGTCTGTATCTCTTTTGTTGTAAGTACCCAAGGAGCAGGTGCATAAGGCATTTCCTATCGATGTCTATCAAAAACTAGCCATAACTTTGGTTTTGATTTTTGATCTTTCAAATCGTTCCTTGATGTTATGGTATCTTTTAGTCCAAGAAGATGCTTCCATAGTGAATAACCAATATTCTTGAATATATGCATAGGATCAAGAAGATGACATACTTTTAACTCTTTCCAATACTCCAATATTGATATGTTCTCTACGAGTGTCAATTTTCCTTTACCTCTCTTCACATACTCATTATCTTCGTCATCACTAAAGATTTCTGATTCTAGATCTATCAGAGGTCCATTTGCCCATTTTTAATACCAATCCATAGGCGTCATAGGTTTTGGACACTGACCTGTTTCAAGCTTTCCATTAAAAATGCATCGCTTCCGTTTTAGATCTTAATGGATGATCATTAGGCAAGAATCGTTGATGTCAAAGATAAATATTTTTGTTGAGATTCTTACTATATATTGATCTCAACTAATCACCACAATATGGACAAGCTTTATAACCCTTAGTAGATATTCTTGCATCATGAAAACGATAAAAATATAATTAGATTAAATCATATTTATTTATATGCATATTGAATAAAAAAATTACATCAATACCTCAACAAACACCATATCCTGGAAAATCATGAATAGTCAAAGCCACAATATCACGAACCATAATATGTCTTTCATTGATGCTTTTCGATACATCAATGACATTAATACCTCTCCATAACTCTTGGAGATCATCAATGAGAGGAGCAAGATATATATTCATATCTTTAACTTGTTTGTTGCCTGGGATTAAAAGTGAAAGCATTAATTGTTCCTTTTTAATGCTAAGATATGGCGGAAGATTGTAGTTTATGACTATCACTGGCCATGTTGACCATTTACTGGATTTCATGGAGAATGGATTAACCCCATCTAATGCAACTTCTAACTTTAGATTCTGTGGATAGCCATTGGATTCCTCAAACAACTCCAAAGAACAGGTCACTCATGGAAATGGTGAGGTGTATGGTCAAGAGTCAGGCTTTACCACATAGTTTCTGGCTTGAGGTTGTCATGTGTGCAGCATCTGTACTGAACAGGTGTCCCACTAAAGCGTTGCACTCTATCACTCCATACGAGGCTTGGCATGATCGCAATCCATAGGTTGCTCATCTTCGTGTTTTCTGTTGTTTGGCATATGCATTAGTGTCTGAACAACATCACAGAAAATTGGATGATAAAGCAGTAAAATGTATTTTTGTTGGGTACAGTTCTGAAAGTAAAGGCTATCGTTTGTATCATCCGCAGACTAAACGCATTCTAGTTAGCCGTGATGTTGTTTTTGTGGAAGATGCTATTCAGCCATTGCTCTCATGTACTAAGGAGACATCTGTTAGCTCCAAAAACATGTATGATAATTTGCTGCCTCTTTTTACAGGTGGACACTCTAGTGCTGGTCCCAATGAGGAAACTTCTCAGCCTTTAAGGGTTTCATGTGATGATGCAGATCATTCCATTTCTAATGCAAATTTACATGATGCACTAGTTGATGAGAGAGATGATATTGAGCAGGCAAAAACTATGCCAAAATGGCTTCTGTGGACTTTGCGTGACAACAAATTAGATGCACCTCTATCATATCGTACTCGTTCAGGCTCTCATAGTGCCTCTTTTGCATCACATTGCTATGCTATGGCTGCATCTAGTCTCTGTGATGAGAATGAGCCTGTTTCGTTTGATGAAGCACAAAATTCAAAAAATTGGATAGCTACTATGCAATCTGAATATGATGCTATAATGAAGAATGGTACTTGGTCTTTATGTGACTTGCCTCCTGGCAAGAACGCCATTGGCACTAAGTGGGTATACAAGCTGAAGTGTAAACCGGATGGTACAGTTGACAGGTATAAGGCTAGGCTTGTTGTAAAGGGTTATGCACATGAAAGAGGCATTGATTTTGATGAGATCTTTGCACCTACATGCCGTATGACTACTGTTCGGAGCATCTATGCACTTGCAGCTCATCATGGTTGGAATGTACATCAGTTGGACATTAAAACAGCATTTCTGAATGGTGACTTGCATGAAGAAGTGTATGTTTTTCAGCCCCGTGGCTTTGTGCTGAAAGGGCATGAAAACGAGGTGTGCAGGTTAAAGAAGGCATTATATGGTTTAAAGCAAGCACCACGTGCTTGGTATGAGAAGATACATGCCTATCTGATTGCACATGGTTTTGAGAACAGTCCAATTGAAAGCACTTTATATGTTAAGCATGCTAATGATGTGCTTCTTATCATTGTTGTCTATGTTGACAACATGCTGCTCACTGATCATATTGAGAAGCATATTGCTGATTTTAAGGCTGATTTGCATGCCTCATTTGAGATGTCTGATTTGGGGCATTTGCATCACTATTTGGGCGTTCAGTTTATGCAAGTTGATGGTGGAATGGCTTTGTGTCAAACGAAATATATTGACACATTATTGCAGTGTTTTGCCCTTGAAGACGGTAAGCCTATTGCCACTCCTATGGAGATAGGTTTACGATTGAGTCTTCATGATGTTGGAGATGCATTTGATGTTGTTCTCTATCAGTAGGCTGTTGGATGCTTGATTTACTTATGCATTACTTGGCTAGATATTTAGTTTGATGTCTCATAGATGAGCAGGTTTATGCATTGCCCAAGAGTCAAGCATTGGAAGGCAGTTAAGTGCATCTTTCGCTATTTGAGTGGTACTCGGCTACTTGGGTTGTTTTATCCCAAGGGGGGATCACTACCGCCAGATTTGAATGCTTTTTTCGACTCTGATTGGGATGGTTGCTATGACACTCTTGTGTCCACTAGTGGCTTTTGCTTCATGCTTGGTAGTTCATGTATATCTTGGTTGAGCAAGAAGCAGCCTACTGTGGCCACTTCCAGTTGTGAGGTTGAGTATAGGGATGCTTTCACAGTGATTGTTGAGTGTGCGTGGCTCAGATGCCTTATGGCTAATTTGGGTGTTGGTCAGACTTCTGCCACCACCATCTTCACTAACAGTAAGAGCGCATTGGCAGTTGTGAGGAACCCTATGTTGCATGCTCCCACTAAGCGCATTGAGGTGCATTATCACTATGTTAGGGAGCGGTTCTCTGCTGGGGAGATCACCTTAGCATATGTGCCCATGCAAGAGAACATTGCAGACCTTTTCATGAAGGCTCTACCTAGGGAGAAGTTTTTGAAGCTTTCCGCAAAGCTTTGGGCTTACTTTCTTTTGTGGAGTGATTTCCAAATAGCTTGGCACTTCCTTATACATGAGTGACAGCTCCTTATTCACTGCATCACTCCCAGGGGGGATTTGTTGATATATTTAGGTAGTGATGTGTGTGAACACACTAGGACCGTCGGAGCACTTTTTTCCCTCTTTAGGAGGTTTATTTCCCCCGGCTTGTATATATGCCTATTGCCCTAATGGCCTACTTACCTTTGTGCCTTCTCTAGTAATACAGTCAGTATTGTCTGTTGTGCTCCAAGCTTCTTCTTCTTCCTTGTGTTGTTTGCGTGCTTTCGCAGACGGCTAACTCCAAGAATAGCTGTGTATATTTAATTTGTTTTTAATTGTTTTTTGTATATTGTGGTTTGCAGGTTTTCATATCTAGACCATTGAATCATCTGGCAGTTTCCCATTTTATAGTCAATCTATTACATGTCTTGCTAAGTTGTTTACAAATATTAAGTATCAATTACCTATGAAGGTATTAAGTCGTCAGTAAAATGGAAGGATCAAATTTATCACAAATATTTTGAAAGATGCATTAATAGTTTTAAAGGATGGGTGGACAAAAAGTGTTCATTCAATGCAAGTTCTTGTTCTTACCTTAGGTAAAGTAAGAATAAAAACCTGCATTGAATGAATAGTTTTTTTCCACCCATCCTTTAAAATTATTTTTCCATCCTTCAAAATCTTTAAGATAAATTTGTTTCTCCCATTTTACTGACAACTTAATACCTGCATAGCTAACAGATACTTAATATTTGTATGCAAAAGAGTTAGCAGCATAGGTATTAAGTCAACTAAAATAGGAGAATATGTATCAAGAAGATTCTAAAGGTTGGGTGGATAATACTAAAGGCTAGATGGACAAAACATCTTCATTCAATACAGGTATGTATAATTTGACCTTACTCTCATAACATGTGTATATGTGTATATGTTTTTAATTGTTTTTTTTGTATATTGTGGTTTGCAGATTTTCATATCTAGACCATTGAATCATCGGGCGGTTTCCCATTTTATAGTCAATCTATTACCTATCTTGCTAAGTTGTTTACAAATATTAAGTATCACTTACCTATGCAGGTATTAAGTCATATGTAAAATGGGAGGATCAAATTTATCGTGAATATTTTGAAAGATGCATTAATACTTTTAAAAGATGGGCAAACAAAAAGTGTCCATTCAATGCAAGTTCTTGTTCTTACCTAAAGTAAGAATAAAAACCTGCATTGAATGGACACTTTTTTTCTGCCATCCTTTAAAATTATTTTTCCATCTTTCAAAATCTTCGAGATAAATTTGCTCCTCCCATTTTACATATGACTTATACTTGCATAGCTAACTAATACTTAATATTTGTATTCAAAAGAGTTAGCAGCACAGGTATTAGGTCGACCAAAATAGGAGAAACATATGTGTCAAGAAGATTCTAAAGGTTGGGTGGACAATTCTAAAGGCTAGATGGACAAAACATCTTCATTCGATACAGGTATGTATAATTTGACCTTACTCTCATAACATGTGTATGTGTGTATATGTGTGTGTATGTTTATATGTGTGTTTACATTCATGTATATTATGCGTATGTTTATATATGCATATATATATATATATATATATATATATATATATATATATATATATATATATATATATATATATATATATATATATATATATATATATATATATATATATATATATATATATACATATATATATATATAATTGAAAATTATACCTTAATAGTTTCAAAACAGATACATTACTCCATCCAAAGCGATTTTGAAGATTGAGAATAAGTAAGCTCACACTTAGTCGTGTCAAACGACTTCCTTCATATACATGCTTTAGACATTCCTCTCGAAGATATTTCTCATTTTTAGAAATATCAATGTTCTCACTGTCATTTTGATACCAATCCTCAATAAAATCTGCCATGCCATCATCTTCATCATTGTCGCACAAATCTTGTACTTTATCTTCTTTTGAATATAGGACTTTCAACCTTGCATATTCCATAGGATCACTTTTGCATAGCTTCCTCATAGAAGCTTCTAATAAATGAGGTCTTACTGGCAATTGTGAATGGTGTGGAGGAATATCATCAACATCATACATTGGAATCTACACATATAAATAAAATTCCTTGGTATTCCATAAATGAATAAAAAGTAAACTTTAAACATAAAATTAAATATATAAGTTATTAAATATGCATAGGAAATTTTTATTCTCTCTAGCGAAAAGGTGCTCTTCGAGGTCTACACCATCCATAATTCATTAATAGTTCATCACCAACATGTAATGTAGTAATAGCATTGACAACTATGTATCTTGATACATCTCTACTCATGTATGGTGATTCATGACTATTTTCACGCTCCTCAAATGTGCAATTAGCCCTTGAACTATTATGTAACCCTCGACTACTATTTATTAAACCTGCTATATTTCCATGCATGTAAGGTCTTCCATCAATATATAATCTTTCATTTTCTACATGTAAAATCCTTCTACTAGTAAGGGGTGTTGCTTTCAAGCATATTCCATAAGTACTCATGCTTTGAACATAACGTGAAAGTCGATGCCAATCTTCCCATCCATATATAGGACCATAAAATGACATAAGATTGACTTCACAGTTCAGAGGCGCATACAAATCCTCTACAATAAAGAGACCACGACCAGCATTAGTAATAGTGGATGGAGCAATCATATAGCGATTACCCCAAAAGTTGAAAACCTCTCCATCTAAAGGAAGTGGTCCTCTATTCCATCCTCCATAGCTTCTTCTATCATATGTTTGTACTAGAGAACGATCATGAGCTGGCAATGGATAATCTCCAGTCGTTTCAGTCTCTAAACCAGGAGGTAGAGGATTTCTAGAAACCTCTGCTTGTAATTGATGAATAACAAGTCCATGATGTGCACAAGGTATATTAACATTATGAGAAAAATTATCATCATCATCATCATCGAGCAAGTATTCCTGTATATCAATAGTAATTTGATTTTGTATATGGCTTTTAAATAAAATAATGACATTAATTTATATATAAAATACATACCCAAGCATTATCACGTTGACCAAGTGATGGTGCACGCTCAAAAATACCATACTCTACCTCATGTTCAATACATTCCAATTGTGGTCTTCGATACGTGCCATAACAAGAGTTACACCAACATATAATATGCTCTTGATAGTAAAATTCATCATAATTCCTATCGGAGGACACATGTGAAGGCGTTGCATGGGTAGGGGGTGGTGGAGAAACCTCTGATTGATGAGAATTTGATTATAATAAGAAACAAAAAAATATAAAAGTTATGTATCCATCAAATATATTTAAAATTAAATGTTTGACATATTTATAGTATATAGTCATTGCACGATGAGGAGACGGTGGTGGAGTTCCATATGATTGATCAAAATCTACAAATAATGGTATTTGATATTAATAATTTAATTATTTACATACATAAACATTCACATATACATATTTACACATACACACATATACACATTTTCACATACATACATATTCATATATACACAAATACACATTATTGTGGGATAAATGTATGTATTTTGTATGAATGAGTGTATATGCATGCATGTGTGTGTACGTATATATGTGGATATGTATATGTGTGCTTATGTTGTATGTATGTATATGTGTATATGTATGCGTACATGTTTGCATGTATATGTGTATGTGGGTATGTGTATGTCTATGTGTGTGTATATATGTGTATGTATTCTGATTTTGTTTTCTGATTGAGATTAAATTAACAAGAGATATTGTATGCTGGAAAAAAATAAGAGGCGACCTAACATACCACCTAAGACGTGGCAGTTTTTTCATAGACAGCTACGTCTTCAAGAGTCATTTGCTCAGCAGAAGGTATACAAATTAATAGTTTATATTTATAATTTTTATATATTTTAGTAATTTTTTACATTTAATTTATGTATTTCTTTTTTCTTAAATAAACAAGCTGTTGCAATGAAGAGAGTTGAGTCGAGCCACACATTGCACCTAGGCGAAATGGGCCATCATGGTTTTGTAGCTACATTTGTAAGTATATGTGTTATTGTGAGTATATTTTTTATTTTAAGTAAAATGCAAGAAACTAATCTTTTATATTTGTTTCAATGCAGTGAAAGGATTATGGCTGATATCCTACGAAACATGAGATCGAACACATTTTGGATATCGGTGTTTGAGCGAGTATATGCGAGATCATCCGAATGTCTTTGTAAGTATTATTGAATTTTATATAATTATTTTATTTTTATGAATGGTTTAATTGTTTTACTTATTTATGTTTGTTATATGTAATACAAGATTATTATGGAGAGGCAGATATGGATGAGGTGGAGAGACAGACAAAGGAGGGACGATCTCGATCGTCACAGGGTGATCATGATGATGAGGATGAGGATGATGAGGATGATCATGATGCTGATGATGATGACAATGATGATCATGATGATGATTATTAGGATTCTTGATTATGACATTGGATTATATGTATTTACATTGATATATATATATATATATATATATATATATATATATATATATATATATATATATATATATATATATATATATATATATATATATATATATATATATATATATATATATATATATATATTATCTATATATTTTTCATTTCAGTTATGTGTTGAATTGTTTGTATGGTATTAAGTAATGAAAAGTTTTGTTCTATTGATTGTTATTATTGTTTATATTAAGCATGTGTTTTAGTACTTTAATTATATGATTCATTCATATGTGTGTACGTAAGTGTATATGTATGTGTGTGTATATGCATGTGTGTGTATATGTATGTATGTGCATGTGTATGTGTGTGTGTATATGTATGTATGTGCATGTGCATGTGTATGTGTGTGTATATGTATGTGCATTTATATGTGTAACTCTATGTGTATATGTGTGTATGTGCATGTATATGTGTATATGTATGTATGTGCATGTGTGTGTGCATGTGTGTGTGCATGTGTATATGTGTGTGTACATATGTGCATATATATGTGTATGTGTGTGTATATATACATGTGTGCATATGTATGTGTATGTGTATAAACATATACAAATGTATGTATATGCATGTGTATATGTATGAAACATGCATGTGCATGTGGATGCATTTCCATTTGCATCCATGTGCATGCATGTGAATGTGTATGCATGTGGATGTGCATATACATGTCTATAAATATATGTTAATGTGTGTATGTGTGTATATATATATATATATGCAATAATGCATGCATGTAAGTCTTTTTATGTGGTTGTAGAAATGTTTGTCAAAGTTGGCAACCACTCTTTTAGATGGTTGTCAAAGTTGGCAACACACCTTTATTTCCAAATTTTTTGAAGAGCTTCTCCCCTAACAGCGATCCAAACGCAGTAGAGTAATCGATTACTTCTCCAAGGATGTCTTGTTTCCAATTTATTTGGGTCTGTAAAGACAAAATTCTCCCCACAATCAACCAAACCGATAAGCTCCTTGGGCACAAAAAGAAGAGGTGTCCCAAATCTTCTCTACCTTTGAGGTAATGCTTGCATCAAGGAGAGAACCCACAAATTTTGTTAGGTTTAACATTAATCAAAATTCCCTTATGTAGAATTCACCACATAAGAATAGCTTATTAATTCTCCATGAAGGGATGCCAAAGTGGGATGAAGTTGAATTCTTGTATGATAGTCGGCAAATCTAGACACCATTTCCTATTAAGCAAAGTATTAAGATCCTGATTCTTCTTGAAACTAGGTATTTTTTCCAAGCAGTTGCCTGGGAGCTATTTTATACCTTGTGTCCGAGGGGGATCATGGCCGAGGAGGAGGCAAGACTTCGAGGTGTTCCAAACATTCATTCTATTTCTTAATAAGCACCAATCTTCATAGTACACTCTCCAAGCTAGGCTAATATCCTCGATTCTCCAAGATGGATTAATATCCTTGATTTTGATCCAATGTCTTATATCCACAAGTGAAACCCTTTACTACATAACTTCTTTGCTCTTTGGAGGTTATATGAGTCGACACCTCTGATTCCCTTGATTGGGAACCATACCGAATCATTCTGCCTAATACTGGCAGCTCACTTACACTCTCCATTGATTTTGCAATAAGGTCTTATCTTGTTCCAACTTTTCCATAAGGAACAAACTAAATCCAACTCTTTTCGAGTAACTAAGAAAGGGGCAAACAACAAAGTAAGTAAATCATGCCCTTTCCACCTAGACAACCCACCTAAAGTAAGCATAGTTTTTTTTTTCTAAAAGTTAGATTGACCCATGAAGTATGCATATTGCTCCAAGACAAAAGAGATCTTTTTTTTCAAAAGGAAGTTCAACTATAGCCTACTCTCCCGAGCTTTAATCAATAAAAAGGACAACTCTACATGTGAACGGGCCTAGCACCCATGGTATCCCCCAAATCCCACAAAGTAGGGGCTTCTTAACAACTATTAAAATTAGAGAACATTACAAAGAAGATTAATAACCCTTTTATCCCCCTCATGGGGGGCCCCACTTGAATTAAAAATTGTTGTTCTCAAGGAAGAACACTCTGTGATGTCTAAATAACAGGGACTTCTTACAATTGGAAATTCTTTTGCCTAAAAGGAAAAGAGATGTTTCGACCCATCATTCTTTAGGACGGTTGTCAAAGTTGGAAGCACACCTCTCTTTCGAAATCTTCTAGAGGGCTTCGCCTCTTGAGTCTTCATAAAAACAAAGATCCACCTAACCCCTCTGTAGCACATGCAGTTCCTCATGCTTAATTCAAGCAAAATGCCTCTTCGGACTAACATTGGCAACCGGCACACTACGTGGATGGGAATCACTCTCTTACGGTGCACTCAGACAAACCCCGCGGCACTCAATGCAGTTTTTTGTTTCCTCCACCCATGAATTCACATAAAGTATTCAATCCCAAAAGTTTGTGGTCGTCCAATTTTTGAAAAGAGTTTTTGGAACCCTTGATCTATCGTGTTCCGCATACCTTCAATTTGTTACGAGGAGGGGAAGCGGGTATGTATTCAGGTAGGCTCGAAATGTTTCTAATCTATATCCACAAATAAATATGTGACACATGAAATGAAAAGATGATTCATGCCACCACCTAGTGTGAATCCACACTTCGTGTGTATCATGGAGCTGAGGCACAACAGTGCTCTTATCTCTCTCTCTGTGTGATGTGCAACTCCGCGGCTCCGCCCCAGTCTTGCGATAGATGTGGAATTCACCGAAATTTCACAAGCGCTGAGCTGCACAAACCAACAAAACGTTTTCACCTTTACAGGTTAGCGTAGCTGACATGAGTGCATGATGTGCCAGTAATTGAGGTAGGATAAGGAGCCACCTGACATAGCAGTCTCATGTCGAAGATAATGTAATAAACAGTTCCGCTGGCAGAATAAAAATCTTAATGTTCAGCCTGGGATCGGATGCGGATCGCAGTCTCCACTCCAACCTTTGGACACAAGGCATATATTACCACCTAGTTAGAATATCTCTGCATTCTAGCGATATGTATTCCAAAAACAGAGCCAGTTAGATAAGAAAGAGGATGACCACTTCTATTTTTTTTAAGAGAGTTCAATAAATTTGGAAAGTACCACTATGTAAGGGTGGGCAGCCCTCAACTTATGAATTCCATTGGACATGTCGAGCCTATGTAGGACTTGAAGTTGGGACATCGTCCCAGCCGGTTCGTGGCATAAACCACTTGGGCCGCAGCCCCTTGATCACTATTGATGTATCCTATTCTCTATTTTATGAATCTTTTCCACTTCTGACTGGGACTGGAAATGAATGGCTAAAAGATGAGAAGCCATAGCCAAACCTGAAGGCTGTAAGGGCAGAATGCTTGGCAAATTGCAGGCTGGCATCAAGCGCAAGAAGAGGGACAATAGGATGTGTGATAGCAGGAAGAGGTTGAATATTAGAAAGAAGCTGACCTTTGATTTGCCAACAATTCGCTTAGTCTCCATAAGTCACTATGAAATTATTTTATAGATGGTAGCTAAGTTCTTGACTGCATTTATCATGTGTGCTTCCATGTAGTGATCCATTTCCAGGACATGTATCCATCACCTATTGGAGTGACACAACATGATGAAGAAGATTGATACCATCCTTCTTCAACATGTTGTTAGCCTGCCCCTTTTGTTTTGTTAATGGTATGTAAAAACATCAAGCCCTTTCCTCTTGATGTCCTCCACGTCAACATGAATCATGTGTTGGCTTAACCTTCCATTCCCACCTTGCTCTCTTGCTCCATTTTCAATCTCTCCATCATACATTTGTTACCTCTTCAATGATCAAGAGTAGTCCTTCCAATCGTTGCATCCTATACCCTAACCTGAATTTTCACGGTTCTTTCATGTATACTACCTGCACAGTGCACACCTACCTTTAGTCTCAGCACACGGATACTTTGCTTCCCAGAGGCTCCTTCTGTATTTCTTCTCCCTTCTGAGCGTCTAAATCTTCACTATCACCTGATTTATTTTCATCCTAGCTACTCTTCAAGCTTTTGGCAGGTGTCTTCGCCATGGACATCCTTGAGCGATTCTGATGTGCTTATTATTTTGGCCTTCCTCTTTAAATGTTCCACAAATGCTTCAACTCCTAGGTTAATACCTCGACCTAAATCCATGGCATTCATCCCCCCAGCAGCATATTTGCTTCGCTATATATAGTGCTTCGTCGCTCTTCAAGTTGTCTTTAAATTCAATGCCCTTAGCTACAGTGACGACACCATTTTTGGTGACCTTTGGGGATCCAAATCTTTGCTCAATAACATTACGCCCCTTGATACTTATAACATGAACTCCGAAGCTGGACCCGGAGAAACCAAGAAGACTCATATCTTCCTACAAACATTGTACTTCTTTTGCAGGCTTTCGTTTTATCGCAAGACCCTTGGCACCTTTCAATTGCCGATTCACACCTTCCTTTACTGCATTCAGCTTGGATTATCATTCTCCATCCTCTTCGTTTCCTAAGGGAAGCCCGGATGTAGCAATGAAAAGATCCTCTTCCTCATTTGAGTGAGCAGAAGAGAATAGTTCTTGTCTGGCCGTTATAATGCTACACATTTCCTGTTCCCCGTACACTATCATAACCAGCTATGGTAGGTCTCTCCATGCCTACAGGCTACGGTTAAGCCAATATGGCCATATCCAATCAGCCCATTGTTCCAAAGGTTTCCATTCCGATATGCACTACTTGCGGGAGTGCTGCCATAAGCACTTCCATTACCACAGTATATACTACTACAGCTCGGAGAACGGTGTCTAGTATTTCCAGCAAGCTTGCACCCCCTTAGTCATAGGTAATATTTAATCAGCCTTGAGCCATTTGTAGACTGACCCAGGGAATTCACCTCTTCAGAATGCGTAGTCCGACAAGAACTCTGGCATTGTCTAAACAAGTTTACTTCAGCTTGAATCCATAGCAGCTTGCTTTCCATCTCATGGACCTCTGTTTGCAATTGCTCTACCTTTTGATTCTTTGAGGCAATAACGGGACCCATTTCTTTCAAAGCTTCCGACCTTGCACGCTCTCTTCAGTCTCTGAGAAGGGCACTTGGTAGCTGCTTGCTGGGCTAGACTTCTTGCTTGTTCCTTCTCTTTTCCATTTCTAAACTGCACAATCTTTGCCTGTTTCGCAAGCTCCAGATGTTAAACCTCTCCTTGCACCCATGTAAGCACATAGCCACATAATTTCTCTCCTCAGCCTGACATGCTAACCACTCTCAATCCCAAAGTGATTGTGAAGATCATCCCTATGTGTTTTGGGATGGGCTGATACATAGCATGAGTCTGTTCTATGTTGTGGAAATTCTTGAAAAGAGTCCATGATTCTTTGGCCTTCCCCATCACACTTTCCGCTACTGGAGCTGGAACCACCCTCTTCGTGAACAACAGCGATTTGGTTCTAATCGTTCACTTCCTTTTTGACCTCTCCTGTGACTTCATGAACAGGTTCCCATGGCCCTTTTAGACCCATCACTATCCTCGAAGTTGGGGCTATCTATGTCCCCTCTGCATCACCTTAATGTGTGATGCTATCTTCAAGTTGTTTGCTTTTTGCCTTTTTGTAAAGGCCGAGAGTAGCATGACTGCATTGTGCAACAATTTTTTCTTCCCCCGTTTTAAATCAATACACACCACCAATACCATTCTGAAGTCATCCATTATTTCTGCCATACAATCAGTTTCATGGCGATCCCTCTCATCAGCTGCCACGCACGAGAGAGATCCATATCTCACGAGAGCGGTCCATACCCCTGGCTGCTCTGTCCGTGGCCGCCTTGACCAACGAGCCCTCCCTAAAGTTTCTTGTCATGGCCTCCTATAGTTTGGTGGGCATTTGCATCTTGCATTTGCGTAAGTGAATCGAAGATCAAGTACAGGTTCTAATTCTTATGATTCTCAGGCAATGAATCGAAGCTTTGTATACAACCATTTCCATCTTTAGCCTCTTGACTAAACTATGCGAGCAACGAAAGTGATCAACCAAACCAGATGATGCTGATGGCAGGGAATTTCTAGCCTCATTCGCACACACACTCCCAGTAGCAGCGCTCTTATACCAGCACATGTCTTACATACTTTCCTCATGCTCGATTAGAGAGTTCCTTCAGATTGTTCATTTTTACCTTAGTTCAAGAGAAGCCTAGTCTGCTTCCAGCTCCCCAGTCTATGCCTGGTTTTTGACATGTTATTATTGCTGGATATACTCTATTCTGGATCAATCGCTTCTGCTGCCTTTCAAACCTTGAAAGATCCTTCCTACACTAGCTTCCTTCTTCTCATCAATCTATCTCTTCCTTCAACTCGGTAAGGAATAGGATAGAATTTTACCATGGCATCAAAGGAAGCCGAAGGACCTTATGAGAGGCTCTGAGGCAAACCATTCGCTTCAGCTACCATGCATGTGAAGAACATTCATTCAACTATCTGAATAGGATACCTTTGTGAGATCTAGCCAGATGATCTTCTCCCCTTTTGCGGTTGAGCTCAGCTTCTTTAGATATTTCCTCTTCCTCTTCTTAGTTCCAATGGTTTATGGAGTTTTTTTTTTTCTTTTCTTAAATGGAGGTTCAGCCGAGGCCTACTCCTCCAGACTTTAACTTTGAAATTGCAACTGTACAAGGAAGGGCATAGTACCCATGGGACCCCCCTTATCCCACAAGAACAGGGGTTTACATAGTTGGGTTAGACTGCGGTCATAATAAAAAGTATAGCGTGCTTCTGCCTTGCATTCTCCATAGAGAACCATTCTTCGAGTTCTATGTCATCAATGAAAGAATCCCATGAATTCACATAGCTGCTCATCACTAGTACCTCCCTCTAGGGCCATACAAGCTTCGAGGGTAGGGTGAGCACCAACAGGAGCATTGGAAGAAGGGATCCTACTGTTTGCTATTTCCTTCACCAGCTTCTTCATGAAACAAATGTGCTCTCTTGAAGGCATAGAAATCGATCCAGATGCTGAGGCTTGCACGAAAGAGGGGGCAATTACTATGCTGCTACTTTCTAGCATGGCGTTGGTTTGTATTTGGCAAGTGGCCATGGCCTACGTTGATGTGGTTATGCTATTTGAGCTTACAAAGCCATTGCATACCTTCTCAAAAAGAAGGATCTATTACTTTTTAGTGTTAAGTCCACCCTCTATTGCCTCAGCCATATAGCTTTAACCATTTCATATACTCGCCATGTCCTATGTCCATCATCTCTGTGAATGTAGAAGGACTTGGTCTAGAACTTCTTTTCGGGCCATTCCAGCCGCGACTTCCTTCCAAGCTTGTTGACAACCTCCACTTGAAAAGAGTCCTTGTTTTTTTTTTATGAACCCCTAAAAAATCATTTATTCACATATTATAAAAAGAAACTTAAAAACAACAACAACTTAATGTACAAAAGAATCAAATCAACTTGTTTTGTCATTCTTATAACTTCATGGATCACTACACATGAATGGTTAATCATCCAAATGGAGATTCTTACCACCATAAGTAGCTCATCCCATACAAGTTCTTGTAAATCTTGCAAACCAGCAATGTTTAGAAGAGTTTTATAGAGATGAATAAATCAATATATTCATGAAAAGCTTGAGTACATGCTCACTTTCATGCTCTAATCCATCATGTAAGCGAAAAGAGAACACTTCTTGGAAAAAGTGCCAAGAGTTGTTGATGTTGTAGTATCACAACCCATAATCATCAACCGAGGAGCATCTCACAAGACCCAAATGTGCATGGAAGTGTTCAGCATATGTGCATGATGCTTGATTTTGGCAAGTGATTAACAACAAACTATGCATAAAAATAACATGAAAGCATCCTTAAAGATACACAATAATTTTGATCACATGCATAATAATGTCATTAACCACAAGCTAAAGTGTCTCAAGCATAAAACAAGAAAGAAGCAGGCACTACAAGCACATCATGAAGATGACAAAAGTACTCCTAAAGTTGCACAAACTAGCATGGTCTTATTCTCTACCAAGAATGCTCCCTTTACAAGAGTGGGTGTCCTCTTTATATAAAAAATGTCCAAATCTCATGCTATGTGGGATTTCTCATGCTTGAAGGATAATGAATCTCACTTTTTATTCACTTGTGTGGCAGTCACATACACCTATACAAGAGTGCTTATGAGTAATAAGTGATGAATTTTAGATAGTTTAAAGTTGAAAAAGAGGTACCTGTGTACACATGATGATGAAAAAGAATGGGATTGTGTTGAATCATGTTGTTGTTGGAGTTTGAGGTCTGCAAAACCAGGTTAAATGGCACAAGGAAGAAGAAGAAACTTGGAGCACAAAACACAATACTGAATGTATTATCAAGAGAATGTACAAGAATGATTGACTCATTAAGGTTATAGGCATATATACAAGCTAGGGGAAAAAACCTCCTAAAGAGGGAAAAAAGTGCCCCGGCGGTCCTAGTGTGTTCATACACATACCTACCTAAATATATCAACAAATCCCCCCTAGAAGTGATGCGTTGAACAAGAGGCTAGCACTCATGTATAAGGAAGTTCCAAGCTATGTGGAATCAATACACAAAAGGAAGTAAGCCCAAAGCTTTGCAGAAAGCTTCAGACTTCTCCCTAAGCAGAGCCTTTGTGAAAAGGTAAGCAATGTTCTCTTGTGTGCGCACATATGCATTTCTTTGACACAATGCTATTCCACCATCAACTTGCATAAATTGAATGCCCAAATAATGATGCAAGTGCCCCAAACTTAACATCTCAAATGAGCCATGCAAATCAACTTTAAAATCAGCAATATGCTTCTCATGAGGACCAATGATCATCATGTCATCAACATAGAAAACCATGATCATAAGCACATCATATGCACACTTAACATATAAGGTGCTCTCAGTTGGACTATCCTCAAAACCATGTGCAATGAGATAGGCATGTAACTTTTCATATAAAGCCCGTGGTGCTTGTTTCAAACCATATAATGCCTTTTTCAACATGCACACTTTGTTTTCATGCCCTTTCTGCACAAAACCATGGGGCTGAAAAACGTACACCTCTTCATGCAAGTCACCATTCAGAAATGCAATTTTAATGTCCAACTGATGTACGTTCCAACCATGATGAGGTGCAAGTGCACAGATGCTACAAATAGTAGTCATTCGGCATGTAGGTGCAAAGGTCTCATCAAAATCAATGCCTCTTTCTTGAGCATAACCTTTGCAACAAGCCTAGCCTTATACATTTCAACCATTCCATCAGCCTTATGCTTCAGCTTGTATACCCACTTATGCCAATGGCCTTCTTGCAAGGAGGCAAGTCACATAAGACCAAGTACCATTTTTCATAATAGCATCATATTTTGATTGCATAACATCCATCCAATTTTCAAAATTTTGTGTTTCATCAAATAAAACATGCTCGTTCTCATCATAAAGACTAGAGGCAACCATAGCATAGCAATCTGATGCAAAAGAAGCACAATGAGAGCATGAAAGAGTACGATAGGATAGAGGTGCATCTAATTTGCTAGCTCGCAAAGTCTGCACTAGCCATTTAGGCATAGTTTTTGCCTCCTCTATATTAGTTCTCTCATCAATAAGTGCATCATGTAAATCTGCATCAAAAATGGAATGATCTGCATCATCATGTGAAACCTATAAAGGCAAAGAAATTGCCTCATTTGGACCAGCACTAGACTATCCACCTATAAAAAGAAGCAACAAAGTATCATACACATCTTTGGAGCTAATTGATGTCTCCTTCGTACATGAAAGCAATGGTTGAATAGCATCTTCCACACAAACAACATCACAGCTAACCAAAATGTGTTCAATCTATGGATGATACACATGATCGCCTTTGCTTTTAGGATTGTACCAAACAAAAATACATATCACTTCTTTATCATCCAATTTCCTATGTTGTTGTTCAGGCACTAATGCATATGCCAGACAACCAAAGACACATAGGTGAGCTAGAGATGGCTTGTGACCATGTCAAGCCTCATATGGAGTGATAGACTACAATGCTTTAGTGGGACACCTATTAAGTACATATGTTGCACACATAACAGCCTCAAGCCAGAAACTATGTGGTAAAGCTTGACTCTTGACCATACACCTCAATATCTCCATGGGTGACAAGTTCTTCCTTTTAGCAACTCCATTCTATTAAGTGTACACTGTTAAAAATAAAGAAGTAAGCTCGTATATCTTTTGCAAAAAGGATTTTCTTCAAGTAGAAGGGAAATACAAAAATGAAAAATAGAAGCATTTACTTCAGCAAGTAGTGGATGCCAAAAGAGAATCATTCAACAGAGAATCAAATCCAAAAACTGAACTGTAAGAGGAGTGGTTGTCCAAAGTAGTGGAGAAATGATGAGAAGAGCTCTCAAACTCATCATGAGAGTTTTTGGTCACTTGGCTATAAAAGAAGCAAGGGAGGACACTCAAGTAGAGAGGAAGAAGGCGTGGAAGCCCCCTTGTAGCTACTTCATTTGTTTTGAGTCATTTCGTTCAGTTCACTCTCATAGAGTATGTCCAGCCGCACACCCATTTCTGCATAGTCTACTTGTGAGAGTCATATCTCTCAATATATGTATCCGATTTTAGTGTTTAAACATTCATTGGAAAGCTTATCTTGAATAATTGCTCTGTCTAGAACAACTTTATGAAATTATTTATGCTCTGTGAGTTATTCAGGTTTTAGTGAAGTCCAGTTTTCAGCCTAACTGAGTGGATAGGTAGTCTGTTTTGAATCAAATAGTTGCCAACTCAAAACTACTCCAAATTGAGTGTTTGATATCTCATTTGAAATATCTAGGTGTCTACTTTGAGTGACCAAAGTTTCAAGTTCATTGGATATTTCAGTTGGTACCAATATTCATTTGAAGGTTCTATTGTTGGCAAGAGTCTTGATCCTGAGAAGGTCTTCTACACTTTCTGCTGCGATTAGGAGAGGAATTCTCCAACAATTGGTATCAGAGCATTGGAGTTTGAAGATTCAAAGCATTGGAACTGAATTGAAGCAAAGGAGAAGCTACAAATCAAGGAGGAGCTTCGTGAAGTCAAGAAAGAGCACCACAACATACTTGAGGTAAACTTCAATCTTGGAAGTTTTCAATGGCTGATTTAGGACAACAAGTTGAGAAGTTAGACAAAGATAATTTTCAATCTTGGAGGTATAGAATGATAAATTACCTTAAAGGTAAAGGTTTATGGAGTCTAGTTAGTGGAGACGATCCACAACCGGTGGACATTGAAGATCCCAACATTACTCCGGCACAAAGGAGACAATTTGCTGATTGGGAACAGAGGAAACGAAGGGTGATATTCCTCATCTCACAAGTTATTTCTAACACTATGATTGATCATGTGCAAAGCTTAGAAACAGCCAAGGAAGTTTGGGAAGCATTGGAGAAGGTGTATGCTACCTCAACAAGGTCTCGAAGGATGCAACTCAAGAACGAACTCAACAACATGAGAAAAAGCTCAAACCAAAGCATTAGTGAGTATACATTGAGGATCAAAGAGCTTCGAGATCAGCTAGCATCAGTTGGATGCAAGATAGAAGAGGAAGACATCGTCCAAACAGCCCTCAATGGCTTGAGAAGTGAAGAAAAGTGGAAGCCCCTCATCACAAACATCCTTTATAGAGATCCTCTACCAACATTCAACGAGATTATACCAAATCTTGTGGCTGAAGAGGTTGCTCAACAAGGAGAAGGCAACAAAGGTAAGGACATCCATATTCAAATGTTATATGCAGGAAGAGGTAGAGGAAGGAACTCAAGAGGAGGCTCGAGAGGAAGAGGAAGAAGCTACAACAACACAAATTTCAGCCAACATAACTCGGAGGACAACAAGGACAACTCAAATGAAAACACACATGGAAGAGGTCGAAGAAGAAATAGAGGAAGAGGTCGAGGTTCATACAATCCTCATAAAGGTATAACATGTTATCATTGTGGTAAACTAGGACATTATGCAAATGATTGTTGGCAAAAGAATGGAAGGCTGAATGGAGGCAACCAAAGGAGCCAAAATAACTATGCGAGTACATCAAGTGAAGGAGACAAGCAAACCATGCTTGCCATGAAGCATGACTACAACAACTCGAGAAGTGATGACCAAAAATGGTTCATAGATTCAGGTTGCAGCAACCATATGACATGCCAAGGAGATTTTTTCACAAAGCTACAAGCTCCAAGTGGAAAAGGATGTGTGGAGACCGGCGATGAAACTCAACACGCAATTGAGCATGTTGGAGATATCAAGCTTGGAGACAAAAAGGTATTGGTTGATGTTCTTCATGTTTCTACTATTGCAAAGAATTTGATTTCAGTAGGACAAATGGTAGAGAAAGGATATCATGTTATCTTCAATGAAAAAGGCTGCTTTATAAAGAATCCAAAAGAAGGATTCAAGGTCATTGCTCAAGGAAGGAAAGAAGGAAGGATGTTCACTTTGGACATTCAACAACTGCATGGAAAGATGATGTATATTCAGTTTGGAAACAAGAGGATTGCTGAAATCGATTTGTGGCACAAAAGGTTTGGACATATCAACATTCCCAAACTCAAGGACATGAGCAACCATGAAGTGGTAAGAGGTCTTCCAAAATTCAATGATGCCGGACTACATGAGTTTTGTGAAGCATGCCAACTAGGAAAGCAAACTCGACAACCATTCAAGAAAAGCAACTATGTGGCAAGGAATGTCCTAGACTTGATACACACAGATGTATGGGGACCATCACAACAAGCATGAGTGGCTGGTAATAGATATTTTGTCACTTTTATTGATGATCATTCAAGGAAAGTATGGATGTTTTGCATAAAACAAAAATCAGATGTGTTCTCCATGTTCAAGAGATTTAAAGCACAGGTAGAAAAGGAAACAGGACGCTACATAAAGACCTTGAGGTCCCATGGAGGAGGAGAATATTTCTCCAAAGAATTTTCAGATTTTCTTTATGAAAATGGCATCAAGAGACAATTTACATGTAGGTACACACCTCAACAAAATGGAATAGCTGAAAGAAAAAATCGACATATCACAGAAGTTGCAAGATGTATGCTCAACGAGATGAAGATTCCACTAAACTATTGGGCTGAAGCAACTAGTACGGCCGTTTATTTGATGAACAAGTGCACAACGGCTGGAGTGCATAATCTAACTCCCAAGGAGGTTTATTCCGGTAAGAAGCCTGACCTTACACATCTCAAAGTTTTTGGATGTGTGTGTTATGTTCACATCCCTCAAGAACTAAGGACAAAGATGGAGGCAAAGTCCGAAAAATGTATTTTTATTGGATATTCATCGGAGCAAAAGGGATATAGGTGCTACAATCCGGTGACAAAGGAGCTACAAGTCTCACGAGATGTGGTATTTGATGAGCTAAGACCATGGTTTGGAGACAAAGGGAAAGAGAAGATTCTTGAAGAAGATTGCAAAGATGGAGGTGCTGTCCAAGAAGAATTTCAGCAAACAAGCACTCAAATGTCAGGTCCAGAAGCTTCTACATCACTTGGAGAAAGCTCAACATGGAAAGGGAGGCTAAGGAGTCATTCCTCATCACCAACATCAGCTTATGAAAGATCTAAAGCTGAAAGTGTTGCCCAAAATAGCGATTCAAATGCAAGTGAAGATGTTAGTATATGATCAATGTCTACCCCTCATGATTGTATGCACATTTTGTAAGGCCCCCTTTATGAGGAGAAGCCAAGCGTGCATTACCCAATTGATGGGAATCCCAACTTGAATGTTGGATGAAGGTCATATTGGACCATGTAAGATATTATAAGGAAAGGGAGTTACCAGGGTCCCCAATTGTGGGGTCTGGGGCAACGGTGAGCAGCCCTGGCTGGGGGGTCCAAGGGGGCCAGCGGGCCCCCTGGCTGGGGGTCCCAGGGGGCCAGTGGGCCCCCTGGTGGGGGTCCGGGGGCAGCGCCCCCGGCGCGACGGTAAAGGGAATATTCCATGGAATATTCCCTGTCGGAGTCAGAAATCATTTATATTTGTTAGGTCGGTTCAACCAGTCTAAGCCGTGTATGGCAATTACGCGGGCGGTGGCCGCCCACGCTCTACCGCCCATGTATAGCCGTCCATGGCAGGCCACCCATGATCCTATATATACATGACTTCTGCACTACCTAAGACACCGAGTTGAGCCAGCATACCTCTACCTTGTATCTCCCTATCTAGAGTTGTCTAGATCACCATTTAAGCTCTACCTTGAGAGCGCACGGGTGGACAACGCCATCATCTTTGTACTTGCTGCTAGTAGAAAATTGTTGAGATTCTCCTATATCTGTTATCTTCTCTGCTATTGCTCCTGTGTTATATTGCGTAACTATTGTCTTACATGGTATCAGAGCTGTAAGGATCGAATAGCTTGAGAAGTATCATTATTTTAGCCTACTAGCAGACTAGAATATCAGTAGATTATTCGAGTGATTACATGATGGCTTCATCGTCGAACAGTAGTCTTGGTGCTTCAGCTAATGTTAATGCTGCACCTATTCGAATTCGTCCACCTGCATTCACTGAAGGGAAGCTGGATGGAACCAACTATACACTCTGGAAGTTCAAAATTTCTGCAATTTTGGACTCCTATGAATTACTTGACATTGTCATGGGACCGATGGGATTGGATCCAGAGCCTATACCAGTTGAAGATCCAGCAAATTCAAGATTGATGATTCAGCCAGATCCAGATCTTCTACGAGCTTGGAAGAGGCGGAATGCTGATGCATTATGTGCGATTGTCACTAGTGTAAGTGATTCTTTGCTTACTTTAGTTCAACATACTACTAAAGCACATGAGGCTTGGGGCATATTGGCTCGACAATATGAGACCAAGAACCACACTAGGATACAGAATTTAGAAAATCAGTTGGCAAATGAAAAACATTCTGATTCTGAAAAGGCTGAAGATTTTATCAAACGGATAAAGCATCTTCAAGATCAATTGGCTGCAGTTGGTGTTGTTATAACACCAGAAGAGCTGGCTCGAAGATCTGTACGTGTTCTTCCAGCAAAGTATGATGGATTAGTAACAGCCCTTAACACTCAGGTAAGGCCAATTCCTCTTACATTTGAAGAGTTTTGTGCCATGCTTTTAGAAGAAGAGATGCGGCTGAAGAATCGGCAAAGTACAACTGATGCTGCATTCTCAGCAAATGCAAAAGGTAAAGGCTCTTTAGAGGGATCAAAGAAGAAGCCAAAGAAGAAAAAGTTCACAGGAAGTTGCTTCTATTGTGAAAAGAAAGGCCATGCCATCAAGGATTGCAGAAAGAAGCAAGCTGATGAACGGAATGGGACTGTAAAATCATCATGGAAGAACAAAGAGTCTGCAAACAACATAGAGCTGGAACTTTGGGTAGCTATTGAAGAGGTATGTTCATCTGCTCAAGCTCGTGTTGATGAGCCATGGATTTTAGATAGTGGAGCTTCTCGCCATATGACTAGTAAAAAGGATTGGTATAGTTCCCTAGTGCCTCTGCGGGAATCCATCAATGTAGTGGTGGGAAATGACTCCAAGTGTCCAGCTGAAGGAACTGGAACCATCTCTTTTATCACTTCTCCAGGTGTTGAGAAAAAGTTATCCGATGTTCTCTATGTACCTACACTCAAAAGAAATTTGTTGTCAGTTTCTGCAATAACAGATCGTGGACTCGAAGTTCACTTCAATAAGAGTGGTACGGAAATCATGGATTCATCAGGTAATGTTGTAGGTAAAGGCATACGATGGGATAACTTGTATGAGTTAAGTGCTTTAACTGCTACAGAAGATAAAGATGTAAGCAGGTTATGGCACCGACGATTTGGGCATCTCGGATTTGCAGTTTTGAAGGAGATGCAACGAACAGGGATGGTTGCTCATATGCCTGCATTTTCAGAGTTGCAGGAACCTTGTGAAGCTTGTATGATGGGCAAGCAACAACGAAAGGCATTTCCAAGAGAGACCAGCAATCGATCTCAAGCTCCTCTAGAGTTGGTACATGCTGATCTCTGCGGTAAAATGTCTACACCTACTTTAGGAGGATCTTTCTACTTCTTGCTGTTAGTCGACGATTATAGTAGAAAGATGTGGGTTTATTTCATTCGAGAGAAGGCTGATGCTTTTGAAAAATTTAAAACGTGGCATAAGTATGTAGAAAATGAATCAGGAAGGAAACTGAAGAAATTTAGAACAGATAGAGGAGGTGAATTCTTGTCAACAGAATTCAACAATTACTGTAAGGAGCATGGTGTGAAAAGGCAACTTACCACACCTCATACACCCCAACAAAATGGCGTTGTTGAGCGCAGGAACAGGACAGTAGTTGAAATGGCTCGTTGTATGTTGAAGGCTCAAGACATGCCTGATTCATTCTGGGCAGAAGCAGTTAATACAGCAATCTACATCCTCAATCGAAGCTACACAAAAGCACTGAAGGGGATGACTCCTCAAGAAGCATATTCTGGTAAAAAGCCTTCAGTTTTTCATTTCAGAATTTTTGGTTGTTTCTGTTATGCACATATTCCTGATTCAACAAGATCAAAGTTGGATTCAAAAAGCAAAAAGTGTGTCTTCCTAGGATATAGTGAAGAGTCTAAAGCATACAGGTTATGGGATCCTGAGGCAAGGAAGATTTTTGTCAGCCGAGATGTGGTGTTTGATGAACGACCACACTTAGTAGAAGATAAAGGTAAATCTACTATCTCATCAAGCGGAGAAATATCTCACCTTGTGCCTATCAAAAGACAGGTTAAAGTTGAGGAGGACGAAACATCTGATGGAGAAATTTCCTCAATAAAAAGCCAACCAGTTGTAGCTGCACAGCGTAAGCCACTACCGAAGTGGGCACAACAGCTCTTTGATGATCACAATCCACATGTAGATGTACCAGAATCATCATTGGATGGATTACGAAGATCAAAGAGAATAGAGGAGCAAAGAAGAGCCTCAGAACACATTGATAACATGGCTCTAATGGCAGATATCATGGGTTTGATAAAGGAACCTACCACCATTGAAGAAGCCATTGATGATCCAGATTGGAGAGCGGCAATGCAGTCTGAGTATGATAGTATACTCAAAAATGATACATGGGATCTAGTCGACTTGCCGCCAAAGAAGAAGGTAATAGGTACTAAATGGATTTGGAAAGCTAAGTATAAAGCTGATGGAACATTAGAAAAGTATAAGGCACGATTAGTTGCACAGGGTTTTTCACAGATTGAAGGATTTGATGTTCAAGAAACTTTTGCACCAACAGCACGCATGACAACTATTCGGACGGTACTTGCAGTAGCTGCACAAAAGTCTTGGCCTATTTTCCAGATGGATGTCAAATCTGCATTTTTGAATGGTCACCTCAAGGAGGAGGTATATGTATCTCAACCACCAGGTTTTGAGGTGTCCAATTCAGAAAATAAAGTTTGCAGGTTGAAGAAAGCTTTGTATGGACTTAAGCAAGCTCCACGGGCTTGGTACCAACGAATAGATCATTTTTTCAAAAATATGGGTTTTGAAAGAAGTACTTCTGATGCTAACTTGTATGTAACGAAAAGGGATAGCAAGCTAGTTGTTGTCATTGTATATGTAGATGATTTGATCATTACACGAGATCATCAGGAACTCATCAATCAAACTCGGATCAGCTTGGGAACTGAGTTTGAAATGACAGACTTAGGTCTACTCCATTTTTGTCTGGGAATTGAAGTATGGCAAAGGAAGGATGGCATTTTCATCTCACAACAAAAATATTCCAAAGAAATTCTCAAGGCATTTGGAATGATGGACTGCAAACCAACTAGCACACCTATGGAGGTAAATCATAAGCTATCTATGGATGATAACATGCCTGATGTAGATGCTAAGAAGTATAGGAAGCTCGTTGGAAGTCTTATTTTTCTGTGCAACACTAGACCAAACATTTGCTATGCTGTTGGAGTGTTAAGCACGTTTTCCAACAAACCTAAGGAGAGTCACTGGAATGCTGGAATGCGAATTCTAAGGTACATTGCAAGAACCTTGGATTTTGGTATTTTGTATACCACAGGTGATACACTCCAAGGATATTGTGATTCAGATTGGGCTGGAGATTGTGATTCTAGAAAATCAGTTTCTGGATATTGTTTCTCACTTGGTTCAGGAATATTTTCTTGGGTAAGTAGGAAGCAACCAACTCTCGCACTCTCCTCCACTGAAGCAGAGTACAAAGCAGCTTGTTTTGCTTCTTGTGAGGCAGTCTGGTTAAGGAGAATTCTTGCAGATCTAGGCTTTCCATCAAATATGCCAACTGTACTCAAGTGTGATAATCAAAGTTGTATGGCTATTGCAAAGAACCCAGTATTTCATGCTCGCACCAAGCACATAGAAGTACAGTACCATTACATTCGTGAGCTAATTGAAGATGAAATTGTGGAGCTAGAATATTGCCCAACAGAGGCAAATTGTGCTGACATATTCACTAAAGCACTTGGAAGAGAGCAGCTCAACAAGCATCTTCAACAGATGGGCATAGGACCGAGACCTACTTGATTTATCATCGGTAAACATTGAGGGGGGGTGTTAGTATATGATCAATGTCTACCCCTCATGATTGTATGCACATTTTGTAAGGCCCCCTTTATGAGGAGAAGCCAAGCGTGCATTACCCAATTGATGGGAATCCCTACTTGAATGTTGGATGAAGGTCATATTGGACCATGTAAGATATTATAAGGAAAGCGAGTTACCAGGGTCCCCAATTGTGGGGTCCGGGGCAGCGGTGAGCAGCCCCGGCTGGGGGGTCGGAGTCAGAAATCATTTATATTTGTTAGGTCGGTTCAACCAGTCTAAGCCGTGTATGGCAATTACGCGGGCGGTGGCCGCCCACGCTCTACTGCCCATGTATAGCCGTCCATGGCAGGCCACCCATGATCCTATATATACATGACTTCTGCACTACCTAAGACACCGAGTTGAGCCAGCATACCTCTACCTTGTATCTCTCTATCTAGAGTTGTCTAGATCACCATTTAAGCTCTACCTTGAGAGCGCACGGGTGGACAACGCCATCATCTTTGTACTTGCTGCTAGTAGAAAATTGTTGAGATTCTCCTATATCTGTTATCTTCTCTGTTATTGCTCCTGTGTTATATTTCGTAACTATTGTCTTACAGAAGAAGAGTATGAAGAGGTGATCACACCAAAGGTAAAGTTGAACCGGTTGAAGAAACAATGTTCAAAAGGAAATGAAAGGAGGTCTTCAAGAGCAAGGTATCCAATTGAAAGGCTGAGCTATGATAGTTTTATTGCAAAGCATTTTGCATATATGACACAGGTGGTCAAAGACAAAGAACCGGATGCATATGAAGAAGCATGTACACAAAAAGAATGGCAAGAAGCTATGCAAGAAGAGATGAAAGCTCTCAAGGACAATCACACATGGGAGCTAGTTCCAAAGGTTGAAGGTATGAAGATTGTTCCAAATAAATGGATGTTTAAAATAAAGAGAAATGCTGATGGTTCTCTAGCAAGGCATAAAGCTAGACTAGTAGCAAAAGGATTCAAGCAAACTCATGGCATCGATTATGAAGAGACTTTCAGCCCGGTTGCAAAGATGGGAACAATTAGAACCTTGACTGCAGTGAGTGCAGCAAGGAGATGGCCATTGTACCAACTTGGCATAAAAAATGCTTTTCTCAATGGTGAACTTCAAGAAGAGGTATACATGAGTCAACCGATTGGATTTGAAGACAAAAAGCATCCAAATTTTGTTTGTAGATTGAAGAAAGCTTTGTATGGGCTGAAGCAAGCACCACATGCTTGGAATCAAAGATTGGTCGAGTACCTCACAAGGTGTGGGTATAGTCCAAGTAATGCAAATCCCTCTCTCTACATGAAGAAAGAAGAAGGCAAGCAAGTATATATTTGCATATACGTTGATGACCTCATCATAACAGGAAGTAATGTTACAGGAATACAAGAGATCAAAAGGAAACTCGGTAAGGAGTTTAAAATTTCATATCTTGGTGAGCTGAAATAATTTTTAGGCATTGAGATAGTCTATGGGAAAGATGGCATTTACTTGATGCAAAGAAAGTACCTATTGGATGTTCTTTTCAGATTTGGAATGAGTGAATGCAAACCACTCACTCAACCTATGGACACAAATGTGAAGCTATGTTCAAATGATGGAGAGAAGTTACATGATGTAACTACATATAGGAGTATTATAGGTTCATTGATCTATGCTATGATCACAATACCAGATTTGTGTTATATTGTTGGAGTTCTTTCTCAATTTATGCAAGCTCCAACAAGTGAACATTTAAATTCAGCCAAACGAGTGCTAAGATATGTGAAGCACACTGTCAATCATGCATTGTTTTATAGATATGATGAAGAATTGCAGGTAAAGGGCTTCAGTGATGCTGATTGGGCTCGTTCGAAGGAAGATAGAAGATCCACTTCAGGTTATGTGTTCATGATAGGTAGCAAACCTATCACATGGAGCTCAAAGAAGCAACCTACTGTTGCACTATCATCTACAGAAGCTGAATATAGAGGTTTAGCCTTTGCAACTTGTGAAGCTATGTGGATTAAGAAGCTCTTGGCTGATCTTGATGTGCAGGGGAGACCATTCCAATTTATGGTGACAACATGTCAAGCATTCACTTGACAAACAACCCAATCTTTCATGCACGAAGCAAGCACATAGAAGTGCATTATCATTATGTTCGAGAAAAAGTTTTGAGCAAGGATATGGATATAAAGTTCATTGGAACTAATGACCAGGTTGCCGACATGCTTACAAAGTTCCTAGATGCTTCTAAGCTAAAGAGGTTCAAGGACGACATCAACTTGCAGGATATGGCTGAAGGTGCAAGCTCACATGTGAGCTTGAGGGGGAGTGTTAAAAATAAAGAAGTAAGATTGTATATTTTTTGCAAAAAGGATTTTCTTCAAGTAGAAGGATAATACAAAAATGAAAAATAGAAGCATTTACTTCAGCAAGTAGTGGAGGCCAAAAGAGAATCATTCAACAGAGAATCAAATCCAAAAACTGAACTGTAAGAGGAGTGGTTGTCCAAAGTAGTGGAGAAATGATGGAGAAGAGCTCTCAAACTCATCATGAGAGTTTTTGGTCACTTAGCTATAAAAGAAGCAAAGGAGGACACTCAAGTAGAGAAGAAGAAGGCGTGGAAGCCCCCTTGTAGCTACTTCATTTGTTTTGAGTCATTTCGTTCAGTTCACTCTCATAGAGTATGTCCAGCCGCACACCCATTTTTGCATAGTCTACTTGTGAGAGTCATATCTCTCAATATATGTATCCGATTTTAGTGTTAAACATTCGTTGGAAATCTTATCTTGAGTACTTGCTCTGTCTAGAACAGTTTTATGAAATTCTTTATGCTCTGTGAGTTATTCAGGTTTTGGTGAAGTCCAGTTTTCAGCCTAACTGAGTGGACAGGTAGTCTGTTTTGAATCAAATAGCTGCCAACTCAAATCTACTCCAAATTGAGTGTTTGATATCTCATTTGAAAGCTCTAGGTGTCTAGTTTGAGTGTCCAAAGTTTCAAGTTCATTGGATATTTCAGTTGGTACCAGTTTTCATTTGAAGGTTCTGTTGTTGGCAAGAGTCTTGATCCTGAGAAGGTCTTCTACACTTTCCGCTACGATTAGGAGAGGAATTCTCCAACATACACAGCACTGTACACCAATGTTTTATCCCACATTTAGCCAGAAAGGCATTAAAATCAGAAGACATATATAGACAACAATAATCAAAAGCACATCATTTGCATGCTTAGCATATAAGGTGCTATCAATTGGAGTGTTCTCAAAACCATATATTCACCCCCTCGATCAGAATGGAGGGTGCCCATTTTACATGCTGACAGATTTTTAGCCAAAACTAGAAGTTGTTTGAAGCACATAAACACTTCATACTTTGCTTTGAGTGGATATACTCATGCATGCCTCGAAAAATCATCAATGAAAGTCACAAAGTAAAGATGGTTCCCAAAAGAAGGCATTTGCATAGGACAACAAACATCACTATGAACAAGCTGCAATTTTTCAATAGCTCGTACTGAGCCATCTTTTGGGAAGGAGGAATGCTGCATTTTGCCCAAAATTTGGCCTTCATAGACATGTTCACCACGTGCCTCAAGTTTGGGCATAGAGGACACCATTTCAGATTTTTGTAGGCATAACAAACTAGCAAAATTCAGATGACTAAAGCGTGCATGCCAAAGCTTTGCATTTGACATAGCCTGAGAATCTTGAATTGCACATGCTGAATCATTCACAAATTTTGCATAACCTAGGAGCTTATACAGCCCATGACATAAAATGCCAGAAGCAATAATGACGTTGCCATTTGACAAATCATGGACTATACATCTATCATCAAAAAAATTCACAACCAAGCCGATCTTGGCTAATGCTGAAACTGATAGCAGATGTTTCTTGATCCGTGGAACAAATAAAACATCCAACCATGTAAAAGAACTACCATTAGAATTATTCAAAATGATCTTATCAGCTCCCATGAAAGGATAAGAGGCATTGGTTGTGCATGTGACAGTATCCCCTCTAGGGATAGGCTCAAGTGAAGTGAAGAAACTGCATTGAGAGGTAATGTGTGTGGTTGCCCCACTATCAAAGTACCAAACATATGAGTCTATTGCAAACATAAATTGTTCACGAGAAGATGGTTCATAAATGAAAACAATAGTAAATTCTCATTCTTCATTCTGCACAAGATTTGCAGGCTCTGATTTGGGTGTAGTGGCTTTTGCAACAACCATTTCAGCCTCTTTTTCCTTTGCTTCATTTGCAGCCACTTTTGGACAACTCTTTATGACATAATCATTTCCTTTACAATATTTGCAAAACATTTTTTTCTTTCTTGTTTTCCTCTCGTCTCTAACATCCTTCTTTGATTGTGCATAATTAGTAGATTTTTGCTTTCTAATAGATGAGCTCCATTTAGCTTTGCCCTTCTAACTGGCCAAGAAATCTTGATCTACAACATAATAGACATGTTCTGCCTAGACTAATCTTCTTACAACATAACAGAGACTAACTCCTCAAATGTTAAGGCACTTGGATTTCCTTTCATCATCAATCAAAGAGTAGAAGCAAAACTTTGATAGGAAACTGGAAGACCATTCACAATAGTCTGCACAAGTGAACTATGAGGTAAGACTTCATCAGCAGAAATCAACTGCTCCTTCAAATCTTTGATCTTTGTCAAAAATCTATCCATGGGATCTCATTCATTCATGTGCTCACTCTCCAATTGTTTTCAGAGGTAAACAACACGAGACTTATTCCTTGCCTGGTATAAATTGATAAGTGTATCCCAAGCATCCTTTATTGTTTTGCAAGAGTGAATGTGAGGAATAATGGCACTTTTGACAAACAAGGCTATCAATGCATGTGTTTGAACATCTCTGCCATCCCAATGAAGTTGCTCTATAGGAGGTGCAGTAGGAACCACAGCTCGAACAGGAACCTAAAGAATATCACCATCTTCAATGCCATCTACATCACCTTCGGTAACTATATTTGTAGGTGTAATAGGACGTTTTTCAACACCCTGAACAATATTCCATAGTCCTTTTGCAACCAATACATGATGCATCATATAAGCCCATAATGGGTAATTAGTACCATCCAAATTATCCTCAATAGCCAATAGACAAAGTACACTACTTTCAACCATGGCTACTGACTAAAATACCCTGATGCAAAAAAATGATCGTATCTCAAAAAGTTGAATAGAACTACCCTATCGAGTTATGTTAAACTTGTAGTAGACTTTGAGGAGCTTATGCTTGTGACACGAAACATGTATATATCTTTGGCACAAAAAGACAAAATTGTGTGCTCGGGTGTAGTGATAGTGCATTGAAAGGCCAAAACAAGCTCAGACATTCTAAGTATGCTCACCAATTTTTGTGTGATTCTAAGATTATGACAGGAGGTGTGTTGATCATGCCCTAGATGAGGATGCAACCTAATCAATATCAATTGTTGGATTTTGAGGTCTGTGGAAGCACGTGAATAGCACAAAGAAGAAAAAGAGGCTTGGAGCACGACACACAATACTACATGCATTACCAAGAGAATGTATAAAGATAAGTGACCCACTAGGCTTATAGGCATATATGCAAGCTGGGTAGAAAAAACCTCCTAAAGAGGGAAAAAAGTGCCTTGGAAATCCTAGTGTGTTCACACACATCACTACCTAAATATATCAACAATTGTTATTCCAACAAGTTTGGAAGGAAAAGAATAGGGTGAGCCTCAATCTATCTATAGCGAAAAAGGGGTTAGATGGCCTAGGGAATCTTTGATTATCTCTATAGTAGAGAAAACTAAAATTCTTTCCCCCTTCCCTATTCTATGTCTTTGAAGCCATCTATTCTTTAATGATGGCCTAGCTTCAAGTCTCTCTTGTTGATTGTTTTTCCCTCCTTGTGTGGTAGAAGTTCTCTAGATTCTCTCTTGACTTTCCTTTCCCTCCTAAAGGCCAAGTTCAGAATATCTTGCTTTTTGAGGAACTCGATAGCTAACAAATGTATTTTTGATCAAAAGTTTATGTTAGTTTAGGGCCCAATGGTCAAAACAGGCAAACATGGCCTATAGCACTAGATGATGTTCTGGCGATTGTGGGTACATTTTTTTCTTAAAACTTGAATTTTGATCAGCCTATGGCAACTACGCCCTTATGCCAAGCCATGTTTGCTTTGATAACTCAAAAACCACTTCAAAAACACCATAATCCAATAAATTATTGCCCGAAGAGCTACAGAAAACTATTGTGTGCAATGCACTTTTAGAGTCATTAGGGGGCTTGTGCACTTGATTAGGACTCCCTAAGGTGTCTAGAGGTCCTATAATTAGTGTGTGCTTGATTATAATCTAAATTGCTAAAAAAATGCTCTAATTTGCTTTAGGTTAGGGATATCATTGGCGTGCAAAGTGGATCTTTTACTTGATTTTACAATGCAAAAGGATGTTTCAATGCTCCACAAAGCCGCTTAATTCAGCAAGGAATCCAAATGAGTGCAAAAAAATAACTTTTTCCACTAAATAATGGTAGTATCAAGTAGATAAATAGTTGTTGTGAATCAAACCCTTTTTTAGTATCTTTAAAGATCTTGTGCACTTGTCTTTGTTGAATCTTTCATTCATTTACACAATGGTGGTTTCTGTAACTTGTTTTAAGCTAGGGTAATCATGACCTTGCACGTGCTTTTTGAATGGTTTTTTCTTGTACTATATGATGTGACATGTCACTATGTATCATGATATCCTTCAAGCATAAAAACGTTCATAAGACATTATTGTTACATCATAGACATCAACACAATACATCATGATATCCCTTATACATATGCAAGCTATAAAAACCACTAAAACATCAAAAGTTCACTTTTAGATATTAATTACACATATGATGCCTCGTTGATACCCATTGTCCAAGAATCAAAATATCTATGTATTTTTATGATACTTGACCTCAAATATTGTGACACCTTGCCATGATCATCAACTTTTGAGAGCTACAAATCATGATACTTCCCTCCCATCTTTGTGCATCTCATTGATATCATCTCTTTTAGAGAGTGCAAAATCCCATGCTTTTTTTCAATGTGTTAAAATGCACTAGTGTTAAACGTGCGTTTACGTTATAGGCACTTTAATTTCTTTATCGGGTTCTTGGGAGTGGTAGGGGTCTGATAAATCAGAGGCCCTGTAACTTAATTTTCTCAATTAACGTATTCAATTAACAGTACATTAATATTCAAGGCTCTGATTAATACAAATTATTGTCAAAGCTCTGGTTAGACTTAACCATACGTAATACCGGAATATTCATTACCATCGCATAGACTTAGTATCCATACTTAACTTTATTGTGTTAATCACAAATTAATGTAATTAAACAAAGTAAGAACAACAGTACTCAGATTTCCCGAACATTGCACTACGGCGTCTCCACAGGCCGCAATCGCCCAGACAGACAGTCTGGCGATCCCGCTTGTTGTTACCGGAGTGTCACCGCAATGTCTTTTCATTAATTGATAAGCAGATACATCTCTTCGCAACGACCTTTCGGTTCGTGCGGGATAACAAAATATAGGAATTATGAAAATACAGAATGCCAATCCGGCGGCTTACACTGGCACGCACGGTGGACTTGAACCCGCAATGGAAACAAAATTTAGGGCTCATCTACAATGCCCTGTATGTACATGGTGCGAGCTAACAGAATTTCCCCAAGAAGAGCTTTCTTCAGTATCAGTGGTGGAAACACTTTGGTCCTGTTGCTGGATTGGGGAAGAGTGGTCGGAAGAATCAAGGTGGATCGAAGTTGCGGTGTCATGGAAGATCTCTTCTTCATTGGTTGCGGTGGAACCTTGCACTTGACTTTCAGACGGGCTTATGCGACGGCGTTTCTGGCGAAGGAGTTGAAACAAATCAACATCATCATCCTCGTCTTCATCTTCAAGCATCCTAGTGGATTCTTCATGCAGTAATAACGGTGCATTGGGTGGAGGTTGCGCGGCTTGAATGGTGGGAAAAAGGAACGTAAGGATGTGGGGAAGGCGTGATCGTGGAAGATCACCTTTGTTAACGTGCTTAATAACCGTAACGCATTCACGGTGAATGCGCCGGAAATAATAAGAGGCAAAATTAACAGGCTCATGAGAAGCCATGTCAATCATCGAATAAAATGGGCGTGAAATCCCATAAGTATGTTTCTGTAAATTAAGGATAGCAACTAGAAATTGTAAGGTAGTGCATTCAGGGTCAAGGCAACACAAAATGGCATACTCATTCGATGAGTGCCGTGGGAACAATTCGATCATGGTGGCTACCGGAAGGAGAGGACCATTCTCTAATCCTTCCAGAGGGAGACGGAAAGCTGCAGCGAAGGACGCTAACGTGATTACTATGCGAGACAGTAAACATGTAATCGGCCAACTCTGCTCCATAGCAGGTGTGGCAGCAATAATCTACGCGTAAAAAGGTTGACACTCCACTGAATGCCAAGGCAATTCAGCGAAGTTCGACAGGCCGCGGATACGCAAGAACTCACTCACGTCCTGAGGGAGTCCGTCACGGAAGGTAGCAAAATTAGTTAACGCTTCCATGATGCGCACACGAAGTCACAAGACACGAATACACAGGACACAGAAAACACAGCTCACAGATCACACAAACACAATAGCAATTAACAGTGAAAAGAAAAAGATTAAGTAGACACTTGGCAATGGGAAGCGCACGAAAAACCCTAATCATCGCGCGGTATGGAAATGATAACCTTCATAATTACGGCGTGCATGCATGAGCAGAATCAATAACACAGGGCAGCTTAATCATATTTAGGTAGCAAAACGAGGAGGTTTACGATTTATAGTCAGCCAAAATACGGAAATAAAAAGAAAATAAGTGACACACAGAATAACGAGGGACACGTCAGCGTGATAAGACGGTTGGTGATATGGGTGTAGCTTTGAACCGTTAATCACTTTAGGAAGAGGAATTCTGGCCAAGTAGTCAACCGAAAAGTAGCTGGTCCCACTTGCTCACTAATTCGATAAGGACCGAACCATCGTAATTTAAATTTCCCAGCAGCACGATTTGCTTTAGCATTGTAAAAGAGCACAAGTTGGCCCACCGTAAAAACTGGAGTCTGGAGAAAGCGATCATGAGTCCAGGATTGCCGCAGCTGAACTTCCTGAAGAGTCAGAAAACTGTCCCAATGATGTTCATCCAAGGCTCTGAGTGTGTCCGACCGAAATGGCAAAGAGTCTTTGGGTAACAGTTTCTGAGTTATGGCCACACGTAAGCTTGGCACGACAATCTCCATCGGCGCGATTGCTTCAACCCATAAGCAAGCTTGAAAGGGGTCATTCCGGTTGCAACTTTGTATGTAGTCCGGTATGCCCATAAGACTGCAGGTAGTAACTGATCCCAACGTTCTGGTGATTCTACAACCAATTTGCGAAGCATACTCAACAGCGTCTTGTTAGTACTTTCAACTAAACCATTAGCACGAGGATAGTACGGTGAACTGAATTTATGCAGAATTTGAAAGGTATGCGTTAATACGTGCATTAAATTGTTGCAAAATGGGTTCCTTGGTCTGTCACAAGTTCCAGAGGTAATCCATAACGCCGAAAAACGTCCTTCATCAGGCATTTTGCCACCAAAACAGCTGTGGTGGACCGTAAGGCCCAAGCTTCTACCCACCTGGTAGCGTAATCTATACAGGTCAGGATGTAGCGATTATTGCTAAGGGTCACTGGTGGTGTAATTGGCCCAATAAAATCAAGACCCCACTTCTGAAAATGTTCCAAAGGTAATACAGGTTGCAGAGGAAAGAAGCGGCGCTGTAATGGCTGTCCAGATCGTTGACAAGTGTCACACTACTGCACAAACTGAGTCACGTCTTTGTACATGGTAGGCCACCAAAGCCCACTTTGCATAATTTTTTGGTGAGTAAGATCTACTGCACAATGTCCACCGGAGGGAATGAAATGTGCCATAGCAATAACCGAGTTTACTTCATGTGGTGGAATACAGTGAAGCAAAACACCAGTATGATCCATATAGTACAACTGTCCTACAATCAACCGGAATCGGCGACTGTAAACTGCAATCTTCCGCCGCATAGCAGGAGGCGTATGAGGAGGAAGACATCCATCAGTCAGAAAAGTTAACAACGTATCATAATAGGTAGACGGCACAGGAGGTCCTGCCGATTTGTCACAAACCGTTTCAGTAATGTAAATTGCTGGTGTGGTGTCATCAACACCCACCGGAGCTTCATCGGAATCCAACCAAGAGAGAAAATCTGCTAATGCATGTGCGGTGCCGAGTCGATGAATCACTTCATAAATCGAACTCCTGCAGCAATAAAACCCAACGAGCCAAGCGACCACCTAAATATTGCTGTCGGACCAGATATACAAGTGCGGCATGATCCACGTGAAAAGTGAATTTTCGGCCGAGTTAATAATGCCGGAATTTCTTCACTGAGTACACCAATCCGAGACATTCTCTTTCGGTCACTGAATAGTTCCTTTCAGCAGGAGCGAATCGACGACTTGCATAATAAACAGGTCGGAACCATTTATCAGTTTGCTGCATTAAAACGCTTCCAATTGCTATATCTGAGGCATCGACGAAGACGTGGAATGGGCATTCCCAATCCGGGGGTTGCAAAATTGGGGCTTGAGTCAATAATCCTTTTAAACGATCAAAGGCAGTTTGACATTCCGGAGTCCATTCGAACTGTCGTGGAGTACTAGTCATTAGCCGATTAAGTGGTGCTGCCAAATGGGCTAACCACTGCAAATGGTGACCATGCCATCGAATATGTCCCAAGAATCGCATAACTTCTTTTGGTGTTGTGGGGACTGGTGCCTGCAAAACGGCTGCAACTTTGTCTGGATCAACTTGTATGCCTTGCTCAGAGATAATGTGGCCAAGGAGTTTGCCACAAGAAACTGCAAACACAGATTTTGTCGGATTCAAGCATAACCAGTATTCACGGTATTTTTCGAAACAGCACCGTAAATGATACAGGTGCGCCACGATATTGCCGAATAAAGAAAAGTCGTCCAAATAGACTTGCATAAAAGTAGTCAGATAGGGTGAAAAAATTTCTTGCATACACCATTGGAATGTGCTTGGAGCATTCCTTAATCCAAACCACATGACTGTACAAGCATAAACACCCCAATTCGTAATAAAAGTTGTTTTGGGTATGTCCTGTTCTGCCATTCGCACCTGGTTATAACCACTGTAACCATTGAGAAAGGAATACATCTCATGTCCGGCCACCCTGTCTAGCATTGTGTCAAGAAAGGGGAGAGGAAATGGGTTAGGAACCGTGGCCGCATTCAATTTCCGGTAATCGACATAGATTCGGAGCTGTTTATTTTTCTTTGGAACAATCACGATCGGAGAGATCCATTCAGCATGTTCGATTGGTACGATGAATCCTACCTTCAATAACCAATCGAGTTCTGCTTTGACCTGTGCTGCATAGTTGGGGTTCATGCGGTAACTGGGTTGTTTAATTGGCTTCGCTTCCGTCTTAAGCACAACTCGATGTTGATAGATCTGCGGATCAAGACCCTTCATATCATGATAGTCCCAAGCAAAAACATCAGAAAACTCACGCAAGAGCCGGATCAAATCTTCTTGAAATGCCTCGGACAATCCTGCCTTAATCTTAACAGGATGCGGGTTAGCCTCATCACCCAAATTATAGGTTACTAACTGATCTATTGGGACATAGAATTGTCAAGGTTTCACCGGATCGTCGGCTGACTGTAAAAGGTGATGTAGAGTGGCTCCCTCCATAGCAACATTATCATCTGCATCTCCGGTCACAGGAACAACCGTACAGGCTGCCGGACTCCAGTTGTCTGCTACAGCTTGCAGATCTATAGTACCTAAGGAAATCAAATCTTTATTGTTCTTCAGAAATGCCTCTTCTTCATCGTCAGATAAGCCATCCAACATGTGGACCGGCTCTGCTACATAGGGTCTAGCATGAAGCTCACAGGGCTGAATGGCATCCAGTTTGACAACATATTTACGGTGATTATCTTTGAAAGTCAATTCCTGCGCTGACCAATTCTATATAACTCTGGCCTGTTTCAACCAGGGCCGACCGAAAAGAAGATTATAGTCGAGACTGGATTCTGGTAGTTCTAAGACTACAAAAGTCATTTTGAACGTGGTGCCCTGCAAAGTAATCAGGATATTTCGGACTAGCCCCACCTGATGAACGTGGGATTGATCTGCCATTCTGACAAAGAATTGGACAGGCTTGATTTGGGTCCACCCTAACTTCTTGCAGAGAGCGACAGTTGCTATGTTCACACCGGAACCGCCATCAATTAGCACTTGCTTAATCTTGTGATTTTTATGCCAGATAGTGATTAAGGGGACGGAATGATCCATCGTAGAATCAGTTTCTGGTTGTATTGTTGCGGTCGCCGAAGTACTGGGAGATCCAGTACTAACTTGTTGCTAGAATTGCTACCTGACTCCAGGCACCAAGGCGAGTAGCTGCCCCAAAGGGAGGGTAATTGAAGCCTTAGAGAGAATATCCCATACCTGCTCTGTTTGAATTGTACTCTTCATTGATTCTGATGATGATTGTTCTATTACTGGGGTAGAGTCTTGTTCATGTGCTCTCGCCTTTGGCAGGGGAGCCTGTGTCACCAGAATTGGATCAAGGAATACAGTTGATTCTTGAGCGGCCCACTAACTTGCCTTGGTATACATTCGCTGCTGTTCGCGGATACCAGGTTCAAACACCTCAGCTTCTGGTTGCAACTGCTTACCCGATCCTGTCTGGACCACTGCAGCTTGTGATTCCACTGGTGAGATATAGATCATGTTGGTCATCGGGTTCTAACGCTCTTTCTTTCTTTTGTCATATTCGGCTGCAACCTTGCAGAATCTCCGGATGTGGCCAAGCTCACCGCAAAAGTGACATCGAAGTGGTGGCAAGGAAGTACCTTCCGCTGATGTACCTATCTGCCATCGATTTGTATTGAAATTGGTATTCCGCTGTCCCCGATAATTTTTGTATCCTTGCGATTGAGTGTTTCGCATTTGTGGTGGCACATAGTGGGTTGCTGGCTGCCCTGGTTCTTGTATAATAGCATTTACAGCTGCTCGTCCCTGCACTTTGGCATTACACGCACAATTTTCGGTTCAGTGTTCGGTGGTATTGCAGATAGCACAATACATCTCATTAAGGGCACAGGTAGCACTGGAGTGCCCGGGATTTTTGCACTTAGTGCAATACATCTGTTTAGCCGGATCATCTGTAACATTCTTGCTGGCTTTTACCCACTCCAAGTCTTCAGTGAATCCTCCAATCTTATGCTCTAGTTGTAGGGCCATCGCAATAACAGCATCCAGTGTCATAGCTCCCACACAACGGATGATCATGATTTGTCTTAGCTGTGGGGTCAAACCATTAATAAACCACTGGGTTATAACATCATCCGGTAAATTAGCATGTGCCGGAGGCAATTGTCTTGAATGAGTTCTAAATAATGTGGCATATTCCTGAACAGTCTGGTGCAGCTTCTGTCTATTGTTCTGCAAGTAATCGAAAATTTTGGCAGGGTTCTTCTTCAGTCGGAACCTCTGCAAAAACGCATCCCTTACCACCTCATAGGTAACGAAATGGTTGATATCATAATCTGTTAGCCACCTCGCTACTTCATTGACTAATGTTGACTGGAATACGATGGCCTTGTACGCCGGATCGATTGGATGGTTCAGTACAGCATAACTTATCTCAAAGGTACGCACATGTGCATCAGGGTCGTCGCCTGGAAACCCACCGAACTTTGTGAATGTCACCCCTGTTGGAACAGGTCAAAGTGGAAGTGGTTGTTGCTATTGTTGTTGCTGTTGCTGCTGTTGTTGTTGTCCACTCATGGTGCTATTAGTGGTACCATTGTTGTCTCCTGAGTTCTGAGGAGGTGTTTCTAGTCCTTCGAAATCTGTGTGGTCAGACTGCTCACCTTCCGGCTTGAAAATAGCGTTCAATCTCTTATGGATCTCCAAATCGAAGAGACTATCCTCAACTTTGATATCCCAAGTAGGCAAATTTGCCTCGAACTGTGGTGTCCGAAATGAAGATTCACCAGGGAGTATCACACGTTCACCAGAAAACTGTAAATTCCCTGCAACTGGAACCAAACTGTCACCGAAATTTGTCGAACTTTCCCCAAAACAGGGTATTCTTTCACCGGCAATGATCTCTCTGTGTAACACCACTTTATCCTTGGAAAAGTTCAAATCTTGGCCAGATGGTGTCGGGTCAACTGGCACTGCGTCTCTGTACACTCCGAAGTTATTGTTTCTTCTGCAGACTGCACCGAAATTACACCGAAATCCACCAAAATTTCCTCGTGTGGCACCGAAAGGGTATCAGAATCACTGCTAACTAGCTCCGATCCTTCGACAACTGGGCTTAACGGGCCTAATCTTCTGGCCCCTGGGGGTGTCCCTAGCAAATTTGGTATTGTCCAGGGATGCTGGTCTCTCCTGTACTTCGGATACGACTCGCCGGACCGAGTAACCGGCATATATCACCTCTGTACCTCTTGCGTACTACCCCACCTTACTGATTATTCACACTTTGTGCCACCTTCCCACAGACGATGCCAGTGTTAAAATGCACTAGTGTTAAACGTGTGTTTACGTTAAAGGCACTTTAATTTCTTTATCGGGTTCTTGGGAGTGGTAGGGGTCTGATAAATCAGAGGCCCTGTAACTTAATTTTCCCAATTAACGTATTCAATTAACAGTACATTAATGTTCAAGGCTCTGATTAATACAGATTACTGTCACAGCTCTGGTTAGACTTAACCGTACGTAATATCGGAATATTCATTACCATCACACAAACTTAGTATCCATACTTAACTTTGCTATGTTAATCACAAATTAATGTAATTAAACAAAGTAAGAACAACAGTACTCAGATTTCCCGAACACTGCACTACGGCGTCTCCACAGGCCGCAATCGCCCAGACAGACAGTCTGGCGATCCCGCTTGTCGTTACCGGAGTGTCACCGCAATGTCTTTTCATTAATTGATAAGCAAATACATCTCTTCGCAACGACCTTTCGGTTCGTGCGGGATAAGAAAATATAGGAATTATGAAAATACAGAATGCCAATCTAGCGGCTTACAAATGTCCAACATTTTTTGCATTTTTTAGCCTTTAATATTATCAAAAAACTATAAAAATTGAGGATCGAGCCTTTTAGGACTTCAGGTACTTTAAGAGTTTGATGGATTTGAAAATAGTTAGAAATAAATAAAAGAGATACAAAACTCATTTTTTTAATCCTTATATTTTGCTTAGTGTACAATGTTAAAGAAAAATAATGAAGGGAAAAAAAAGGCTTTGTGGGAGATGCACTCATACAAATACAAAGGAAATGTGATAAATAAAATCATTCCATCAACACCACCTTTGTAGCTCCATCTTGGAGCAACTGAATGTTCTAGAGGTCCACCAAGCATTGGAGCAAAACAAAGATAGAGCCTTTGTGAATATGTTTGCAAGGTTCTCCTCAAAGATACACTACTTTCGAGTAATCTCCAAAGATATGATCTTCTTGTGGTTGAAGTGGTAGTGGATATAGATTGTTGGGATATTTGACAACTCCCTATGCAACTAGAAGAGTAATGTTACCTCCCAAGTTACACTCAAATAGAAACTCTTCTAAATCTTGGGTTGTTTCTCACAGATGGTGTGCAAAGATTTCCAGAGATCTTTTGACTACTCAAAGTAGACTAGAAGATCTTTCATATGAGACAATTTTCATCCCAAATAGATGCTCACACATAAAATGGCAATGTTTGTGAAACATGTTACTTGGTCTACACTCTCGCACACTTGTGCAAAGACACACTTTCACTCTAGATACAATAATCCAAAGAATATGCACATATGGTTGCTGAGATTTAAGTAAAATCATAGCATTTGGGTTTCTACAATAGGATAACCAATGAATATAACATAAAGAAATATAAAATAGTCACTACATACATAGGTAGTGAGATATCATAACCCAAACTTTGGATGAAAGCAAGTAGGGATCTTGCTTAAACTAGGGGTTTTCTTGCTAGATTCCATCAGTCTAAGGACACTGTAATACACAAAGAAAACACACATGATCACAAAAAAAGTCATGATCCAAGTCTAATATATACAAAGCAAGTAGGCTCTTATAATCTAGGAACCACTTTTCCTAAAATTGCTCCGCCTAAATCACAGCAATTGATTGAAATGATTTGGGGAGTGGTTGAATGATTCCTTTCAATGAAATCTCGTGAATTGAAGCCTTCATACATTGTTCCACTTTCACAAATTTCTTTGCCCATGAATTTGTACTTTGAAGTTTGGATCTTCATCTTCATCGAAGGTCCTTCATGCTAATGCATTGCTTGAACTTCATGATCTTTTTGCCATCCAAATATTTTTCTAAAATATCAGCAACTTGGTCTTTTCTACCATGGAAAACAAGGTTTGAAGCAAGGTGTATGCTACTCATGTTATCACAATAGATAGGATATGTATCAACCTACAATTCAAGTTCATAAATAACTTCTTAAACCACATTAGTTCACATGTGACTTGTGCAAGTGCTCTATACTCAACCTCTATAGATGATAAATCCACTGTGAGCTGCTTCTTTGACATCCAAGATATGGCTTTGCTTCCAAGAATCACTAGATACCACTAATGCTTCTTTTATCTTCTTTGGATCCAACCCAATCCACATCAGAGTATGCCTTGAGGTGGAAAACATCTTTACATGCATAGCATAATCCTTCATTTATAGTAGTCTTTAAGTACCTAAGAATTTTCCTTGTTGGAAACAAGTGAGTAGTTCTTGGATTATGCAGGAGTTGTGATAAGACCCATGCTCCATAAGTTCTATTAGATCTTGTGATGGTTGCATAATTGAGTGATCCAACAATAGACCTATAAAAAAGTTTTATCTTCAAGAGGATTACCATCAATAGAACTTAGCTTCAAATTAACCTCCATTGGATTGGAGATTGGCTTGCAATTTCTAAGGCCAAACTTTTCAAGTACATCTAGAATGTACTTCTTTTGCATCAACATGATTTTATCTCCTTTGTAAACGATTTCAATGCCAAAAAAATACCTCAATTCCCCAAGATTTGAGATCTTAAATTCTTTACCTAGCTTGGATTTTCATATTGATGCTATAATGAAGAATGGTATCTGGTCTTTATGTGGCTTGCCTCCTTGCAAGAAGGCCATTGGCACTAAGTGGGTATACAAGCTAAAGCATAAGCCTGATGGAATAATTGACACGTATAAGGCTAGGCTTGTTGCAAAGGTTTATGATCAAGAAAAGGCATTGATTTTTATGAGACCTTTTCTTCTACATGCCAAATGACTATTGTTCATAGCATTTGTGCACTTGCACCTCATCATGGTTGGAATGTACATTAGTTGGACATTAAAGCTGCATTTTTGAATGGTGCCTTGCATGAAGAGGTGTATGTTTTTCAGCCTCGTGGCTTTCTGCAGAAAGGGCAGAAAACCAAGTGTACATGTTGAAAAAGGCATTATATGGTTTGAAGCAACCACCACGTGCTTGGTATGAAAAGATACATGCCTATCTGATTGCACATGGTTTTGAGAAAAGTCCAACAGAGAGCACCTTATATGTTAAGCATGCTAATGATGTGCTTTTGATCATTGTTGTGTATGTGATGGCATGCTGCTTATTGGCCCTCATAAGAAGCATATTGCTGATTTTAAGGCTGATTTACATGCCTCAGTTGAGATGTTAGATTTGCGGCATTTGCATCATTATTTGGGCATTCACCTCATGCAAGTTGATGGCTGAATAGGTTTGTGTCAAACCAAATATATTGACACATTATTGCAATGTTTTGTCTTTGAAGACTACACACCTATTGCCACTCCTATGGAGACACGTTTATGATTGAGTCTTCCTGGTGTTGGAGATGCAATTGATTTTGTTCTTTATAAGTAGCTAGTGGATGCTTGATTTACTTATGCATTACTCAGCAAGATATTCAGTTTGTTGTCTCACAGATGAGCAAGTTTATGCATTGCCCAGGTGTCAAGCATTGGTAGGTAGTTAAGTGCATATTTCGCTACTTGAGTGGTACCCAGCTACTTGGATTGTTTTATCCCAAGGGGCGATCACTACCACTAGATTTACATGCTTTTTTGACTCTGAATAGGCTGGTTGCTATGATACTTGTTGGAGTTCAAGGTCTACAAAAGCATGCAAACACCAAAAGGAAGAAGAAGAAGCTTGGAGCACAACACACAATACTGAATGTATTACCATTAGAATGTACAAAGATAAGTAACCCATTAGGGCAGTAGGCGTATATACAAGCCAGGGGAAAAAACCTCCTAATGAGGGAAAAAATCCCTGACAATCCTAGAGTGTTCATACACATCACTACCTAAATATATCAACAAATCCCCCCTAAGAGTGATGCTGTGAACAAGGAGCTAGCACTCATGTACAAGGAAGTGCATAGCTATGTGGAATCAATCCACAAAAGGAAGTAAACCCAAGCTTTGCGAAAAGCTTCAGACTTCTCCCTAGGTAGAGCCTTCGTGAAAAAGTCTGTAATCTTCTCCTGTGTGGGCACATATGACAAGCTGATCTCTCTAGCAAAGAACGTCTCCCTGACATAATGACAATGCACCTCAATGTGCTTAGTGCGAGCATGGAACACAGAGTTCCTCACAACTGCCAATGCACTCTGACTATCACTGAAGATGGTGGTGGTAGAAGACTAACCCCCAAATCATCCATAAGGCATATGAGCCACACACACTCAATAGTTGTTGTGAAAGTTGCCCTATACTCAACCTCACAACTGGAAATGGCCATAGTAGGCTTCTTCTTGTTCAACCAAGATATACATGAGCTACCAATCATGAAGCAAAAGCCACTAGTGGACACATGACTATCATAGCAACCAACCCAGTCAGAATCAGAAAAAGCATGTAAATCTAGCGGTAGTGATCTCTCCTTGGGATAAAACAATCCAAGTAGCTGGGTACCACTCAAGTAGTGAAATATGCACTTAACCGCATGCCAATGCTTGACACTTGGGCAATGCATAAACCTAATCATCTGTCAGACAGCAAACTAAAGATCTAGTTGAGTAATGCATAAGTAAATCAAGCATCCAATAGCCTATTGATAGAGAACAGCATCAAATGCATCTCTAGCATCATGAAGACTCAATGAGAAACCTATTTCCATAAGAGTGGCAATAGGTTTATAGTAAGGCCAAAACACTGCAATAATGTGTCAATATATTTCATTTGACACAAAGCCATTCCACCATCAACTTGCATAAACTGAATGCCCAAATAATGATGCAAATGACTCAAATCAGACGTGTCACATGAGCCATGCAAATCAGCCTTTAAAATCAGCAATATGCTTGTCATGAGGACCAGTGAGCATCATGTCATGAACAGACACAACTATGATCAGAAGCACATCATTAGCATGCTTAACATATAATGTGCTTTCAATTGGATTGTTCTCAAAACCATGTGCAATCAGATAGGCATGTATCTTTTCATACCAAGCATGTGGTGCTTGCTTTAAACCATATAATGCCTTCTTCAACCTACACACTTGGTTTCATGCCCTTTCTGCACAAAGCCATGGGACTGAAAAACATACACTTCTTCATGCAAGTCACCATTCAAAAATGCAGTTTTAATGTCCAATTGATGTACATTCTAATCATGATGAGCTGCAAGTTCACTAATGCCACGAACAGAGATGCATTATCATTATGTCAGGGAGAGGTTCTCTGTTGGAGAGATCATCTTGGCATATGTGCCCACGCAAGAGAACATTGCAGACCTTTTCATGAAGTCTCTGCCTAGGGAGAAGTTTGAAGCTTTCTGCAAAGATTTGGGCTTACTTACTTTTGTGGATTGATTCCACATAGCTTGGAGCTTCCTTATACATGATTGCCAGCTCCTTGTTCACCAAATCACTCCTAGGGGGTATTTTTTGATATATTTAGGTAGTGATGTGTGTGAACACACTAGGATCATTGGGAAACTTTTTTCCCTCTTTAGGAGGTGTTTTCCCCCCTGCTTGTATATATGCATATTGCCCTAATGGGTCATTGATCTTTGTACATTCTAGTGGTAATACATTCAGTATTGTGTGTTGTGCTCCAAGCTTCTTCTTCCTTGTGCTATTCGCCTACTTCCACAGACCTCAACTCCAACATGTATACCTACATGTTACTTGTTTTTTGATGACTTGATCCCAAGGAAAATTTTAAAATTCATTGGATAGGTGCTCTTCCCCTCCATTTGACCTTAGCATCTTTATGTAGTTACCTATGTTCTTCTCAACCATATCTTTAAACAGTTGAAAACATTGAAACAAATATGCTTTATGAAATAGATCCAAAACGTGTGGGTACAATCTATAAAAGGGAAAAATTACCTATTCCCTCATAGGGATGGCTCCTTGATTGGCTCCCATACATCAATGTGGACCAAATCAAGTGGATGTTGGTTGATGTATCCACTCTTCTTGAAGGGAAGTCTTGACTGCTTACCCATTTGACAAGCTTCACATAATTTATTCATTTGTTGAACTTGAAAACTTGGTAGACTTCTACTATCCTTATTTTTTGCATCTCCTTTATCCTTTGAATGTTGATGTGATCAATTCTTTTGTGTCAAAAGTAAAGTATACATGATGTGAAGGATTTGGGTTTACCTTTAATGTAAACAATCTTCCTTGCTTCTTTCCTCTTGCAACAAACTTTTAGCCTTGATTTGGGTTCTTCTAAAAGCATTCTCATTTTTTGAATCTCACTTGGTGAACTCTATCCACCATTTGTCCCATGCATATTGAGTTCTTGATGATTGTAGGTACATGAACCACATCTTTGAGACACCTTCCTTCAGAAAATTATCATTTCTAGTAAAGAATCTAGAAGATTCTTAAATGACAAAGAAGAAGAAGGATTTTTTATCATAAAGCACTAATGTAAATTGGAACATTCATAAAGAGAAGCACCATAGCATGGGTGAAGCATGACTCTTTTACTTTAAACATACTTCAAAAGATTTATCCAAGTCAAATACAAGAAGATGTTTAAAATAGACAAGAAGAAAAGATGCATTGAACAATATCAATAACTTTTGCTTAAAACTCAAGAAATTAAATAAAGGAATAATATCACAAAAGGTAATGGAAGATCAATGTCGAAATTCCATGATGGTATGAGAAACCATACCTTAAGGTGATACTCGTCCTTTAATTTAACATTAAGGAAGTGCACAAATCAAGCAATGGAGCTTGAGGTTCTTGTCCAAAAGTTCAAAACACCTTTCAAGGATCATTCAAGAGGTGCAAAGAATTCAAAGATGAGTCGTTCGCTCATGTTATTGAGTACTAAGGAGCATTCAAAGCTCAAGTACTTGAAGAATAGAATTCTCCATAATAGTGGGAAAGAAAACTTCTTCAAATTAGTTGGACAACAAGTAGTTCCCAAGAAATCCCCAAGCATCTACTTCAGGCTTATGTTGGTATAACCCAAGGGTGTACCACCTTTAAAGAAATTCTTATATTTGAAATATGATAAGCATTAGCGGATAGACTTGAGTTGAGGGTAAGGTCTCTCAATAAATCTCTAGGGTGAGCCGATGAGCTTTAGATAATGGAAGAGATATCAAAGATAGATACTAAGCCTTTATCATTGTGGCCTAGTCAAAAAGAATTAATGAGAGTTGGAAAATATTTTCCAAGTAGTTATCATTGGAACTACTAGAGATTTTGCCAAATTATTGGTTATAAGCTCATGAATGACTCATGAAACAAGAAAAAAGTTACCCCTTAAAGCATAAAATCCTAAGTAGGATTGAGTTTTAGAAATAGATTTTTCCAAAATAATGCAAAAAGATGAATAAGGTTCTAAAGAGACCCTAGATTTTTGACATAAAAGTTATTTGCATAAAATTGATGTCTTTCAAAAAAGTGTCCTAACTCAAGTTATTTGCCTTGCTCAAGTTGAAGTTAAGTTGACCAAAAGTGTATGGCACACTTCAAATCCAATTGGAAAAAGTAGTCCTCCAATAGGGTAATAAAGCAAAGAAAATGTTGGTTGAAAGTGAATCATACTAGAAACATCTAAGTTAGATGTTTGGGTCAAGCAGACTTCTAGTTTGATTTCCAAACCAAATTCAAATGAAATAGAAATTCTCAAAGTCCTGAAAAAATGGAAATCCCATCTCAATTGCTACATGTGAGCATTAGTGATGCCCAATAATGGGCTAGTATCTTGAATCCACTCATTTCACATATTTGTACCAAGATAGCATGTAGTCAAAATAGTGAATTGGGTAGGGATGTTTTCTAATCCACCCTTGTCATTCATTTCCTACTTTGCACTAAGATAATTTTATCAAGTGAAAATATAGTTGGTGTTATGAATCATTAGGGTAGGATCAGATAGTGGATTCCCCTTTATTTGTTTGGAATACGAAGTGAATCCCATCCTAGAGATGAAAACATGCTCTTCTAGACTAGAACATGAGGCTCAGGGTATGCCTACACTTTATAATATATAGATCCATTTTCAAGGAAACAAACATTTCCCAAGGGGTGGAAAAATCTATAAATTAAGCTTACATGAGCATTTGACTGCTTCAAATAGATCTAAAATTAGAAATTGTTTGGTCATTCTTGTGAAGGGCTAAAGATCTTGGGATTAGAGTTAAGTAGAGGTTCATGTGCTCATTAAAGCAACTAATCCATTTGGCATAGTGGTTGTCTCAAGGATGGAAAGGAAGTCTTGGGTTCAATCCCCATGGAGGGGAAGTCTTGGATTCAATCCCCATGGAGGGTATGGGGAGATAGTTTTTCCCAAAGAGCTATAGGGCCTTCTAGAAGCATCCACTCAAGTTAACAAGAGGTAACATGAACTTTGTGGGACTTAAGTGGCTAGTACACCTACCACTAGTGGACTCTCGTGGAAGGTGTAAAAACAATGATGGAGATTAGGTGACTCTACTCAATTTGAAGGTCATCATTCAGGTTGGGAGGAGAGTAATATCTCTAGCATGTGGTAGTCCTAATAATCTACTTCTTAGTATTTTTGCTTCATGCTTATTATCTCATGCATATATTGATTGAATAACAACCAACCTACATTGGACACTTTTAGTCATGAGGATAAGGATAGGGTAACTTTCCTAGCTACTATTGAGCATGTGTGTCTTAGATGCCTCATGGATGATTTTGTTATTCATTATACCTCTATCACCACCATATTTATTGATACACAATAGCCACATTGAGATGCACTCATTATGTAATTGAGAGAATCTCTATTGGAAAAATCAAATTTTCTTAGGTGCCCCCAAATGATAATGTTATAGAATTTTTCACAAAGTCTCTCCCTTGTGAGAAGTTCAAAGCTTTGGGCATTTTCCCACTTGTGGATTGATCTTAGTCCAAAATGTTTGGTACATCCTTACACGAGTTTCAACCCTTTGTTCCTTGCATCATTGTTAGGGGCAATTTGTTAGTAGATTTTGGTAGTGATATATGTGAACAAATTTAGGACTAATCGGGTACTTTTTTCCATCTTTAGGATGATTTTTTCCCTAGCTTGTATATATGCCTAAAACATAAAGGGCTACTTATCTTTGCACATTCCACATTCAATAATACACTCTATGTTGTTATCCTTAGTGTGCTCTTCTTCATCATGTTGCTCATGTGCATTCTGGCTCCCCAAAATCAACAATTATGATGATTAATCTTAACTTTCTCAACCTTGGTCACTAAGAAATAGGTATCTTCTAGCTTGTATTTAAATACAAAAAGAGCCTCAATAGATATTTTACTACTGGGCATAGATCATTACTTGTTTTAGAGGTGGTGATCCAACATTGATTATCCAAAAGATCTGTTGCATATCCTTGTGGATATACATTTCTTTCCAAGACTTTCCAGTTGGAACAATTGTCACATGAAGAGTAATCCCCTGCATCATATGAGGTCTTGGTGTTGGCAAACATTTATCATGCAATCCTTTACCCTCAATCTTACTTGATTGAGAATTACTCTAAGTTCAAGTCTAGGTCTATGGCATGATGTCTCAAATCACACTCGTTGGTAGAATTTTGGTAAAGTTTTCATATTGTAGGATGGATGAATGTATCACACTCTATGGATGAGATCCACTAGTTGTAGTGCTCACTCTAAGGGATAGTACTAGATCACATGCATCTAAATCAAACATTCTCACTCAAGCCATCCTCAATCAACATACCTATATGATTTGACTTCCAAATTTCACATAGAGTTACTTCTTTATATTTGAAAATGGTTGCAATTCCCTAATTTCCAAGTTCCAAGTCATACCAAGATATATGGTTGGAAAAGTTTTGGTAGACTTTCTCTCATTTAGGTGATGTTTGGAAGAAGTGGGACTTGGTGTATAAAATTCACAAGTTTTCATGGCCCCTCCTATGCGCTCCAAGTCGCACACCCGATTGTAAGTCACCCTCATGATTTCAAGGATGATTATACATGTATTCACTTTTTGTTAGCAAGTCACACATGCATTCCACCCTTATCAACTTTGTGAAAAAACACTCAAAAACCTTTTCTCTTTGACCGAGTGATGCAATTACTTTAATCAGTGCCAACTTGAAGTCTACCCAAGCAGTGATCTATACACACAATAACCAAATAAAAATTCCCCACATTTAGTGATTTACCTCGTACATGCTCTTTCCCTTTTTCCCTTTACTTTAACACACATGCAGCTAACCTGAGCAAAAGCACACATTCAATTTTATAGGCATCATTCAATTTTATACTTTACAAATATAATTTGCACATGGTGTTTGGTGTTGGGTGTGTGTGGAAGTGCAAGAGACACACAAGAAGCACACACAAGGAGCACAAACACAACAAGACGCATGGAGAAGACGGATGGCTAGAATAGTTGTCTCTATTGACGATTTTCAAAACTGAAATAACAGCTAAATAATATCTCTAAGTACAAAGTACCACCAAATATGAGTGAATCATGTATGTGGCAACATGGGGAAAAAACCTCTAGCTAGCACTAGAGTAAAAATTGTCCATGTACAAGGAAAAGGTTCACATCAAAGCTACTCATGGAACACCTAAGTGTAACAAACCCCCCTAGAGCAAATGATGTGAACACATATAGGGAGTGATAGATAAGCCCCCACAAGGTAATAAGCCTAAAGCTTTGCAAAATGCTTCAAACTTTTCCCATGGAAGAGCTTTGGTATATATGTATGCCACATTATCTTGTGCAGGCACATATACCAAATCAATATCTCATGCATGAAGTTTCCCTCTCACATAGTGATGATGCACCTCAATATGTTTGGTCCATGCATGAAAGATTGGTTTTCGTGCAACAACCAATGCACTCTGACTATGAGTGAGAATATGCATAGCAACATCAATCTCCATGCAAAGATCCATCAATAGGCGTCTCAGCCATATACACCATTGTAGCTTTAAAACTTGCCCTATACTCAGCTTCACAACTCGATGTCATCATTGTAGGTTGCTTCATACTCAAACAAGATATACATGAGTGTCCAAGGAAAAAGCACTTACCACTAGTGGACATGCAAGTATCATAACAACAAACCCAATCACTATCTATAAAAGCATGCAAGCATGGCTGAATTTCTCTTCCATAAAAGAGACCTAAACTCAAAGTTCCTTTGAGATATCTAAACACACATTTCACCACTGGCCAATGCTTAGTGCCAAGGCTATGCATGAATCGACTCAATTGGGAAACTGCATACTGTATATCCAGCCTTGTGATAGTAGCTCAAAAGACCAAGATAAATTACATCAAAAGTATGCTGCAAATCAGCCATAAGAATGTCAAGGTTAGCATCACATGACCAAGTCAAGAGTATGTCATGACATAAAGAACAAGCACTGTAAGATCAGCCCCATCTTTGCATACATAGAGTGTGCTTTCAATTGGACTGCATGTAAAGCCAAGAGCAATCAAGTGCTTATGGATTTTATCATACCATGCACATGGAGCTTGCTTGAGACCATATAAGGCTTTAAGCAAGCAACAAACCATATGCTCTTTCCCTTTCATGGAAAATCTAGGAGGTTGCTTCACATAGACTTCTTTTTGCAAATTGCCATTCAAGAAAGTTGTTTTTGTGTCCAACTGATGTACTTTCCAACCTCGATGGGCAGCTAATGCAACCACAGTTCGAATGGTACTCATGTGTGAAGTAGGTGCAAAAGTTTCCTCATAGTCAATGCCATATTGTTGCACATATCCTTTGGAAACCAATCTAGCTTTGTAGCAATCAATGCTACCATGAGATTTTATTCTAATCTTGTAAACCCACTTTGTACCAATGGCATTTTTTCCCTTTGGCAATTCACATAACTCCCAAGTACCATTCCTATGTAAGGAATCCATTTTTGATTGCATATCTCTCATCCATTGTGGATCATCACATTCATCTTCAAAAGTAAGTGGCTCTTCATTACATGCTATTGCAATAAGAGAATAATCCACAAAATTACTTGATGCATGGCGAGAGCTTGATCTTGTTCTCCCAAGTAAAGGTGCACTCAATTTGCTATCCTGCAAAGTTTGTTTCAGCCACTTTTGCATAGTTTGTGCACTCTTCATAGACATGTGTTCATTATGCAGTACATCATCAACATGTATATAATGGGTGTGCTGAATTTCATGCTCATTTTCATCCATATTTTGACGCAAATGTTCATCCATATGTGGCTGGAAATTTCCAACAGTTTCAATAATTTTTGGTTAAAAATTTTTAGACATATTTGGTTGGAAATTTTATGCATTTTTAGCTCTATTTTGCTGGATTTTTTCAGCCCTTTGAGCCTTAGTTGGCTGGTCTACATGGCCATATTCAAGTGCACCATTTTGGAACAAAGGCATGAGTGTATCTAACACATCTTGTGACATAACTATTGACTGTTTTTTGCATTCAAGTAGAGGGAAAACTAAATTTTCAGCAAATATCACATCTCGACTCACAATAATTGTGTTCGTCAATCGATGGTACAAATGTATCCCTTACTTTTAGCACGATAACCAACAAATATACATTTCTTTGCCTTGTCATCAAGTTTATGACATTGTTGTTATGGCACAAGAGCATATGCTAAACAACCAAACACATGCATATGACTAACCATAGGTTTATGTCTATTCCTAGCCTCATAAGGAGTGATGACTCTCAATGCTTTTGTAGGGTAGCGATTCAACACATAGTTTGCACACATGACCACTTCCATCCAAAACTTGTCAGGAAGGTGCTTTCCTTTAACCATACATCGTGCCGTTTCAAGGAGTGTTCTATTTTTACTCTCAAAAATGCCATTTTGCTTAGGTGTATATGGCATCGTACATTGGTGTGAAATACCTCTTTCATGAAGAAAAGCATTAAACTCATGTGACATGTATTCATCACCATGACCCGTGCATAGATTCAAAGGCTTTTTTGAAGAGAAATTTTCAGCCATACCTAAAAATGCTTTGAAGCAAGAAAATACCTCATTCTTTGCTTTCATAGGATACACCCATGTCATCAATGAAGGTAACAAAATATACATGCTTCCCAAAAGATGGCGTCTTGATGGGACCACATACATCACGATGAACAAGCTGCAATTTTCTTGTAGTGTGTGTATGACTATCTTTTGGAAAAGAAGCACGATGCATTTTTCCAAGAATGCAATCTTCACATGCATGCTTTTCAATGGACTCAAGTGTTGGCAAACCAATAACCATTTCCTTCTTTCGCAAGTAATTCAAAGATGCAAAAAAAACCTTTTGCATGAGGTTATGTGTTTTGAATCACTAGTATCAAAGAACCAATCCCAATCAGCCTCACTCACAACCATACATTTAGAATGCAAAGATGCATCATAATGACATGTAACAACACATGGCCAAAAATCTTGAGCAATGTTAGCTTCATCATTCTTTGCATTTGCTGAATTTTTAGCAATAGACATGCTGGATTCCTTCTCCTTTTCATTGCGCTTAGCAAGCTTTCTACATTGATCAATAGCATGAATAGCCTTTCGACAATATTTGCATCTCTTCTTCTTTTGCAAATCAGCATCATTAGAGGAATGAGTGGAAGAGGAAGGTCGAGGCTTTGGTTTTGATGAACCCAAAGTTGAACCATACTTGCTTTTCCCCTTTCGTGAGATAGAAAGTGCTTGCGTTCCCTCAATAAAACAACCCCTACGTCACTCTAGATTTCTCTTCTTGCAAAAGAAGAGACACAACTTCATCAAATGCATACATACTAGGATTCTCTTTTGCAACCAAATGGAGTGTACTGGCAAATCTTTGAAAAGATTCTTGCAATCCTTTCAACAATGTAGAGATGAGTGATGCATTCAGAATAATCTCATCTATGTTTGCCAATTTCTCTTTCAAGTCCTTGATGCATATCACATACACATCCACAAACTCATTTTCATCCAAACATACATACTCAATTTGTTTCCTCAATTATGCAACACATGCTTCATTATGCATGGCATACAAAGAAGGAAGAGTGTCCCATGTCTGTCTTGATGTAGAACATGACCGAATGTGTGGAACTATATGATGCTTCATAGAAAGCGCAATCAATGCATGAGCTTGAGCATATTTTCCATCCCATCTAAGCTACTCCTGTGTAGATGGAGAAGGAGTGACCACTATACTTGAAGAAGAAGCTCCAATAGATTGTGACCTAGAAGAACCTACATGTCTTCAATCTACATCTACCACTATGTTCCAAAGTTGTTTTGCAACAAGAACATGCTTCATCATGTAAGAACACATTGGATAGTTGGTCCCATCAACCTTATCTTCATCTTGAAGCATGTCAAACAAGTCATTGTTGCCCGCCATTTTACTAAAGAACAAGAATGTGACAAAATCTTTACGTCGATGAAAGGTGAAATGAATGCTGAAATTTCAGCTCACAAACATCACTTCGATGGCAATTGAGACCACATGAATGGCTTCTAAATGGGGGTAAACCCTTAGTGAAACTAGTGGAAATGCTTTTTGGCTACTAAAATTCATTGTTCAATGCTCCGAAGTCGATTTGCACTATTAAAAGTGCACGCATGCCGCGATGCAAAAAAATCAAAACTTGAGAAGGAGTTGAACCTGCTATGGTACCACTGTTGGGTGTTTGTAGAAGTGTGAGACACACAAGAAATACATACAAGGAGCACAAATGCAGCAAGACACACAAAGAAGATGGATGGCTAGAATAACTCTCTCTATTGATGATGTTCAAAACTGAAGTACGAGCTGAACAATATCCATAAGTACAAAGTACCACCACATATGAGTGAATCATGCATGTGGTAACATGGTGTAAAAACCTCTAGCTAGCACAAGAGTAAAAAGTGTCTGTGTATAGGGAAAAGGTTCACATCAAAGCTACTCAAGGAGCACATAAGTGTAACATTTGGCCCTATTCAACCTTAGTATCCAACACTTCAATTTATGGTAAGAAAAGAAAATGCATGTCGTAGATTGGTCCCCCCTTTCATCACCTTATGCACACCAACCTACGCCACCAGAATTTTTTCATTTGCATGGTTTTGCTCTTACATGCAAAAATTAATTCACCAAGATAGCAAGATATTTTTCTCTTTTCTCACAATTCAACTTGACAACACCTCAAGCTACTTGCCTTGAATTCTTGTAAGTTGTTAAAAGACCTAACATCTACCTAATTTTTGTCAATAAGAAAAAATGTTAAAAAAACACTAACCATGCATGCAATAGAAGTGCACAAACACTCCACCCCTACAATCTCAACTTTCTGATGATACTTCCTCATGATTGCTTGATCCTTGATTTCAATACATGGACATGTTTCTTTTCTCAATAACCCTCCTTTATTCTTGTGAGTGATTGGGAAAATATAGCTAGCCTAGTCTTCCAAATAAATCTAATATCACATCAAAAGGCAAGTGAAAATTACATGTTGACTAACCACACTATAATTGATCTCTATCCAAAACCGTATCGTTTGAAACTCCTTCCTGGTGATATTGTTGTCTTGACCACATTCTTGTTCTTCACTATTGCAACCTCACACTCCCCTTCTTCCTTTATTATTTCCTTACTAGGACACCATTTGTCTCTATTGGAAATATCTCTTTTGATCACAAAGTTCCATTTTTTTCTTTGCAAACCAAACATTTAAATTGGAAATAAGAGAAAGAGAGTTAAAATGAGGTACAAAGAAGCTAGATAATCATATCAATCCATCTTGTTGGATCCATTTAAATATAAGCTTGTTTTTCTCTAGGATGAACACCCTATGGTATTTGAAAGGGGGATACTTATACAAATCATAATTCTTCTTCCTATGAAATACTTGGATTTTGTTATGGTCCACTCTTTGGGAGTCTCTTTGAAGTTGCTTGCACATATTTCCTTGCATAATTTGCAAAGGTCATCACTTCTTATCACATTCCAGAGAGTAATGGAGAAGTCTATGGCCTGTTAGAAAATCTTGTTTCTAGTTTATAGGAGAATCCTGCTGGAGGGCTCTCCTAACTTACTTCCACATGGGGACACTCTTTGGGCAAGATAAAAAGAGGTGAACAATGTCTTCCTACTTCATTCAAGATTTTTTTAATGTGCATGCAATCAAACTCGAGATAATTCACATGCATGCCCATCCTTTTTAGTCCACAATTGCACAACCCTTCAACATTTTTTTCTTGTGTTTGCTATCTCTCACAATCTTTCAAGCTTCCTTGATCATTGCTTAAATTATATCAACATTTTTTTTATTTTTTGTTCCCCCTTCTTAATAGTCATCAATTAATCTACCCCCTCTCTTTGCTAAGGCTTATTTCTATGTTACTTGTAGTAATACACCTTATTTGATTGTCTCATCACCTATTCTATGGCTCAATCCTAAGTTCCAATCCAACCGCAATAAACCTACATCTAACTTGAAGTGTCTACTTTTGTGATGTTATCCCTAGCAAGGCTTTTTCCATATTACACATATTGAAACCTTACCTATTCTTTTAGTCTATCTGACTGAAATGTTTCAACCCCATTCAATCATCATCTTTGGATGATGCTCAACCAACCTACATGCTCTTCTAGTCTATTGATGCTCTACCTCACCTATTCTAGCTATTTCCACATTTATTTGAAGCTTTACGTAACAATGCATACTTTCTCAACACTTTTTTGAGAACTTATTGTCTTGGTCCTTGCACTATGTTCACAAGGATTACAGTAAGACCTCTTGTCTCAACCATAAAGTCTCACAATTTCCATTCATTTGCAAATACCACATCAACATTGTAAGCATCAAAAAACACAAAAAAAAGATGAGAAAAAGGGAAATAACTGATCAAATTAAAAACCAATAACTCAAAAATCATGCATATCTAGGTACTTCATCCTCCTACAATACTCTTACATGTTTCTACACTTACGTATTGCTTCTATATCACCTCTCATCACTAGATATGTTTGAAAACGAGCATCAAACTCATGTTCTAAGAGAGATTCACACCAAATTCATTCATCATGCTATGTAGCTCAATCTAATCTCCATGTACCATCACATAAGCATCCGATGGAACTCTCACTAACAATAGTGCCAAAAGATTATTATCATTCTTGGAAATATTGGAATTAAGATAGAAGCTTCAAACCATGGAGGTTGAGCCATATATACATCTTAAGATATCCATCCATTCATAAATGCATTCTTCACATCCATTTGGTAGATCTTAAAATTCTTGGAATTTGCAATGCTCATAAGCACTTTGACTGTTGGCATCTTTGCCACAGGTGAAAAAGTCTCCTCATAGACAATCCTTGTATTTGAGCATACCCTTTAGCCACAATTCTAGATTTATACCTATTGATGGTTCCATCGGAGTTCTTCCTCACTTTATATATCCACGCAGATCTAATGCTCTTCATGGTTGAAGTCTTGGGTGTTGGATTCTAAGGTCTGTGGAGGCACATCAATAGTACAAGGAAGAAGAAGAAGCTTGGAGCACAACACACAATATTGAATGTATTACCATAGAATGTACAAAAATACATGATCCATTAGGGTTATAGGCGTATATGCAAGCCAGGGAAAAAAAAACCTCCTAAAGAGGGAGAAAGTGTCTAACGATCCTAGTGTGTTCACACAATCACTACCTAAATATATCAACAAATCCCCCCTCAGAGTGATGTAGTGAACAAGGAGTTGGCATGTGGAATCAATCCACAAAAGGAAGTAAGCCCAAAGTTTTGTACGAAGCTTCAAACTTCTCCCTAGATAGAGCCTTTGTGAAAAGGTCTGCAATGTTCTCCTATGTGGGCACATATGACAAACTCCTCTCTCCAGCAGAGAACCTCTCTCTTGACATAATGATAGTGCACCTCAATGTGCTTAGTGCACGCATGGAACACAGGGTTCCTCGCAACTGCTAATGTGCTCTGACTGTCAATGAAGATGATGGTGGTAGAAGACTGACCAACACCCAAATCAGCCATAAGGCATCTCAGTGACACACACTCAACAATATCTATGAAAGTTGCCCTATACTCAGCCTCACAAATAGAAGTGGCCACAATAGGCTGCTCATTACTCAACCAAGATATACATGAGCTACCAAGCATGAAGCAAAAACCATTGGTGGACACACAAATGTCATAGCAACAAGCCCAATTAGAGTCAAAAAAAGCATGTAAATCTGGCGGTAGTGATCCCCCCTTGGGATAAAACAATCAAAGTAGCTGGGTACCACTCAAGTAGAGAAAGATATGCTTAACCATCTGCCAATGATTGACACCTGGGCAATGCATAGACCTGCACATCTATGAGACAACAAATTGAATATATGATCGAGTAATACATAAGTAAATGAAGCATCCAACAGCTTGCTGATAGAGAACAACATGAAATACATCTCTAGCATCATGAAGACTCAACCATAAACCTGTCTTCATAGGAGTGGCAATAGATTTACAATCTTCAAGGCCAAAACATTGCAATAATGTGTCAATATATTTCGTTTGACACAAAGCTATTCCACCATCAACTTGCATAAATTGAATGCCCAAATAATGATGTGAATGCCTCGAATCTGACATCTCAAATGAGGCATGCAAGTCATCCTTAAAATCAGCAATATGCTTCTCATGAGGAACAGTGAGCAGCATGTCATCAACATAGACAACAATGATCAAAAGCACATCATTTGCATGCTTAACATATAAGGTGCTCTCAATTGGATTGTTCTCAAAACCATGTGCAATCAGATAGGCATGTATTTTTCATACCAAGCACGTGGTCCTTGCTTCAAACCATATAGTGCCTTTTTCAACTTGCACACTTTGTTTACATGCCCTTTCTACACAAAGCCATGGGGCAGAAAAACATACACTTCTTCATGCAAGTCACCATTCAAAAATGCAGTTTTAATGTCCATTTGATGTACATTCCAACCATGATGAGTTGAAAGTGCATACATGCTATGAACAATAGTCATTTGGCATGTAAGAGCAAATTTCTCATCAAAATCAATGTCTTTTTCCTGAGCATAACCCTTTGGAACAAATCTAGCCTTATACCTGCCAACTGCTTCATCCGGCTTACGCTTCAGCTTGTATACCCACTTAGTGCCAATAACCTTCTTGCCATGAGGCAAGTCACATAAAGACCAGGTATGGTTTTTCATAATAGCATCAGATTCTGATGGCATGGAAGCCATCCATAATTTTGCACTTCATCAAATGAAACAGGCTCATTCTCATCATAGAGATTAGGGGCAGCCATAGCATAGCAATCTGATGCAAAAGAAGCACTATGAGATCCTGAACGAGTATTATATGACAGAGTTGCATCTAATTTGCTATCACACAAAGTCTGCACCAGCCATTTTGGCATAGTTTTTGCCTCCTCAATATCATCTATCTCATCAACAAGTGCATCATGTAAATCTACATCAAAAATGGAATGATCTGCATCATCACATGGAACTTGTAAAGGTTGAGAAGTTGCCTCATTAGGATCAACACTTGACTATCCACCTGTAAAAAGAGGCAGCTAAGTTTCATACATGTCTTTGGAGCTAAATGATGTCTCCTTAGTACATGAAAGTAACGGATGAATAGCATCTTCTACAAAAACAACATCATGGCTAACCAAAATGCATTTAGTTTATGGATGATATAGACGATAGCCTTTGCTTTCAGAATTGTACCAAAAAAAATACAATTCACTACTTTATCATCCAATTTCCTATGTTATTGTTCAGGCACTAATGCATATGCCAGACAACCAAAAACACATAGGTGAGCAACAGATGGCTTATGGCCATGCCAAGCCTCATATGGAATGGTAGACTACAATGCTTTAGTCGGACACTTGTTAAGTACATATGTTGCACACATAACAGCCTGAAGCCAGAAACTATGTGGTAAAGCCTGACTTTTGACCATACACCTTGCCATGTCCATGAGTGACCTGCTCTTCCTTTCAACAAATCCATTTTGTTGAGGTGTATATGGCACTATACATTGGTGTTTTATCCCATGTTCAGCCAAAAATGCATTAAATCAGAAGACATATACCCCCCTCACGATCAGAATAGAGGGTGCCTATTTTACATGTTGATAGATTTTCAGCCAAAACCAAAAACTGTTTGAAGCACATAAATACTTTGCAGACTGCTTTCAATGGATATACCCATGCATGCATGGAAAAATCATCAATGAAAGTCACGAAGTAAAGATAGTTTCCAAAAGAGGGTGTCTACATAGGACCACATACATCATTATGAACAAGCTACAATTTCTGAATAGCTCAAACAGAACCATCTTTTGGGAATGAGGAACACTGCATTTTGCCCATACAGCCTTCATAGATATGTTTACGAGGTGCCTCAAGTTGGGTCAAAGAGGAATCCATTTCAGATTTTTTGTAGGCATAGCAAACTAGCAAAATTCAGATGACTAAACCGTGCATGCCAAAGTTGTGCATCTGACATAGCCTGAGAATCATGCACTACACATGCTGAATCATTCATGGATTTTTCATAGTCTATGAGCTTATAGAGCCCATGACATAAAATGCTTGAAGCAATAATGATCTCACCATTTGATAGATTTCATCTATCATCAACAAATTTCACAACCAAGCTAATCTTGGCTAAAGCTAAAACTAATAATATACTCTTCTTGATCCCTGGTACAAATAAAGCATCTGACAATGTAAAAGAACTACCATCAGTAGTAGTCATAATGATCTTACCAACTCCCATGATAGGTTAAGAGGAGTTGTTGGTGCATGTGAGAGTATTCCCTGTAGGGGCAGGATCGAGTGAAGTGAAGAAACTATGCTACGAGTTTATATGTTTGGTTGCCCCACTATCAAACTACCAAATATCTGAGTCTATTGTAGACATACACTATTCATGAGAAGATGGATCATAACTGCAAACAGTGTTGAATGCCCATTCTTCATTCTTCACAAGATAAGCAGACTCTGTTTTGGGTGTAGAGGCCTCTGCAACAACCATTCCAGCCTCTTTAGTAGCCAGTTTTGGACAACTCTTTATGACACGATCATCTCCTTTACAGTATTTGCAAAACAAGTTCATCACTACAACATAGGAAATGCTATGCTATGGCTTCCTTTAGTGTTTGTGATGAGAATGAGCCTGTTTTGTTTGATGAAGCACAAAATTCAAAAAAATGGATGGCTCTTATGCAATCAGAATATGATGCTATTATGAAAAATGATACCTGGTCTTTATGTGACTTGCATCCTGGCAAGAAGGCCATTGGCACTAAGCGGGTATACAAGCTGAAGCATAAGCCTGATGGAACAATTGATAGGTATAAGGCTAGGCTTGTTGCAAAATGTTATTCTCAAGAAAGAAGCATTGATTTTGATGAGGCCTTTGCTCCTACATGTCGAATGACTACTGTTCATCGCATCTGTGCACTTGCATCTCATCATGGTTGGAATGTACATGAGTTGGACATTAAAACTTCATTTCTGAATGGTGACTTGCATGAAGAAGTGTATGTTTTTCAACCCCGTGGTTTTGTGCAGAAAGGGCATGAAAAAAAGTGTGTAGGTTGAAAAAGGCATTATATGGTTTGAAACAACCACCACATGCTTCGTGTGAAAAGATACATGCCTACTTGATTGCACATGGTTGTGAGAACAATCCAACTGGGAGCACCTTATAGGTTAAGCATGCAAATGATGTGCTTCTAATCATTGTTCTCTATGTTGATAACATGTTGTTCATTGGTCCTAATGAGAAGCATATTGTTGATTTTAAGGTTGAGTTGCATGCCTCATTTGAGATATCATATTTGGGGCATTTGCATCATTATTTGGGCATTCAATTTATGCAAGTTGATGGCGGACTAACTTTGTGTCAAACAAAATATATTGACACATCATTGCAATGTTTTGGCCTTGAAGACTCCAAACCTATCACCACTCCTATGGAGACAGGTTTATGGTTGAGTCTTCATGATGTTGGATCTACATTTGATGTTGTTCTCTATCAGTAGTCTATTGGATGCTTGATTTAATTATTCATTATTTGGCCAGAGATTCAATATGTTGTCTCACAAATGAGCAGGTTTATGCATTGCCCAAATGTCAAGCATTGGCAAGCAGTTTAGCGCATCTTTTGCTACTTGAGTGGTTTCCGGCTACTTAGATTGTTTTATCCCAAGGGAGGTCACTACCTCCAAATTTACATGCTTTTTTTGACTCTGGCTCGGTTGGTTTCTATGACACTCATGTGTCCACTAGTGGTTTTTGCCTAGGGAGAAGTTTGAATCTTTTTGCAAAGCTTTGGTCTTAGTTCCTTTTGTGGATTGATTCCACATAGCTTGGCACTTTCATGTACATGAGTGTCAGCTCCTTGTTTACTACATCACTCCTAGGCGGGATTTGTTGATACATTTACGTAGTGATGTGCATGAACACAATAGGACCACTGGGGAACTTTTTTCCCCTCTTTAGGAGTTTTTTTTCCCCGGCTTGTATATACACCTATAACCCTAATGGGTCACTAATCTTTGTACATTCTCTTGGTAATACATTCAATATTGTGTGTTGTGCTCCAAGCTTCTTCTTCTTCCTTGTGTTGTTCACATGCTCCCATAGACCTCGAACTCCAATAGTAGAGTCTGGAGATTTTATAGGAGAAGATTGTACAATGCTCTTCTGAGTATTGCTCTCTTCTCTCTCACTTGAATGGATTGCTTGCTGCTTCCCCTTATTGAGAGACATAACATTGACTTGATAGGATGGAGTTGAACCATTGGTAGAAGCCTTTTGCTTTGGACAGTCCTTTGAATAATGATCCATTGTATCTAAGAAATACCTCCAAGGTGGAGACCCTTTTGGGAGGGATAATTTTCCTTCAAAGTGCCCATATTCACCACATCTGTAGCACATTATAGGATGAGCTAGTCTTCTAAATGGAGGTTTTCTTTCATTAGAAGAGTTTACATGAGTAGTGGTGTACATGCTTTCCACTTGAAATCTTGGATTTGGTAATAGGGGCTGATTTACAAGTACACTTGGTGATGCCCAATTTGCTTGCATACCTTTAAAAAAATAGCAATCCCTTGCTTCATGACCTGGTTTTCCACAAAATTGACACATCAACCTCTCCAAATAATCTTGAGAAGAATGTCTTGATTTTTTGCATATTGTGCACCAAATGGATGTTTTGACCTTTTTTTGTGTTCTAAGCTCCTCCAATTCTTTTCATGGTTGAGCTAAAGCTTCATCCCTTCCTTGCAAAGCAACCTTTTCCTCTTGGAAGAGTTTCTGTAACTTCAATGCTTCTAGCTCTCTTCGTAATTGTGTGAGAGGATCAGATGTGAATTCATCCATACCTTCATGTTCTTTGAACTAGTGTCTTGCTACTTTGATCCTTGAGGCTGCAACTTTGAGTTCTTCCAACAATGCATTAGCTTCTAGTAAAAATCTCTAAGGTTTTGTTGAGAAAGGTAAAGCTTTCTCTACCCATTTCTTGACTAGAAAATCCCCAAGATTGTTAGAAAGATGAAAAACCAAAGACTTCACCCTTGTCATCAACTTAGAGAATGCCTCTCCGTTTTGTGGTTTAAGACTTTCCATTGATCAAGAGTGCATTCTATGGACTTACTTGGGGTAAACATACTTGTGAAGGTGATCTTAAGAGCTTCCCAAGAGGTGAAGTGTCCTTCATCATATTGATTGTGCCATCAATCTACGAGCCCTTCAAGAGTGGTTGGAAATAGGGCAAGAAAAGCATCTTCTTGCTGATGTAAACCCCTACTTTTACATAGGAATGGGAGCCTAATTCTGGTCTTCATCCTCATGGGGACCTGCCTTGAAGGAAGGAAATTTGATGTTGATATGAGAGAGCAGATTATTAAAATTGTCCCACATCAATAGGGGTTGTGATCCTTGGTTGTTAGCCATTCCATTGGAGGAGGTTTTGAGGGCTGATCCGATACACCTTGTGATGATGATGACGATGTGTAGAGGTGTGGAAATGGTTCTGGTGGAGCTCTAGGAGAGATATACTGTAACCTCTTCCATTGATAGATCTTTATGGAGTTTGTATGGGACTAAGCAATCCTTCCTTATTATTGAAACGAGTATGAGTCATAGAATTTCTTTAACACTCCTCAACTTCATTCTTCTAAGGGTTGAGCTTCTAAAAAGTTCAAATTGCAATCAAGGTCCCACCAGGCATGCCAAAATGAGCACCTATAGATCAATTTCTTTATCTATTGCTCAATGTGGTGTGTCCTCTTAGGTGCAATATGCACTGTGGGTTGCATTTGAAGAATCGTCAGAGAAGAATAGCACATGCAATGAAAACAATGATACTAGAGAAAGATGCAAAAAAAATGAGTATACAAAACTCACAAAGATACTAGAGCAAGATGCTAAAATTATGAGTATAGGCAACTCAAAAAGGGTAACAGTACAATCGTTTAGGTGATCAATAAGAGATAGAAGAATACACATTCACTCTGTTTGCTAGACCTCAATTCTACAAGTATACATTCTAAAAAATATAACCTTCCAAATTAGCTACTCAAGAGAAGAATAGCCAATCACTGCTTGCCCACTATCACTCACATTCCCAAGCTATTTGATCCCTATTCTACCTAGTGAAGTACTAATGGTAGGCTAAGAGTTCTACATACATGCACACACACACACACACACACACACACAAAGTGAAGGCAATGCTTCAATTGTGTATTCCCTCCTCTATTCTCCCTCTCTCAGCTTGTTCCTTTTTTTATGGAGAGGTTTTCTTATATAATTTTTTTGGGACCTGTAGGAGCTGAAGGGTAGCAAAAGGGGCAAAATTAATTTCTTCTCCTTGCAGGCTTATTGACAATTCTGGTACTCTAGAAACTTCCCTCTTGGTCCATTTTTCCTCCACCATCACTATCTTCTGAATTCTAGTATTTGGTTGGCCCTCCTCCATTCCGTGTTTTCCACCAAGTCTGTGAGTCTACATGCATAATGGTTCAAAATTTAGTCCATATAAAAGTCTTGACAAATTTAGTCGCTTTTCTTGGTAGACTAAATTAGAAGTAGACCATTTTCTTAAAAAATAGACTACTTTTAAAAAATGGGCAATTTTTGAAGTAAGTAGAATAAATTCATAAAAATGGGTAACTTTTGAAGTAAGTCATTGTCGAACACTGGTCTTGGTGCTTCAGCTAATGTTAATGCTGCACCTATTTGAATTTGCCCACCTGCATTCACTGAAGGGAAGCTGGATGGAACCAACTATACACTCTAGAAGTTCAAAATTTCTGCAAATTTGGACTTGTATGAATTACTTGACACTGTCATGGGACCGATGGGATTGGATCCAGAGCCTATACCAGTTGAAGATCCAACAAATTGAAGATTGATGATTCAGCCAGATCCAGATCTTCTATGAGCTTGGAAGAGGCGGAATGCTAATGCATTATGTGCCATTGTCACTAGTGTAAGTGATTCTCTGCTTACTTTAGTTCAACATACTACTAAAGCACATGAGGCTTGGGGCATATTGGCTCCTCAATATTATGAGACCAAGAACCACACTAGGATACAAAATTTAAAAAATCAGTTGGCAAATGAAAAGCATTCTGATTCTAAAAAAGCTAAAGATTTTATCAAACAGATAAAACATCTTCAAGATCAATTGGTTGCAGTTGGTGTTGTTATAACACCAGAAGAGCTGGCTCGAAGATGTGTATGTGTTCTTCCAGCAAAGTATGATGGATTAGTAACAACCCTTAACACTCAGGTAAGACCAACTCCCCTTACATTTGAAGAGTTTTTTGCGATGCTTTTAGAAGAAGAGATGCGGCTTAAGAATCGGCAAAGTGCAAGTGATGCTGCATTCTCAGCAATTGCAAAAAGCAAAGGCTCTTCTGATGGATCAAAGAAGAAGACAAAGAAGAAAAAGTTCACAGGAAGTTGCTTCTATTGTGAAAAGAAAGGCCATGCCATCAAGGATTGCAGAAAGAAGCAAGCTGATGAATGCAATGGGACTGTAAAATCATTGTGGAAGAACGAAGAGTCTGCAAACAACACAGAGCTGGAACTTTGGGTAGCTATTGAAGAGGTATGCTCATCTGCTCAAGCTCTTGTTGATGAACCATGGATTTTAGATAGTGGAGCTTCTCGCCACATGACTAGTAAAAAGGATTGGTATAGTTCCCTAGTGCCTGTGTGGGAATCCATCAATGTAGTGGTGGGAAATGACTCCACATGTCCAGCCGAAGGAATCTCTTTTATCACTTCTCCAGGTGTTGAGAAAAAGTTATCCGATGTTCTCTATGTACCTACACTTAAAAGAAATTTATTGTCAGTTTCTGCAATAATAGATCGTGGACTCGAAGTTCACTTCAATAAGAGTGGTGCAGAAATCATGGATTCATCAGGTAATGTTGTAGGTAAAGGCATACGACGGGATAACTTGTATGAGTTAAGTGCTTTAACTGCTACAAAAGATAAAGATGTAAGTAGGTTATGGCACCAACGATTTGGGCATCTTGGATTTGCAGTTTTGAAGGATATGCAAAGAACAGGGATGGTTGCTCATTTGCCTGCATTTTCAGAGTTGCAGGAACTTTGTGAAGCCTTTATGATGGGCAAGCAACAATGAAAGGCATTTCCAAGAGAGACCAGCAATCGATCTCAAGCTCCTCTAGAGTTGGTACATGCCGATCTCTGCGGTAAAATGTCTACACCTTCTTTAGGAGGATCTTTCTACTTTTTGCTGTTAGTCGATGATTATGGTAGAAAGATGTGGGTTTATTTCATTCGAGAGAAGGCTGATGATTTTGACAAAATTAAAACGTGGCATAAGTATGTGGAAAATGAATCAGGAAGGAAACTAAAGAAATTCAGAACAGATAGAGGAGGTGAATTCTTGTTACAGAATTCAATAATTACTGTAAGGAGCATGGTGTGAAAAGGTAACTTACCATAGCTCATACACCTCAACAAAATGGTGTTGTTGAGCGAAGGAACATGACAATAGTTGAAATGGCTCGTTGTATGTTAAAGGCTCAAGACATGCCTGATTCATTTTGGGTAGAAGCACACAATACAACAGTCTACATCCTCAATCGAAGCTACACAAAAGCAGTGAAGGGGATGAATCCTCAAGAAGCATATTCTGGTAAAAAGCCTTCAATTTTGCATTTCAAAATTTTTGGTTGTTTCTGTTATGCACATATTCCTGATTCAGCAAGATCAAAGTTGGATTCAAAAAGCAAAAAGTGTGTCTTCCTAGGATATAGTGAAGAGTCTAAAGCATACAGGTTGTGGGATCCTGAGGCAAGGAAGATTTTTGTCAGCCGAGATGTGGTGTTTGATGAACGACCACACTTAGTAGAAGATAAAGGTAAATCTACTATCTCATCAAACAGAGAAATATCTCACCTTGTGCCTATCAAAAGACAGGTTAAAGTTGAGGAGGAGGAAACATCTGATGAAGAAATTTCCTCAATAAAATGCCAACCAGTTGTAGCTGCACAGTGTAAGCCACTACCAAAGTGGGCACAATAGCCCTTTAATGATCACAATCCACATGTAGATATACCAAAATCATCCTCATATGGATTATGAAGATCAAAGAGAATAGAGGAGCAAAGAAGAGCCTCTGAACACATTGTTAACATGGCTCTAATGGCAGATAAAATGGGCTCGATAAAGGAACCTAGCACCATTGAAGAAGCCCTTGATGATCCGGGTTTGAGAGCGGCAATCTAGTCTGAGTATGATAGTATACTCAGAAATGATACATGGGATCTAGTCGACTTGCCGCCAAAGAAGAAGGTAATAGGTACTAAATGGATTTGGAAAGCTAAGTATAAAGCAGATGGAACATTAGAAAAGTATAAAGCAAGATTAGTTGCACAGGGTTTTTCACAAATCGAAGAATTTGATGTTCAAGAAACTTTTGCACCAACAACACGCATGACAGCTATTCGAACGGTACTTGCAGTAGCTGCACAAAAGGCTTGGCCTATTTTCCAGATGGATGTCAAATCTGCATTTTTGAATGGTCACCTCAAGGAGGAGGTATATGTATCTCAACCACGAGGTTTTGAGGTGCCCAATTAAGAAAATAAAGTTTGCAGGTTGAAGAAAGATTTGTATGGACTTCAGCAAGCTCCATGGGCTTGGTACCAACGGATAGATATTTTTTTCAAAAATATGGGTTCTGAAAGAAGTACTTCTGATGCTAACTTGTATGTAATGAAAAGGGATAGCAAGCTAGTTGTTGTCATTGTATATGTAGATGATTTGATCATTACAAGAGATCATCAGGAACTCATCAATCAAACTCGGATCAGCTTGGGATATGATTTTGAAATGACAGACTTAGGTCTACTCCATTTTTGTATGAGAATTGAAGTATGGCAAAGGAAGGATGGCATTTTCATCTCACAACAAAAATATGCCAAAGAAATTCTCAAGGCATTTGGAATGATGGACTGCAAGCCAACTAGCACACCTATGGAGTTAAATCATAAGCTATCTATGGATGCTAACATGCCTGATGTAGATGCTAAGAAGTATAGGAAGCTCGTTGGAAGTCTTATTTTTCTGTGCAATACTAGACCAGACATTTGCTATGTTGTTGGAGTATTAAGCAGGTTTTCCAACAAACCTAAGGAGAGTCCCTAGAATGATGGAATGCGAATTCTAAGGTACATTGCATGAACCTTGGATTTTGGTATTTTTTATACCACATGTGATACACTCCAAGGATATAGTGATTCAGATTGGGCTGGAGATTGTGATTCTAGAAAATCAGTTTCTGGATATTGTTTCTCACTTGGTTCAGGAATATTTTCTTGGGTAAGTAGAAAGCAACCAACTCTCGCACTCTCCTCCACTGAAGCAGAGTACAAAGCAGCTTGTTTTGCTTCTTGTGAGGCAGTCTGGTTAAGGAGAATTCTTGCAGATCTAGGCTTTCCATCAAATATGGCGACTATACTTAAGTGTGATAATCAAAGTTGTATGGCTGTTGCAAAGAACCCAGTATTTCATGCTCGCACCAAGCACATAGAAGTATAATACCATTACATTCGTGAGCTAATTGAAGATGAAATTGTGGAGCTAGAATATTGCCCAACAGAGGCAAATTGTGCTGACATATTCACTAAAGCACTTGGAAGAGAGCAGCTCAACAGACATCTTCAACAGATGGGCATAGGACCGAAACCTACTTGATTTTTCATCGGTAAACATTGAGGGGGGTGTTAGTATATGATCAATGTCTACCCCTCATGATTGTATGCACATTTTGTAAGGCCCCCATTATGAGGAGAAGCCAAGCGAGCATTACCCAATTGATGGGAATTTCAACTTGCATGTCGGATGAAGGTCATATTAGACCATGCAAGGTATTGTAAGGAAAGGGAGTTGGGGTCCGGGGCAGCGGGGAGCAGCGCCTCCGGCGTGACGATAAAGGGAATATTCCATGGAATATTCCCTGTCGGAGTCAGAAATCATTTATATTTGTTAGGCCGGTTCAACCGGCCTAAGCTTTGTATGGCAATTACGCGGGCGGTGGTCGCCCATGCTCTACCACCCATGTATAGTTGTCCATGGAAGGCCATCCATGATCCTATATATACATGACTTCTACACACCACATCCGTTGCCAATTGTTTGGTTTCTATTTCTAGACACAAAAATCGGAGTGGAACCCATGCACATTGGGCCGGATAGTCAGACCCTTTGTCTCTTGAGGCAGGATGGGGGTTCGACCCCTCTTAGTGATTCAGTATCTTGATGGGCCTTATTAGGCCAATCTTAAAACTAATTGAATTCAATTGCCTTTAGGAAACTCATATGTGTAATCGTCTCCATGCGCATCCTATTATTTCTATAATCTAACCCTTATTTTGTGGAATAAATAACATGATTTTGTGGAATAAATAACATGGGTATTATATAATGTTCACTTTCACTTGTATTTTCAATTAAATCAAAACATAAGAGGGGCGAGACTAAGCGGGCGAGCCTAAGCTTAAGTCGAACTTCCTCTTGAAAAAAAAAGTGGGAACGGAAATCTCCCCCACATGCGTCATGACGATCATTGACTCAGTGGTCACTGACCAGTGGGTCGTGGGTCGTGAGTCGTGACGAGTGCAAAGAGTGTCGATTTACCCGAAAGTACGGCAATAGTAGCGCACTAATGCTGTTTCAAAACAGCTCTCACATAGAGACTAGAGCTGACATGCCATTTTCATTGGCGTGCTCACTGAGTTTGCGCAGGAGGCGAGCACTGTTCTCGCCCTCATCGTCCTCATCAAGTTCTCACCAGTTTACGCATCGGCGTACGCACTCCATGTCATTCCAAGATGCTATAGCTACTCTAAACAAGCATCTTGCCAGGCCGCGCCCCACTAGCACGGGCGTCACGTCAAGTACTAAGGGGCCCTCTCAGAATGTCATTTCGCGCTTCAGCCTGCTCCCCAAATATATCGAGGTTAGCTCCCAAATTGGCCACGAGATAATCTGCATCTCTTTTCGACTTTTTCCCATTTTGTGTGCTTCTGTCTTTGCCATATATATGATATTGGTGTGTGTCTGCTTCCCAAATATATCGAGGCTAGCTCCCAAATTGGCTCTTTTGGACTTTTTTCCATTTTGCGTGCTTCTTTCTTTGCCATATATATGATATTGGTGTATGTCTGCTTCGGGCATTTTTTCCTTTGAGCGTACTTGATGCGATTTTTTATGCCGGCTAGTTGTGCTTGTCTACACGAGCAAACGCGCGAAGGCGCGCGCTCACACTCAAAGAGCTTTAATTCATTATTCATTTTTTTAAAGGAGTCTACAGGTTCACCAGTTACCTATCCAAAGACATTGATATCTCAGGAGATGGGCCTGATTAGTAGCTGCGAAGCTATTAGATAGATCATTTGATTTTAAATCCCGCTTCACATCTTGATATTTAGGAACCATCACAGAAGGCAGTCTAGCAGGGCACTTCCCAAACTATCTCCATCATGTCGCTCCATCGCAATTTAGGGGCCAGAACTTGATGGATTGTTTCTCTTTTGCGTCATCTTCAATGCCACAGTCCGACTTTGATATGTGCTCAAAGATTCACACATTTCTTGCATGATTCAAGTGACCGAACGACCAAAGCATGCAACCCCATACCTACAACACTTTTCAGCCTAAAACGCAATATTGTTAGAAGATTGTAAGTTTAATGATTCGAGTAATTGCATCTCATTCCAGATTTGTGTTCTTTTTCTTTCATGCAATTTTTGAATTTATGTCCTTTTGGATCTCAAAAGTATAGAGATGCAAAATATAAGTTGGGGTTGATGAAGAAAGCTCCACAAAGATTCTCCAAGTTTCCACTCCTCTTGATGATGACAATGAGTCGATTTGATGATGACATAATGACTAGCCCAAGCCATGTATTTATAAGGATAAAGATCCCAAAAGCTTCTTTTTTTTAAAATTACATATGTGAATTCTACTTCTCAAAGACTCTCTCTAAGGTCCTTAAGGGAGGTTAACATTGGACAACATACATCACACTCTTTCACACAACATATTGTTATACCTTTAAACCACATCGTTAGAAGGGGGACTGTAAATGGATGTTAGCTCCCTCTTAATACCATACTTGATGCAAAATCTTCTAAATCCAAAAGATGTGAACTCATTTCCATTAGTTGGGACTTAAGACATTTTATCATTTTACTAGTTTGAGTGATGAAAAATGCTTGAAAAGCTTTAAATGCAGCAAGGTTATCACTTCTATTTTTCAAAAGATAAACCCATACTTTTTTAGTATAGTCATTAATGAAAGACAAGATATAGAGTACCTTCCATAGATTTGGTAGGCATGCTACTTTTATCATAATGCACCAAATTTAAAGTGTTGGATGTATGTTGCAATGACAGAGACACACAAGAAGCATATACAAGAAGCACAAATGTAGCAAGACCTATAGAGAAGATGGATGGCTTGAATAACTCTCTCTATTGATGATGAACTGAAATGAAGTAAGAGCTGAATAATATCCTTGAGTACAAAGTACCACCAAATGCGAGTGTATCATGTATGTGGTAACATGGGAAAAAACATGTAGCCAACACTAAAGTAGAAAGTTCCCATGTATAGGGAAAAGATTCACTTCAAAGCTACTTGAGGAACACATAAGTGTAACAAACCCCTTTGGAGCAAATGATGTGAAAACATACAGGGAGTGACAGATCAGCCCTCATTAGGCAATAAGCCTAAAGCTTTGCAAAAAAAAAGCTTCAAACTTTTCCCGTGTAGGCACATATATCACATAGTGATAATGCACCTCAATATGTTTGGTCTATGCATAAAACATTGGGTTTCGTGCAACAATCAATGCACTCTGACTAACTAGTGAGCATATGTGTAGTGGTAGCAATCTCCATGCAAAGATCCATCAATAGGAGTCTCAACCATACACACTCTAGGCATATACACTCCACCATAGCTGTGAAAACTGCCTTGTACTCAGCTTCACAACTCGATGTTTCCATTGTAGGTTGCCTCTTACTCAACTAAGATATGCATGAGTCTCTAAGAAAAAAACAATTCCCACTAGTCCACACGCGAGTATCCACATACGAGTAACAACCAACCCAATCACTATCTGTAAAGGCATGAAAGCATGGTTGGATATCTCTTCCATAAAAGAGATTTAAACTCAAAGTGCCTTCGAGATATGTAAACACACATTTCACCTCTTTCCAATGCTTAGTGGTAGGCCTATGCATGAATTGACTCAATTGACTCAACTGAAAACCGCATACTGTATATCTGGTCTTTTGTTGCATGCATATATAAGACATCCCACATCTTGCTCACAAAGAGAAGTGTCAAATGCATCACTGGAATTCTTAACTCAAACCTAAATCTTGTCTTCATTGGTGTGGAAATTGGGTTGCCATCCTCAAAGTCAAAACGTTGAAGTACTTTTCAACATATTTTGCTTGATGCATAACAATTCCCCGCTCAATGAATATAAACTAGATGCAAAGGTAGTAGCTCAAAAGCGAAGATAAGTGACATCAAAAGTATGCTGCAAATCAGCCATAAAAATATTAACTCTTGCATCACATTACTCGGTCAAGAGTATGTCATCAACATAAAGAACAAGCACTAGAAGAACAATGCCATTTTCGTGTACATAGGGCGAACTTTCAATAGGATTACATGTAAAGCAAAGAGAAATCAAGTGCACATGAATTTTATCATACCATGCATGTGGAGCTTGTTTGAGACCATACAAGGCTTTATCTAGGCCACAAACCATATATGCTTTTTCCCTTTCATGGCAAATCAAAGAGGTTGCTTCATATAAACCTCTTCTTGCAAATCAACATTCAAGAAATCTGTTTCTATGTCCAATTGATATACTTTCCAACCTTGTTGGGCAACCAATGGAACCATGGTACGAATGGTAGTCATGAGTGAAGAAGGTGCAAAAGTTTCCTCATCGTCAATGCCATATTGTTGCACATACTTTTGGAAACCAATTTAGCTTTGTAGCCATCAATGCTACCATCAAGCTTTCTCTTAATTTTGTAAATCCACTTTGTACCAATGGCATTTTTCCTTTTTGGTGATTCACATAACTCTCAAGTACTATTCTCATGTATGGAATCCATTTCAAATTGCATAGCACTCATCCAATGTTGATTGTCACATGCATCTTCAAAAGTAAATGGCTTTTCATTACATGTTGTTGCAATAAGAGAATAATCCACAAAATTACTTGATGCATTGCGAGAACTTGATCTTGTTCTACCAAGTAAAGGTGCACTCAATTTGCTATCTTGCAAAGTTTCTTTCAGTCACTTTGGCATAGTTTGTGCACTCTTGATAGACATGTGTTCATTATGTAATACATCATCAACATGTATATCATACGTGGACTGAATTTCATGCTTATTTTCAGCCATATTTTGATGCAAATGTTGAGCCATACGTGGTTTGAAATTTCCAGCGGTTCCAACCATGTTTGGCTTGAAAATTTTAGCCATGTTTGGTTGGAAATTCTTTGCATTGTCAACTCTATTTTGCTATAAATTTTTCAGCTATTTGAACATCACTTAGTTGATCTACATGGCCATCATGGTTGGAAATCAATGTACATTTGGTACATTTCCAGCAAATCATTTTTGGACTTAGCATTTTTTGTATAGTTTGGGTAAAACTTTTTTAGGCTAGATAGATAGAGCTTGGCAAGAGCTATCTAGTGGTATGCTTCATTTCTTCATCAGAGGTCAAAACAGGGAGATAATCCAAACCCTAATTCAGCCCAAAAATGAGGAAAAGCAGGTTTCAAGGTCCAAACTCCAAAATCAAGTTCATAAGTGATATGGGTCTAAAAACACTTCAAATTCAGCGATCGTAAATTTTAAAATATAAAAAGCAAAATCAAACTTAAAAAATAACGATTGGGATTTAAAAAAAAGTGATCGTAGCTTTTTTAATTTGCCCATGATTTTTTCGCTATTCAATCGCTGAAGATTTATTTGGAGATGCTCAACTATATAAGGAGCATATGGTCACACTCTTGGACAATACACAAATTGAAGACTTGGTGTTCTGAAGCTTTGGAGGCTGAGTTTTGGTGAAGGAGAGGTTACTCTCTTGGAGCAAGAGGTCTTCTACAAGCTTGGGGCAGCTATCTTTTGTAAGTTAACCTAGTATTCTGTTTTTAGGGTTCCTGTACCCTAATTTCAGAATTAGGGTTTGCTGATTTTCAGATTTGTTGCACTATCTTGTGAGAATTAGGTTGCTTCATTGCTCAATTACTTCACACACACTCAGATTATAAAAGCATAATCTGAATTTTGTATCATCATCTTCTTGGCTATTCTTCCATTAGTGAGTGCACCACATCATACGGTTGAGTAGTACTCTCATGTTGTAATTTGGACATCTATTTTTTAGTGAGTAAGCATCGAGCTTACGTTCTCTATCCTTGTCTCAAGATCTCTTTCTTTCTATCTCTCACTTATCATCTTAATTAATTAAGTGTGTATGCTCAAAAGGTTTTAGTATTGGAACGATCCTGGGGCCCCAAATTTCAACACTTGGTATCAGAGCATAATTGACATACACACTTAGGTAAGATGAGTGAGATTAGAATTGAGATTGAGGACAAGTTGGATGGATCTTCTAATTATCCCATGTGGAGTTTCATGATGATGAATATTTTACTGACAAAGGATTTATGGAGTATCGACAATGGATCCTTAACAAGACCTAGACGAGAGGGCGAAGAAGGAGCTACAACAGCTTCAAGAGGTACTGGAATTACTATTACAGAACCAATTGAAGAAGAGGTTACCACGTCGACATCCAGAGTCACAGGTAGGTCTTTACCTAGAGTTCCTTCTATTGAAGATCAGGCAAGATGGGATGTTGGAGATGCTGTAGCACTTTCATACATTGAAATGAGTGTCAAAAAACATATTCTACCACAGATCAGATCTTGCAGAAGTTCTAGACAAGCTTGGTTGAAGCTTGAGAAACTTTTTCAGAGCAGAAATCCTGCTAGGAAAGCTCACTTGAGGAGACAACTAGCAAATACAAGGATGAAGGCTTGAGTCAATTCAAACCCACATTATGAGACTCGTTGAGATCAACTTCTAAATGTAGGAGTTGAGATATCTGATGAAGAAATGGTAAATACGCTGATTAATTCACTTCCTATCTCATATCGGTCTTTCATAACCACTCTTACCCTTACCACAAGAGATAGAGAGGTTACATTTGAAGAGTTAGAGTTCTTGTTGCTTCAAGATGAAGATCAGTTGAAGGTAATGGAAGAGAATGAAGAAGCACTTTTATCTTCATCAAAGGGTAAAAAGAAGAAGGAGAAAAAGGAAAAACAATTCATAAAGGAAAGTAAGTCTCTTTCACCTTCTACTTCAGATTCTGTTTCTACCACATCTAAAGAAAAGTCTTCTAAGAAGAAGGAAGTAATATGTTTTTACTGCAAGAAACCTGGACATTTTAAGTCAGCATGTTATAAAAGGATTGTAGCAGAAAAGAAAAAGGCATCAGGTAATCTTGCAGAAGATGATAAAAAAGGGAAATCTCAAGGTGATTCTTATGCCTGTATAACCATTGAGGAAGTAGCTTTTGATCGGACAACTTTACAAGTTCTTTCAGCAAGTCCTTGGATATTTGACTCAGGTGCTACAAAGCATATGACAGGTTGCAGAGATGTGTTTTCTTCCCTTTCTTATTCAGCAGTAAAGCGGATCTTTCGATATTTGAAGGGAACTTCAAATTATGCTATGGTATTTTCGAAATCTATAGCTAAGAAGCACATTGAGCTAGTTTATGTTCCTTCCAGTGAGAATGTTGCATATATTTTTACCAAAGCATTGACTAGAGACAATCATGAGAAGATTTGCAGGTTATTGAAGCTTGTACCAATATGACATTGAATAAGGGATTGTTGGAAATCAATGTACATTTGGTACATTTCCAGCAAATCATTTTTGGACTTAGCATTTTTTGTACAGTTTGGGTAAAACTTTTTTATGCTAGATAGATAGAGGTTGGCAAGAGCTGTCTAGTGGTATGCTTCATTTCTTCATCAGAGGTCAAAACCGAGAGATAATCCAAACCCTAATTCAGCCCAAAAATGAGGAAAAGCAGGTTTCAAGGTCCAAACTCCAAAAAGCAATTTCATAAGTGATATATAACGATTGGGATTTGAAAAAAGCGATCGTAGCTTTTTTAATTTGTGCATGATTTTTTCGCTATTCAATCACTGAAGATTTATTTGGAGATGCTCAACTATATAAAGAGCATATGCTCACACTCTTGGATAATACACAAGTTGAAGACTTGGTGTTGTGAAGCTTTGGAGGTGGAGTTTTGGTGAAGCAGAGGCTACTCTCTTGGAGCAAGAGGTCTTCTACAAGCTTGGGGCAGCTATCTTTTGTAAGTTAACCTAGTATTCTGTTTTTAGGGTTTCTGTACCCTAATTTCAGAATTAGGGTTTGCTGATTTTCAGATTGTTGCACTATCTTGTGAGAATTAGGTTGCTTCGTTGCTCAATTACTTCACACACATTATAAAAGCATAATCTGAATTTCGCATCATCATCTTCTTGGCTATTCTTCCATTAGTGAGTGCACCACATCATATGGTTGAGTAGTACTCCCATGTTGTAATTTGGAAATCTATTTTTTAGTGAGTAAGCATCGAGCTTACGTTCTCTATCCTTGTCTCAAGATCTCTTTCTTTCTATCTCTCACTTATCATCTTAATTAATTAAGTGTGTATGCTCAAAAGGTTTTAGTATTGGAATGATCCTTGGCCCCCAAATTCCAACAATCGTCAAGTGGATCACTATGGAAATTGGCACAAAGGAGTGAGCATATCAAACACATTTTGTAAGCTAAGTTAATTGTTGGTTGTATTTTGCTTTCAAATAGAGAGAAAACTTGAATTTTCAGCAAATGCCAAATCTTGATTCACAATAATTGTGTCCGTCAATGGATGGTACAAATGATACCCTTTACTCAGTACTATAACCAAC